>JAVRXN010000007.1:14002211-14624711 GCA_033556935.1 Timema podura | reverse complement strand
ATAGCTAATCTATAAAAATACACCGCATTTGAGTGGAGGGAGAGTAAAAACCCATTTAGAAAATAAGTATCCTCGGTGCACCCGACCGGGACCGATCTCCCCGTATTCGGCAGTCTAATTCAACACTAGAGTAGCACGTTAGACTACGCGACCACTGAAGCAGGTGTAATTTATGTTATTCATATTTCTAGGCATATTAGTCTTTATTGCTTTCATTAAATTCTATTAACTTATTGAGAGTAATTGCTTGTAGAGTACTTTGCAATTCGTATTTGTATAATTATTTTGAAGGTATTTAACATATTTTCTGAACAAAAATATTGTATTAGTATTCGACTTACAAACCAATTTAATTCTATAACAGTTATTACAACATCAAATACCCCAGAAGTTAATTCATCATTGTGAAAGGGTAAGTCTTAACTTAACGAACATTATTAAAAATTTGTCCATACTGGGAATCGAACCCCATACTTTTAGCTCAAACAACGCATATATTCTACCGACTGAGCTAAAGTATCGGGTATTCTTGTAATCAACTATCGCGAAACTTGATACAAACTGGATTGTTTTCAAACCCGCTTCGGTGGTTGCATGGTCTAAGGCGTCACTCTCGCTATAGACTAGACTGCCGATGACAGAAAGATCGGGGTTCATATCCCGGCTGGGTGAAATGAGGGTGGTTTTCTCTAGATGGTTTTCCACGCTCCTTCCACGCAAATTCAGGCACACGTCCTTTAAATTCAAACTTTCTCATCCTTAAATCGCTATAGTAGTTAGTAGCTTACAAACGCGGTGGAAAAATATTAGTTTCACAATTTGCCCAATTATTGATCGTTGTCCTATTGAATGAACCCAAAAACCCATAAAATATGTAATACAAACACTCTTTTCGTACGATTCAATTCGACTAGCGAAAAACGAGTATTTTCACACTCTGTGTTTACAATATATAACACACAGTCCTATTTTATTAGGAAGGGCCTTTCAGAAAATATAAATATATTTTATTACAAAGTTGATAAAACATTTTACCATATTATTATCATGTAGGTATATTATGTAGGTCTATTGATTATATATGTATATATAATCAATAGACAGTTCCAGAGCACGTGGCTTGACGTATGAATACGTTAAAGTAGATCTAGTAACTCTTATAGGTGTCTAATAAGGCCCTTTCTATGAAAATTGTACTGTGGTAAAATGTAAATGCTGCGCCCGCAACTGTCCGAGTTGACGCGTTCGAACAAGCTTGCATTGAGTCTAGTGGATTAGCAAGAATGTACATTCAGACATCAGTAGGCATTAAATACTTAATACAATACAATTCAATATTAAGGTGTATACTATCTCAAAACCGTTAGTGAGACCAACGTATTAATTAAAAAGAGAAAATGAGCTCATGGACTCAAAACTAATTCTCGATTATTAGTTACACAACAATGGCTTTTCCTCTAAAGATACACTACGGTGATTGTAACTTATACGACAGACGGAACAACTACTCAGTATAAAGTTTGTTTGTCATTGTGTTACAGCACGTGTAAATGATTAACAAGTAAAATCAATATTATTATTGATAGAATACAACAATAATATGTTTCATCTAATATATTTTAGTACTAACGAATATGATTACTCTATCAAGGTTTTGACTACTCATCGTCATTTAAAAGTATTTTAAAACGAGTTTGGTACCAAATCAATGGACTACACCTCGATAATTTAAGAAACTCTCTTACAACAATAACTTATGTTTAATTTAAATCAACGATGATCTTACCTTTTAAAACCACAAATGAATTGTCTCTGATGACACTTTTTTTGAAATGTATCTCGTTCCAACGTCCATGTTGAACATAACAAAATTGTAACTGCCGTTACGATGTTTATTTCGCGAACAGAGGATATTTAAATTAAACCCTTGTTCCAAATGAGCCATTCGAACTAGTTCTCCTACTCGAAGTGATCTAACTTCAAGTTCAAGATGTCGTGACACATCAAAACAATCGGGTTTCTTCGGCTAATTTCGGTCACAAAAACGAAGTGAAAAAACAAAAGAGAGCGACTCATGCTACCATGATAAGAGTATTCTGGTTCATGTTCAAGATTTATTTATTTTTTGTTACCGCGTTTTACTACAATCTGAGAATATATGCATAGTATATTCATAACACTATAGTGTTTGGAAGAAGAGGTTGAATTTAGAGAAGAGGCACTCGCAATTGTATGTAGGGATAGAGGGAAATGACTTGGGGAGAATTATTATTATTATTAGCACCGCGTCTTACTACCCGTTCGGGTTATACGCACTTACGCTAATGTGTAATGGTAGGGTGATTGTGAGATGAAATGGAGGACCTACAGTTTAACGTGGAATCCGAACCACGGTGGAGGCCTGGCATTCCTCACATTCACAAGTTGTGATTAATACACATCTTGTCAGAGGTGAAGGAAGGGTTTGGCAATCAGATAAGTCTGTGCCGGGACCGAGGATTGAACCCCGAACCCCTAGCACAGAAGTCCGACCCCTTACCCCTAGACCACCAGGTCACCTACTTGGGGAGAAATCACACTTATTTCACCCTACCGATATT
The DNA here is from genome assembly GCA_033556935.1 of Timema podura. Taxonomy (NCBI): domain Eukaryota; kingdom Metazoa; phylum Arthropoda; class Insecta; order Phasmatodea; family Timematidae; genus Timema; species Timema podura. Next base: position 14,622,111 of record JAVRXN010000007.1, on the reverse strand, counting down.
AAAACTCTGATCATCCAGTCATCGATGGTTCAGTCAATTTCGGGAGTGATGCCTCAGCTCAGTGTGGTCTAAATGATGGCCCGTGAGACAAATGCGGCCCGCGCTCACTGAAAATGTGGCCATCACAGTGTCCCGGAGGAAAATTAAAGGGAAGCCCTCACTGACAGATGGGAAATAGTTAATCATTCAAATAAATATATTTATTTAAAAAGTTCATGATAGCATTTTATTATTTATTTATTTTATTGGTAAAAATATGTATACTATAGATAATAAATTTATAATTTCAAGTTGTTTTGTGAAATCGGGCCTGCATATTTCATAACACATCTTTGGAAAAGTAATACACTTTTTTTGACAGTAAAATTTGAAAAATTCTCCCAACCAAAAATACAATTTTTTTATGTACGAATTGAAGATAATTGTTTATAAAGTGTGGTTTGTAGGCCTATATTAAGTTTATGGGGTAGCTAAGTTAAGTAGACCTATAGGTCAACCCGTGGTGCAAACTGATAATCATATTGGGCCCTTGGGATAAAAAACGGTGGTCCATTCGCCTACCGAAGCTGATTTTCATGCTCAATAAAACTAAAAGATTTGTTAGCACCATGTCTTAATTTCTACCCGTTCGTGTTTATACGCTTATGTACTAATTAAGCTAATGGTTTTAACTATCAAGAAGGCTATGTTTAGAAGAAGTTTACCCGCATCTTCGTGGAGGGAGACTGTAAAACCATTTTATTAAAAAAAAACACCCTCGGAACACCCGACCGAGATTCGAACCATAATCTCCCGATCATCGGCAGTCTAGTTTTCTGCGAGGATGATGCCTTAGACCATGCGGTCACTGAAGCGGATAATTAAAAGTTGTTGTGTGCACTGCCCACTTATCACTTTAACTTGTTTTCGTATTATCCGATTCATACGCGAAATTTAACATGATGTTAAATTCTGGTGTAATCATTTAAAGCGAAATATCAACGTTTAATGTACTTTTTTTAAAAGTTATTTAACGTTCACTTTCTGAACTAAATGATTATATCAGCACACGACTTATAAACTAACTTAAATATAGAACAAACACAACATCCAGCCCCAGGCCGTTGATTCATCAATGTGAAAGGGAAAACCCACATTTCACCAATGATAAATTTTTCGGCCATGTCAAGAATCGAATCCGGGACCTTTAACTCAGTAGACAGACACGCTACCGACTGAGCTGAATTGTCGGACTTTTGATATATTATTTAAACTATGTTGATTTGACTCGCATCGGTGAGGATGCCGACAAAGGCGTAAGTCTGGCTATTATAGTCTAAAGGAGATTTATGTTACTATAACCCACCTCGGTGGCTGAGTGGCCTAACGCGCTAATCTCGTGTTGGACTGAACTACCTGAGACGAGAAGGTCGGGGTTCAACCCGGTTGGGTGAACTTAGGGTGGTTTTCCCCACTTCCTCCGCGCAAATGCGGGTGAACTTCCTCTGAATTAAGCCTTCCTAATCTCTAACCCATTAGTGTAATTAGTACACCTGATCAGGTAGTAAGGCGTAAGTCTGGCTATTATAGTTTAAAGGAGATTTATGTTACAATAACCCGCCTCTGTGGCTGCTTGGTCTAACGCGCTAATCTCGTGTTGGACTGGACTGCCTGAGACGAGAAAGGTCGGGGTTCAACCCGGTTGGGTGAACTTAGGGTGGTTTTTCCACACTTCCTCCGCGCAAATGCGGGTGCACTTCCTCTGAATTAAGCCTTCCTAATCCCTAATCCATTAGTGTAATTAGTACACTTGATCAGTAGTAAGACGTGGTGCTATATATATATATATGTTATTATAGTCTAGTAATATTATTTTGATTCTAGTTTAAATTTCGCATTTATATAAGGGCTACTAAGAGACTCTAAAGTCAGGGTTAGGTTCATTCAACAATGAAATATCCACGCCTATTTTATATTAATATAAGCTACCAACCATCCCTTGGCAAAACTAATTTCCCGAACCGATCAACATCAAAGAGAGACTAGTAAAAATAGGATGCCTTGCATTCCTAACAGATCACACTCGTTTGGATTGTATTGATGACGGGTATAAATTCTCGTCACGTTTCAAAATTCTGAAAATAATAAATAGTACCTCAAAGCGTATTCATCCACACATTCAAATAGAATTCACAAAATGTAACGTATAAAAAAAGACTGGAATAGTGGAGTAAAAAAAAAATTAGCTTGCAACATTTTTTCAGACGAGTTATTTATTTCCCATTTTTGAGAGTTACTATCTTAATATCTCATAGTTTGACTCGCACATAAGTGTTACTTCAAATCACCGATACGTAATTGTGTCCACTTAAAGCGGGATGGAAGGAGATGTGAGAAAAAGGCAGTGTTTTTGCAGTTTTTATGGCGAAAAAAAATTTTTGGGACAAAATAAATAAAATTTTGCTCCAGTACAAACATATAATTTAATTTTCTTCACATGGTGACCTCGAAATTTCTTGAATATCTGTCTCTGGAATTTAATGACAACTTTTTCTCTCCAATTAAAAAGTTTGTTAGATAATGCCACCATGCTCGTGATAAATACTAAGGAACTGTTTATATCTACATGGTAAAAAAATTAAACTCTATTTTTGTACTGGAGCAATAATTGATTTTTTTTAACAACAAACTACCATAAAAACTGCAAAAACACTGGCCATTTCTCGCGTACCCTTCCATCCCACCTTAAAGAAATTCACACCGGTGATCATTTGATTTGAGGCGTCATTATTGAAATATACTATATCACAAGTGAAGGGGAGAGGTTCTAATCCCAGTAGGGTTAACCTGAGGTGTTTTCTCCTTGAGTGGTGTCTCAATCTCCCTCCACGTAAATGTGGAAACAATTCTTCTAAGATATACCTTCCTCATCCCCTACTCCCCTAAAATAAATATGCTGATAGTCTGAAAGTGCAGTAAGATGTTGTATACACACAAAAAAATCTGGAAAGAACAGTTATTTGTAATTGACGAATGATTACTAAGATCTGTAAAAGAACCAATTTTAATTTAAATAATTTTGGATATCATATTCTGAAAATTGAAAAATGACATCTGGACATGGGAATCGAACCCGGGACCTTCCCGTGTCCAGGTGTCATTTTTCAATTTTCAGAATATGATTATATAGATGGAGTAATTCCCACTAAAAGCATAAATAATAGATTTGGGTATTTAATTCTTGATTAATTTTTTAAAGTTTTGGTTTTTTGTATAAATATGTAGTTTAATTTTATTTATTTACTTGAGAGTATTTAAGGTGCACTTACTGAGCCAACTGATTATATCAGTATATGAGAATTTCTATTAGTGAGAGCGAAAGAGCCTACCAATTTTGTCGGGAAAGATATTTTGACATACATTCCAGGGTTCTTTTACATATACACAATCGACATGGGACAGACGGCTTTACTTCCCCTCCGAAGGAAGTCGTTATATATATTTTTATCGCTGAAACCCCGGCTGGGTTTAAAACTACTAACATCGTGTCCTGGGGCGAGCACTTTACCCCAAAAACCACCGAGGTCGATTTTGTATAAATAAAACTCTGTATACTAAAGGGCAAAACTGGATCGTTTGAAATCGTATTTTTTCTACAAGGAAATTTAGACACAAAATAGAAACCCATATTGGTCTAGGTTTTATTTTACTGGAAAATCTATCTTACACATTCCTTACACACAGTAAATATAACCCGTGCCAGTTGAAACACGGTGTGAATATAAAGTTCGCTTAGTCTTGTTTAGCAAGGTCTGGGTTCGAATTCAGATCAGGTGTACTGAAAGTTATTTATTTAAATGTTTCCTCACTATCACTCTTCGTAAATGCGGACACACGTTCTCTAAATTCAACATTTATAATCTCTAACATATTAGTGTAAATAGTACATAGGCGTATAAAACAAACTGGTAGTAAACGTGGTACTAAGAAACTATATATATTAGAAAACTACTGACAAATTAACAACCTAGCAGGTGACCTGGTGGTCTAGGGTTAAGGTGTCAGACTTCTGTGCTGGGGGTCCGGGGTTCAACCCTCGGTCACGGCACAGATTTATCTGATTGCCAAACCCTTCCTTCACCTCTTGACAAGACGTGTATTAATCACAACTTGTGAATATGTGAAATTACAGGCCTCCACCGTGGTTCGGATCCCACGTTAAACTACAGGTCCTTCATTTCGTCTCACAATCACCCTACCATTACACATTAGCGTAAGTGCGTATAACCCGAAAGGGTAGTAATACGTGGTGCTAATAATAATAATAATAATAATAATAATAATAATAATAATAATAATAATAATAATAATAATAATAATAATAATAATAATAATAATAACAACACACCTACAGTAGCCCCATGGCTTCTTTGGTGCTGACTGACAGTTCACAGCTGACTTCTGACAGTCAACATTTAGGTATATACCTAAATTTTGACTGTCAGAAGTGACAGCTGTTAAACACGTTTTTTGCAGATCATATGGTTCGGCGTAGGGATACATAATTTGGTCCGGTAACTTTTCAAAGCCGTCAGCTGTCAGCTGTGAGCTGTCACTCAGCACCAAAGAAGCCATGGGGCTACTGTACCTGTGCCAACATATTCACTAGTTATATTGTATCAGCACGACTCCCTTTTACATCCATGACTGTTTCCAGCCTATTACCTGGGTCAGTTTTTATCCAAGCCATATATTTTCCACTACCGGCTGACAAGGCTTCTTAAAACAACTTGGACAGACACAATATCCAGTCACCAACGATTAATTCATCACTCAAATTTCACCAATGATGCATTTATCGGCCATGTCGGGAATCGAACCCGGGACAATTAACTCAGTAGACAGACACGATACCGACTGAGCTAGATTGTCGGACCCTCTACTGATGATAAATATGAATATCAACACACAGGCTGCAAATAAATTGTAATCACGGTAATGTCCGTATGAAAGGAACAAAATTCGATAAATTTAAATTAGTTGGAAAACGACAACCTAGATGGGGGGGGGGGGGGGGAATCGAACCCAGAACCATTGACTTAGCACGCCGATGCTCTAACACTGACTTATTTCAGAATTGGTTCCTTGCTAAGGGTCATTCTTCACTCATATTTTAAGGTAAATCTGTGATGGACATGCGGAAGTCGCCAAACACATATGGGTGATCATGCATGCAGTGTGTAGCTTAAAATTTCCGCGCATCCATCACTGACTCTGCCTTAAACTATGAGCTAAGAATTTCCCTGAGCACGGAACCGATTCTGGTAGAGCTTTGGTAGCTAAGCCAAAGGTGACGGGCTCTATTCGCGTGTAGAGACGTCATTTTCCAACTAATTTAAACTAATTAGAACTAGATATAGTTTCAGGTATTCATACATCAAGTTATATGACTTGCAGCAATCACTTTAGATTGATTTTATTAATAATAGAGTAAAAGGCCATCATTGGTTTTTTAGCACCGCGTCTTACTACCCGTTTGAGCTACACGCTGCTCATGTAAAATTACTCTAATGAGCTAGAGATGAGAAAGGTATAATTCAGAGTAAGTGTACCAGCATTTGTGGGTAAGGAGAGTGGAAGACAATTTTTTTAAACCACTCACAATACACCCGACAGGGTTTCAAACCACTATTTCCCTGTCATCGGTAATCTAGTATATTATAAGAATGACGCCTTAGACCATGCGGCCACCAAATAGGGTTCTATCATTGTTCACAGCAAAAATATATATTGTTTAAATTTTATAAAAATTTATTCGTTCCAAAATCATACTTTAGGTATTATTAGTATAATGAATACACTTTGATAAACTAAGTTTGATAAATAAATATTGTTGAGTCCTATATGATAAAGTTCTTGCTATCGCCACTAAAGTAGGGAGTAGCTGTACCGGTACTTTTAAAAAAAGATGAGACTCTTGGTCAACATTGGATATTATCGCCAAGGGAGCTACTTGATCAACCCGCCTCGGTGGCCGCGTGTTCTAACGCTCTACTCTCGCAGTTGGCTAGTCCGCCGACAACGGGGAGATCGAGGTTCGAATCTCGGTCGGATGTACCGAGGAAGTTTTTCCAAAACGGTTTTTCATTTTACATCCACGCAAATGTGGGTACACTTTCTATTAAAATAACCTCCCTGATCTCTAAAATCACTAGCGTAATTACTTACATAAGTGTCTAACCCGAACGGTTAGTAAGACGCGGTGCTAAAAAAAAAAAAAAAACTGCATGGTGATTATTGGTAAACAGCGTTGTCATTCTCTCGTTTTCATGTGATTAATCTCCCCTCAAATATAAGATAAGTTTCGCAACGCTGGTTAGTCGAGGTTGCCAGTAACTCCTTCTTACCCCAGCACACCACCATCCGACATAGCTGAGAGCGAGGAGATTTGGCAACAGTCGACCGTGAAAGAACTAAGATAAAGCTTTTCTCTATAAGCCCTGCTGTTCCCTCGGCAATAATATTGGGTGTAGCAACGGACCTGACTGGTCAAAGATTGTATGTATCGTGGAGAAGTAAAGCAAAACATAAAGGTGTACATACAGTTCATTAAATAAATCAGCTAAAACCAATATATTATATAATTTCAATTTTTATAGTACATTTATTTTCCAAAAATTATTTTAATATAAACAAATAAAATTAATTTGAATATGATAGTTGTATATTCTCCCTAAATATAACTGTGCGCTTACTATTTTAATCAACGCGAGTATAAAATAAGCCATTAAGAGCTCACGAACACATTTACTATTTTTTATATAAAAGGCACAACATAATATCAAACCGATGATTACTTTTTCCTCCCAAAAAGGAATCTATTAATAATTTTCTTTTGAAGTTACACATTAACAAGGCATGAATATGAATTATTTTAAAATGTGGAAGAACTGTTGAAAAATATGTAAAAAGGCAGGTAGTTTTTTATTAGCATGTTGTTAAAAGGTGACCTGGTGGTCTAGGGCAGCGTTTCCCAAAAGGTGTTCCGCGGAACCCTGGGGTTCCGTGGAAGGGTCAAAGGGGTTCCGAGTTCAGATCTTCGCGTTCAATTGTCAGACATTAAGCCTAATTTTAGTGCTATTATAAGTAAATATGTGAAAAAATTTCATTCTTCACATTAAATAGTTACTTTTTTTTTGTACGATAAATGTTTTATAATACTTATAACTATTATTTTTTATTTATAATTATTCTTTCTTTTCATGTCAAACATGAAAATATTCAAACTACACTACAAGGTACAATCACTTTTGTTATTATAAAAATGGGGTTCCGCCAAAAAAAGTATGATCAATTAGGGTTCCGTGGCCAAAAAAAATTGGGAACCTCTGGTCTAGGGGGTAAGGTATCGGACTTATGTGCTGGAGGTCCGGGGTTCAACCCTCGGTCTCGGCACAGATTTATCTGATAGCCAAAATCTAATCTTACTACCCGTTCTTATAATACCCTTGTATACCAATTACTATAGTTTATTAGGGATGAGTAAGGTTTAATTTAGAGGAAGTGTACCGGCATTTGCATGGATGTAAAATAGAAAAACCATTAAGGATAAACCACCCTCAGCTCACCCGACTAGGACTAAAACCCCGATCTCCCCTTCATCATCAGTCTAGTATATTGCGAAAGTGACGCCTTAGACCATGCGGCCACCGAAGTTGGTGAAATTCACTGCTATGCAAGACGAAATTTCAAAGATTTACTTACCACGTTGTAGGGTGTTTAGGTATAAATAATTTCTTAACAGAGTGTACATAACATTTTACAAACAGTATTCTGTACTTTTGGAATATTTGTGTGTCCCCTTCTTTAAATTAATAGGAAGGTCAAGAAACATCAAATTCATCATAGGGACGATTTGACTATAAGCCCTTTCTTTCTAATATAATTTTATGGCGAAAATATAAAATATTATCAAAGTGAAAATACAAAATTTTACTAAAACCGTTTTATTTGGTAATATTTTTCGGGAACTCTCTCTTATGCTTGTTTCATGAAGCTTTCCAATTTATGTATAAATGGATACATAGTCGGATGGATCAAAGTTATTGCAACTCAGATAATTAAGTTTGAAGCAAGGAAAATTTTAGGAATGGTAACTCTTTGAGCTGGTTCAAATGCTCTGATTTTTCTTTTTTTAAATTTACTTTGACATGTACTAGAATCAACTCCCAATATACACCATACTAATGACGTGTCTAGAATATTTTTAGCGGGTTTTGTGGCTGAAGCTTTGCTGAATATAAATCTTAATTCGCGGGTGAGAGGGGAGGGGGTTGGAATAAACTTCTAAATCATCTACTACGGGGAGACCAGGGTTCAAATTCCGATTGAATTTCATGAGATATTCTTCTTTAATGGTTTCTCACATTATCTCCACCTGCAAATGCTGGAAATTCTCATAAATTCTTTCTTCTTCATTCTTACACCATCCGCTTGTAAATATATAGTACTGTACATATATATCTATACGTATATAAATATATTTGGATGTATTTTTCCCACGTACTACCTCCCTTCCGGACAATACACATATTATGTTTTTCTCTAAATTTAACCTTCCTCATCCCTAACGCATTGTTAATGTGTATCACCTGAACAGGTAGTAAGACGCGATGATAAAAAAAATGTTAAATTTATTAATTTAACACATTTTGTGCTAAACTAAGTGTATTTTATCTAGCTTTTCATCCCTGTTAATAAATATATATGTATATACAGGCCTACATATATATGTATATAATGTATATAAATATACATACACGTGCATATATAATTATTTTATATATTATATACACGTGCATATATAATTATTTTATATATATATATATAAACGGGAGGAAAAAGCTAGCCGATTTATTTATATATATCTATAAATATATATGTAATGTATATATAAATGAACATTTGTAGACATATATAAGTATATACATATATATTTATCAACAGGGCTGAAAAGCTATATAAAATACATTTTGTATAGAAACAAATGTGTTAAATCCAAAAATATAACATTTTTTAGCATCGCGTCTTACTACCTGTTCAGGTTATACATATTAAAAATGAGTTAGGGATGAAGAAATAATAGGAGTGAAAAGCAAATCAAATCTAACAAACAAGGTTGTAAATCGTAGTTTGCCCCTAAATGGACTGTTTTGTTTGACATAGGTTCCACTCGCCCTTAAAAATCAATCGAAAAACTCGGAAAATTCTCTATGGAATAATGCTGCATATATGATTTCGATGAGGTTTTGTATGATTGCAAATGAATCAATATTAGGTTATGAAGTATTCATTGTAATTTTACATATTCCAAAAATACTTTTCGATAATTTTGAGATGAAACGATACGAATGCAGTCTTTTATTTTATGCATCCCTAAACCATAATTTTACTTACTATACAATCCGCTTCAGTGACCGAATGGTCTAAGGCATCATTTTCATGTTAGTCTGGCATACTAATGATGGGGAGATCGGGGCTCAAATCCCGGTCGGGCTATTAAGGGTGTTTTTTTTCCTTAAAAAATTACCATCCCCTTTCCACGCAAATGCGGGTAGATTACTTCTAAAACTCTCCCTTTATCACCCCTACCTAGTTAGAGTAATTATCATATATGCGTATAAACTGAAAAGGTATTAATACGATATGATAAAAAGAAAAAAAAAGCTAAATAATTATGTTTGATCAACCGATAAGTCAAGACCAACATCTTGATTGATTTTTTAAACTTTGAATGGTAATATATGGGTGAATCCTCTCCTCCTCCCCCCCCCCCCCCCCCAATAGTAAATAAACAAGAAAACGTTTAGCTTGAGTCTAACCAGGAATTTACAAGTATCTAAATAGTGTAAAAATATTAACTAAACAATGTCATAGCTTGCAGCCTTAGTTAATTTAGACAAGATCAGGCAAAAATGACTTACGCCTAATAGGGCCCCTACACGATCAGTCTGACTGTCGGTATTAATAAAGTAGTAATTAATACTGACAGTCTGATTGAATGTTTAGGGCAGTACTAATGGACTGCATGTATGTATTTATGTATTTATGTATGTATGTATGTATGTATGTATGTATATGTATGTATGTAATATATGTATATGTATTATGTATATGTATGTATGTATGTATGTATGTATGTATGTATGTATGTATGTATGTATGTATGTATGTATGTATGTATGTATGTATGTATGTATGTATGTATGTATGTATGTATGTATGTATGTATGTATTATGTATGTATATGTATTATGTATAATGTATATGTATATATGTATATGTATATATGTATATGTATTATGTATGTGTGTATGTATGTATTATGTATAGTATGTATGTATGTATGTATGTATGTATGTATGTATGTATGTATGTATGTATGTATGTATGTATGTATGTATGTATGTATGTATGTATGTATGTATGTATGTATATGTATGTATGTTGTATGTATGTATGTATGTATGTATGTATGTATGTATGTATGTATGTATGTATGTATGTATGTATGTATGTATGTATGTCTGTATTTATGTATGTATGTATGTATATGTATGTATGTATGTATGTATGTATGTATGTATGTATGTATGTATGTATGTATGTATGTATGTATGTATGTATGTATGTATGTATGTATGTATGTATGTATGTATGTATGTATGTATGTATGTATGTATGTATGTATGTATGTATGTATGTATGTATGTATGTATGTATGTATGTATGATTAATGTATGTATCTGTATGTATATATATATGTTTATTTTAAAACACACTTGCTAACACCGAGAACTGGGCCGAATAATCGCGTACTGTAAGAGATAAATATATGATATAAGTAGGCTATATGTCCTTCCTACCTTTCTCTTGGATCGTGCCATCCTCTGATCTCTGGAGTTCTCAGCCTCCCTGGTATCTGTTTCCCCACACCACCACCGCTATCCTCACGTACGTGAACACCAGTACGATCAACGGAACGATGTACTGCAGAACCATCAAGGTCATGCTGAACAAACAATATATCATATGAATAAATGGAGGGAGAGCAAGATCCTGGGCACCTCACGCTGGGGGGTCACCCATAAACTACGTATAAACGCTGTGACAAGGGGTAGGATGGAGCTCTTTAATAGTTACATGATGTTACAAGGGAGTAGGGCGGAGCTCTTTAATAGTTACATGATGTTACAAGAGGTAGGGTGGAGCTCTTTAATAGTACATGATTTACAAGGGGTAGGTGGAGCTCTTTAATAGTTACATGATGTTACAAGGGGAAGGGTGGAGCTCTTTAATAGTTACATGATGTTACAGGGAGTAGGGCGGAGCTCTTTAATAGTTACATGATGTTACAAGGGAGTAGGGCGGAGCTCTTTAATAGTACATGATTTACAAGGGGTAGGGTGGAGCTCTTTAATAGTTACATGATGTTACAAGGGAGTAGGGCGGAGCTCTTTAATAGTTACATGATGTTACAAGGGAGAGGGCGGAGCTCTTTAATATTGTACATGATATTACAAGGGGTAGGGTGGAGCTCTTTAAAGTTACAGGATGTTACAAGGGGGAGGGTGGAGCTCTTTAATAGTTACATGATGTTACAAGGGGAGGGCGGAACTCTTTAATAGTCACATGATGTTACAAGGGGAAGGGTGGAGCTCTTTAATAGTTACATGATGTTACAGGGGGGTAGGGCGGAGCTCTTTAATAGTTACATGATGTTTACAAGGGGGAGGGTGGAGCTCTTTAAATAGTTTACAATGAATGTTACAAGGAGGTAGGGTGGAGCTCTTTAATAGTTACATGATGTTACAAGAGCAGGGATGGGGTATATCACAGTGTTACGTAACATAATATATCTTACACAAAAAATTATAATTTAAAAAAATATGAATGTTCATGTTTTCAACCTTTGTAAATATACTAATCGAACAACGAATCACCCACCTCGTTTTCCGTGTGGTCTAACGCGCTACTCTCCTTGTAGGCTAGACTGCCGATGACGGGGAGTTCGAAGTTCGAATCTCAGGTGTTTTTTCCAAAATGATTTTCCACTCTCCCTCCACGTAAATGTGGATACACTTCCTCTAAATATAACCTCCCTCGTCCTTAAATCCATTAGCGTAATTAACACATAAGGGCATATAACCTGAACGGTTAGTAAGACGCGGTGCTTAAAAAAAAGGGGGGCTTCCAAACGTTTTAGACCAAACTTGAACCATAAAAAATACACGCTGGAAAAGGACACACCCGGGATCAAACCAATGTTTCTAAGATAATATTACAAAGGTCCCTTTAATCCTTCAGTGAGGTAGGTGTGATTTTTCCAACAAAAATACAAAGTAGGCAAACTTTCATAAGTTATTAAAAAGCCAGCTCTGCAGGATTTCATCCATCCCTGCCTGTAAACATCCGTTCGACACCGGAATAAACAACTTATCATTAGCACCCTAGTCGCAAACCATACCTTTGTTATCACATGTCTTTCACCGTTGAATTATTTTTTTTTAAAAGAACTCCGGGAGATTTTCTTTTTTCCTCCTAAGATTTGGCTAAGACGATGTTTTAATGGAAGAGTTTTTTTTTAAAACTTAAGAAATAAATCTAGCTTCGTTTAAAGAAATAGGTCAATATAAAAAAGGAGAAAGTAATTTAGTGTTCGGTTGTATGATCCAAAACAGAGAACTCGTTAAACAGTCATTATATTGGACTATCGAATTTAAAATATCCAACTAAAAACCTAATGGTAAACTTTAATTGTTATAAAAGTAAAAACTTGATAGATTCTTTGGTAATGTAAGAGTAGGTTTCACCTATGATTCTATCCTTTTTTTTTCTTTTTTTTAAAGACGAAAAATATCGAACCCGGGATCCTTAGGCTCGTAGTTAGATGAACTATCTACTACATTACGGGGCCGGTTAACGTCATAGATAGTGACAATAAATTTTAGTTTAAGATTATTGTGACCTAATAACAGATATAACATAATTTATTCATATTTCCTTAATTAAGTGCTCATATACTTCAGATATTGATTTATTTCGTTGATCCCAATGGATGGATCTATATGAGACAATGAATTTATGTAAGGAGTCAAAGTGATTTTTGAACCTAATTTAATATAAATATTTAAATAGATTTGAATTCATACTGACAACGCCACATGAATAAAAGGAACATGTAATAGACGTGTAATTCTATTAAAAACTAAGGTAAATATACTTAATTTATAAGATTCTTGCTGCGTGCTTCATCAAAAGATGTAGGCTTGATAAAATTGTGAAGGCAAAAATGTAAGGAAGGGATGGATGTAACATCTCATTGTTTATTCAATAAGAATATTTATATATAATTATAGTCATAGATGGACATGGAGATGTAGGCTAGTTACATTTCCGTAACATTTTGTGGGTCACAATCTATTAGAAAAGACAAATTCTTGGTAAAAACGTCTTAAAACTTTGAAAACAAAAATTTCATCTTTAGATTAAAAAATTGTAAAAATACACCAACCTATGAAAGTAATGTCACATTAGTAGTTTTGATTACCATTACAAAAACTAATTTAATTATTGTAGGCTTGGTTAAATGTTCTATACAAGCGGTTCTCAAACTTTTTTTTTAGATTGTACCTCTTGGCCATGACTAAAAGTTTAATGTACCCCCAAGATTAAAAATTTTCCAAATGACAGGCTTTAAAAAAATATGACCACATGGTAAATTATTGATCTATTTAATCTATTGGGGAAAAAAATATCCGTTATCAAAATATTTCAGATGTGACAAAGCTATTTAGAGAGAATCCAACTGCTATAAACTTAACAATATGTTCAGTTAAAAACATAATTTTACTGTAAAAATTCTGTAGAAAGGTTTTACACATTTTCTTCATAAATGCATTCAAAAATAGAGAAAAAGAGTAAACCTAAACATAATATTTTCAAATCAAGATTTTTTAATTATTATTATTATTATTATTATTATATTATTATATTATTATTATTATTAGCACCGCGTCTTACTACCCGTTCGGGTTATACGCACTTACGCTAATGTGTAATGGTAGGGTGATTGTGAGATGAAATGGAGGACCTACAGTTTAACGTGGAATCCGAACCACGGTGGAGGCCTGGCATTCCTCACATTCACAAGTTGTGATTAATACACGTCTTGTCAGAGGTGAAGGAAGGGTTTGGCATTCAGATAAATCTGTGCCGGGACCGAGGATTGAGCCCCGGACCCTCAGCACAGAAGTCTGACACCTTGCCCCTAGACCACCAGGTCACCTACAAGATTTTTTAAAATTTTTATTCTGGAAGCTGATGTATTATGAATCCCAAAATTTTTCGATGAGAGGGGCGTGGCTGCATGGTTTGGCACAACTTTTTGATGTCCGGTAGTGCAGTTGAAACTTTCAAGCGAAGGTCCGGCTCCAAATTTAGCCTATTGCGGTACTTATTTTTTAGATACACCATTGATGAAAAAACACTCTAATAGAAATATGTTGTTGAGAAAGGCAATCATAAACTGCTAATTTAGAAGGTGTCAAGTAGATGGTTGAAAATTTTCAGAAATCGGTCAATAGACGAGAGAAAATACGGGGGGAAAGAGGGGTGGAAATAACCAGATAACGGCAACTGCCAAGAATTAGGGTTTTCCATAAGTCCCTTGTTATTTTTGTCAACTTTTCCTTGAGAGCTGCTCGCGTGCTCCCATGAAAGGTGCCCGCGTACCCTAGTTTTAGAACCACTGTTCTAGACGAACGTGCGAAAAAGAGAAACATTAATAATTTTAATAATAAAAGAGCATGTTTGACTCGGTGTATGGATGTTGTTGAAGCGAAGGGAGTATGCAAGTGTAGAGAAAGTTAGTGAGGATGGATTAAGTACGGAGTTGTTGTTTTTTGGAACTGTCTGCACAGTTTCTTGTTTACCGTGTAAGGGAACGTCGTAATCAGGTATCTATGTTTATAGCACCGCGTCCTACTACCCGTTCAGGTTATACTCATATGTGCTAATTACGCTAATGAGCTAGGGATTGGGAAGGTGACAAACGAGTGTGACATGCCTGCCTTAAATCATTCTGCCAGTTATTATTATTACTATATTATTATTATTATTATTATTATTATTATTTCGCACCGCGTCTTACTACCCGTTCGGTCTATACAAACTTACGCTAATGTGTAATGGTAGGGTGATTGTGATATGAAATGGAGGACCTACAGTTTAACGTGAGATCTGAACCACGGTGGAGGCCTGGCATTCCTCGCATTCACAAGTTGTGATTAATACACGTCTTGTCAGAGGTGAAGGAAGGGTTTGGCAATCAAATAAATCTGTGCCGGGACCGAGGATTGAACCCCGGACCACCAGCACAGAAGTCTGACACCTTACCCTTGGACCACCAGGTAGCCTTCTGGCAGTTAATCGGAATAATACGGTAATAAGACTTGTACTAGTCTCCGTTTAGAAATACCACCGATCTGTGTGGGACTTAAGGTCATCCGAATATAAAAAATATTACCAGACAATTTTAACAAGTGTATAACTAACTATACGTTATAAATAGTGATTCATTTATTATAAATATTTACAGTTCACGAGTTTTAAGGGGTTAAACTCGATATCTTATGCTTTTTGCGTACTAGTGTTAAAGTAAAGGAACTAATGTATCGGGCTGAAATTTAGAATAGTTATATATTCATATTAGATGTACACACTGAAATATATATAGTACTAGTAATATTAACTCTATAACTATCTTAAAGAAATATTAATATTATTAAAAAGTAAAATTTGTTATAATATAAATTAGAATTGATAAAATTAATAGTAATAATAATATTGATATTCTAAATATTTTTATGAAATTAATATGAAATGTTTATTATAATAATAATAATATATTAATATTTCATTCTGTACACCTCACGTGAATGTCTAATTACATTAAATGTTATCCCCGTAAATTAATTACTTTACCTCAATAATGATACGTAAAAAGCATAAAATAGCAAGTCTGACCCCTAATAATTAATGAATTGTAATAAATTGAAACAATTGAATCGCTATTTATAGCTTATATATATATATATATATATATATATATACACTTGTTAAAATTGTGTGGTAAAATTTTGATAGTCGAATGGCCTGCCTTAAGGTTGGTGGGGGCTACAAAAATACTGAGTTTAACGCTAACGCTTTTTCTTTCAGCCTGCTATAAAAGGTTGATCGTTACGGACTAGAGCCAAGTCTTCTAGTCGGTAAATAAGACAAACCCTCACCCCCCCCCCCCCAATTTCTCGACAAGTCTCACCTGTAAAGATACCTCATGCTCTTGTCTTCCCAACGCTCCTCGCAGATGAACCTGCCGCAGATCTTGAAGAATTCTGTGGGCTGTAAATAAGAAGAGACACCCCCTATTTCTCGACAAGTCTCACCTGTAGAGATACCTCATGCTCTTGTCCTCCCAACGCTCCTCGCAGATGAACCTGCCGCAGATCTTGAAGAATTCTGTGGGCTGTATCAGCTGAGAGACCAAGGGTATAGGTAGAGCGGTGATGACTGCTATCGTCCACACTATCAGGATTACCACCTTGGCTTGTGTCTTGCTCATTCGCGGTTTGAGTGGCCACATGATGGCCATGTATCTGTCCACACTGATTGCCACAAGGGTGTAGGCGCTCACAAACACAGACATCGCCTGAAAAAAATAAAAATCATTTATTTTGAGGTATTTTAACGTACATTTTCTGAAACCGACTGATTTTATCAGCAGACGACTTATAAACTAACTTAAATCTAGAACAGACACAACATCCAGCCCCTTATTTCACCAATGATAAATTGTTTTGCCATGATGTAAATTGAACCCAAGACTCTTAGATCAGTAGACAGACAGACGATGTATGTCTGAGCCAAAGTGTCGGAAGGAAAAAAAACCCAAAGAATCATCTGCATAATACACAAATCCTTTCAAACCAAGGCATAGCATAGATACCTTTCGTCATAGGTGTGGTGATAACTGACAGATATCAAAGGATGCGAAAAATATTAAAAGAAAAACATAATTAAAACAAATTATTTGTTGTGAAAGTTTTGATTGCTAAAAGGGAAATCAAATCATAATCTGGCACTTTAGAATCTCAAAGAAAAGTCAGTTCTTAAGGCCAGCATAATTGAAGACGATTAAGAGCATTCTTCATAGCAGGCCCCAACTCAACTCTAATCCTGTCTCGCATCTGCGTTTGTGTGTGTGTGTGTGTGTGTGTGTGTTACGCCCGCGAGGTATGGGAGTAAAAGGGAATACAAAAGAAATGTGTGCAGTGCATGCGTATTGGAATGATTACTCCAACTTCTTCCGCGGCGACGATGGGGGACAAAGCGACAAAGTTTCTTGTTATAATAACTACAGTATGTCCCTATTGTGACAGAATGAGGATTTGTGCTCAATGATTATCTAAAAGGCCATTCTAAAATGGTCAAAAACAACTGTTTCAATGCAGTTTTTTACCTAAATATCATTTAATATTTCAACAATTTTCAGCATTAGGAACTTTTATCAACTCTTTATCTCCATTAATGTTTAATCAGAAATGATCCACGTGTAATAATATTCGTGTATATCTACTATTTATAGTCGACTGTATCGCAGAATTGATTGGCATTGATTAAAGAAGGTAAATTCTCAAGACTAGGAATGTTGGACTATCTTAGAGGATATAGCGTTCTGAGACTTTTATAGAGATAATCCCTCAGGATTAAATTAGAGACAATCATATTATGCTAGTTAGTGCTCGAGGCTCTAACTTTATACTACTCAAGATAAGGTTTCCATATTTACAATTTTAACAAACACAAATCTCTTGACAAGAGTAAATAAAATGTAATCAAATAATATAGTGAAGAGTCATTTTCAACACAAAATAAAAAATGTATATACAATTTTTTTTCTAAGACATCTTAACTGTAATGGTCGAAATACGGGTGTAAAAGCCGAAAAAAAAACTAATAATCTAAATTAATATTAGTTTTGCTTTGAGTTAACAAAAGTGTGTTGGTTAAAGACTAATAAGGTCAACCAGAGAGTGTTTGTCAGTTGATACTTTAACGCTATTAGCGTTTATACAAGTTAATTCAACCAAAACCATTTTAACACAAATCCAAAAATTAAATCACGCCACGATGGGCTTGTTCAAAGGCTTTAAACAAAATGAAAGCTCTAATCACCAAAATTAAATCCATTTATACGAATAAATCAATTACAGTAATACGCGCTTCAGCCGCTATATGGTCTAAAGGCGCTAGTCTCGCAGTAGACTAGACTGACGATGGCGGAGAGATCGAGGTTCGAATCTCGGTAGGGTGTACCCCGAATAGTTTTTTTTCCACAATTTTCCTATAAATATAACCTTCCTGATCCATGAAACTACTAGCGTAATTATTACATAAGCGTAAAATCCAAACGGGTAGTAAGACGCGGTTCTAAAAAAAAAATTACGGTATGAGTGTTTCCATTAATTTTTAAATTTATCCAAGGTATTTAATTTGTGTACTTTCGGAACTGACTGATTATATTATTACACGAATTATAAACTAAATTAAATCTAGAATATACACGACACCCAGTCCCCCCCCTCCCCCCCCCCCGCCATTAATTCATACCGTGAAAGTACAAACTCACATTACACAAATGATAAATCTTTCGACCACGCCGAAAATCGAACCCTGGACCCCTAGCTCAGTAGACAGACATGCTACCGACTGAGCCAAGGTTCCCGACTGTATACTTGTAAAATAATCATTTTTCAAATCATACACGTTATCAGGAGAGTTGAATCCATTTTAAAAAGATTCTTTGAATTTATTGTTGGTGTATTTTTAGCTCTACTTTGATTGGCTAGAAAATAATGGCTCCAAAGGAGCATAAAAGCCTTATTATTCCTCGCAAGCTTTCCATAGTCACTCAAAAGAGTTGTTATTTATGAACATATCCTCAAGTCAAATCGTTAAAACATTTAATGGAATATTACGACAATTAGGTTAAGTATTGTACACACAAAGGTTAAAAAAACTGATCAAATAAACAGTGTAACGTTTATTAACGTACACGTTTTGAACTAAATGATGTTGAGATGACATGACTCTTAACTAATTTAAATATAGAACAGACAAAACAATCAGTTTAAAGTCAGTCGAGTATCAAAGTGAAAGGGGAAACCCCGATTTAATCCAACCGGAAATAGAATCTGAAACCAATAGCTGACAAAATGTGCTCAGATGAATCAAATAGTCATCCGACTGTTGTGTGTGTTTTTTTTTTTGGTTTTTTCATTTGAGCATATACGTAGCTTAAAGATTTATTTTAAAATGTTAACTATCAGTTTAATGGCGAGTAAAATTATTTGTTACTTTAAACATCTACAACAGACATTTTATTCAACCGGTAACACGTCTTTCTACTGAGCTAAGGGTCCCGGGATCGACTTCCGCCACTGTCGAGTGTTGATCGTTAATAAACTTTGGAGTTTCATGTCACAAAGGTGATGGCTTGACACCCTTGTAAAGTGGGTGTCAATTAACTAAAGCTAGATTTGGGTGTAAGTCATGACATAACCGATTGGTTTATAAATTACGAGAGTGACTAGCGGTCTAGGGGTAAGGTGTTGAACTTCTGTGCTGGGGATCCGGGTTCAATCCTCGGTCCTGGCACAGCTTTATATATTACCAAAACCCTTTCCTTTTACCTCTGACAAGACGTGTATTAATCACAACTTGTGAATGTATGGAATGCCAGGCCTCCACCGTGGTTCGGATCCCACGTTAAACTGTAGGTCCACCATTTCTTCTCACGATCACCCTACCATTACACATTAGCGTACGTATGTACGACCCGAACGGGTAGTAAGACACGGTGCTAATAATAATATAAATTACGCATTAAATATCATCAATAAAAGATAATTAATACCAAATTTGAAGTTTTTCAACACTAGGATAGCCTATATCAGAATATGACTAAATACAACTAAAACTATACACAAAAGAGGATGAATTCGTAAGCAAATATTACATTATTTTAGGCTATACTTGGTACCAAACCAGGGTCTTTAGGACGGAAGTTGTGACTAATCCAACCAATAAGCCTGGAGTACATAGGGGTGGGTTAATCTACATATTCCCAGATCCTTAGCGTCAGTAATGGACGGGTGCTGAAAGAGTGCGGTTTGAAAGGGAATCCGATAGTTCAATGTGAAAGAACCGTGTTATATTGGTTTGGGATGTTGAGAGGATGAGTTTGGATTGAGTGACGAAGCAAATATATGAAGGTAGAGGTGTGGGTCAAAAGGAAGAGGTAGACCATGTAAGACGTGGTTAAATGTTGTAGATGAATGTGTGGAAAAGAGAAACATTAAGAGTTTTAAGAATAAAAGAGCATGTATAACTCGGTGTATGGATGTTGTTGAAGCGAAGGGAGTATGAGGATAGGGAAGTGTGGAGAACGTGAGTGGGATGGATTAAGGGACGGAGTTTTTATTTTAGCTATGCGCACAGCTTCTTGCCTATTCATAAGGGAACGGCGTGATTAGATATGTATATGTATTATTTATGTTACGAACCGTTGATATGATTGTACCAGGTAGTCCTTAGTAATTTCACTTGAAGTATCAATAATAAGATCTGAACACGAATTTCTTGGACACTCAAAGATAATCATGGTTTTTATATTGATGGCTTAATAGCGTTAACCATGGTAGACCCCTGTTTATATTATAGTATTATTTAAAGGTGAACATTTTCTAGCTAAACAATAGCGTCATTTTCTGGTTTTAAAAATCACAACACTTAGTGCCATTTTGATAATCATAATTATCACGCGGTGCTACACTTAATACAAGCTGACACTTACCTAACTGAGCTCGAATGGAATGGGCCAGTTTCACATACGAAACTAGCCCATTCTATTCTTGTCTAGGTAGGTGTCGTCATCTATTTAGTGAAGTTACACATTTGAGGCGTACTAAGTCTGATTACTATATTGCTTCTTACGCCCATTTCTTATATTCGAAATATTTCTCTCTTAATGAATTCACAAAGGTGTGTGTTAAGCTTCTACAATTTTTTATTTTTATCTTTTCAAACAAATTATTTTAATTCTTTATAATAGCCAACAACATTACCAAAGGTAAATTTTAAATAGTTTTTTATTGGTTTTATATGAAGACAAAAACATATTTTGAAGCATTTGAGTAAAACAGATTTTAAGTGTTTATTAGTTTTTATAGGACAATCCACACAATGAGGTCATTAGAGCAGTTTTTAGTGAACAAACAAACTTTTATTTCTTAACACTACAACTTAAAATTGTTAGTATTATACTGTATTTTATATGTTGTAAAATTATCAAGATTTAAAATAGTGCTAAAGGATAAGAAAGAATGTTTTATAAAACATTTCTTGGGTGTTTATTTAGGCCAATATTAAAATATGTATTAATAATTTAAGCGATGTTAACCCTTAAGTTTGAATTCCCCATACATTAAAAATATTAATCATACTAATCGTGAAGGTAGTAATCTTTATACAGGGTTATTCATATCTCCAGAGAAAAAAAATTCAGTTTGTTGGAGGTGACAAGATATATTTCCATTCAATAAACTAATGGTTGGTGACGCCAAATGGCAGTTCTATGAGACGTCAAAGTTGATGCTGTATGCACCTGAGGGGTAGGCAACTCATCGATCTTCAGAACATAGCAGGTGGAGTGTGGTGTAAATTATGACTAGTAACAGGCATTGAATTGCTCGACAACAGGTATCAAAAAGGAATGGCTGATTCCTTCAAAGATTTGGGCCGATTTAGAGAGCGTAGAAGTATCGATTGAGGATACCGTCTGTTTGACTATCTCTCTTCAAACAAACGTTCTGCTTCCAATTCTTTACCTCCAGTTGCACCTTACACACAATGCAGGTCTGCCATTTCAGAGAACTTGTAATGTTCCCCTGTATTGACAGCCAACAGTGCAATGCCGCACTGCTACAGTAGCCCCATGGCTTCTTTGGTGCTAACTGACAGCTCACAGCTGACAGCTGACGGCTTTGAAAAGCAAGGGACAAATTATGTATCCTAATGCCGAACCATATGGATCTGCAAAATGCATGTGTTTAGCAGCTGTCATCTTCTCAACAGTCCAAATTTTTGGTATATACCTAACGTTGACAATGCAGAAGTCAGCTTGTGAACTGTCAGTCACACCTAATGAAGCCAATGGGGCAACTGTACTCTGGCACGATCGTGTATGTCAGGGGAGGGAGTGTGGGGATGCATGTATTGGTTTGCGTGGCGTGCAGTATGTGTTGTCTACCCTCCAGGTGCATACAGCGCTAGCTTTGACGCATCGTAACGCCACCATTTGGCGTTGCCAACCCCAAGTATTTAGGGTGGTTTTCCTAAAGTGGTTTCCAATCTCCCTTCATGCAAATTCGGATAAACTTCATCTGAATTTAACCTTCCTACTCCCTAACATATTAGTGTAATTAGTACTTAGGTATAACACGTACGGGTAGTAATACGCGGTGCTAAAATAAACATTAATTTTGACAGTGACTCTCCGAATTATATGCAAATAATTTTCAATTATTTATTTAATATGAAAGGTTACATATCAATAATGTGCTCGAAATTTAAATATAAAAATTTTTTAAAGAAAAAGATGAAATTTGAGAAAACAACCAATTCTTTCTCAATTTTTACCAACTAAATCGTAACACTATTTTTTTAATATAGTTTGAATTGAAGTTTACAAATTATAGTAAAGAGGCTATAATCTATATACAACTTACTTTAGTCAGTGAAAGCTGTTAATAGAGGGTTTCCGACATCATAAAAATGGGGTTGAGTTCTTTAAAAAAGTTCTTGGGCTGTAGATTTGCATTAAGAGCGTACATCATAGCAGGTCCCAACTCAGCTCCCGGCTCACGTGAGGTATGGGAGTAAAAGGGAAAAGAAAATACCTACGATATTACGGAAATGTGTGAAGTGTATTCGTATTTGAATGATTACTCGCAATTCTCCGCGACTAAGATGGGAACAAAACAACAAAGTTTCTTGTTAATAACTACAGTATGTCCCTTTTAAGACAGAGTGAAGATTTGTGCACAGTGTTTATCTGTGAAGCCATTCTAAAATGGTCAAAAACGACCTATTCAATACAGTTTTTATCCAAATATCATTTAAAATTTCAACATTGTTCAGTATTAGAAACTTCTACTAATTCTTTATCACCATTAATGTTTAATCAGAAATGATCCACGTGCAATAGTGTTGGATGTATAATTAAGATTTCTAACCGACTGTATCACAGAGTAGATGGGCATGTGATTCATGATCTTAGTCACAAAACATCCACCTGTACACAGATTGTTACTACAAATCTTGTTACTTAGACAAACAATAAAATACGTTATTAAGTCACAGAAGAGTTTGTTCAGTGTTAACACACTGCTCTCAGCTCCAGGAGGTAGAGGTTCGAGGTCTGTTTGGGTGCAATGGAAGAATTGTTTATCAGATTTGATATTTGTTTTCATAGTTAGTGCCAGAGTTATTAATGATTTAGTATTAAGGAAATTAATTATAAAGGTGTAATATATTAAATATACCCACACTAATGTATAGATTGGATGGGGGGGGGGGGGACATTGATACATTACACGTGTAAGCCTTCCTCTTAGGTGATTTAGCTGAGATTTGAACCTGACCTCTCCATCATTATTATTGCTAGCTGAACCTTATATGCCTTGTGATCACCAATGGGGGTTATTTTTTTTAGTTTCTCTACAGGAAAATGATGGTACAACATTCCATCTACTGTACTTGTTTTCTTAGATTAGCTATAGTTGATTATTTATGGTTAACCCGCTAGAAATAAATACCATTTAAATTAACCTACAACTTTTTTAACACCACGTCATACTACCCGTTCGGGTTATACGCTTAGGTACTAATTACTCTAATGGTTTTAGGGGTTAAGACGGTTATATTAAAGGAAGTGTACACGCATTTGCGTGGAGGTAGAGTGGAAAACCATTTTGGAAAAAACCTCAGTACACCAGACCAAGATTCGAACCACAATCGTCCCGTCATCAGCCGTCTGGTCTACTAAGAGAGTATTGCGTTAGACCATGCGGCCGCAGAAGCGGATAGCTTATAGCTAAAGGTGCCCGTCTTCAAATCGGGTTTGTTTTCAATCAAACCGGTTCCAATGAATCCGACTAGAGAGCTGTTCAAAGACGAAGAATATGAATGTATACACATGAGCTGACATGTTTTGATAACACGTTTTGTCTGTCTCAAGCACGGAATGTTTGTTTTAAATTCTTGAGGGAGGGAACGAATGTACTATTTTGGCACATACATAACAATCCACCGGGTGTTTATTTTGGGAACTGACCACCTCATAGACCGTCGAGCGACGACACCTTCCTATCAGACACTAAACACCTCACATCACACACTTACACACATCGAGGTCCAGTTATTTCTTTTGAGGGGGGGATTTACACTTATTTTATTCGACACAAACGTATTTTATTCGAGGATATTTCTGAGATCCCATCAAAGTCAGGAATAGTTAAAGTTTTGTTTCTTTTATTCTACTTAAATTCAGGCTTTTATTTATTTAATTTCGAGTTATATTTTTTGCTGTAATGGATACAGTACATGCTCTCACCTTTGTGACTCAGACCCATTTCTGCCATCTCAGTTTAAATTTATCCCGATTTTTTCTCGTGCATGCGCAAAGTCAATCGAAGTCTGTCATTCTGAATACCATGCAACATCGTAGATACGGGTCATTTGAACGTATACAAATGAAGGCTGCAGGAGGAAATACCATTTTAGTTCAAATCTAGTGTGTGCTTCCATTTGTTAAGAAAATAACAAGACCTTTCTAAAGCACTTTAGATTATAGTTAGAAGAGTTTTCAGTCACATTTAAATTAATTTAAAATA
The DNA here is from genome assembly GCA_033556935.1 of Timema podura. Classification (NCBI taxonomy): domain Eukaryota; kingdom Metazoa; phylum Arthropoda; class Insecta; order Phasmatodea; family Timematidae; genus Timema; species Timema podura. The sequence continues at coordinate 14,597,059 of JAVRXN010000007.1, read as the reverse complement.
AATTTTATGAGTCAAAGCACAGACTTTATTTAGTTTTTATCTTAAAATATACATTTACTAAAAACTCGTTAAATTTCGAAGTGAAATAATAGGTCTATGCATTGTTATAGAAACTATCACACCAAAGATCATAAGTGAAATAATATACACTGTTAATTACTCTATGTCTATGGTATTAGGAACTAATAACACTGTTACAGAAAAATTGAGAAAAGAGAAACATCTTTGTCTACCTAAGAGCATACCAGATCAAATTCATTTTCAGACTGAATTAAAAAGTATAGATATTTGCTTATAGCTCAGAAATTATTGGTTTTAAAAAGATATATTTCAATTAAAAGATATTTATCTTTAATAGTAGTACAACTCTACAATGTTAAGTTATTTCATATCTTAGAATAGTTGCGGAGAATTATGAAAAATTGTAAAATTTCCTATATGTAAAGTAGCCTCAAAGTCATTTACACGAGAATATGAGAGTTTGCCATATTATTTATAAAGATAAACAGTGTCTAGATACAAAATTTTATCAAAATTTAAAGTAAATTCAGAGAAACTCAATTTTTTCTTCGTTTGCCCTTCAGTAAACTACCCTTAATTTTTAGGGTTGGATGTCTAATTCCTAAAAAAAAAACAAAAAAACTCGGGGGGCCTTATGAAAACAACAAATACAAAGTTGTATCTGTAAAATAGCTTCGTCTCTAGTTCGAGGTAAAAAACAGATGGAAATATGGATTTTTAAAACAACTTTTTTTGTTTCAGGGAGTCATGAAACTTCAATATTTATCAAAATCTCAAGTTTAAATTTTTTTACGATCATACTAATTACTCTCCGAGGTGTCGAAAGAAAGTAAAAATTATATTCTGGCGTTATTATGGGGTTTTGAGAAATAAATGTTGTTTTCCTGGAAAATGTGCTCGATGTGATTCTCCTCCTTTTCCCCCTGTACCATTCAAAATCATATAAATAAGATATATGAATGTGTGTTTGTGTCTGTTAACGTTATAATTACAAAGCCAAGAAACTTACAAACCTAAAGATTAGCGTGTGTTCTTGGGGATCTGACTGTGTACTTTGGGTTTATTTATTTTAAAATGTTACATCTACTGCGAGTCAGCCTTTAAGCCACATTACTATCGATTCGAATAATTCAAAAATAAAAACAAAATCAAAAGCCTAGATTTGGCATAGGCCACGTACTTAAGAAACCCTATAATACACAATTATGAGGTATTATTTTTACTTCTACATCTATTATGAGTTTGATGCCTATTTTATTATCATTATTATTATTATTATTATACACCGCGTCTTACTACCCGTTCGGGTTATACGCACTTACGCTAATGTGTAATGGTAGGATGATTGTGAGATGAAATGGAGGACCTACAGTTTAACGTGTGATCCGAACCACGATGGAGGCCTGGCATGTCACACATTCACAAGTTGTGATTAATACACGTCTTTTCAGAGGTGAAGGAAGGGTTTTGGCAATCAAATAAATCTGTGCCGGGACCGAGGATTGAACTCCAGACCTCCAACACAGAAGTCCGACACTTTACCCCCTGGACAGCCAGGTCACCTTGATGCATATAAAGTGATAATTTGGTACATGTACAGTACTTGGGGAAATTTGATCATATGCACATAGTGGTAACTATTTTAACTTTTACATATTGTAATATGTACACCTTATACTGCATTACTACCAGGTCGACTATCTCTAAAACCAAACCCACCTCGGTGGCGTAGTTGGCTAACGCGCCAGTCGTGTTGAGCTCGACCGCCGAGGACGGGGAGATCGAGGTTCGAATCTCGGTCGGGTGAACTGGGGGTGGTTTTTCCTAGATGGTTTTCCACTCTCCCTCCACGCAAATGCGGGTTCACTTCTCTAAATTCAAACCTCCCAATTCTTCTAATCCATTAGCCTAATTAGTACTTAACGTATAACCCGAACGGGTAGTAAGACGTGGTGCTAAATTTATTATTAAAAATAAAATCTAAAAACCAAGAAAATTATCGAGCTAAAACTTGGAACTGTATTACGTCTTTGACAATATCTTATGGGTGTGTAATCTCTAGCGTATTTTTCTTATTGTCTGACAGTTGTTGCACTCTTAACGCCTTAAGCCACTCTACCACAAGTAGGTAGCTTAAAAGACAAATATAAAAAGATGAAACTTCTCATTTGTAAATTAGTGAAACCCCAGGGTATGCAAGCACCTATGATATAGTTTTTAAAATCATATATTGCGAGCATGGTGGAATAGATTGTTTGACCAATTAAACTGATAACTTTAGAACCAATAAACCTGAGAAGTTTAAATTTTACATAGGCACTCAGATCAATATTTAGGTGTTTTTTTAAATCCTTAGTAGTATTTAAAAAATACATGTATTAAAATTCTTACGTATTAGATATCGTAACCAGTGATTTAGGTAACCAAAATGAACAAGAAAGATAGAAATAGGAAATTTGCCACCATTTGGACAGTTTTGGAGCCGTTGGGGTTTGGATCCCTGCCGAGTTAACTGAAGGCGCTTTTTCTAAACCTGTTTCCCTCTCTAGCACCACGCAAATTCAGATACATTTCTTAAAAGTCTATCTTTCTTCTCCTTACCCCATATGCTTAATTAAGATATGTACAACCCACTTCGGTGTCCACGTGGTCTAAGGCGCTACTCTCGCAGAAGACTAGACCGCCGATAACGGGGAAAGATCGAGGTTTGAATCTCGGTCGGGTTTATTGAGGGGGTTTATCCAAAATTGTTTTTCAATTTCCCTCCAAGCAAATGCGGTACACTTCATATTAATATAGCCTCTTTAATCCCTAAAACCACTAGCGTAATTAGTATATAAGCGTATAACTCGAACGGGTAGTAAGAGGTGGTGCTAAAAGAGTATAGTCTTGAGAAGGGAACAGGGGAGATAGTTTAAGGGGGGTCCTACCTGCGAGTAGCTGACGGTGGAACACATGATCCGGCCGAAGGGCCAGTGCTGCAGCAGTAAGGTCGTCACGAACGAGAACGGGATGCACAGGAGTGTCATGAGGATGTCCCCGACGGCCAGGTTGACGATGAAGTAGTTGGTGACAGTCCTCATCCTGGGTGACGCCTGTACCACGTAACAAACGAGACCGTTGCCGCACAGCGCCAGCACGAAGATGGCGCCGTAGAGGATGTAGAGAGCTGACTGGTAGTAAGGCGACGAGAGTTGACCGATCGTCGCGTCGCAGTCTATGGTGTAGTTGTAGTCGGCGAGCACCTTCCCCGAGTTGGTGTAGGAGGACGTCGTGTTGGGCTCCTGGTAGAGGTAATCAGCCGACGGGAGGTACCCTCCCTCCTCGCAGAACTCACTCGAAAGGTTGGATAAATGTTTTGAACACTGATAGTTTAATTCTTCCATTTTCTCCGGGTCGGTTTCCGTCATAACCTACTTTGAAAATTTAATCTTTTGTAGCTTGAAAACAAAAAAAAAGAAAGTCAAAATCATTCTTAAACCTTTTGTAAAATCAACGTTTTTGAAATCCAAAATACTTGTGGTAAAGTCTTAAAACTGTGACACCTATTTTTTATTATTATTTGTAAATTTGTTTCTTATTACTTCAACTTTAAAATTAGTAAACATTTTGATAGTCAAGTAGTTTTTTTATTTTACTAAAAAATGTATAATACCATCCCATCGAAAATAGAATAAACGCTTGGTTATATTTATATTTGTTGTCGTTTCTCAACAGAGAAATCCTTTGTGAATCAACAATACTAATTTTAGCTTTACAATTTTAATAGTTAACTACTATTCGAATAGACTTAACAGTTTCACAAAATAGAGAACGCTATTAAATTATTTTTTTTCCAACCATTCGAATTATATTTTATACATTTTAGTATTGCTAAAAAAAAAGTTTATGATTCTATTTTTAATTACTTTACTGTACACGTTCTACCCGAAGCATTGTTTAACATTTGAATAGATTTTTTTTTTTAGAAAACAATAACATTTTTATTTTTTTCTATTTGCATATTTTCGTCCCAATCGTAATTTTCTACTACAAAAACCAGTTACGCACATTAGACAAATCATAATACACGCGTTTCCGTCCCCTCTACAAACAAGGACGGGATTCACTCGATGAAAGTTCGTGTTTGAAACCTATAACACTCATGTTCATAGAAATGCTCGGTGTATAAACGGATATTACTATTTGTCCACATGTTCCTCTCGCAGTACAGTCAGGATAAAATATGTGGATACTTGATGTTTACAGTTTATAGAATATTTAGTGTGATTAGGAATAAAATTAATCATACGATGGTAGTTATGACTTAATAACCCGCACAAAATCATATAAATACGTAACGGTATGTGGACAATGCAACCATGTTTATATTATTTACCATGAATTTATATTTTCACTTAGTAAAGTTATTTAAGCTACACAGTTTTTTTAATTATTAATGTTTACAGACACTCATTGATTTACTAGCGTATGCCATAGATTTTTTTCTGTAAAAAAAACAGAACATAAACAAATGTTAAAACATTTTTAATTTGGATACATTTTATCAGAAAATGCTTTCTAGATAAAGTAATTGTAATCATTACAGTTGAATATACTATAAAGATAATTATGCTTACAAATATTGGCTAATATTTTAACGTGATTTTATAAACATACGTATAAAAAAGAACACGACGTATAAGCTAATTGAGTCTAATAACTAAACGCTCAACCATAGCCATCAATTATTATAATCACTGAGGGTGGAAAAAGGCTTTCACTGTTGATGTTCAGCGACCAAACCAAGGCCCCTTAAACCTGAACACTCCACTTCCCCATCCTAAATAGTAAACAAAAGAAATAGACAATATTACTAATAGCACTGAATTGAAAAATACCAATAATCTATTATACCATTTGCTGCCAAAATAGATCAAATTAATCAATCGAGCAGCTAAAGGTGGCAACGCAGAGATTAAAAGTTCCACATACATACATACCTAATAGCACCGTTCCCTTGTGGGGTAGGTAGGCACGAAACTGTTCAAATAGCTTAAAAAAATAAAAAGCTCCGTACTTAATCCATCCTCACTAACTTTCTCCACACTTCCCTATCCTTGCATACTCCCTTCGCTTGAACAACATCCATACATCGAGTCATACATGCTCTTTATTATTAAAACTCTTAATGGTTCTCTTTACACACCTTCGTCTACCACATTCAGCCACGCCTTACATGATCTACCCCTTCCTTTTGATCCGCACACTCTACCTTCATATATTTGCTTCGTCAGCCAATCCACACTTTCCTCTCAAGATGCCCAAACCAACGTAAGACACTTTCACATTTCCCTTTTGGATTCCCTTTCAAACAGCACTCCTTCAGCACACACTCATTACCGACTCTGTCCATACGAGTTTTTCCACATACATATAATAGATATCTCATTCAACCGCATTCACTTGGCTCTTGTGTTCCTCCTGACAAACCCACACTTCACACTCTTACAACAATGTTGGTGTCAACACACTCTAATATAGTGCCATCTTTGTCCCTTTCAATACCGCTTTTCGGTGACCAGGCGGTCTAGGGTAAGGTGTCAGACTTCTGTGTGCGGGTCTGGGGTTAAATCCTGGTCCCGGCACAGATTTATCTGATTACCAAACCCTTTCTTCACCTCTGACAAGACGTGTATTAATCACAACTTGTGAATGTGTGGAATGCCAGGCCTACCACCGTGGTTCGGATCCCACGTTAAACTGTAGGTCCTCCATTTCATCTCTCAATCACCCAAACATTACACATTAGCATAAGTGCGTATAAACCGAACGGGTAGTAAGACGTGGTGCTAATAATAATAATAAAAATAAGAAGAAGAATAATACCGTTTTATAGTCTGGATTATTACTGACTAGTAGGTCGGGGATTTAATCCCGGATGTGTGTATTGAAAATTTTATTTTCATAAATGGCTTTCTACTCTCCGTCAATGCAAAACAAAGTATATTTTATTTTGGTTCTACCTTCCTCATCTTAACTTTATTATATTATTAGGGTAGCCCTGATGGGTATAAAGATGAAGTGCACAAAAATTTAAGAAATTTGGAACCTGAGACAACACGCTTTACAATCATAGAAAGAATGTTGAGACGGACTGGATAATTAATTAGTTTATAATTACACCGTAATGAAGATCATAATTACAAGTCAAGTTGTACCTATTTTTATTTCTAGCTTATTTTCTTATTTTACCATTTTTATAATATTACAATTTAAAAAATAGTGGTTATAGCTATTTTTTTAATCAATTAATATCGTTATATTTTTCAGTCTGTACGAAACACATTTCTGGAAAAGTGTTTGTTAGTGGTAGATAAGGGTTTCAGTGTCGAGTCTTATTGCAGTCAAATGTTCATAGCGTGAGTCTTTTAGGTAAACAAACATGTTTTTTTCCAGAAAATATGAATAACATTTTACCAAACTGTTATTGTTATTTTATAAATATTGATGATATCTACCAACAATGAGAATTTATGTTCACATGACTTGAAGTATGAATACGTTAAAGTAGATTTTTTAAGTTTTCAAACTGTCAGATAAAGCTAATCCCATGAAAATTGGGCTGTACATACTATTCTGGGTTATTCACAAATTTAAACCAAGGAGGTATGAGGTAAAATTTATGTAAAATGTACTCCTATTTTTTTTAGAAAAAGGTGTGAACAACCATTAAACAAAAACTACCTCAGTACACCAGGTCCGGATTTGAACCCCAAACTTACATTCACCGGCTTACCAGACAAAACAAGACTCACGCCTTTTTTCTGAGTTCAAATCAATGCGTAATATGGATTCCGCTACTTTTTAAAGATAATAATTTTGGAAAATATTTTAAAGGACATTTTTTAACTCTGGTTTTCCCCCCATTGTGTATCTATGTGCTAATATAAAAAAATGTTGGATACGTCGAATTAATGTATATGAATAAATAGGACTGTTAAAAAAAATACTCATCTAAAATATTTTAAATTCCAATTATCTTTTATCGCTTGTGGAGTTAATTCCTCCCATTCCAGAAGATTAAATTTGACTGCGCAGCTTGATCAAGTTTTTGTAGATAATAAGGGATTTTATGAATTGGGGGACATAGACAGAAGGAATACAATATTTAGGACCTAATAATAATAGGGAAGGTGGTTCTATATGTGTCTGAGAGACTTGCTTCGGTGAGGAGAAGTGTCCTTAAAGTGTAAGGAATGTTGTATAGGGACGTTTTTGTACCAATACTCTCATATGCACGAAAACATGGACAATGGATGTAAGAAAGACCAGTAAAGTGGAGGCCATGGGAATATTGTTTGTGAGGTAGATATTAGCTGTCACGAGGAGAAAAAGGATAAGGAATGAAGCAATCAGGAAAAGAGTAGGATTACATGAGGAAGCAAAACGGATATAGTTAGACGAGGATGGAAAATGTAAGAGAATGAGGGGGATGAAGTATGTAGGAAAAATACCGCAAGAGATGAAGGAGCAGATGAGATAAAGTGCGCGAGGGAAATAAGAAGAACGGAAACAAATAATGGAGAAAGAATATTGGAAAGGAAAGAGGAAGATAGAGAGGCCTTGTACTAAACTGACCTTGTCACAGAATGGAAATATTTGTTATTGATGATGATGATGATTATGAGGATGAGATATAAGGTGAAGAATTATTGGATTGTCAGACTATTTTAACAGGATCTTAATGTATTTGGGGCTATTGATGTATTTAGTTGTATCTATTAGTATTATTATTTTTTAAATTTTTCTTAGCACCCGTCTTACTACCCGTTCGAATTATACGCTTAAGTACTAATTACGCTAATGGATTAGGAATTGGGAAGGTTGAATTTAGAGGAAGTGAACCCGTATTTGCGTGGAGGGATAATGGAAAACCATTTAGGAAAAATCCCCCCAGTTCACCCGACCGAGATCCGAACCTCGATCTCCCCGTCCTCGACAGTCGAGCTCAACACGACTAGCGCGTTAGCCAACTACGCCACCGAGGCGGGTTAACTTATTAGTAACTTTGAACTGTCCCGCAAGACACATAAACTACAATCCGACCATATCGGGATTCAAACCACCGAGGCCTGGTATAAATTATGCAAGAGTTTTAAGACGAGTTATAAAAATATGTTTTTGAACAAACAAAAAGACCAGTGAACAAAGTGTTACTAAGCAAATTCATATTTTAAAAAAAACTAACAAATAAAAAGCTATCAACGGGGGAATAGTTCTAAGATATAATTAGTTCCCTATTTAAAAGGGAACTGTAAACTTGAGAGTATTCCCCTTCCCCCTAGCCAACACTTCAATAGCGTGTGATGGAAAGATCGGGGTTCGAATCAAGATTGAGTGTACTGAGGGTAGTTTCCCCCTAAATGGTAGTTCCATGCTCCCTCTACGCAAATGCTGGTACAAAATTCTACTTCCTCATCCATATACAAATAACGTAATTAATTTAGGCGTATAGACCGAACGGGTAGGCCTATTTAGAGACAGTAGAAAAACAATATTTCAACATTATTTTTTATACAAATTACACCGTGGAAAAAGTTTGGTTGGTTCTAATATTATAAAATATATACTATTAGGGCTATCTTAACGAAGTTTTTTTGATAAACAATACAACTATATTTTTATCCATTTTATAAACAAATTTCCATTTTTAAAGAATCTCAACTGTGTTAGATATCATACTAAAAATATAGACAAAACTACTGGATTTCACTTGGTCCTTAATACCCCACCGGATAGCAAACATAATGTTTTAAACAAAATAGTTACCAAGAAAATATTTACTAAGGAAATATCTCTAGTGACCTGCATGGGTCAACGCGTCTCTAATCCGCAAATATAAATAATAATAATAATAATAATAATAATAATAATAATAATAATAATAATAATAATAATAATAATAATAATTACTAAGAAAATAGAAATCAGGCATGATTATAGAGAGTTACGAAAGATAAACGCTAAATAACAGTCGACCAAAAAAAGTGAGGCAAATAAATACTAAACATATATCAAGTATAGAGCTATTTGAAAAAGAGTTACTAAACCAAAAAAACTAGAAAATAATAATCAGAAATAGATTAAAAATGTATATCAAACAAATATAATTATTTATTTATAAAAATATGTTAACTCAAAAACTACTAAGAATATTTGTACAAACCAAATATATGTTTATCTAAGAACTATTAACAATGCACTCTCAAAAATAAAACTAGTCGAAAAAAAGACCTATTAAACCAATTAGTAATTGAAGAAATATTAAATTAATACGAAAAGAATAAATATACATTAAACAAACAAAGAACCACTAAACAAATATATCATATAAAGATATATTAAACAGACATGGTTAAACTATATAGACATTATAGAAATAACTATCAAATTAAGATGTATTGAACAAAAATATCAAACAAGTGTACAATTAAAACAGCTACTATTCAAAAAAACTGTTAGTCAAAGAGATACTAAGTAATGAGATTTCAAGCACACAGATATTAAAACTAAGAGCTTATTAGCATTGGAAATGAACCCTCAACAGCACTCATTTGGATTTATATTTTAAAGCTTTCTACCCATAATGTAATGCAATGATGGACAGACAAAAATATACATAAATAATTCCACCTACGATTTTGGAAATAAACCTTCATCCGCTCTGCAAATATGTGACCACTAAACCAGTAAGCCTAAATTTAGATATTTAGCAGAGTACAGAGGTAACCAATAGAAAGATCTTTGAAACACGTTCGTGAAAGTTTAGTAAAAAGAGATTATTTTTATATCCAAGAATAAATTAACTGGTTAAAATAAACTGACTATAAAGTCTGTTGATTAATTATATTAAGATTTAACAAGTGTGGAAATATACATAACATACGTTACTAACTAGTAATTACAAATTTAAATCATAAATAATGATGGTCAGAAAAGACATTTAGCTTAAGAGCCATTGTTAATATACAAACATATTATTGTAAAAACATATAGACAAATTAAAATAATCAAGCTCATGAAATTGAGTGTTGATTCTTATATTAACTTAGTTTTAATTATGAGCTGTGGATGCAATGTACAATTTAATATGTAATACATAATAAAGTAGAAAATTTTAGTTAGGAAACCGGTGTTTCATAGTCGGTGAACAAAATATGAGTATTAAATTGAAATAATTAAAAATTTTGAAAAGTTTAATAAAAGTATTGATATTACAAATTGATGATGTTCAGCTAGAATTGTAGCCAGTTATGCATTTTCTGTATATTTCCATGTTTGTTAGATTTTAATATAACCTCAATGACAGCTTTTATAACCAAATTTAAGATAACTTATTAATTCTTAAATATTACCATATATATATAAAGTTATATTTAATTCATTAGGTGAAATTTTCTAGTAAATTATAAGAATTAATATCTAAACAAGTCACCCAGGGCAGCTTACAGGAAGTAAATGAAATACGGTAGATGGAATATTCCATTTCAGAAACCCAAATAATATCTTCAGCAATATGTCTGAGTCTCTTTTCTAAGGTCTTAATTTTTTTTTTTACAGACAGCTAGCTTGAATGGATTTATTAGCGCCTTTTTTATAACATTTAAAGAAAATCCCAAATAACTTGTGCTCCTAATTCTTCAAGACCATATAAATATGAAATATTTGACCCAACCAGTATGTGAACCAATATTTCTCAAATGATATAGGGCACCAGCGCTCATGATCAAAATTATTTATTTATTAAATTTGGTGACACTAAAAATAATAATAGATTGAATTTATTTAAAGATTGAATTGGCATTAATAACATCTCGGCTAGCAATGTACTAAGCACGCCTATAGCTACTATAATGTGGTTTGAGATTGAACTTGCTACGTCATTATATTCTACAGCTATTCATTCAACCGGTTGTGTTTTGTTTTCAAAACGCCTGAGTCTCTTTGGCAAGTAACCACATTACACAAGTGGTTAGATATCAAAGAGTTTTATTTCTAGATCTACATTGCTAGAATAAACTTAGTTTACTTTTACAAGAGCTATCTCCATTAAATTTGTAAAGCCAGTTAAACTTTATACAAACAATTAAGATTCCATCCTCCATTACTACTGGTAATTATAGCTATCAAACTCACTACAATGTTTGGTACCCATATACGTGTAAACTAAAAGTTTGTTAACTTAAGTATAAACAGTACCAAAGTGCAGTAAACATTACGTTATTTACAGTTTCATTTAAAACAAAAAAATAAATCACTTTTGTTTGTCAAAGCGATAGCAGTTTAGCTATTGTTTCTCCAAATAACTGACTTGTAGTAAAATAATTTTGTGTCAAGCTTACTATATCTCTTAAGTATATTTCTTACTAACTTTATTATAGAAGATAATTACTCGTATCCTTGTCTTATTCCCCAGTTTTGAGTATCCGCATTAGATAAATAGGATATTAAGTACCTTATTAGTTAATTTCGGATATATTTGGTCAAATTTTAGTAACACTCCCTTTATTTCTCTTTTAGTGCCAATATTATTTCAAATAAAGTTTTAAATTATAATTTTATGAAAAAGATTGTTGTTTTTTAAATGTAATAAATATTATTTGTTTGTAATAAAATCGCTCACATTAATAATAATTTTTGGAGAAGAAATCAAAAATTGTGCTTCACGAACTCTAAGTGTTTGTTTCCAAATAGTTTTCCGTGTTCTTTAATGAAGTAAAAAAATACAAAAATAGCTTCAAACAATATATTACCAAAAATGTGTTTGAAAATGAATATGAAATTTTTTATTTTTAAGTTAGTGGTAATCTTAACTATAAGATTTATATTTATATTTTCAATAGTTGAATATAAATTGATCTATTTTTATGGTTAAAATTTAATTCAAATTTATTTTAACAAAATAACTATAAGGTGAAAATGTTCTAAACTAATTTTATGAAAGCTACCTTTACTAAATTTAATATCAAACTCACTTTAATTTACAATTTAAAAAATATATTTTAAAAATTTGTTCTGTTTTTGTTTTCCCTTCACGATCAAGAATAAAACAAAAATTATGAGGGGGATGAAAAAAAAAAGTTGATCGTCCGCTCACGCCACACAAAACTTCACCCGACGCCCCCCCGTTTAGAAAAAAAACCAAGAAAGCATCGATGCTTACGGCCGCGTCGGTATCGTAGACGCCACTGCCGAACCGACGTCCCTCGATCTTCCTAACAGGTTGCTCGCCGCTATCTCTACGAAGTTGAAAGAGGGGGGGGAGAAGAGGGGGGGTGGTTAAATCTGGCGTCGTTTCTGCGCATGCGTAGTGAGCAACCCGTCATTCCGAAACCACTTGGGCGAAACTGTGGGTGCCAGATCCCCATGTTTTTGTTCTTTCATAAGAGGTGGGGGGTGGGTACAGGGGTATGGAGAGGAGCCGATGAGATCAAATTTTGATTTACAAGCTGGTGAAATCGATAGAGATGGAGTGTATGGAGGTCATTAATGTGCCGGACGGCCACGTTAACCAACCGTGACACGACGAAAATCAGGTTAAAACGAGATAATAATTAATTAAATATGAATCGCCTCTAAGTAAATCTCTTATCTATATCAGCAGTGAATAATTAAGGGGAGATGGAAAGCGGTGCGAGCTTAAGTCCGTATTTTTGCAGTTTTTACAACCAAGTTTTTCTTATTTGCAAAAATAGGCTTAAATAAAATTTGATCCGGTAAATAAGTTTAGAAGTCCAGTCGAGTTTATTAAGAATGCTTTTTTTCTAAATGGTTTCCCACTATCCTTTCACGCAAATGCGGGTATATTAATTCTAAAATGTATCCGTACTCATCCTCACCCCATTATATTAATCATCATATAACCTGAACAGGAAGAAAGACGCGGTGATTTAAAAAAAAACACTTGATAAAGTAGGTATAAAAAAATTAGTGCGTCAACTCATATCGAAACGTAGATAAATTTACACCCCAAAATTAGGTAATTTTTCACATTTATCTCGAACATCTGACGTGAATAAAACCTTTAAGGTAATTAATTACATAGAAAAATTCATGACACTTTAAATATTTTATAGAAACAAGAATGAATATGGGAGACATAAAATAGGAGAGGACTAAAAAATGGATTTGTGTGTTGGGTGGAGGGGAGGAGGGGTGATGGAGGGTAAAGAGAAGCCTCACTTTCAAAGTGATTCATATTCCCGCGTCGCTTTGTTCTGTGTCAGCATTTTAAACCCTTCCTATTAAAGTCAGTGGCGTTCGGGGGATCTGCTACAAGTGGCGTCGTGGATTCAGGAAATGTGAATACACTTGTGTTTACGTGTGAGACAGGAAGGATTTGTTCCCCTTCCTTTCACGTAAAAACACATCAGATGACAAGTGATATTAAAATATTAACTGAAGGAGTATTTCAAGTAAAATGCGAGAGAAATATCCTTACTTGTCTTATTCAGACAAGGGCTCCAGAACCATTGAAGCGGGGAGTGGAGAAGGGGCCTTGATCCATCTTAATTATCACAATTATTTCATTTAAATTTTGACGACACATAAAATAAATTCCTTTTACATATTACAAAAAAGAAAATAACAGTATTAATAATTTAATAATAATAAAAAAAAGGACAAGCAAAAGTTAAAAGTTTACTCATATTTGCGATAAGATTTTGCCTCCTTCATCTTGCACTGTATTTTCGCCATGTTTAGACTTAAACACTGTAAATTTAATTTAAAATTATAAATAAATTTAAGAACCATGAAACAAACATATCGCTACATTTTTCAAATCCAAAGAGAATGTAAACACTAAGCTTATAGAATAGACGGGACTTTCCCTAATTGTGTTATACCTATGCATATCAACCGGCCAAAAATAATATTAGGCCTACTACAACAGCGATTGCGGGGTAAAAATGATAACAAAGCAAAAAAGAGGAATGAACTGGGAAAATCGTGTGTCCTGAAGTGGTCCTTTGGGACACCGGGACTATCATATAAAAACCGGGGCAATTGTGTGTCCTGAAGTGGCCTTTCGAGGTACCAGAAATATCATCTAAAAACCGGGACAATCGTGTGTCCCAAGTGGTATTTTGGGACACCAGGACTATCATCTAAGAACCGGGACAATCATGTGTCCTGAAGTGGTATTTTGGGACACCAGGACTATCATCTAAAAACCAGGACAATTGTGTGTCCCAAAGTGGTATTTTGGGACACCAGGACTATCATCTAAAAATCGGGACAAATGTGTGTCCCGAAGTGGTCTTTCGGGGTACCAGGAATATCATCTAAGAACCAGGACAATAGTTTGTCCCATAGTGGTCTTTCGGGACACCGAAACTATAATCTAAGAACCGGAAAAATCGTGTGTCCTGAAGTGGTCCTTTGGGACACAGGGACTATCATCTAAGAACCGGGACAATCGTGTGTCCCGAAGTGGTATTTTGGGGCACCGGGACAATTGTGTGTCCCGAAGTGGTCTTTCGGGGCACCGGATTTTCATTTAAAAAGAGGGACAGGACAATCTTGGAAAATCGGGACGTCTGTCAACCCTAATTAATGTGTTATCTTATTAGGCTAGTGTCATGACCTTCGTTAGCTCTGGGGTATAGCATTGGCGAGCCAAGCCAAAGATCCTGGGTTCGATTTCCGTGCCCAGTTGTCATTTTTCAATGTATTTGATTCAGTTACGGCTGATTTACGTAATTACATCCTCCAAACTTTTGCCTTTCACTATAACATAAATATATTATACTTAATTGTATAGCGTCGTTTTCTTCCATATAGTCGTGAGGATAGAACACGTGACTGATAATATAGTGACCTACATTTCGCGTAGCACATGTCGATTCACGTGTGTGCTGTACTGTGCGGTCTTTATAACATCTGGTAGAAACTAGACTCGGCTTAGCAAGTGTTTTGTGTTCGATTCTCTAAAAGGCATATTTGTATATTTTCTAATTTGTTTTATTACATTAGGTTAGGCCTATATTTTAACAGAGACATTTTTATAACGTATATATTTTTTTATCCAACAAGTTATATTATTATTATTATTATTATTATTATTATTATTAGCACCGCGTCTTACTAACCGTTCGGGTTATACGCACTTACGCTAATGTGCAATGGTAGGGTGATTGTGAGATGAAATGGAGTACCTACAGTTTAACGTGGGATCCGAACCACGGTGGAGGCCTGGCATTCCACACATTCACAAGTTGTGATAATACACGTCATGCCAGAGGTGAATGAAGGGTTTGGCAATCAGATAAATCTGTGCCGGGACCGAGGATTGAGCCTGGACCTCCAGCACAAAAGTCTGACACCTAACCCCTAGACCACCAGGTCACCTAGTTCTATTACTCGTCTGGACCATATGTATTTTAACTACGTTAGTGAGGTAAGGCTATTGGAGGTAAAATTTAGAGGAACTGTGCCTGCATTTTCGTGGAGGAAGAGTGGAAAATTAGTAAAGGAATAACAAACCCTCGGTATACCCAACCTGTACTAGGACCTCGACCTCACCATTATCGGTTGAAATCAGAATATATTAGCTTGACGTTTGGTTCGTGCGCTCACCGGTTCGAATTTTGATTGCTGCCACCAACCAATATATTTGCGATATTTTTTTCCCTAATCCATTCTTCTGCTCAGCCGGGATATCAACAATTAATTTTACATTAATCGGGTAGAATTTAGAGGAAATGTACCCAAATTTGCGTGGAGGGAGCGTGGGTAGAAATTTAGTCAAGACAACCTCAATACAATCAGCCGGGGTTCAAACCCTTCATCTCTAAACCAATCAAGAAGAGAACGACATATTTATCCGTGTACCCAGTGAAGCGGGCAGTATTATAATTAAAACTTTGTCCTTAACTAAATAAAAAATACAACTTAGCTACTAAACATTTGTTGTTTGAAGTTAAAAAAAAAGTGTATAACCCGAACGGTTAGTAAGACGTGGTGCTAAAAAATAGTTTTAAAAAAAAGCAGTGTTATAACTAGTAGCCCACTTTAAAATTCACTACTAACAGATACAAAATAATTATTCTAGTTCAAAATATTCCAAATAGTTACTCTCCTATTTACTGCGAAGAAAACTTAAAAAAATACTTATAGAAAAGATTCCGGCTATTTTTATATAATGAGAAAATAAAAAAAGTGTAACGGAAAAGAAAAGCAAGAGAATCCAGAGATCTGATACTTGGAATAAAAAATATGACCCAGGGTGGGTAATTCAAAACAAAACACAACGATAACAATAAAAATTTATAACACGAAACGTTGTTATCAGATGCTTTGTGTTCTTATGGACGCAATAAAATAAATGATACAAAGTTTTGTGGGAAGCCTAGTACAGGAACAGTCGTATTTATATGAGAAGAAACCTTTTTGAAACGTCAAAAAATAATAAAAAGCAATTTTAATATAGATAAATATCAAGTCATGTGATCTTTAGAAATCACTTTTGATAGGTAATACGTTTTTTCCCCTCGTCTTACTAACTGTTTAGGTTATATATGATAATTACTGTAATGGGGTAAGTACCAGGAAGGAAGCATGTTTAGAGGTATTTTACCTATATTTTAGTGTAAAGTTAATGGGAAACCATTTAGGAAACACCACCCTCAGTAGACCCGAGCCAAGATTTGAACCCAAAACTTCCCGTCCTCAGTGGGCTAGTCTAAAACGAGAGTTACGCCTTAGACCATTCGGCCACTGAAGTGGGTAATAGGTGATATTATTATTACTATTACTATTGGCACCACGTCTTACTACCCGTTCGGTTTAACGCACTTACGCTGATGTGTAATGGTAGGGTGATTGTGAGATGAAATGGGGACCTACAGTTTAACGTGGAATCCGAACCACGGTGGAGGCCTGGCATTCCCTCACATTCACAAGTTGGTATTAATACACGTCTTGTCAGAGGTGAAGGAAGGGTTTGGCAATCAGATAAATATGTGCTGGGACAGAGGATTGAACCCGGATCCCCAGCACAGAAGTCTGACACCTTACCCCTAGACCACCAGATCACCCTAAAAGTATAAAACATTCACCCTTTTATTTGCGCCTGTACAGCATTTACTTGAAATTCTAAATTAACTTTTTTGTTGTTTATTAATTCAGATGGATGTATTATTCAATTTACATTTTTTAATCTACATTTTGGCCCGGAAGATGTCATTTCGTGAATAAACCAAATACCCCAGGTTGTAGACAATTTAGAAAAATCTGTTTAAAAAAACATTTCAATATCAGAAAAAAAAATTATGATCTAAGACTGTTTTTAGAATTATTTAAGAATGTATGTGGGTTTTTCCCAATGCTATATCCTTAAAACTCGCTGATTAAAACGTAAATACATTAACATGGAAAGTCTTATCTCGATTTTCCGTTACTTCACAGGCAACTTCATTAAGCCAGGATACGTAGTAAGACGAGAAGTAAACTTATACGAATATATTTATAAAATTAAGGGGGGGACGATATTTGGAGTGTCACGTTCATTTGTCTCACCAAATTTAAATTGTGATCTATCACTTCAAATTTTTATTAGATATACCTCAAAACGAATATTAAATATATCATAAACTAACTTTAATTTTTAGCTGAATTGAATTAAAAAAATGTATGTGAAGATTTAAAACTGGCTCATTTTTAAAGAGGTTATATTCAAATTATTGTACTTCTGCGGAAGAAGAAAGGTGCATCCTTCCTTAAGGATGTTGCCTACCTATGACGTCACGTCAGGTCAAGAGAGTATTTCCCATGTTAATGAATTTACGTTCTACTCATCGAGATTTAAAGAGATATAACATTGTGACAAAAAAAATAAACTATAAAATAATTTTAAAACTAGTCGTACAGTGTCACAATTTTTTTTTTATATTGAAGTAGTTTTTTTGTAAACTTTTTTTATTATATCTTCTACAACTCAGGTCATTTGTTTCATTCATGAAAATGTCCTGTAAGAATTTCCTGCCAGGATGTAGATTAAAAAAAAGTCTTTGGTAGCATTTATTTGTCTATCTAGAATAGGAAATAAGAAAAAGGTAATTAAAAAAAAAAATCAATGTTTTCTATGTACAAAATTGAGTGTGTAAACTCGTCAGAGGAAGAGGGGAGGGTTCATCGTCAGGTGAACAAGGGCATCGCAGGGTGAAATGCTATTTTCTTACCTCTCTTTCTATTTTTACATTGTCATCTAAGTGTGAAAATGCTTAGAGTGCTTCGAGTGCTTAAACTGCTTAAACTGCTTAGAGTGCTTAGAGTGTTAGGTGCGTAAAGTCAAGACGCAACCCGCTTTGCAAAATAGCTTCGAAATCTCCAAGTAGGCATTTGTTTTTAGGATATCAAGACTAAATTAATCAATCTGAGGAGTGGTTTTTTTTTGGTAGTTTTTATGGCATTAGAGCTGCGATAACATAATAAATATCGTATTGTGAAATGTTTCATCTTAAGGAAGATGGTGCTCTTAATTCAAAAACCAAACATGTCTAAATTAAAAGAATCCTTTTTATACTAAACAATTTGTTTTAGAAGCAAAGGGAGCTAAACAATATAAACGCAAAATACACACATAACCTTCTTCTCTGAATATAGCATTTGTCATAAAAAAAATGTGTTTTCCAAATAGCCTGATAGTCGGTACTATAAAGTTGTTTATGCAACAAGTAGGAGTTAGCGAAGCTTCGATCACTCCAATTTAGCTTCATAAAAATAAAAATTGGCATCGACAACTACGTAGCTTCACCAATAAAAATATGGACTGCTAAAACAAACATTTATTTTCATATATTTTTTTTATTTCTGTGCTCTTATATAAATTACAAAATTAATGCTCACATGACAAAAATCCGCAGTAGTTGAAAATGCATTGTGTGATATTTATTTACTTGATTCATCAGCTTAATCCAAAATACATTTAACTTTTTTGCAGTACTTATTTTTATGAGAATTTTATTTAGTTTATAAATACCGAATGTGAAAACATTTAGGTATAACTGTATAATAAATGACTCAAATTATAGGGAACGAATCAAATACTAAAGGATAGTTAGGCCTTCATAGAAATCAAAAGATGAAAGCTATATAAATATGCACAATGGAAATTATTTTATAAATATTATTATTATTATTATTATTATTATTATTATTATTATTATTATTATTATTATTATTATTATTAGTACCACTTCTTACTACCCGTTCGGGTTGTACGCACTTACGCTAATGTGTAATGGTAGAGTGATTGTGAGATGAAATGGAGGACCTACAGTTTAACGTGGGATCCGAACCACGGTGGAGGCCTGGCATTCCTCACATTCACAAGTTGGGATTAATACACGTATTGTCAGTGGTGAAGGAAGAGTTTGGCATTCAGATAAATCTGTGCCGGGACCGAGGATTGAACCCCTGACCCCAGCACATAAGTCTGACACCTTACCCCTAAACCACCAGGTCACCTTTCATAAACTTTAAAACAATAAAAAAAAATTGAACATCGATTCCACTTCGCTTTAAATCGATAAATTGGTCTTGGCACACCCCTGGTAAAAAGTATAAAATCTGATTTACAAAATAAATTTGAGATATGTGTGTGGCTGAACGTAGAGTGTGAACAAAAGAAGTGCATACATGCACGTGTACACTTAACCTAATAAACATCTTTGCTATAAGTGTTTCTTTTGTGAACATCACACAAAATAATATTTTCATTAACACACGCGCACGAATACAGAGTATATTTTGTTCGTGGTAAATTTGTTGAAACATGTTTGCATCTCAGGCTGGATTAAGAAAAAAGACAGGAGCTCTAATTTTAACTTTCGAAGGTCTAAGTTTGATTCTGATAAACTTTAATAAAGATTTTCCTTAAATGTAGTTTTGCATTATTTATAGGAAGGGGGAGTAGAATATTGAATATTAAATTGAAAAAACTACAACTGGAAATAGGAATCGAACTCAAGACCTTCCGCTTAGTACGCCAATGATCTAACCATTTAGCCAACCAGAAGTCGTCCCATACCCAGGGTCATTCTTCACTCATATTTAAGGCAGAGTCTGTGATAGACGTGTGGAAATCATCAGCTACATATGAGGGATCAATTAAGATCACGAGCTATCAGATAACGCAGCCATCTTCGACTCGGAACTGCTTTACGCTGTCAATATTACAATGACAACTGTATAAATGCACAGATTATAATGAAGGATTAAATAGACAAGATCTTTAATCTATCAACATACATATGTATATATATATCTATGTATATATACGTGTATATATTTGTAAATATATATTTATATGTACATATATATTCATACATATTTTTATATAAATGCATATATATAATTTTTATTTTTACATAAAAACATATATAAATTATATATAGCTATATTTAAAAATATATATAATTTATGTTTAGTTACGTTTCTAAGAATATGTATTTAGTAATTATATCTATATATAATATTATTAATTAGAGAAATATAATATATTATCTATGTAAATATGTATTATTATTTATGTATAACAAAGCATGGTTATACCAGTTGTATAGAAATTATTTAAATATATATATATATACACGACAAATTTTGCAATCAAAATTAGAAGTGTACTAAACAAAATTTAAAAAAATCCTTACAATAATTTATTCAACAAAATTAAAAGCAATAATGATTTACATAATTATTATGAATACAATGTATATATTGCATGGATCTCCTTACCATACATATGAGATTTAAGAAATCACATTCTCTCCAAAAATAAAATTAGAAATTATTTTACACCATAAACAGGAGGGAAATAAAACTATCACAGTTGAAAAACCATTAGTTAAAATATAATTCTTTAATTATTATATTTTACACACACACAAAAATAATAATTATTATTAAAAAAACTCTTGTGTAATTGGTTTATAAAAATATCTTGAGGCTATGCAGTTTACATCAATTACATTTGTCGGTAAGTCCTTCATGTGGGAATCAATAGAATCCAGTAGATTCTCAAGCGGCCTCATACGGCTACGACACCTGCAGCTACCCGTTACCGGGAGTATTGGCTTTATTATCCGTTTCATACACTGGGCAAATGTGTCATTACCAATACTCAGCCACATCGTAGAAACACAGCAAGCTGAGGACTCTATTAAAAGTGCGGGCGTTAGTTTTAACCCTAAATTATTACTGTCGGGGGTTTTTTTTTAGTAGCTAAAGCATATCATGGCGTGATATTAATTCAAGTTCACAAAATTAAAAATAAATAACATTGGTTGACATCAAAGAATACTTTACTTCAAAGTAATAATTCACTTCTTTCTCCCCGTGGTCATTGAATTAACTAAATATCCAAAATTGATCGGAGCCATACAGATTTTATAATGAAAATCTTTGATTAGGGATTTTTATGACCAAACAATAATTATTAAGATTCAGGCTGGTGGGCCAAGTGATCTAAATGTCAAGCTCATTTTGCCGGATTTGTTGTTGCTGTTTAATTTTACCACCGCGTCTTACTACCCGTTCGAGATATACGCTTATGTAATAACTACGCTAATGGTTTTTAGGGATGAGGAAGACTATATTTATAGGTAGTGTACCCGCATTTGCGTTAAGTGAGAGAGTAGAAAACCATTTCGAAAAAAAACCACCCACACTACACCCGACCGAGATTCTAACCTCAATCTCACCGTCATCGGCAGTCTAGTCTATTGTTAGAGTATCGCCTTAGACCATGCGGCCACAGAATCGGGTGTTGTTTTTGTTGATTTAGTGACGTTAATTTGTATGTCTTTGCATTCAATATCATCACCGTAGTAGAGGTATTGGCCAAACCATTTGTTCTTTAAACAAAAGTGGATGAATAAAAACAACACAAAGCTCCTAAATAATAAATGACGCACGCAAATTTTTTTTTTTTTTAGCCAGAGCACATAATAATAAAATTTTCGCTAAAATCTTGAGGTCTATATTTTTCTACAGTTCGTATACCGTATGATTCAAATCCGACCTATTTTTCATAGACATATTTCCAATAAAAAATTAAATCCAAAATTTAATAGTAAAATTTGGTGTGTCCAACCATTTGTTATGATATTTAAGGTAAAAACTCACTAACCATCATTTCTCTATCGATGCACAGAAAATTTATCTCAATATAAAAATATTGTTATACTTGGAAACTAAAACTAAATTCTTATATTAATTACAACTAAAAACTATTAGCTACAATAATATTAAAAACCAATTTAGTAAAAATAATAATAAAATAATACTTATGTGAAAAATAGAGAGAAATGAATATATCTAATTAACATAATTATAAATTTGTATAAATTGGTTGTTAGCACTTTAATCGTCAGTTTATTTCTGGTTTCTCTGATAATAGAGTTATTTTGCGTTTATTAAGGCTATCAAAATTTGAGCTAGCTTCATTAATTCAAAACTTAGGTAAAGTTCAAAAATTACCTTCATTTGAAATATGATATACCTCCACGCCATCGTTAAATTCTCTCCGTGCTACGGGTTACTCTGAGAGATATTCTGCATTCCAAAAACTTTAATTATTAATTTATTTATAAAAAAAGATAGTTTTAGATTTTTAGTGATTCTTTAATGAATTCTTAACATTTATTTTTATTTTCTCAAAGAGAGTGTCGTGACCGTGAACATTATGTATCATAATATTATGATAGTTCTTTATACTTAATGTGGTGCCGAACAAAAAATGAAAGGGTATTGTGTGATGGAAGAGTGTAAACCACTTAGGGGAAAAAACTAACTAGAGGCCTACCCAATCAGTTTTAGAACCCTATCTTCCCCATTACCGGCAAAATAGATCAGATTAGACCGACACCTTTAACCACCTGACTCTTGGTGGTTAGAAGCGTCGGTCTAGTGTGATATATTTTGCCGGTAATATATATATATATGGCACTAAGAGTCAGGTGGCTAGAGGCGTCGGTCTAATCTGATATATTTTGCAGGTAATATATATGGCACTAAGAGTCAGGTGGTTAGAAGCGTCGGTTAAATCTGATATATTTTGCAGGTAATATATATATCACTAAGAGTCAGGTGGTTAGAAGCGTCGGTCTAGTGTGATATATTTTGCAGGTAATAATATGGCACTAAGAGTCAGGTGGCTAGAGGCGTCGGTCTAATCTGATATATTTTGCAGGTAATATATATGGCACTAAGAGTCAGGTGGTTAGAAGCGTCGGTTAAATCTGATATATTTTGCCGGTAATATATATTGAGAGCACTAAGAGTCAGGTGGCTAGAGGCGTCGGTCTATTCTGATATATTTTGCCGGTAATATATATATCACTAAGAGTCAGGTGGTTAGAAGCGTCGGTCTAATCTGATATATTTTGCAGGTAATATATATGGCACTAAGAGTCAGGTGGTTAGAGGCGTCGGTCTAATCTGATATATTTTGCCGGTAATATATATATCACTAAGAGTCAGGTGGTTAGAAGCGTCGGTCTAATCTGATATATTTTGCAGGTAATATATAATCACTAAGAGTCAGGTGGTTAGAAGCGTCGGTCTAATCTGATATATTTTGCAGGTAATATATATATCACTAAGAGTCAGGTGGTTAGAAGCGTCGGTCTAATCTGATATATTTTGCAGGTAATATATATATCACTAAGAGTCAGGTGGTTAGAAGCGTCGGTCTAGTGTGATATATTTTGCCGGTAATATATATATATGGCACTAAGAGTCAGGTGGCTAGAGGCGTCGGTCTATTCTGATATATTTTGCCGGTAATATATATATCACTAAGAGTCAGGTGGTTAGAAGCGTCGGTTAAATCTGATATATTTTGCCGGTAATATATATTGAGAGCACTAAGAGTCAGGTGGCTAGAGGCGTCGGTCTATTCTGATATATTTTGCCGGTAATATATATATATGTCACTAAGAGTCAGGTGGTTAGAGGCGTCGGTCTAATCTGATATATTTTGCTGGTAATGGGAGAGACAGGGTTCTAAAACTGATTGAGTAGGTCCCTAGTTAGTAATCTAGTAGCAGGAGTCAACACATCTTCCTGTGTATGAAATAACAAGTAGTCGAGGTCAAATGGGGGATTGGCTGACGTCCAAATATTGACTAATGTAAGACTTTAAGGGCAGTATTTATATTCTACCCATTGCCCGACATCTTCGCTCAGTTGGTAGCGTGTCTGTCTACTAAGATAAGGGTCCCGGGATCGATTACCGGCATTGCATAGAAATTTATCATCGTGAAATGTGGGTTCCCCCTTTTTTACAGTGATAAATTAATGGTTGGGGGCTGGATGTTGTGCCTGCTCTAGATTTTTAAGATAGTTTATAAGATTGTGTGTTGATATAATTAGTCGGTTCAGAAAATGCATGTGAAATACCTCAACTAAATTAAAGTAAAGTATACTCTTCGGGAGTCAATAAATGTGCGATCATTAGAAATAACAAACAGTTTAGGACAAATGGGGAATTGGCTGACCTCAGAATATCGACTATATCATAAACTATATGTATCGACCTTGACCTCCGAATATCAATTATATCATAAACTATTTGTATCGACCTTGACCTCCGAATATCAATTATATCATAAACTATATGTATCGACCTTGACCTCCAAATATCGATTATATCATAAACTATATGTATCGACCTTGACCTCCGAATATCGACTATATAATAAACTATATGTATCAACCTTGACCTCCAAATATCGACTATATCATAAACTATATGTATCGACCTTGACCTCCGAATATCGACTATATCATAAACTATATGTATCGACCTTGACCTCCGAATATCGACTATATCATAAACTATATGTATCGACCTTAGAGTTTTGAAAGAGAAGAAGTATCCTTCTAGTGGAGCATATGGACCAGGGAGGGATATCATCATAACAAAGTAACCAATAGCAGTGTAACCTACTTCTCTTGTGTTTGGTTCTAAGGCAAAGGCTCAGCTCGATATTGTTGACGACTGCGGGATGAAAGTTGGATTTCTGCTCTACGAAGCGATTAGATTTGCATCCAAAGAGTCTCAGCTCCAAACACAAGAATTATAACATGTCTGGGTATTTTTCGTTTAGGGCTATACACACCCAAAATCTTATACTACAGCCTACGTTAGGGATTCGCAAACATTTTGTTTACAATGAGCAATTTGAGCTTTTTCAGAGAGAAAGTGAGCCACAACCTTGAAATATAAAATTACAAAATTTAACTTCGTAATTTTGAAAAAATTACTTGTTTGCATGGAAATAGATCCCGAGTCTCTATAACAATACATTTTTTTAGCACCATGTCTTACTACCCGTCCAGTTAAAACACCTGTGAACTAATTACAATAACGTTTTGAGAATAAGAAAGACTTAATTTAGATGAAATGCACTCGCATTTGCGTGGAGGAAGAGTAGAAAAATCGTTAAGAGAAAAATCCTTAGAGAACCCGATTGGGATCGAAACCCCGTTCTTCGCGTCCTTGGCAGACTGGTATATTAAGAGAGTAGCCCCTTAGACCATGCGGCCACTGAAGCGGGCTATAACAATACTTGTATCTAGTTGTAGTTTTTAAAATTTACAAATTAGATAATTGGTGAGGCTATATCCCTAACCAAAGATCATTTGCATCTTCTAAGCTTCATTAATCATGTACAATCAATTTTTAAGGGCGTAGAAAGGGGTAAGATTTTGGGGGTCTTTACCCCCCTGGAATTTGATGAGCCCCCATTTATATGGGGGTCTATATATGACAAGGCATATTTTCTAGAATATTGTCATAGTTTTGGTGTTGAGATACGTCAATTTTTAGATTTCTTTGACAGTTTTATAATTTTAATGATCCGTTTTCCTGGTTAAAAAAAACCTGTGTATGTCTAGGCTATTCCCAAATACGACTGTACGTAACCTCAAAGCAGAGTTGTGCAGTAATTAATCTTACTAAGAATAATTAGGATTCATTAATTAATTATAATTTGGTTTGTTGATTCATTAATTATTTGATATTTAGGGCAATTTTGTTATGAATATTTTAAAAAAGCTCATAACATCCAGTTAGAGGCTTAGTTCTTAGGCTTATTCAATATCGGCTTTGACACTAGATTATTTCCAAATTCCTCAAATTCGTGTGTGGGTTACTAATCTCAACGTGCTTTACTTTTTATTTATAATTTTAGGCCAACTTATAGAAATACATATGAGATGCAAACATGATATATATATAATTTTGGATAATGCAAACATGATATAATAATATATATATATCATATTTCTATAAGTTGGCCTAAAATTATAAATAAAAACTAAAGCACGTTGAGCTTAGTCACCCACACACGAATTTGAGGAATTTGGAACTATTTATATATGGTCCTAAAATAGTTCTATATTATGTACAGCAAGTGTGTTGGAAATCAGGTGAAACTAATTTCCCATTTATATTTTTTTCGGGACGATTTTTCAAAAACTAGTTCTAAATTTTCAAAACATTACCTATGAATCAAACCTACTGGTGATTTTTAAAAATAAAGTGTAGCTTGACGCTTCATATTTCCTTAAAATATGACACTTTATCATTTAGAGTGAATCGACTGCCATGCTAAGTGCTACAGTTTTATTTTCACAGAAAGAGCCTTATCTGACAGCTAGAAAAATTGATAGATCTACTTTAACGTGTTCATTCGTTAAATCAGATTATATATTTAAGCAAAAAAAATGTGTTTTTTAAAAGGCGATTCCTATGCAAATTGGATCACACAAACAAACCTAGGTTACATTCCTATTTTTTGACAAGTAATCAAATTGCTGACTAAATAATCAAATCGCTCTTCTCCAGTTTGTAAAATGACGAATGGTCAATAAGCAACATAGACGAAATATCTTCACCGAAATGTCTTCAACACTTCGAATTTCTTTGATACGCTTTGATTGATAGAGATTTATTTGTGAGAGGAAATATGTCTCTCTGTCGACATTTCTGTAAACCTGACGTTGATCTTGTCAGCATTTTTTTGTTTTTCTGTTTGTTTTCTTGAAAAATCTATTGTAGCCGAATGTGTAAACCGCGCATTTCTTTGCTCTACTTGTTCATACAGCCCAATTTTTTTTATAGAAAGAGCCTTTTGTAAAAAAAAGTTTTTTATAACATCGTACTATACTATGTGTTATTTAATATTTTTTGATAATTTCTATCCAAAAAATACCACTGCAAACTAGACGACTTGACGTATGAATACTTGAAGGTATATCTAATAATTTTTCTACCTGTCAGCTAATAACCTTCCTTTGAAAACGGCACTGCACCTCATCAGGGCTTTACGCATTTAATTAAACTAATGAGTTAGGATGTAATAAAATAGAATTTAGAATTAATGTACCCGAATTTGCGGGGAAAAAACTTTTGAACGTGTGGTAGAGATTTGTACCTCGACCTCAATGTCACTAGACCAGACCAAGGGTCTGGCGAGATAAACCACAGACTGAGGGAGTCTTCTTTTTTAGCACCGTGTCTTACTACCCGTTCGGGTTGTACGCATATGTATCAATTTATTAATTAAACTAATGTGCTAGTTATGATAAAGATTGAATCCATAGGAAGTGTACCCGCACTTTCGTGAGGGGGAGAGTGGAAAAAAAAAAAGGTAAAACCACCCTCAGTACACTCGAGCGAGATTCAAACAACGACCTTCTGGTTACTGGCAGTCTATTGTTGCTGTAGGACCTTAAGCCGAGATAAAGATAAACTTAAACGTTCACTTAAATTTCACGTAAAGTTCACGTAATTTAAGGAAATTATTACCTGATCAGGATTGACGTAACTTAAGGTAACTTAACGTAACAACTCAAGCAAAACACTGACAATGGTTTTGGACTGTTTTAAAAAAAAAGTGCCAACTAAAATTAATCTCAAGTGTTAAGGGCTGATTAGTCTACAAGTACATGCAATAGAAGCTAACTGGATTATTATTATTACTATTAGGTGTTCTATCCTACAACAGGTACATTACTTTTGTCAATGAACTTATACAGCCAATGCGCCCTGTCCTTGCCTCCTCCTTCAGCTCCCAGAATTCTCTTCTTTCCTTCAAGTCTTCCAATATTTGAATCTCCCTTCTTCCTAAGCTTCTATTTCTCTCAACCCTTCCTTCCATGAGTCGTGCAGAAGACAGTCCCTCCTAAGGAATCGTTCGATCTAATTTGCTTTGCACCAAAGAATCACATCCAAAATGGTTCTCTTTTCACTCACTTTTCTTAGTACTTCTTCATTTGTCACCCTGTCTGTCCACCTGA
Organism: Timema podura; assembly: GCA_033556935.1. Lineage (NCBI taxonomy): Eukaryota > Metazoa > Arthropoda > Insecta > Phasmatodea > Timematidae > Timema > Timema podura. The sequence goes on along the minus strand of JAVRXN010000007.1, from coordinate 14,568,685 downwards.
TCTTCTCAAGTCTTCCCCAGCATTATATTTCAAAGCTTTTCAAGTATAATTATCTTTTCCATCCTCCTAAGAGTCTAAGTTTATGTTCCATACAGTACCAAATTCCAAATGTAACATTTCATCAGTTTCTTCCTCAGTTCCAAATAGCCCAATTGACGTAGATAACAAAATTATTGTCTGGCTAGAACACATAAACAGACGTTTCTTGTTCAGCTATTACAACCACGAACAAAGTTTTTGCTAAAACGTAATGACGTAAATTTATAAACATGAGACATAAAAAACATGAACTGATTAAAGGTATTTTGGTGACTATTAGTTAGAAAGCTAATAAGAATGTATGGACCACTTCATTGAATTTTTCCTATAAGAAACATCCACTATGAAATAAAAATTACTTTGCTCTCAGATAATTTATAACATTCATTTTAGAACCACAAGAAATGTAATGTGTAAAGCAGATGAAAGATAGTAGACATTAATTCTGACTGAAATATTTCGTGGTGAAAAGTTGTTTAATTTCCTTTTGAACTTCACACCTCCTTCAAAACTTTCATAAAAAAATGATTGACATCTCATAGCTATGAATGATTTCTTTAAAAATAAGTCAGTTGTAAAAATAAATTATTATTCCTCTTCATAGTTTTCAAAACTTATTTAAAATAAATTATATATTATAAAGGCATTTATTTATATTGAAATATTAGGTTAGAAAACATAGCTATAACTTTTGTCAGACTATCTTAAAATATACACAAGACTTTTGGCTACACATTAATGTATCAATGTTCATGCCCAAACAATAAAAGAAAAGAGGGTTTCATGGCATTAAATATATTTAATAATTAAATCGTATTTTTTATTTTTAAAACAATATGTTAAAATATCCAAGGCATCAAATCAAAAACTAAATAAATATGTTACATTTTAATCTTAAATAACATAAATATTAATTACAAAAAATTAATATGGCAATAGCTATCAGTGTTCGAATTTCGGCTGGTTGCCATTTTTACCATATGGGAGTTATTACTTTAAGTTAATCATCCTTTCTTCTTGCTTATTCTGTTGTGTTTGATCCAAACAACCTCGGGTAGAATTAATCATAGACTAAGCCATTAATAACGCTTGAATTGGAGGTAATTATTAAAATAAAAGGCATAATAAAACAAAGGTTATATACTTATACAATGTACAACAAGATAACTTATTTATTATTAGTTAGCCTAAGAACTTTTACTATAGTTTCCATGTTTAAGAGTTTGATTAAGGTTCTGAAAATAATTTATCATCATATTTTATTTTCTAGATCAATGAATTGATTAAATTTAATGTAATAAGCTTTTACATGATTTAACAAGGTAAGGGTTTTGCGAAAAATCCCAATTTAGTAATATAATTTTACATTTATCTTCAAAATATACCCTGATTTTATGTACTTACATTCAAATGTATTTTTATAAATTTATAAATATTGTATTTCTGGATATAGGTCAAAATAAAAAAAGGATGTAGATAATTTTGAAATTTTATTAGTCTTACTTTTTATTCACAGAATAATAAATATTTTTTTAATAACTTAGAAGATTTACAATTATTTTAGTACGCCTTATTATATTATGTACATTAAGAGCCTACACAAATTAAAAGAAATGATGGAAAAAGTGACAGATTTAAAAGATTTAATTGTATTGATATTTGTTACTAAGTATTAAAATCATTAAATTTTCTATATTTGTATTAGTTATAGCTTTAAGAAACATAAGCTTAATTTTATTTCACCATCAATATATTATTTTGTATATTATAAACCAAGACAAACCAAAATGTTTTTAGCTCAACCATCGAAAAATAATTACAACGATATTTTTTAAATGTCTAACTATTTGACTACGCGCTTGGAACTTACATTCAGTACAATTTATTTCTCCGACATTTTCACTTACTAAATATTCCCGATATCTGTTTTTTACGAAGTCTTTTCCACAATCCAATTGAAGGCAATGCCGTCTCTGGTATTAGATTAGGTATACCACAGGAAAGCGCTTCACTCATCTTCCTATGACGTCCCATTTTTAGATTTGAATTTTATAGATATCGTATTCTTCATATATATTCCACATAACTTTATAACCCGCACACCAACGCTTCAGTCGGCGGATAGATTAAACTTCAAGCTCGTCTAGTCTATTGTTATGGTTATGGGACGTTGGGGTTGGAATCCCGGGTATACTCTGTTTAATTTCTCTTAAATTGTTTCCCAACCTTCCTCCACGCAAATTCCCCCATAATTCTACCTTCCTAATTCCTACCACCTTAGCGAAATTAATGCGTATGTCCCGGGTGAATAGTTGGACTCGGTGAAAAAGATAAAAAAATATGTAAAGTCAACATTTATATAAGAAATAAAATATATATTTATACATTACTTTTAATCTAAAACAAAATGCAGGCTTTAAATTGTATGTAAAGTTAGGCTATACATACATACATACATACATACATACACACAAACATACACACATACATACATACACATACATACACACCACATACATACATATATACATACATACACACATACACACACACATACACACACACACATACATACATACACATACATACATACATATATACATACATACAACATACACACATACATACACACATACACACACATACACACACACATAACATACACACATACATACATACATATTTTTATCTATATACGTGTACAGTACATATGTATATAAACTCTTTAAGTAATCGTACACCATCTCTCTATAACTTATTGTCATAATTAATACAAATTTTATCAAAGTAATTGTTACTATAAATTATTGAGGCAGCCGCCTAAAAGAGCGCTGAGAAAAATTGCAAACATTCAGAAATCCTACATAATTTTAGAAGTTGTTTGTTATTTCAGAATGCGATTTACACCAAATTGGAGGTGAAAAATTATCAGCATAAAATTAATAAAAAATAACGAAATTATTAAATTATTTATTAATTTACAGCGACGTTTAACGAAAAGTGTCAAAGTTCTTGGATAAAATGAATTGGTTAAAAACGTATATCTTGCCTTCCCCAAACAAACTGATTAATGTTTTAACAGTGTCACCTGTCGAAGCCATGTCTCCTAGCAATAATGTTCGACTGTCTTTCATTTTTCAAGCCATGTTGTATTCTTTTGTAGACATACGAAAAGTAAAGTGACTAGTGTTGCGATCTAGCCATAAGTATTGGAACTACTAGGATTATATTTCACGAAAGCAACCTTTAGACAATGAAAATGTATGGCCGAAAGAGTCACAGCATTTCCTTAATATTGGTTTTGGGCATCGTGGAATTCTATGAGGTCTTATTTTATTAATTTAAAAAAGTGTCGGTCTAAATGCCACAATGCTCATAAAACAATATATTAAGGAACTTTTATTTACATCCAGTATTATTTTCAGCCAGTGGTCAGTTTTTTTATTCAAGCCAATATTGTTCCACTACCGGCTTGCTAGGCCTGTCAAAGTTCGTATGCCTCATAATCTAACTCAAGACTAGGACAGGAACAACATCTAGTCCCCGGTCGTTAATTTATCAATGTGAAAGGGTAAGCCCACATTTCATCAATGATAAATCTTTCGACCATGCCGGGAATCGTACCCGGGACCCCTACTCAGTAGACAGAGGAGCTACCGACTGAGCTAAGGTAGTGGATATTTTAAATAACTGATGAGCTTAATATGACTTTTCTACTAGCCATATTTCAATTAATTTGGGAATTATTAAAAATACTTTTTTTAATCACAAATATTGCAAAAAGGTGGACCTTAAGTCACGCTTCCTTTTACTCCACCTTAAGTTAAGTCGTGAGTAACGTTATTTATGAACTTATTAATTTAAAAACAAACAAATTCTCTCTGCCCGGCATCTGGCGCACTATCCACAGAACATAAACAGGCCGGTAGTCTCACTTCACCGGCCATTGTTATTTTGAAAATAAAACAACCTTCCTGCAATATTTGTCTTCCTTGTCTAAGTATAGCGAGCTAGACTAGGTTTGGTGAGGGAGGGTTTAATTAAAGAAAATCATTAATCATGGTACATGCACTCAATTAAAATGAAGAGTCTCCTTGGTAACAAAACACCCGGTATCACGTGAAAGAACTTACGCACTGGTTGCTAACAAAATATATCCACTTATGAAGGTTGAAGACATCGGGTTGGTTGATTACTTATTTTATATTTTAATCTTGTGTTTATTTTTTTACCATGAATGATACAAACGCCTCGGACCTCGATGGTCTTGGGTTAAAGTGCTCGCCTCAGGACCAGATGTTCGTGGGTTCAAAACCCAGCTGGTGTCGACGGATTTTTCTTGAACGATAAAAATCCGCGCCACATCTTACTTTGGAGGGGAAGTAAAGCCATTGGTCCATATTGATCGTGATATGTAAAAGAACCCTGGAAGGTATGTGAAAATACCTTTCCCGGCAAAATTGGTAGGGCCTTTCGCTCTCACTCATAGAAATTCTCGTGTGCTGATATAATCAGTCGGTTCAGAAAGTCCTCTTTAAATACCTCAAATAAATAAATAGTAAAAACTTTTTTGAGCACTTAGCCATGATTTTCTAAGCCCATATTTTACCTCAAGCCACTTGTCCACGTGGACAAACTCAGACACGACAAATTCTGTGATTTACGCCCCTGTCCTTTATTACTCAGGCCTATAGTTGAGGAGGCAGAGGACAGGGTGCGTTGGAGGTCTAAGTTTCACTGGTAAAAAAAAGGAATGGACCTGTCGTAAGACAGAACACCTATTAATAATAGTCGACACCAAGTGTGATCCCTGATTCTTCTAGACTTACCGTGAAGCTACGTGTCTGAAATGAGCTCAACCCCAGCCAAGACAAATTAGGCGCTACTTGAATGAAAAAGTAGCGGGTCTGGTCTAGAAAACTGAGATTAACGGCCGTAGGATTTGCTTTGCTGACCATATGACACCCCTCTGTCAGCAGCGGTAGGCAATATATTCGCAAACATACGGCGGCCGCTCGATCTATATGACTCGATAGCAGGTTGACACTATGGAGTTTTTAAATGTTATTAGTGGGTTATAATTAGTATTATTAATTATACTTAGAAAAATCGCAGTAGTGTGTTGCACTAATATATGTGACAAGATTTTTTACATGCTTTGGGTGCGGCCTATTCGTAAACTTACACTAAGGGGGTGGCCAGACTGAGCGAGCGACTGAGCGCGCGTGCTTGAAAGATAGAACTGGTTCTATTTTTCAAGCACGCGCGCTCGAGCCGGTACAGTATAGTTCACAGGCGCTAGGCAATATTATTGTATGTTGGTTCATTGAGTGCTAAGAAAACTTCTCATTTTGACATTTTTATTAATATCGATAGGTTTAGCACACTTGCTACTAACGGCCTAATTTAATTGGTAAAATCATAAACCATACTTATATGTATATATATGTAAAACTGATATGTTAAAATACTTAAATATTAGAATCAAAGTAAGCCTTTACAAATAAGAATTACCATTAGCGTGGAGATAGGATGAGAAAACCACAACAATAAATCACTTGTTAAAAGCCCTCTCAGTTCACTCAGTCAAGATTCGGAGCCTCCTCGTCAACAACTAACGAGAGCTATCTGCTAATCACGCGCTCGCTCGCACGCTTGTCAGTCTGGCCGAACCCTAATGGGTTAAGAAGTAGCCTGTCTAAATTTATAAGAAGGATAACCGTATTTGTAGAGTATTGGGGAAAAATAATTCAGGGGAAAGAAACTCTTAGTAAACCCCGACTGATATTAAAAATCCAGGCCTCCTCATTACCAGCAAACCAGAAAAGACGTAACTGACGCCTGTACCCTCGTGATCACCGTAGCGGAAAGCTCGACGATAATAGTTGAATGTTGACGCGTGTTTGAGTCACATTTCTGGAACAATTATATTTATCTAATCAACAATAGCAGTTTGATAAATTGTTCAGTAATTATTAGAGAGTTGTATTCATATATCCCATCCCCCTTTGAGATGAGACTATTAAATTGTTGGTAGATAGAACTTCCTAGTGATAAATTTGACTTGCTTCCTCGTCTTGAAAACACTTGACTTCGGTAAAGGAAAAGTTGGCCTGCTTCATTACTACAGCCAAGAGCAAAAGCTCTTTGAGGATCTAGTTTCAACTGATGTTCTCTTACACACTCTTGCACACAAAAGTAGGTCCTCTATTAGCCTTGAATGCTAGTTTTCAGTTCATATTATTTAGGTTTCAGAAGATGTAAGTCTCAAACTAATTGAAGCTCCGTATAGTCATGAATTAAAGAGCGGTGAACATTGAAAGCGCACATTAAGAAGAAACCTTATAACCAAAAGCACACATGAACAAAAATAGCTACTGCATAACGTAGGAACATGGTAGACATGTATTGTAGACTACCCCCCGTACTCTTTACAATAATTACAATAAAATAATAAAACTACACCCACTTCAGTGGCCGCATGGTCTAACGTTCAACACGATCAATAGACTAGATTGACAATGAGGGGGAGATCGAGGTTTGAATCTCGGTCGGGTGTACTGATGGTACTTTTCCTAAATGGTTTTACACTCTCCCTTCATGAAAATTCGGGTAAACTTCCTATAAATATAACCTTTCTAGTCCCTAAAATCATTAGCGTAATTAGTACATAAGCGTATAACCCTAACGGGTAGTAAGACATGGTGCTAAAATAAAACATATTCGTGAGGCAAAGATCTTAGCAAGGAAACGTAACTCGCAAACTGAAATATTTTTCTATTTCTTTTAGAGGAAAAAAAATATCTAGTGGATATTATACGTACAATTTCACTGACTTCTTCGTTGGCCGTTTGTGCTTTATCATTAATTTCTAAACTGATAACAGGTTTAACACAACATTTCTTGGTCTTGGGGTAACGCGCTAGCCTGAGGAACCAATGTTCATGGGTCCAAGCCCAGCCGAGGTCAACGGGTTTTTCCTGAGCGATAAAAAGTCTGTTCCAATGTAAATTGTACATAAGCGTATAACTCTAAAGGGATTTAATTTATTCGAGCTATTTAACGTACACTTTCTGAACTGACTGATATTATAAGGACATGACTTCTAAACTTACTTACACTTAGGACAGACATAACACCCAGCCCCCGACCGTTAATTCATCAATGTGAAAGGTGAAACCCATATTCAACCAATGATAAACTTTTCGGCCATACCGGGAATCTAACCTAGTACTATTAGCTCAGACACGCTACTTACTGAGCTAGAGGGTCGGACTCACTGAAAACAAACAAATACCTTGTGGAATTGATGCTATAGTATAATTGTTGTAGAAAGAATATTTTGGAAAATAAAACAAATTTTTTTCTTTTGGTTGTCAACGTTAATAGCATTGCATTATATAATTAGAGTTATTTTATAGGTACATATTGATACTATCAATCAAAAGTGAACTCTGTTGATCACATGACTGGGCCTATGAATACGTGACAGCAGACCTATTAACTTATCTAGCTCTAAGATAAGGTTCTTCCTATGAAAATAGGATCGTAGCCACCCACCTTGTTATTTGTTTGAAATGTGATTTCCATTTCTGCTCCGATAATAGATAAGAACAGGATGCCAAAAGCGAGAGCGAGCAGTTGGAAACACGACTCACAAAAGATTATCGCTAACCTAGAACTAGAACTTAATTGGATCTCAACACGAAACAAAAATAAATAAGACCCGCATCGATGTACACGTGAACTAAATGTCAAACGCGTCTCGTGAGGTTTTATGGTGATTGATGGTTTGTGTTTTATTCCCGGTGGAATGTAATGAGGGTGGTTTTTTGTTAGATTATTTTTTACCACCTATCCCTCCACGCATATGCGGTTACACTCCCTTCTTCGAAACTCATCCTGTAGTGTAATTACATGAGGAATGAGGATATCCCTGACAGGTGGACAAACGTTGTGCAAATTAATAATTATTATTATACAACTATAAAGTCACATGGCTGACTCACTCACTCACTCACTGACATTAATGTTTACCCACTTCCACATGAACTAGAAACTTGAAATTTGGCAAACTTATAACTTTTAGCCTGTAACCGACGCGAAAATTCAAAAAATTTAGTTAAAAATTAATTTTTTTAACCTCCGGAAAAAAAATATAAAAATGGCGGAGCAACTTTAAAGTCTGTACCTTTCTTTGGAGGTCTCTTGTGGCTAAACGGTTAAGACCTATCAAAAAACGGATTGCACCAGCAGCTGCTGATTTGGCAAGATCCAAAAGTTTGGTCCGATTACTTTTTGCCGTATCTTCATCGGTTATACCTTAGATAGAGCTAGATTTTTTTATTTTAAGTAAATTTTGCACATTTTCTACATATTTTTTAATTTTCTGACACACTTATGGGACAGATAGAATCATAAAATTTGTCAGGAATATTAGCACATCTAATTTACACAAGTGTGCCAAATTTGATGATTCTAGCTTCTCTTTAAGTATGGAGAAACTAAAATAATGTGTGAAAAATACAATACAATACCGGTAACTTGTTACGTTCAAAACAACGCTGGAATTACATTAGTTTACATCCACTTGCAAAGAAAACTCACTGGGAGTTTGGGGGTGGAGCCCCCAACGAGCAAAGCCAGTATGTATATATAGACACATGAATGCAGGTATTTAAGTTGGTACATCCGGATATCTCTAAAACAAAGCATTTTAGGAAAAAAAAAGTTTCTGAGAAAAGGTGTTTGTTTTTTAGAGGGAAAGAGAACAGACCACACGATCACAGAATCTTGTAATATAGTTCTGCCCTCGACTATAATTCTCGGACGATAATTGGATATTGTATTATCTGCCATCTTAGTGGTCCAAGTGGAGACCGCTTCTGTAATTACAGTGTGACGGAACATTACAGTCGCAAACATTGCACGCTAATAATAGACTTAAATACACACACCCATTGTACAGTCGTTACTGGATAAACTTGTTTGCGACGAGTAAATACAGATATATCTAACGTCTTTATAAATTATTATGAAATGTAGCTTATAACGTATAACCGATTCTGATAGTTAATAGTATCATAATAGTAAATAGGGTGTATATATAGTTGAATATAATATATTTAATTTGATAAGTTTATTTCCAGTAATTATTGAAACCATGAATAAACGACTGAATCGATTTTGATCAAACAACACTCATTTTAAAGGTTAGGGATCCAGGATGTTGACATAAATAGTAGATTCCGATTAAAACTCAATTTTCCTAGCACATTTTTAGCTTTTCTGCGCAGTGGATTATTTTTTCTCTGATGTGTGCGCAGTGGCTTTATGTACTGATTAGGCTAATAATGAGAAAGGTTGAGTTTAGAGATGTGTATATACATTTTTATGGAGAGAGAATGGAAAACTATTTAGGTAAAGCCACCCTCAGTACACCCAACCAGGATTCGAACCCTGATCTCCCTGCCATCAGCAGTATAGTATATTGAAAGAGTGACACCTCAGACCATGCGGCCACTGAAGCAGGTAAATACATATTTTTTATTTGGTTAAAAATATTAACTCAGTTCTTACTTGAGTGGTATGGTGCAACGAATAAATAGAGAATTGGGAGAGGGGTAGTTTTAAATTATTATTATTATTATCATTACTGCGTTTTACTACCCATTCGTGTTATACGCACTTACGCTAATGTGCAATGGCAGGGTGATTGTGAGATGAAATGGAGGACCTACAGTTTAACGTGGGATCCGAACCACGGTGGAGGCCTGACATTCCACACATTCACAAGTTGTGATTAAAACACGTCTTGTCAGAGGTGATGGAAGGGTTTGGCAATTAGATAAATCTGTGTCGGGACCGAGGATTGAACCCCGGACTCCCAACACAGAAGGTCGTTTTAAAGATATCATCGTGGTGTTAAGGATAAAAATACATGTTTTACTTAAAATTAACACCAAATACTTAAAATTATATGAAAAGTTGGTCGCTTTTGTCGAGTATTCCTTGAGCTAGAAAGTTTTGAATATATTTTAGCACAATAATCTGAAGCTATCGCTCGCTAACGAATCCACTAATATATAAATAATAGATAGGAAATATATAAATATTCTTTGTTGTTGAGCACCGCTCTTAAAATTTCGCTAGATAGAATTAAAAATATTGCGGCGGATACTTCTTTAACAGTTAAATTTTATTTATTAATAAGGTGTATTTTAATATAATAATAAGTTTCGACAATTTAAAATCAATATTTCCATATGTGGTGGTTTTAATTTTAAATGTTGTCATTTATGTATTTAATAATTGTAGTACAATTTAGATGAACCGTAATTTTATCTTTGTTATCTATAATAATAAAAGGAAGGTTGTGTTTTGTGTTTTGTGTGTGTGCGACGCGCAGCCAAATCTACAGCACGCAGAGATCTGAAATTTTTAATATAGGTGGACGGAAGGGATCGAATGCACCTCAAGCCGGAATTTTTCAATTTTTAATTAGCTTTTTAATCAGGCTATTTTTAACAAATTTTTGAAGGAGTCACGGGCAACGCCGCACGGGATTGCTAGTCTGAAATAAATTTATATTTCTATATTAATCTAGTAATATTATCATTACTTAATAAATCATCGAAAACATGTTTATTCTTAGTTAAACAGCCTCTATGTGTGTGTTTAAAAAAATATTAAATCATCAATAGTTTTGGATTAAGAGCCACCGATGTTTTTCAACTATTATGGGACCTCGCTGATGTTGACATCAATATTTTTCAATCGAAGCTCAATCCTTCTCTTAAATAACTACCGACCAAGCTATACCAGCAAAATAAACGTCGAAAAAATCAACCTTAGGCTTAAATATTTTACAGAAAGTAAATAAATACATGACAAAATAATACTCGTCACTAATTAAACTCCCGGGAAATAAATTATGTAAACAACATTAAAATAAATACCAGCTAAACAAATTTAATCAAGTAGTTATTCAAAATAAACCAAAGCTACCTTACCTATGATGCACATAGGCCTAAATAAATATAAAACTGAAATAAAAATAATATAAGGGCGATTGGTGGCAGACTTCAAACGTTGGCAGCTTTCGTGAAAAGTATAAGAATCTAATATATATTACGGTAGTTAAAACTTTGAGGAAAAATACATGATACTAATAATTTTGGATAGAGAAGGCCTTAAAATTATTCGAAAAAAATCTACCCCTCTTATTCAGTACGGCCCTGCTAACAGAAAGGGTACGTTAAGGGTGCACTGAGAATCGTTGGAGACGTTTAGGAATCTCGGATATTTATAAGTGGTTTGATATTTTTTAATATTGTTTTCACTAAAATTTAGCAAATGTTCTTACCAGTTAATAAATTTAAAAGTTGTTTTTTGAAAAATGTGTGATAATTAAATAAAACATATGAAAAAATACACCTTATGATAATTTTAGTCTTTTTCAATTACCAATTCATTTTCAATTTCAGTGATTAATAAATTTCGTTCTTACTTAAAAGCTTTTTTAAAAATCTCTTTAAAATTCCACATTATCTTAAAATGTTCTATTGTTACTTATCAAAACTTGACTTTATTTTTATAAATGAAGTTTCAGAAGTAAAATTTTCTCAAACTTGTAGCTTTTTTAAATTTAAACTTAGTGTTTAAACTTTTTAACGTTCAGAAACCTACTGATAATGTCACTTAGGTTTTGCGAAAAAATATTAAAAAATATCAAACAACTTCTTAAATAATCTGGGATTCCTAAACTTCAGCACATCTCATTGTCTAACATTTTCACCCTTAAAAATCCTATATAAAAAAAAATAATATTGATTTCACAACCCCATGGCACACGTTCTGCCATCTGTTGAGGATGCTACAAACTAAGTCGTGTCATGGACGGGTTGGATTCGGCTCGCTTGTAGAAGCCACGTGTAGTGACTTATTTAAAAAATTTTGCTAGTAGGAATTTGAACTCAAGAGTGTCCAACATCCGACTTTATAACAAAAGAAACTTTGAGCAAAAGAATATGATTTTTTGATATAACAGTCATATTATTTACCAATTTGGTGATCACTTCAGTCAGCGAGAAAGTCTCAAATTGTGGTCAAGCCATATGGCCTTCAAATACAATATGTGTCATTTTCTGAAACTTTACTTCTCTATTCTGTTTAATCTTATACTACATTTTGTCCTTTAGCTACAACCACCTTTTGTCATGTCAATAAGAAAGAGGGGAAAGAAAACTACGAAACTTCTTATATCAAGTTAAAAAGTAAAGCTCTCTGCTAGTTCTCAAATATCTTAAAAATTTTCTTTTGTAAGACGATTAAAAAAATCACTGTACTTTTTAGATGAAGGCTAAATATAAAGCCCATTTTCATCAAGTCTAGTTTCATAGCTCCACAAATATGATTAAAAAGTTGTTGAAAATGAATTAGTATCACATTTTTTTACTAGTAAAACTCAAACTATAGGGTTGTTTAGTAAAAACAGCCATGTTGAAATCTTAAGGGACACATTGGAAATTTAAAACACCAAGAGGGACGAATTTAATCAAACACAATATTGTCATTTTGGTATAAAAAAAACCACTCCAAATTAGTATACCTTTTTAATATAAAAAAGTAACTTGTTCATACGTCTATGAATATTTTTTACACAAGAGTTTGATCATGCGCCGTTTCTTTTTACATGACGTCATAACCACTTGTTCGAATGAAAGTAAAAAAAAAACTAGGCGTTTTAGTTCAAACTTTGTCGTAGAGATGTCATAATACGCCAACTACGTTTACCGCCTATGGTCGGTGTTTTGAACTAATATTGTAAAAACAATGTCATGTCGATAGAATATGTTTACAAAAACAATTCTAAAATAAATACTCTAATTAAGCTTTTTTTATTTCTCCTATTATTACAAAATATTATATTTGATGAACATGATGATACATGACTATATACATCCATTACTGTTTCCGGTCTGTAGCTTGGATCAGATTTTTATTCAAGCCATACAGTATTTTTCCACTACAGGCCTGCTAGTAGGCCTGTCCTAGCTTCATATAATTTATAATCTACCTTTAGACTAGGACAGGCACAACATCCAGTCCCCGCCATTATCGTATCAATGTCAAAGGTTAAACCCTATTTTCATCAATGATAAATGTTCAGCCATAACGGAAATGAACCCGGACTCTTACCGCAGTACTGGCATATAAACTACCGACTAAGCTAAGGTGTCGTAAAATGGTACATGACTGACTAGGTTTTAAATTGTCCACACATTTTTTGAGAAAAGTGTAAAGTTTAAAAGCATAAAGAAACTAACTTTTTTTTAAATTTGATTCTTCCAAAAGGGACCAACAGGTTAGGTCACACCATAATTTAGGGGGTCGGGACAAAAACATGATAGCCCTCAATTTATGAAAAAAAAAGTGTCAGCATTGATTTGTGGTAGCTGCCAAATGTGGGGACCAATTATTTTAACTTAATTTTGCAGGTACAGTACACATTGTGAACCTAGGCCGAACAAAGTATGTACAGTACATATTTTGAACCTAGGCCAAACAAAGTATGTACAATACACATTGTGAGCCTAGGCCAAACAAAGTATATACAGCACATATTTTGAACCTAGGCCGAGCAAAGTATGTACAGTAAACATTGTAAGCCTAGGCCGAACAAAGTATGTAAAGTACATATTTTGAACCTAGGCCGAACAAGTTATGTACAGGATTGTTCGATCGTGTTATCCATTTCAAGAGGACGGCCACTCAAAAAAATCCATCTGTATGTTTTCTCCATGATAAGTAACAAATGTTTGAACCAATTTTAGCCAAATTTGTTAGGGATATTCTTTTAACTTAGGCCAAACGATATGTGTACATTACATAGCTTTTCAATCTAGTAATTCGTTCCAAAATGTCAGCACTCAAATTGGTTTTCGTTTTATAGTTATTCTTAACTGATTTGAAAATATAATCATAAGCAATCGATCTAGTACCTAGGGAGATTTCTTTACATCCATTATTGTTTCCAGCCTGTAGCCCGGGTCAGTTTTTTAACAACTCATATATTTTCCATCACCGGCTTGTTAGGCTTATCATAGATTCATATGCCTTATAATCTAACTTAAACTAGTTCAGGCACAATATCCAATCCCCAGCCGTTAATTCATCACTGTGAGAGGTTAAACCCACATTTTGCCAATGATAAATTTTCGGCCATGCCTGGAATCGAAACCAGGATCCTTAGCTCTGTAGGTAGACACGCTACCGACTGAGCTAAGGTGTTGAAAGTACATAGTATCGATTTACCCTAAGCTTAGAGCTGATGCAAATAAAGCCACGTGTAAGTCTATGCTCTGATTTGCTACTGAACGGACTTTAGTGGTATCCTTTCACTAAATAGTCCCGCCTATGTTTTGTATAAAACCTATAATAATTTCTAATATTATTTTAAAATAACTAAAATTATCCCTTCATTTGATTTAGAAATTGTACTTTAAACTTTGCAGGCACTATTCGAATACCAACAAACTCCTGACTCAGCGTTGAAGGACCCCATGGTACAGTCCCTTATCGCATGTTAACCTCTAGTCAGCAACGGTCAGCTGACAGTTCATCTCGCAGTGCAAAGTGACGGTTGTGAGTGTTGACTGCTTCCCGTGTTTTTATGGCGTTTTCTGAGTCTGGCCAGAGTTTTGCTAAACAAAAGACAGAACATTTAAAAGCATTTAAAAAAATACCAAAATTCGTAGTGACCTACTTTGCTATGATACTGACTATACATGGTCGCGCCCATTTAAAATATTGCACTGGTGTTCCACCAATCATATGCGTCCTTCTTGTAGTGATATGGGAATGTTCGTTTACTTCCGGTCTCAGGTTAGAATGAACCAATAATAGGAATTGTTTAATTTTTAATTTTAATATATACATATTGTGAGTGATGTTTCAAAACACGTGGACCATAGTTATTATTATGAATATAATGTACAATTCAATTATAAAGGTAGGGAGATATTTCAACTTGAAATCCCAAGAGAAATATTAAGACGTAGTAATGATAAGAAAAGTTGTGGGAGCGAGGGAAGTTTACTATTCACGGAACTACAATAGCCCCATGACTTCTTTGGTGCTGACTGACAGTCAACAGTTAGGTATATATCTAGATTTCGACTGTCAGAAGTGACAGCTGCTAAACACATGTTTTTTGCAGTTCATATGGTTCGGCGTAGGGATACATAATTTGGTCTGGTAGCTTTTTAAAGCCGTCAGCTGTCAGCTGTGAGCTGTTCAGTCAGCACCAAAGAAGCCATGGGGCTACTGTATCAGTATATAGTGGCCAAGAGTAACGTATCTGCTCCCATGATCAATATATATAGTTTTACATCCAACTAAATAGTTTTCCTATGACTGTCGAGAGTAATTAAAACTTGTTGCAGGCCTCGTACAAGGCTTGGCGCGGGTGGGAATAGAGACATCTGTGGGCGAAGGGTGGAAAACCCAGGCGGGATCGCTCGTGGAATAGTATTAAGAGAAAAGGAAGGTCTAAGAGGTAGAAAGAGCGCGGGTGAGCTTTGCTACTATTTCGAATGGGACATTCATTTTAGAATCAATACATGGTGTTCAGTGTTTTCTCATGTCTTTATTCGGGACAAGTGCCAACACTACACACCACAGCGTGTCTTTGACAAACACTAGAAACTTGTACATCCGAATTTGATAGGACCAGGCTCAATCCGGATAGGTTTTATTTTTAGCAACACGTCTTACTACCCGTTCGGTTTATAAGCTTATGTACTAATTACACTAATAGTTTTATGATTAGGAAGGTTATATTTAAAGGAAGTGTTACCCGCATTTGCGTGGAGTGAGAATAGAAAACTGTTTTTTTAATAAAAAACTCAGTATACCCGACCGAGACTCGAACCTTTATCTCCCCGTCATTGGCAGTCTAGTCTACTGCGATAGTAGCGCCTTAGACCACGTGGCCACCGAAGTGGGTAAACCGAGTTTTTTGAAATTCCTGATATTCCTGAATGAATTTACGTTTAATTAGACGGTTTCAAAGCATTGAAAATAAAACCATAAATTCCTAAATAACTCTAAAAATATTCTTAGATTGTCATAAAGTTAGTTTTTTTTACTCTTGAAATAATTTTTGGTATACTTTTTTTTATCGTTACAGCTTAGCCTATCTAATCATGAAAATGGCCAGAAGGAATCTTCCTACTAGGATTTAGATGTTCTAAAAAAAAGTCCGTAGAGGTGATATACAGGATGGGGTGGAAACAATTATTCGATCTACGCCGAGGAAAGTGATGTACAACGTTCTGAGGTTTACCTGACGTCCGGTGGAGCTCACCTGAGTGACATTATTTTCAAAAAGTGAAAAAATGTAGTATGTAGTTTACTTTTATTTAGCTAGTGAATATTTACTTTTCAATTAAAGTATTAATTTTCAAGTTACGAATCGTCTCATTGTTTCGACCTCACTCTGTATATTTATTTAGAATTTTAAACAAGACAAAATTATTTTTTAAATGTTGTTTGGGTGCAAATAGTAGAGTGAGTGTGTCTATTCGTCAGAAGAAGAGTGAAAGTGCTATCAACACATAGGGAGGAGGCCTATGCATATTTTCTTACCTTTCTTTCTATTTCGTTCAGTGGCGTCTAAAAGAATGATTAAACTAAGAGCCCTTAGCTAAGATTTAACATGCTTTGAATTATTGCTTCGATATCACAAAGTAAGCAACGATGATAGGGCAGTTTTTTTTAGCACTGTTTTTACTACCCGTTCGCATTATACTCATATATACTAATTACACTAATATGTTAAGGATTAGGAAGGTTATATTTATAAGAAGTGTACCAGCATTTGCGTGGATGGAGAGTGGGAAAAAACATTTGAAAAGAATCACCCCTCAGTACACACGACCAAGATTCGAACCCCGATCTCACCATCCTCAGCAGTCTAGTCTGCTGCGAGAGTAGCGCGTTAGACCATGCGGCCGCCAAAGCGTGTCACTAAGCCAGTTAATTTGCTCGTTTCTGCCATCCAAATAATGCCTTAAGAAAAAAATATTATTCAGACCAATTTACATAGAAAAAGCTTTGTCTGACAGCTAGAAAAGTTACTACAGTAGCCCCATGGCTTCTTTGGTGCTGACAGTTCACAGCTGACTTCTGACAGTCAACATTTAGGTATATACCTAAACTTTGACTGTCAGAAGTGACAGCTGCTTAGCACATGTTTTTTGCAGATCATATGGTTCGGCGTAGGAATACATAATTTGGTCTGGTAGCTTTTCAAAGCCGTCAACTGTCAGCCAGCACCAAAGAAGCCATGGGGCTACTGTAGATATATTTTCATACCTTAAGTCATAAACATATTTCCCTTTTGAGAGATATCATAAATATAATGTGTGTTTTAAAAGGCCCATTCTATATAAAATTGGATTGTTTAAATTTGGAGTGGGGAAAAAAATTTACTAATCTCATATTGTTGATTGGTTTTTCTTCCACGAACAGTTTTAAAATAGGAATCAATTCTGGGCTTGACTTTTTTCCCAAATGTACAATAAAATATTTAAATATTTATTTGCGGTGAACGTTTCGCAACATGTTATCATTGGGTACAAAGTCTTTCAAACAAATGACCTTTTTCCCACCGTGTAAAAATAATGTAAAATGCACCATTGCATTAAATGGTGCTAATATTATATATTTAAATTTATGTGTGAATACAGAATAAAATAAAGCCTGCAGCCTGGGAAAAATAGTAGCTGTTTTATAACTGGAAAATGAATGGAAATGAAGTTGATTTTAAAATTTTAACTAATATCTAAGGAGGAGTTTTCCTTCTAGTGGATCGATAATGTTTTCCACACGTCCATTATAAGTATAATTTAATCATTGATAGCTTAAATAATCGAATTACTTTCCCCTAGCTTTGGGCGAGATCCTTATTTAATTGTTTTATTTTTGTTTGTTTTTTTAGCACCGCGTCTTACTACCCGTTTAGGTTATACACGTATGCACTTAAATACGCAATAGTTTTAGGGATGATGAAGGTATATTTAGAGGAAGTTTACGCACATTTGTGTGGGGGAGAATAGAAAGCCATTTTATAGAGAGAAAAAACTTACTATACCAGACCGAGATTCGAACCTAGATCACCCCACAATAGGCAGTCTAGTCGAATTGCGAGAGTAGCGCCTTAGATCATGCGGCCACTAAAATGGTACATTATTTAATTGTTATTTCAATCACTGGCCAATCAGATACTAGATAATTTTATTCGAGTTCCAGTGGGATCATAGTTTGAAGTCATATGATGATAAGTCAGGTACGGCAGTGAGTTAATTTAAATTATCATTAAATTTGATTCTTAATAATAAAAACTCTTAGCTTGTATTAAGTGCTTGATAATAAATACTAGCAATCCCGCACGGCGTTACCCGTGACCCACTGTGGTATAAGAATTATATAATCCCCTCTCCCCCCCATGGTGCCCATATTTCTGAAACGTAATTCTAAACCAGATAAAAAATATTTTCTTCAAAATTTGTTAAAAATAGCCTAATTAAAAAGCTAATTAAAAATTTAAAACCCAGGCTTTGAGGTGCATTCGGACCCCCTTCCGTCCACCTATGTTAAAAATTTCAGATCCTGCGTACCGTAGATTTGGCTGGGCGTCGCACACAAACAAACACATTCCTTTTATTATTATAGATTACAAAATTAAAACATTAGGGTCTATATATTAGTAATAACATGGTTTAGGTTTAGATTTTAGGTAAAAATATTGGATTTATCATAAAAATACAAGTGTTATGTGCCTTAGGCTTACATTCTACGTTAGATTGGTGTATAACTACGAGCTAGTTTCAGATACTCTTCACTCTTGAGTTTAAGTATGTTTGACTGATATCAAAGGGAAACTCCAAAAACACCCACTTTTTAATATATAATACATATTTATTTTAAAATTCATGTTTATTAAGAGAAGAGTTAATTTTATCCATACCGACTTCGGTGGCACGTGGTCTAACGCGCTACTCTTGTATTAGACTAGACTGCCGAGGATGGGGAGATCGGGTTTTAATCTCAGTTGGTTGCACTGAGGGTGGTTTTCCCTAAATTGTTTTCCACTCTCCTTCCACTCAAATGCGGGTGAACTTCCTATGAATTGAAAACCTTCCTAATACTTAAAAAAGTTAGTGTAATCAAAACACAAGCGTATAATTCCGAACGGGTAGTAAGGCACGATGCTTGAAAAAATATGATAAACTGGTTCTTTGCTTCACACCCCTGCAACACATACACTATGCAACCCTAGTTGATATGAAGTAAGGCGGCTCATCTACTCTTAAAGGGTCAGGTTAGTAGTAGCGTCCGCTCAAGTCAAGCAGGTTGGCTTATTTCACGGGACTAGAAAATAATAACTTATAGTTTCCCTAGCGATTTTGTATATATAATATATATATATTATATATATAATATCATAGGAATGTGCGAGTACTAGAAAATTCAAGTTTGATTCGAGTTTTGATAGCGATTCGATCTCGACTTGAAGATTTTTACAAAACTTAAAAATCAAAATACTTGGAATTTTCGATATTTTTCTCGATGATTCCTAATTTAATAATTGTATTTAATTTCGATATATAATTTCATAACAAGCGTTTTTAGTCTACGAATTACCTACTTATATTTGTAATTAGCACCTACAAAAGTATGCCGCCCATCCTGATCCATCCTGAGCTAATAATATGGTTTACATGAAAACAAAATGTTTTTAAATTTGATTCGAACATTTATTTTGATAATATATTGATTTAAATAAACATGGTAAATTGTTGCCCTAAACGATCAAAAAGAAGTGGTGCTAAGTCAATAATTTTTCTTATTTTAAATATATAATTTTTCGATGCTAAACTCTTATTACCATATAAATTCAACACTGATAATTGATTGATCTTACGGCAATTATGAAATTATTTTTCTAAAAATTATATTAATGCAGTGTCTTTTTCCTTTTCCTAAAATATAAACGAATATATTTCTATGTAGAGATTTTTTAACGAGGTAATAATTTTAAGCACTATTTTTTTTTTAATAATTGCATTTTAGTTAAATTTAATCTTATAAAATAGAATGAAAATAGGGTTTGTGCGGAAAAAAATAATTTCCCCTACCCACTTTATACATTTTACTTCACATAATATAAAATATAAAAGGTTGGTTTTTTTTAATTCTTTGTTCATTTGGTGACGTCACGGAATATAGCCTAAACGTTAACGTCCATGGCTTACGTTTGTCCGAGATTATTTTCTCAACGGTGAATCATTTCTGAAACGTTGGAATAAAGTTGTACTAAGCGAAGCCACGGTGTGTCTAGCATCACAAATCCACTTTCGATTGTTTTGAAAAGCGTATGACCACAAACACTAGTAACGTGATAAAGGTATTATCTCTATGGCGAAACGTGAAGGGCTATCAAAGTTGGTCCAGCTCGTATGCTAAACCTAACTACAGTAGCCCCATGGCTTCTTTGGTGTTGACTGACAGCTCACAGCTGAGAGCTGACGGCTTTGAAAAGTTACTAGACCAAATTATGTATCCCTACACCGAACCATATGATCTGCAAAAACATGTGTTTAGCAGCTGTCTGACAGTCAAAATTTAGGTATATACCTAAATGTTGACTGTCAGAAGTCAGCTGTGAACTGTCAGTCAGCACCAAAGAAGCCACGAGGCTACTGTAGGCTCCTCACAATTTAAATAGCCCATATTAAGAGGCAATGTAATGTCACCTTCAGATGTTCAAATAAACTTTGTATGAATGATGATATATATATATATGTGTGTGTGTGTGTGAGTATATTTCCTCTAAATAATAAGTTCTTCGTCCTTAAATCATTAGAATAATTAAATACGTTTTGCTCGAACGGGTAGCAAGACGAGAAAATTAGAAAGGTACTTTTACTATGGATTCACACTTTCGCAAAAAAAAAACTAGCGCGTAACAGAAACGTAGTCACATGACGAGCTCTAAGCCAATCACAATATTTCCGCCTCATCGGCGCGAGCTTTTCCGCTAAAGTTCAATTCAACTTTACTTTGTCCGCTCTGCCTGAGATCTTCAGCACGGGAGAACCAATCAAATCTCAAACTCAACCATCTCAAATCAGTGCGCATGAGCATATGACAACGCATGCGCTGTAGAGCTAGCAGCAAGCAGACAGCTTGTTGGCCGTTATGAGGAGATTTGAAATAACCCGTTAATATAAACCATGTTATCGATGTATTGGATTGTGCCACGACACAGCGTTATAATTTGTAAACAGCCAACGGCAAAATGATCGAAAACATGTGTTTATCCACTAAAAATTAAAATATGTTGATAATCAGCTGTTTTAAGTTAGCGTTGTAATGTATCATGGGGTCAACTTAAAGTGTACGAATTGCGCCACTGAGGCAGATTCTGTTTTCTATTTTCGAAGAACGTGTAAATCAAGCTTTACTCCAATACTGTTCTCTAAAAATTTTATTGGCTTATTGAACCATGAATAGCTTTTACTAGTCTAAAAATAATCATGTAATATCACAAATTTTCTCGCCCTTAAAGTAACTTACAGTAGTAGCCATAGTAGACAATGTTATACCCCCTCCACCTGGTATAGGTTGAGTAAGTTAGAATTAATGAATGCACACGCATTTATGTGGAGGGAGATTGGAAAACCATTTAGAAAAAAACACCCTCTATATACCTGGTTTGGAACCTGACACAAATAGTACTGTTCCCGGAAAAAACAGATTAGGTGAGCTTAGTGTTTATTCCGTTTTTCCACAATGTTCATATTTAGGTGTATAGCTACAATAAAGTATAACCATTTTTTTAGTGTGCATTTAATTATATGGAAAATTAATCAATTAGTTTGTATAGAATTATATGATAAAATAAAAAAACTACACTATTTTAGACACTGTGGACACTGGATTAATCTAATTATATAGTTGTATAGCAAATAAAACTATACATAGCTTTATATGTCTTAAAGTAAAAATCTATTTCCTCAACAAAACATAAGACAGCATAATTAATATTAATTTAATTTCATCTGGCTTACCTTCGTGAGTGAAATATCTTGAAGAAGAAAAAAAGGCTTATAAAATATGCATACAAGCTATGTGTGATAAATGTATTTAAATATATATATATCTGAGGTTTAACATTACCATACGATGGAAAAATATCATCACCAACAGATGAATTAGTTCTGATGGTGAATAAGTTAAAAGCGAGAGTGGGCCTCAGGCCGGGTTTAGTCAATTGATGGGTGGGTTGGTGGGTGGGGAAAGGTGGGACTATTGCGTGATGTATGGATACATTGTTATGCTATCAGAAATACAGGACTTTTTGTAAGAAGTTTAAATCAACATTGTTTATATTCGTAACAATAGCTATCCTTTTCTCATGGTACTAGATAGTTGTTTATATTTGATTGTTTATTTATTTTATATAAATATCACAGGTTATTTGGGAAGGAAAATACCGTCTTACATTTTGTGTGTAGTTTGATATACAAAAACTGAGAAGAAATCTAATTCATTGAATTATTTATAGCCTTTAATAGTAAAAAAAAAGTAATGAACAAAACTTATTTTTAAAACTGTTGTTTACACTAGCATAAGATGTACTTCCCAATTATTTCTGTTTTAATTTTAGTTTCTTATCGATAAGTTTGCGTAAAACTACGTATATAAAACTTAATTAAATTCTCTAGTTTAATTGTGTTACTTGGAAGGTATTAAACGTATTTTAGTAGCCTAAAAACATTTTACTCTAGAAATATTCGACTAAGAAAACATAAATTTTGAGATTACACAATGCTTTGCTGTGTTTATAAGATTATTTATATTACAGTAAAACCTTCCATATAACCTTCCATAACTCAGTACATCCGGAAAGCTTAATTTAATTTTTGTTTTATATTTTTTTCAGGAACTGAACTGCCAAATAAAGGTTTTACGTATGTTAAACCTTTATTTGTTAAGATATAAATATAATTTTAAAAAATTTAAATTTTTTTTTTTATAATTTAAGAAGAAATTATAAATTTAGTTTTGTTGTGTATTTATTTAACATTGCTATATTGAATAACCATTTATTTAAATACTGTATGTACTGTACATATATATACAAAAAATACTTTTCTGTAACCATGTATATTATGTAAATATTATTATTTTATTTTTTTACCTTTTAACTCTTCAAGAGGATATCAATGTCATATAATAAAATTTGCTTATCCGAAACGGGTTCAACAATCTTTATTTCAACTATAAGTGGTATTAATGCATTTCTTTTGTAAAAATGTTATAAAAAATAATATTATCAAACGTGTTAAATAAATCAAGGTCAAACAGTGAAACAAACTAAAAACCTAACTCTTTATTTTTTAGGTAATTTATTTGATGTGAACTTACATTAATTTGCTATATATTCTGGAAACTTCATAGTCTCACCTTAAGATGTTCCGATTTCTAACTAATCTAATAGTTTTATATATTAATTAAAGTAAATTATTATTAAATAGGTTTGGACACTGTCGAGTTACCCTGGCCACTAGGTACAGCCCGGGTGAAGAAAGGGTCAGGATGCCTCTCAGAATCATCCGGAGATGTCGGCAGGATGCAAAGAAATATCAACAGCTCCCTCAGACACGTTTCTGTAAACCTTCGACCCATGTTCAGTGTCAGGTAAAAGTGGCTCCACGTCTTCCTTCGATGACTCAGGTTGAGATATTGATGAGTCATCGACTGGTCCAAGTTTCGATGCAAGCCGTGTCGGCGTCACCGGTTTGAAACCGGTCGCTGGTCGACTCAAAGGGGTGACGTCCACTCTCGTGACGTGACCAGGAACTATTTTGACGTCACTATCATGGAACTTTGGAGGGAATCTTTCCGAGAGGAACTTTTGATAGGCTTTCAGGAGAACTTCATTCGTGCTTATAGCATCGGATAAATGTTTCAGATTCTCTGCATCGGCTGATTTGTAAAGTTGAGTGTGAACTGTAGGAGATCGTGTTGAATCAGCTGAAGTGTTTGATTGAGGAAATTTAGGAAGAGAAGCGCTTCCAAAATGGTTAGTTTGCTTTGGAATGTCAAGGTGATGACTAGTATTGCAATTTAGAAATGAATCAGGAGATGATTGGTGGTGAGCTGTACTTCTATTTGCAAGGGCTGAACTATCTTTCAATAGGTCTGAAATATCAGGTAAATTACTGTTTGAAATAGTTCTATTACTTAAAAAATTATGTTGTTTGTTCCTTAACACGACCCCTACGATTAAAGGTTCTCGGATCTTGAAAGTTTGTGGTGATAAATCTTGTTCTGTTCGTTGTGACGAACTTATATTACTTGAGGAATTCTGCCTTGAATTTAAAACGTGTTTTGGGATTTGATGATTAGACAGGCCTACTGTCGGGATGTTCGTCACTGATGAGTTTGTAGATGAGTGGGAAGGTCGTAACACAGTTCTGTTTATGTTGGTCCCATTTTGTGATTTTATTGAACTTGAATAGAACTGATATTGATGGAACTGCTGGTGCAAACTACTCTTTTTGATCGGCTCAGTGTAAGAATAATGATAAAAACTTTGAGTGCTGTTCGTTGGTGAAGCATTGTCAGAGTGATTTGACAAATTATATATTTCGTTATAATCTTTTATGGGAACCACGTGGTGAATATTATTATCGCCTGAGGCGTACGCGCTGCCATTTAAAAGACGTCCTTGAGGCACGCAGGAGCACATTTGAAGAGTTGTTAGTTGTATGATGATCATCAGCGGATAAGACGTAAACATTGTTAAAGTGATAAATTCCAAACTAGAACGTTAATATATAAATCACTGTCCAAAATTCTTTACGAATACACTTTAATATAAATTATTAATATTCTATTTTTAAAGTTTTTTTCTTTGTGGATTCACTGCAAACTTTAAATAGTTCTGTATTTTTAATAATGAACGAATTTATTTTCAGAAAAAAAACTATGCACACAAAAATATTGAAAATGTACCTGCTTCGCGTACTTGACTTTACTGAACAAGCGCAAACAATATACTGAGGTAATAACCATTTTGTAGTGGAACCTTATCGAAGTAACGTACCTTTTCAGCTTGCGGTTTTAGCCTCTGAAATCATCTCCCAACTCCACCTCTGAAATCATCTCCCAGTTCCATGAAGGTCAAGAACACATTACTGTCATATTTCCATACACGGATTTTCCTAACTACTTATTGTGCTGTTTTATTTTTGCAATTCTTGACTTGTCTCTACCTTGCAATTAAAGGTTTTTATTGGTTATTTTTACCAAAACATTTTAGAGTGCACAGGAGTAAAAACCACTGGTTGTAATATTATTAACTAGCATTGCATTTGTATTACTACCTAAATATACATTTAATATTAAAGTAAAAGCTACAGTCCTAATTTCATAAAAAGAAGTTCCTTAATCTATCTTTACGTATTCAAACATCAATACATATAACCTACAGCGGCTACCTTTGATAGATATTATCTATACATATAAAATAACATTCATAATATAATAAAATTTTATCAATATTGACTGCAAAAGAATAAGTTTGTATTTTCTTTAAAACTCTTAAAATTAAAATTGGACTGATTACCCTGCAATATTTTGCTATTTATACTAATGAATTTAGTCCGACATATTATCTCGGTCGGTAGCGCGTCTGTCTATTAAGCTTAGAGTCCTGGGTTCGATTCCTGACAAGGCCGAAAAATTGATCATTGGTGAAATGTGGGTTTAGCCTTTCACAGTGACGAATTAACGGCTGGGCATTTGATGTTGTGCCCGCCCTAGTCTTAAGTTAGATTATAAGGCAAATGAACCTACGACAGGCCTAGCGAGCTCGTAGAGGAAACTATATGGCTTGAATAAATAACTGACCCAGGCCATAGGCTGGAAACAGTAATGGATATAAATAAATTCTTGTAAATTTAAAGTGGACGCTACAACATTTCATAAAATAATAATTTTTCAAAATAACAAGTTCACCTTCGTACAGTCCTGCCGAACAAAAGTGGCCGCTAACACAATGCGTTCTTGGGTGAAAACTCGCCAGAATGTGTCATTTATGTAACTTGACATTAAAACTTGGGTTTTATCCATCCTGTATTTATTTGATGTTTTAAAAACATTTTATAGAATAGTTACAATGATTCGTAATTTTATAAATCTGTTAGTAGTTTAAAGAATAAGTGGAGATGGTATTAATCATATGAACTGTACCAACATTTGCATGGAGTAAGAATGAATTAAAAATAATTATTTATAGATAGGTGAGATAAGGCATCAGCCTCATATGGATGATAATGGGAGGTAGGGATTCGAATCCCAGCCGCGTATAATGAGGGTGTTATTTCCTGAATAGTTTTCCATTCTCTCTAGCCTCAAATGCGCGTACATTTCCTTTAAATATGTACCTACCTTAGACTTACCCCATTATTATAAGTATTTGGATAGTCCAGTAAATCAAAATTTATAGAGAGTATATTTTTAAAACGAGACTATTTACTGTTTGATAGGTTGATTAATGCAATCTAAAGGCTATTTATGCTTTGGATCAAGCTAATAGTGAACTCTTCGCTTTCTATTGCAGCATCCATCGGGATTCGAACCAACAAAGTTTTTCAAAAGTTCTTGAGGAATGTCTGAATTAACGATCTTTTCCTTATAATGGGCACTTAGAGATAAATTAAATTATTACAAATTAACTGAAGACAAATACTCAGTGGCACTAGCCTGCAATCGAGCCATACCGACAGAGTGACCGCCGTCTGTTGGCGATGATAGTGCAGACTTTTGCGGATAGAGGGTGTCAGGTAACCATCACAATGAACCCTCCTACCATCAGTTTTCCAAACAAGAGCCGCTATTTTTTTCCGTTCAAGTAGCTCCTCATTTCTCCTCATAAGGATGAGTTGACCCCGTTCCAGACCAACTGCTTCACAGAAAATCAGCAAGCACCGGGAATTGAACCCAGGACCTCTGGATCTGTTGCCAGGAATTCTGACCATTAGACCATAAAGGCGGTAAACTGAAGATTTATGAATTTAACTAAGTAGAAGTATAACATGCAATCTATTTCAATGCAAATTTGTGGAGTTTTTTTTTTTTAATTCCTAACCAACTTCGATAAATGTTCTACCTTCAAAAATAATGTTCTATTTTCTGCTATTCAAACCTCGCCAATCCCACCCCATGGAAACGTTTAACTCTTTGAATATCTCCCCTTCCTTTTTTTTTCTTCTCCCCCTCCTCATCATAACATTTCCCTCCCCCTAGTGGAGGCTTGTAACATCAGTGTTTTTTCCCACCCCCGCTTATATTCCCGCCTACCTCCACTCCCCTCCACCCCCACAACCCACTGAATACTCCGGCTCAGCCATGCATTCGGTAAAACTATTCAGAAATACGCACAGTATTCGAGCGAGACTTGAGTTGCTTCAATCTCTATGGAATCCCGCCTATATAACATCTATCTCTTTCCCATCTTGTGCCTCATCCCTTCCTTCCTATTAGTTATCTCTTCCTCTTAGTCTGAGTTCACATCTCAAAGAGAATCAAGCATCATCTACAGACTACGTGTGCGTAAGGTGCGTAAGAAAACGACTCCGTCTAACAGATTGCATTGTTTGCAGAATCCGTATCCTTTTAAGTCCTTAGTCCTTACCACTACCAACTTTAACTTTCTAAAGACTAGTCGATACAGACTGTTAAGGACTACCAATCACAGCAAAGTAAATATTATGTACGCGCGCGCGCGCATTGAAATGAAAGCACCAATGGCAGCGAGTTTTACGAACGGAAATATTTCAGAAATATGTTTATGAAAATTTTAAAACTCCGTGAAGCGTGGGAATCTCAAAAACAGTTTTCTGAGAAATACCAAGTTTTTCAGAAAGAGTGGCGTCGCTTTGGTAGGTTAAACTTCACATAAGTATTCTTTATAACCTCTGTTTCACTGAATCATGTCTACTTGCGCCAGACAATTTTCTTTTGAAGAGTTTAATTGGACGTAGTCTCCAACTTTCTCATTGGTTGGTACAATCACGTTATTAAAAATACGGACTGTTTATATGCAATTTCCGTTTATAAGGACTATACGGATGGAGAGCTTGCGGACTCTGTAGATGGGGCTTTATTGTAAGAAAGGAAAATGGCTTATAGGTTAACCTGAATTCCCATAAAACGTTCTTTAAGATAACTTGAACCTCCTTAGCCCAAACAATTTATAAATTGAGTCCAAGAGAAAAAGTACCATATACCAATTTATATAAAACTACCGTTCCCGCGGATTTGTGGTTAGGGTGGTCGACCACAAGTCTAAAAGACACCGTTTCGATTCCAGGATGCACTGACGAAGATATTTACTATTCATACGGGACTATCCCGTTATACAATTTAGTGAATATCTATACACTAGGGAGAGCAGTGTAGTATTAAGGCAGGCACACATTATAGCGTCTTGGAAAACATTTCCTATTTGAGTTTTAATACAAAATTATGCTGACATGATCCGATTCCATTTGACACGTACAAGTGTGTGCTAACATTAAAAAACAAGACAGGTACCAGGCCAATACGATGATCTACAGGCACGTGTGGGACAGCCTTTAGATGCCCTGTCCTAGGTTATGTTAGTTTGAAAATATTGTGTTGACATAATTTACTTGTATATAGAAAGGTCACGTGAAATATCCAATTACATAACTCTAAATTAAAGCTTGTTAAAATTCTTACAATGTATTCTGAATGACACCTATTTTAATATATATATATTTTATTAATGTATCTATAATCCAAGAGGAAAAGGTGATAATAATAACCTAATAATAACAACGTACATACATACATACATACATACATACATGCATACATACATACATACATACATACATACATACATACATACATACACACATACATACTTACATACATACATACATACATACATAATTAATACATACATACGTACATATATACACATACATACATACATACATACAATACTTACATACATACATACATACATACATACATACATCATAACATACATACATACATACATACATACATACATACATACATACATACATACATACATACATAACATACATACATACATACAATACATACATACATACATACATCATAACATACATACATACATACATACATACATACATTACATACATACATACATACCATATAATAACATACATACATACATATAATACATACATACATACTACATACATACATACATACATACATACATACATACATACATACATACATACATACATACATAATACATATACTACATACATATACATACATATATACTAATACATACTACATACATACATACATACACATACATACATACATACATACATACATACATACATACATACATACATACATACATACATACATAATACACATACATACATACACACATACACATACTTACATACATACATACATACATACATAACATACATACATACAACATACATACATACATACATATATACATACATACGTACATATATACACATACATACATACACACATACATACTTACATACATACATACATACATACATACATACATACATACATACATACATACATACATATATACAAACATATATACATACATACTACATACATACATACATACATACACGCATACATACACGCATAAATACATGTATACTTACATACATACATACATACACACATACATACATACATACATACATACATACATACATACATACGTACATATATACACATACATACATACACACATACATACTTACATACATACATACGTACATACATACATATATACAAATATATATACATACATACATGCATACATATACATACATACATACATACATACATACATACATACATACATACATACATACATATATACATACATACATACGTACATACACACATACATACACGCATACATACATACATGTATACATACATACCTATTCAAGTCGTTTCCTTACATGGTAGGCGAGAAACCGTGAATATAGCTCAAAAAATAACTCTGTACTTAATTCATCCTCACTAACCTTCTCCCCACTTCCCTATCTTTGCATACTCCCTTCGACATTCATACTCCGAGTCATAGGCCTACATGTTATTTTATTCTTAAAACGCTTAACTTTTTTTTTCCACACATTCGTCTACCACATTTAGCCACGTCTTACATGGCTTACCCCTTCCTTTTGATCCACATACTCTACTTTAATATTTTAGCTCCGTCACTCAATCCACACTCATCCTCTCAACTGTCCCAAACCATTTGTAGTACCATGCACACAATTAGTATCCCTCGCACGTGATATGGTGTCAACTAATGGCAAAGCATAACGCTAGGCACCATCAAGCTCGTTGAAGTAAAAACAATGTCATCAAATTCTATAAACACAGTCGACATTTTCATAATGATATTCTTTAATTAATAATTAGGGCTAAGATATCTATAGTTTTAACATGTTGAATTTACTTTACATCCATTACTGTTTCCCGCCTGTGGTCTGGGTCAGATCTTTATTCAAGCCATATATTTTCCTCTACCGGCTTGCTAGACCTGTCGTAGCTTCTTATGCCTTATAATCTAACTTAAGACTAGGACAGGCACAACATACAATACCCGGCCATTAATTCGTCACTGTGAAAGGGTAAACCCACATTTCACAAATGATACATTTTCCGGTCATGCCAGGAAACGAACCCGGGAACCTTGGCTCAGTAAACAGACCCTCTACCGACAAAGCTAAGGTGTCCGATTCATATTATTTTTTGTTTAGCACCGCTTATTACCACTCATTCGGGTTATACGCTAATGTACTAATTACACTAATGGGTAAGAATTAGGAAGGTTTAATCGAGAGGAAGTGCGCCCGCATATGCGTGGAGGGAGAGTGTAAAACCATTTAGGAAAAACCACCGTCAGTGCACCCAACCGGAATCAAACCCCGATCTCCCTGTCTTTGGCAGTCTAGTCTAACACGAGAGTAGCGCGTTAGAGCACGCGGCCACCGAAGCCGGCTCCGATTCTTAAAATGGTAAATGTTTATATAAATTATTGTTAAAGGTAGATAAATTAAATTACAATACTTTGGAAAATAGCGATCATTGATGATTTTAATTGGATTTGCATATTGATATTTAATCATTTATCTACCTGTGATGGTTCTTCGTAATCATCCATAGTGATAGCCTAATATAATTAATTTGATCCAACTTTATACTGATTTACGGATCAGAGCTCCATGTATAGAGTAGTATATTACTGTGGAATCAATCTCTTACGAACTACATACCACGTACTGTGCAGATTATGTAGATGGACGTATCTGTACATCGGTTTTGTAACATCAACCACATGTTTAACAGACTTGATACACAAAAGAAATCATATTTGGCGTTTTAAATTAAGATAAAACATTTTACTTAGTTTATCAATAGTGATTTTTAATTATTAAAGGGTTAACTGGTGATCAAAGGGTAAGGTGTCAGACTTCTGTGCTGGGGGCCCGGGGTTCAATACTCGGTCCCGGCACAGATTTATCTGATTGCCAAACCCTTCCTTCCCCTCTGACAAGATGTGTATTAATCACATCTTTTGAATATGTGGAATACCAGGCCTTCACCGTGGTTCGGATCCCACGTTAAACTGTAGGTCCTTCATTTCATCTCACAATCACCCTACCATCACACATTAGCGTAAGTGCGTATAACCTGAATGGGTGGTAAGACGCGGTGCTAATAATAATAATAATAATTATTATTATTATTATTAAAGAAATATTTACATTCAATACGCGAATTTTTAAAGTAGTTTTTAATATTGGGCACTTTATTTGTGTGGGAAAATGGGATCAAAATTTTGATTGTTTGGGTGATAAAGGGGTAAAATGGGTCAACATAATGTTTGAGCAATAATTTTATATAAAATGTATATCTTTAGCAAAATTGTTTAGGGCTCAAGTAGAACAGTTAATATCTACTAGAATAGAAAGTAGTTGGTGACTATGTAAAACAGTCATACATCTATCAACAAAAATTATAAATATTGAAGCCCATTTCAGTGGCCGCATGGCCTAACGCGCTACTCTCGTGTTAGACTAAACTGATAATAACGGGGAGATCGAGGTTTGAATCTCGTTCGGGTGTACTAGATTTTCCCTAAAATTGTTTTCCACACTCACTCCACACAAATGCGGGTACACTTCCTATAAATATAACCATCTTAATCCCTAAAAACATTAGCGAAATTAGTATATAATCGTATAGCTCGGACGGTTATTAACAAACGGTGCTAAAAAATATTTAGAAAGTATTTATTGCTCTCAAACTCTGTATTAATTATTTAAATTATTTAAACAATCAAATATTTATTTAAGTTACAGTAAAACCTATCAAGAATAAACTAAATTTTGGAGAAGTAAATCAATTGGGTGACAAAAATAAGTATAATAATGGCGCTGTGCATTTTGTTTATTTTGTTAATCGTCGAACTTTTTGTGAACACCCCTTAACAGTCAAGGCTGGTTAGAAACCAAAGGGAATGCCGGGGGAAGGGGGGGTAGGGTGTATGTGGGAGTTGAAAGAAGAAGGAGGGGGGAGGTGGGGGGAGTTATAGAGACAGGTATCGACGACGTGACGTCACAACCCTGGGAACTTGAACATTCTGTCAAGTTGTACCTAGCTGCACTTTACATACATAGTGTATTTGTATATGTTTAGTTTTATTTATCAGGCGTAATTAACGGACTCTTATTAGAACCAAATTATTATATCAGCACACGACTTACGAGCTAACTTAACTCTAGAACAGACACAACACTTAATATCAAGGCCCATGGCCGTAGACAGGGGGGGGTTTTCGGGGTTCAAACCCCCCCAAAATTTTATGAACAAAATATATGGCTTTATTTATGGTTCAAATAATATCAAAATTAAGGTACAAGTACAAATTAGGGGGCTGTGCTACCATAAAAAGCACTTCAGAGAGCTTCTAGTGGTTTTTAATATTTATAATTTTTCCTTAACTTCAACAGCTATGCTACTATAAAAAAAATTAGAGAGCTTCTAGAGTTGTTTAAATATATAGAATTTTCCTAGCCTCCAGCAGTTAGGGGTAGTGTTGCCAAAAAAAACCTTCAAAAAGCTTCTAGAACTATTTTTTATTTAGAATTTTTTCTAGCCTCCGTCAATTGGGGTATGGGCCTACCAAACCCCCCCTGAAACTATTGGCTGGCTACGGCCTGGACCAGGCCATCAATTCGTCTCAACCTCAATTTAACCCATTGAAATATGTGTTTTTCAGCCATACCAAGGACCAAACCCAAGACCTTTTTCTCAATAGGAAAGAGTGCTGCCAACCTAGCTAAGGACTAGCCTCTATTTAGTTGTGAGCTCAATAATATTCACGGAACAAAGAAGAGTGGAGTGTGTCAAGTAAATATTAACATTATTAAATTGGTGACCTCGTGGTCTAAGGGTAAGGTGTTGGACCTCTGTGCTGAGGGTCCCGGGTTCAATCCTCGGTCCCGGAACAGATTTATCTGATTACTAAACCCTTCCTTCACCATTGACAGGACGTGTATTAATTACAACTTGTGAATGTGTGGAATGCCAGGCCTCCACCGTGGTTCGGATCCCACGTTAAACTGTAGGTCCTCCATTTCATCTCACAATCACCCTACCATTTCATATTAGCGTAAGTGCGTACAACCCGAACGGGTAGTAAGACGCGGTGCTAATAATAATAATTATTATTATTTTCTTGGAGATTAGCACAATTTAGAAGCGCACCTGTGAAGTGCAGATGTGCAAAGGCGTCAATCTCGTATAGTCTGGTGACGTAGAGGTCTAGGATAAAATACCACCTTGGATGTATTGATAGTGTTTTTTTTTCTGTGTGATCTCCCACTCTCCTTCCACGCAAATATGAGCAAATTTGCTCTGAATGGTTCCTTCCTAACCCCTACTGAAATAGCGTGGTTAAAATGTATATAGCCCCGATGCGATGGGAAAAAAATAGATCTTGCTGACGTAGATCTTGCTCAATTCTAGAAAGAAACCAAGGTTACACTCCCGTAGAGGGCACTGAAGTTTTTTTCATATTTTTTGTTAATTATATTTTACGGTGTCTTGATACCGTTAAGGCTACAAGTATATTTTATTTATGTTTATTTAGCACCGCGTCCTAATACCTGTTCAATTATACACATCTGTACTGATTACGCTGGTGAATTAGGGATGAGTAAGGTTGAATTTAGATTAATCGTTCCCGCATTTGCGTATAGGGAGAGTGTAAAACCGTTAAGGATAAATCACCCTCTATACAACAGACCGGAATTCGAACCTCCTATCAACTTTCAAGGTCTTTTAATAGAATCTCCACAAGAAAATGTATTTAAGCTGGGGATGTAAGAAACAAAAGTTTAACTCATTGTTTTCCAGTTTTTATAGAAAAGCTTTTTTTTTTTGGACAAAATAAACAAAATATGGCTCCAGAAGCAACCCGTAGTTTAATTTTCTTCACATGGTGATATCAATAGTTGTTGAATATCTGTCATGAGCCTAGCGGCCTTCTGTGATAAATCTATAAATGAAGAGAACATATCATTAAATTTCAGAACACAATTGAGAGAAAATATTCAACAACTGTTGATATCAACATGTGGAAAAAAAAATTAAACTCGATGTTTCTACGTGAGAATTACAGTCGTCTCTCGGAAACTCGACACTCAATAACTCGATATTCCGTGTGACTCGACACGCGCACATGCACACAGTTGTTGGTGCCAGTCATCACAATCCAAGGTCATTCAACTGTATAACCTCTGTTTGTTTGTGTAACTCGAGTGGAACAGTCGTGCTGTGGTGTTTTTACAATTGCCGTGATTGTTAGTTTTCCAATTCAGTAACGTGTTATTCGAATCAATACAATATTATATGTACAGTAACACGTAATATATTGTACTGTACGTATATTACTGTTACTGTACCATACAATACTACAGTACATTACTGTACCTATAATATTCTATACTATATTGTGATTCATCTTTGTTCAGTAAACATGACAAAGTAAACATGCATCTTATGCGAGTTCATTCGTAAAACTCGACATTTCAAAAACTCGACACAATCTCAGTCCACATTAGGTCGAGTTTCCGAGACTCTACTGTATTTGATTTATTTTGACCAAAAATATGTTTTGATATAAAAACTACAAAAATACTGCCTTTAACTCGTGTTGTCTACACTTCTACCTTAATTTTTTTTTTTTTTTTTCCAAACTAGATCAATATTTTGTCAATTCTAGTTCCTCCTTTTAAAAAAAAAATGTTTTTCTGCTAGGGTAGTAGGATGTGCGAAAGGGGATGCGCTTTGTTTCCTCCCCTCACCCCCCCTTTCCCCACTTCTTACCACCCCTATTCTACAGCGGAGTCGGTGTTATTGGAAAGCCTTCCGATTCTTTCTGAAGACAGTCGGGGCTGGTCGGGTGGCGCGCCCGCAACGGAGGTGTCGTCACGTGAGACCGGGCGAGAGACGGTATTGGATAAGAGGGACGTGTCACGTGACCCGCGGCGGGAAGTTTGTTTCGTAGAACGTGTCGCTATGAAAGAATTAACCGTGAGGGTAAACTAGCTAGTATTTCTCTTGACGTTTATTTATTTTTGAATAGGTGAGTACCTTGTGGTTTCCTCGCATCATATAAGTAGCACACACACACACACACACATGTATTTGTATTTAGTTCACAATAAAAGAAAAACTATACATTTTTACAGGCAGATCAAACTTGTGGCCTTAGCCATGATATTGTGCTGCCCGCGGACCTATTGATGAATCATCATGCAATGAGAACCCATTCTTCTTTTTTATAAACGTTGAGGGAATACAATATTTTGGAATGTGATATTTAGAAAATTTGGCAAGATTTGGAGAATTCATTATGGATTGAAAAGCAAAGCTATTATATTTAATAATTATGATTATAGCCACGTCACTTTACAGAAAGAACACCAAGGTCGACCTTGCATTATGCACCAATCACTTTGGCGGTACAATGTTGAAGGGAAACTATATTTGAGGGTGCGCGAACAAAAAGGTTGAATACCACTTGTATAAGGCGTCCGTTTCACAAGGAACCGGATTGTTAGTGAACGATAAGGTTGGGGTTCTCGTCTAGGCTGAATGCACTGGGAAGTGTTTCTTCACCAAGCGAGCTATACTCTAGTTTTCCCAAACTCTTCTTACGACAATGTGGATGCATTATCACAAACAACGTTACTCATCGTTGCCTTTAAGGCCATATATAAATATAAATTATAATTATGGTTTTAAACTCAATAATATCAAAATACTAGTATTAATTAATTCATTAATAGAGAGTAAATTACAGAAAGCGACAAATATAAATCAGTGCAAAATCTATGAGTTTAGTATTTATGTAAAAAAACACATATTAATAATTTGTAATTATTATATTAATTGTACACACGTTTAAGTATGTTTATAAATTATATGTTATTTAAGTTAAATTATAGGTACTGACCTTAACTCCAACCCAATAAGGACGATTATTCTACCCCTTGTTATTATTATTATTATTATTATTATTATTATTATTATTATTATTATTGGGATTCTCCTTTTGTTTTTAAAATTACTAATGGTAAAATTTCTTGCCAATATGTTCCCTAAAAATAGCTATTAATACTGAATCATATTTTTCTTGCTTTCCTCATTATTACCTTAATTTGTTTATGCCGGACTCACGATCAACTCAACGTTAACTTAAAGTTGACTTAACGTCACTTAACGTAAAGGATCTCCTCGTGTTTTTAAATGGATGCGATCACGATGTAGTTAACTTAACGTTCACTTGCAATCAACTTATCGTAATAGATCTCCTGGGAGGTATTTCACTTTAAGTGAACGTTACTTGAGGGTATCACGTGATCTAGCCAGCCAATCACTACGCGAGTGACGTCTACAGGGCTATTTAGTAATTCATTTGTTGGTTTTATGACAAAGGTTTACTTTTTAGCTTAAGTTTTAGTTCTAAGACATTAAAACAAAATAATTAAACAAAAATAGGAAAGCTAAATTTATCAAAAAATGTTTAATAATAGATATTTATTATATCTATTGAAAATTGTAAACATTCACAGATTATCACTTTACAAATAGTACAAACCACAGATCATATTCGAGAATGCAGATGTTTGGCTCGAGTTGTTACGTTAAGTTACGTGAATCGTGATCACACATCTGTTTTCTTAAGTTAACGTTACGTTGAGTTAAAGTTAAGTTGATCGTGATCCCGGCATTATTGTAACCACCTGTATAGAAGGATGATGTATTTATTATTTTTTATTTTTCAAACCATCTGTTCTTTTGTGTCTTCAGTGTTATTCTGTTATTGGTCTAGACTGTTTCTAATACTTTAATAAAATGAGAATGAAATAAAAATGAAATGAAATGATTATTACAAACTAGATTGATATTTAATTGAAATTACTGTGATGGCAAGGCCATATATTTAGTAGCACTTATTTCGTAATATTACAATACGAAATACTTTTCACTGTTGCATTTTTCCGGAGTGGTGCTGACTCTACTCTAACTAGCTATCTGATTTTCTCTTTTTCAGAATATGAGACTGACCATAATGGATGAAAGAGATACATGCTAAGCACGTCAATAATTTGTAAAATGGGGCAGAGACTGGCTTTATTATTATTATTTTTGAATAAATTCAATAATTCCTGATACTCTTTTATTTCAATATGCAAGTTTAAAGTATTTACCAAGAAATGACATATTATTCAGGAATAACCGTCTAAGTGACTTACTATTCTCAAACAAATTCTACAGTCTTCAAATAGCAAGCTCTAAAATAATTATGGAAATATCAGAAGAAAAAAAACCTATGAAGACAAGAACTCAAAATCACTCACTCATTATTCACATTCAACCTCTTTTATTTCTTTTTAAACTTTTTCAACGGGGCCTTCCCATTGTACTTTGTAGCGTTTTAATTATAGATAGCATTCGATACAGCAGGAAGGAGATTTGCCTTCCCTGAGACTTCGTGAATTCTGAATAACTTATGGGCAATTTTACATTCGCAATTCTTTTTTTTTTTTTTTTTTTTACATATTTTAAAACTATGATTTTCTGATGAGTATTTTAAAAATAAGTTGACGAATAATAAATGAGAAACAAATTAATCCCTGAAGATGAATAATTTCGGTTTGGTTGTAAAAAACAAGAAATAAAAAATATATTGTTATATTATTTTTAAATTTATTTTTCTCTATTATTTGATTTATCATTTTAGTGAGTTCTTGTAGTTTTTATTTTATTATATTTATTTATTTAAAATGAAATTTATATTTATAAATTAAAGAGCTTGAATTAAAGCTAAAAGGTTAATCGGCATTACATTCCTTTACTAATGTAGGAATTATAAAGTAAATGGTTGGAATTAACTTATAGGTACAGTAAGGAGTTATAGGCTACCGGGCACACATTTAAGTTTACACTCCATTTACCTTGAAAGGTATAAAAAGTCATACCTTGATGAATTACACCATGGCCCTATCTTATACGCTGCACCATTTTGGAACCATGCTAGCTACATTACAGGTTAAACAAAAGGTACCAGTGGGTCTCCTTTTTTTTTTAAAGTTCTAATAAAAGTATTTCTCCCCTTTTTATGGTTTTATAATAATTTTCATAAATAATCCACCTCAGCGGCTGCATCATCAAAGGCTTTACTTTCGCAATAGATTAGACTGCCGATGTGCAGGGAGGTTTTCCCTAAATAGTTTCCCATTCTCTCTCCACGCAAGTTCGTTTACATTTCTTCTAGATTCAACCTTCAGCATCCCAAACACAGTAGCGTAATTAGTACATAGGCGTGTAACCCGAATGAGTAGTAAGACGCAGTGCTGGGGGGGGGGGGGGGGGAATTAAAAAACATAAAATAGAATATCATAGTCAGAGAATAACAAATTTTTGTCTATTATAGTAATTGGTAATTCAATTTAAAATATAATTTACATAAACTTTTCAACCCCATAATATAAAAAAAAGAGTATTTAAGATAACGTCAGAAGTAACAAAGAATATGTATTCGCAATAGAACAAACAATAGACATTTGTATGTGGAAAATAAAAGCGAGGTTAAGAAAGATAAATAATGAAAGTAAGTTTAAAAACGTATGTAAAAAAAAAATTCAAGTCGGTGGTTTAAGTGAGGAGAAAACTACCCGATCGTACATGAAAATTTGAGTAAGCAAAGTGAATCATTCACTCGCAATAATTATTCGTCGAGGGTTTTCTAATATTTAAACCAATTAATTTACATGGCTCGCTAAGTTTTATAATAAACGTGTTTAGTCATTATATTGATTTTACAAACGAGAACTACCTTATTTTAAAATGGCAAGATAGAGGCTTGTTTAACTAAAACCATTATTATTTCAAGAGATTGCAAAACTTCGTTTTAGTCGTATGTAAAAACTTTCTCTAAAAAGCCACTTTTACCATCAATAATTAAGTAACCCCAATTGATTAGCCCCTAATTATAGGCTACAAGTTAATTACTACTTGTATATATATATATTGAAATGTCCTATTCTCAACCGATATTCTGCTAAAAGTTTTTCCCCAAATGTGAGTATACATCCTTTAAATTCAACCTACCTCCCCGTTAGCCCCAGAGTGTAATTAAATGCGTACAGCACGAATAGGTATTAAAACCTAAGAGTAAAAGAAAATTATTGAAAACCAAAAAAATAAAATTGAGAAGGCGAGCTATTATCGGGATTTTGCATATCCTACTTCTGCTTATTAAAAAGATTCTTAATATAAATATCATATTTTATCTTCATTTATCGTAGATATCTTAAATTGATAGGGTAGGTACCCTATTAATATAATAGCATATATAACCCCTCACATTAGGGTGAGATGGAAGGGGATGTGAGAAATAACTTTTTTTTGCATTTTTTTATAGCAAAAGATTTTTTTTTGCCCAAAAAATAAAACATTCCTCCAGTACAGACAAAAATTTAATTTTCTTCATACGGTTACCCAAAAATGTATTGAATATCTATCAAGGATGTCCTGGAATTTAATTACAACTTTTTCTCTTCATTTAAAAAGTGTCCATTAGGCCACTCAGGTTGGTTTTAAACTGTCGGTTTATTTGCGGTGCCTTCGGCACAATAAATTGACACCTGTTTCGGTGGAATATAAATTCAGGAAATCCATATTTATTAGCATGATGGTTAAATTTAAAAGTAAAAAAATATAAATCGAAAATAATATTTTGTGGTTAAATGCGCAAAACTTCCTGCGCAGTGAACGTTTGCACGCATGACACCATCTCAAAACGGAATTATTTATTAATTTAAAAATGTATATTTATATGTTCGGGAATGTGATGTTTTTCTTAGTCCCTCGTTAGATAAGGTAGGTTCTAAAACTACTTTTAAGTAACGCTCTATTTTGTGGTGATAATTATTAAATATAAGTGGACCAACATAACGGGTATTTCCCTTCATGACGTTAATTATTATATATTCTAACAAGAACAACAGTGAATATTAAATTACAATTTTCAAACCAATGAATTGGAACGATTCACCATTCGACTATATGGAACATCCAAAAATTTTAAATTTTAAATTATGTGTTTGTGTAAAACACATTTTAAGGTGTAGTACAATATAATTACAGCATATCTCTAGCTACTCGTATTTATAGCGATTTGAAAATTATAATCGAGACTCAAATCGGATAGAGATTGAGTCTAATAACGAGTGTTTAAAAATTATTTATTAAGATAAAGGTCAGCATATTTATTGGTGCTCAATATGTGTGTTTATTTATTGCTAAGCTTTTGACTTCTATTTTAGGCTATCCGTTACTAAAACTACCCTTTTTTTTGTGTTCATTAAAAAAAACTCCGCATTGCAACCGATTGGGATTGAAGCCCAGTGTTTTGAGTCAGAGTCAGGAGTGAAAACCACTATATTAAATCTGTCGGTATTTTGACGTTTAACAGAAGATATAGATTTGTTTACAATTAAATTATGGTGTTTTTTTTTCCTCTTCTTTTATAGACCTCAACTCAAGTCAACTTTTATCCAAAAAAGACCTGTGCTTGGCTACAATAAATTTTCAGTAAAAACCTTATCTGAGAGATAACAAAGTTTATTAATCAACCTTCACGCATTCATACGTCAAGTAATGTGATTTGCAGCTGTAGCTTTTGATAGCTATTTTAATACCTATGAGATAATAATACACTTACAATATAGTAAGATGTTGATCGTAATTCATATGTTTGTACGGTCCCGGCACAGATTTATGTGATTACCAAACCTTTCCTTCACCTCTGACAAGCCGTGTATTAATCACAACTTGTGAATGTGAGGAATGCCAGGCCTCCACCGTGGTTCGGATCCCACGTTAAAACTGTAGGTCTTCCATTTCATCTCACAATCACCCTACCATTACACATTAGCGTAAGTGCGTATAACCCGAACGGGTAGTAAGACGTGGTGATAATAATAATAGTAATAATAATATGTTTGTAGTTTTTTAAAGTTTTTTCTATGAAAATTGGGCTATACCAGTGGTTTTAAAGCCTAAGATGAACGTTTAGATCAACGCCTTAAAACTTTCAGCCCCACAATCCCACTTGCATTTTTTCTAAGCGCAACGTCTTACTACCCGTACGGACTATACGCCTATATACTAGTTAATCTAATGGTTTTATGGATTGGGAAGGATATATTTAAAGGAAGTGTACCCACATTTTCATGGAGGGAGATTGTAAAACAATTTTGGAAATAACATCCTCATCACACCCGACCGATATTCGAACCCCGATCTCCCCGTCATCGGCAGCCTAGTCTACTGCAAGTAGTAGCAAGGTAGCCCACGTGACCAACGAAGTGGTTATATGAGTAAGATTGAATTTAGAGAGAGTGTACCCACATTTGCTTGGAGAGAGAGTGGGAGAAACCATTTGTGGAAGAAATACCCTTAGTACACCGGACTGGGATTCGAGCCCCGATCTTTCCGTCAGCGGCAGTCCAGTTTATTTCAAGAGTGATGACGCC
This sequence comes from Timema podura, assembly GCA_033556935.1. NCBI lineage: Eukaryota > Metazoa > Arthropoda > Insecta > Phasmatodea > Timematidae > Timema > Timema podura. The sequence goes on along the minus strand of JAVRXN010000007.1, from coordinate 14,526,338 downwards.
TTGGACCATTCGACCACCGAAGCGGGTCAGTTGCGTTATCTCCGTGCCTTGATGTTTCCAGGCTTGTCGCCATGTTGGGCGCCAACTCTACCTCACAGCAAGACAGCGTCACAGGCCAAGAGGTGATCCAACCTGGGACCTCACCGTGTGACGTCACGGTCCGCAGGACAGGTGAGGGAGGGGAGCAGCTCACCATGGGGATCATCGGCTGCCTCCCCGACAACGTCCAGCAGGTGAGGACACCGTTGTGTGTTTGGTGGCTTCCACTGAGCTGTTTGCCTAAATGTATTTCCACCAATTCAGATTTACAGCTTAGGATCAAACCAAATAGACGTAGGTCTATTTTCAGAGGTAACCTGGCGGTCTAGGGGTAAGGTGTCGGACTTCTGTGCTGGGGGTCCGGGGTTCAATCCTCGGTCCTGGCACAGAATTATCTGATTGCCAAACCCTTCCTTCACCTCTGATAAGACGTATATTAATCACAACTTGTGAATGTGAGGAATGCCAGGCCTCCACCGTGGTTCGGATTCCACGTTAAACTGTAGGTCCTCCACTTCATCTCACAATCACCCTACCATTACACATTAGCTAAAGTGCGTATAACCCGAACGGGTAGTAAGACGCGCTGCTAATAATAATAATAATAATAATAATAATAGTTATATGAAAAGGTTATACTACGCGACTATTGCCTGGTGATGGTGACTTGATCGCAAAAGTGAGTGACTTTGAGCTACTCATATAAATAAAGTGACTTGAAGTTACGGCGTTATGGTCGGGGCGTTTTTGTCGCGGCGATCAGGTCTTAAGGATGAACAACATTTCATACCCATGACGGTGGGCACGCAGTATAAGCGTCAAGCTCATTTAAGCAGGTTTTATGGTGAAGTTTGAGTTACAAGTGCCATAGAGTAAATAAGTGTCATAAGAATAAATAAAAAATAAAATGTAAAGTATATATTCACTAATACAATATTTTAATATTGAAATATATCTTTAAATAGAGAGTGGTGGTGTGATTTATAGAGTTTATTCACCTATATTATATGATTATGTTTATCTATACAGGATACACATCGATCACTAATAGTATAAAAACACACACAATTATTATACACACACGACCACGTAACTAATTCAAATTCACTTGTTTCAGAAATTATTCCTTTAAAACAATGATATTTATTTAATTTTAAATAAAAAATTCTACCCTTATTATATACATATTATAATATAAGTATATTACTATATGTTATCAAACAATATATCAAATTAATTATATCAAGCCAAGAAACAAAACCTTTTGAAAACATCAAAATATAATAGTTATCAATTTGTTTTTTAATCGCAATGGCTTACCTTAGTTTACTTGATGCATTGCATAAGATATTCTTCTTTTTAATGTTGTCCATCACAAAACACACACTTTAAGTCACCACAATATCAACCAACAGTCAATAAACATTAAAAAAAATATCTTCATTGTCGTTCCCGAGTAAAAGAAAGGCTTAAAATATTGTTAATATACATGAACAAAGCCCTAAAAGGTGTAATCGAAGCTTTGTTAGTTAAGTACCAATTCATTTCTTAAACTACTTGTTGTTATCTATTAATAAAATTCAAACATAGATTATAATTTGATCCATGCAAAAAAGAATTCACACGTTTTCATATTAAGATGTAAAAACACTTTAAAAAAACCATTTCTATTTTAATTCAATATTTCAATCAAAAGTTTGATGTATCGTTTAGAGGCAGAAAGAACGGGATATCTGTTAAATATTATCGGATCCTATTAATCACATTCAAGTTTAAATCCGTAACTGTTTGTGTATCCAGCTCAACAAAGACCTTGAGATATTTTTTTTAACAGGATCATTGGTTGTGTCAACAATCTGATATATTAACAAACTTTCAAGTGTTTGTTAGCTAGGTTATTAATCATAAGCTTGGTTTTCTTTTTAAATGCTTTGCTTTTATGAGTTAAAAATAAGGATAGGAAGAAAGATTGTTCTGTTCTTATCAAACTTATATTTATTCACATTAGCGATTTGTTTAGTTCTAATAATATACCAATAATATTATCATGTATGTATTATGTATATATTTTATTTAAATTAAATTTGGTAATACATAACTTGGAGGGCTTTGAAATGTGGTGCTGGAGAAGACTTGAGAATATCAGGTGAGCAGTCAAGGTGACAGATGAAGAAGTACTAAGAACAGTGGGTGAAAAGAGAACCATTTTGGATGTGATTCTTCGGTGTAAAGCAAACTGGATCAGACAGATCCTTAGGAGGAACTGTCTTCTGCACGTCATAGAAGGAATGGTTGAGGTAAAGAAAAGATTAAGAAGCAGGAGGATTCAAATATTGGATTACTTGAAGTGAAGAAGAACATTTTGAGAGCTAAAGGAGGACGCAGAGGACAGGGCGCATTGGCCGTCTAAGTTCACTGACAAAAGGAATGGACCTGCCGTAAGACAGAAAACCTTGTAATAATAGTAATAATAATAAATATATTCCTAAAAACAAAAAATTAATTCCCACTTGAACCAATCAAGCTCGTTCCGATGAAAAAAAAAGTGAAATTTATTTCCACGGTATCTGCTCCAAAAGTAAATATATCAAAGCGAGCCGACTTTAGTAATTAAAATTAAGGCGATTGGCCCTTTTCATTTGGCGTGGAAATGCAGAGCCATGGTAACAATCGGGTATCTTCAAGAATTTTTATTGTTTGTCAATTTTCTTTTCGGAAACGGTTTGTTCAAAAATAGAAGCATTGATTAAGTTATACTTTCTATATACACACATCCTCTATAATTTTAACAGAGATGAAATATCAATAAAATTGCCAGGTTCATAACAAAAAATAAGAAAATGTAATAATTAATAAACATCAATACATTATCTTATAAGGGGTGTCGAGAATATTAACATAAAAATTTCACTCGTTCTCGAGAAAACTGATATTTCCAAACGTATGATTTTTCCGCAAAACCTGTCCGGTAGTTAGCACCATCTACGGTTTCCGTGATCCATCTGTTCTTGTTGGCGCGGAAGGATACTTTGGTCGGTTGTGAAGCCACGCCACGCCTTTCACCCTCCCGCCCACCATTCCACAAAAAAAAGTTTTAGTCTTACACTCGACGGGACCAAGGGCCTTAATTTAAATACTTATTCCTTTAGACAAAAAAAGAATATATACTAAATACACACGTGATAAAGGCTCATTATTGGATAAAGACTTGAAAACTGAGATAATGATTAATTTAGAATGACATCCATGTGTAATCAAATACAGGAGAAGAGGGGCAAAGTTGAGGATCTAATCCTACCATTATTAATATTTCTTCATCACAGATTGTTAACTCTAATTAGCCTAGAGTGGATACATATAGGATTAGTTCGGGTAAATCAATTGCTCAGTCTAGGCAGGTATGCCAAATCGTTCAAGATAACAACCAGGACACTATGACATTCTAATTGTGAAGTTCAGAGGAAAGGAAAAATATGTATTTCCAGTTTTTAATAATACCTTTCCCCAGTACAAACATTGAGTTTAATTTTCTTGATATGTTGATATCAACATTTCCTGAATATCTGCCATGAGCATGGTGGCATATCTAACAAACCTTTTAAATGAAAAAGTTTTCATTAAATTCCAGGACACCATCGACAGATATCCAAGAAATTTTGAGGTCACCTTGTGGAGAAAATTAAATTCTATGTTTGTACTGGAGCAGTATTTCATTTATTTTGGCCAAAAAAAAATGTTTTGCCATAAAAACCGCAAAAACACTGGCCACTGGTGGAAAAAAAAAAGGGGGTTGAACATTTCCCAATTCACTGATATATCTTTTTGAACTATCGAAAATACAGCTTTTAAATTTTAAATGAAGATTTCTTTAAAGAATTGGATGAGATGTTGTTGAGGGTTTTTCAAATTTCTTCTTCTAAGGAGGTGAAGAGGAACAAAAAGAGGGGGAAACCCCATGTACTCTAATCTCGATGAAATATTATATTTGGGGTTTTTTAGGGCTGCATATTACGAATATGTTATTAATTTTTGTACGGCACCCACTAGCTACGGATGGATGGAAAGTACACAGTACCAGCCCTCGGTTTGAAGATTCATTAATTAAAATATTGCGGATGGGTAGTAATACACAATAAACAGATACGGATTTAAACTTGAATGTGATCAATAAAACTGTCATACAGATGGCTCTTTGAGGTAATAATAATTTAAATGTTGATTAATTTTAGTATATTCAAGAGAGATTTGTGATTTAAGTTTTAGGCATGAAAAATAATTAGTCAAGATTAGTTCTCGTGTGGATGAATTAGTCACCAAATTAAGCATTTATTGAAGAAAATAGTCCACTTTGGTGGCCGTATGGTCTAAGGCGTCACTCTAGCAATAGATTATACTGCTGATGACAGGGAGCTCGATGGTCGAATCTTGGTCGAGTGTACTGAGGGTGGTTTTTTCCTAAATGGCTTTCCACGCTTCCTCAAAACAAATGCGAGTACATTTCCTCTAGATATAGCCTTCCTCATATCTAAAATGACGATTTTTTAAAAACTGGAAACAAATAAAAGTGTCAGATTTTTACCATGCCTAGCTCGTATTTGTAAGGGCAAAGCTTCATCTAGAATATGTAAATTAATTAAATACACAGTAGTTTTATGACACTTTTTTACAGGTTCTTGTACTTAAAAAGACCCGCCTCGGTGGAGTAGTTGGCTAACGCCCTAGTTGTGTTGAGCTTGACCACTGAGGACGGGGAGATCGAGGTTCGAATCTCGGTCGAGTGAACTGAGGGTGGTTTTTCCTAAATGGTTTTCCACTCTCCCTCCACGAAAATGCGGGTTCACTTCCTCTAAATTCAACCCTCCCAATTCCTAATCCATTAGCGTAATTAATACTTAAGCGTATAACCCAAACGGGTAGTAAGACGCGGTGCTAAATATAATAATAATAATAATAATATAATATAATAATACTTAAAAAGCCATATAATTTTTAGTTATAAATGACTACATCCTTCTATTTGCCTTTATATTGATTCACTACTAACAATATTTTCCATGCATGAACATTTTTTTAAACAGTTATTTATGTGTTTGTGAAATTCCCGTCCCTTTACATATTTCAGGCAATAAAGAGTTTTTCCATCCGAGACGGCAAACAACACGTGACCATAGCTTTCTCCTTCATGGAGGATCTGATGAGACGTTTCACCGAAAACACCACCACGATGATCCCAAATGAGAGTTCCAGGTACCCAACCAAGTTTCAATGGATAACTCCCGCCCTCTTCTTGGACAGTTCCCCGGAAGTCATCCACGGTTTCGAGACGCTCGTCACACTGGTACCCTCAACCTTTAGGTAAGCTTCTCTTCATTTCATATAGCTCTTAAACCAGAGTCAAAACAACAACACCGAACTAACAATCAGCCTCTAATTGCACACTTTACTAGAAATAATTGCATTAAAACACCGCTACCTCTAATGTAATCAATCGTCAATTGAGATCCATTTCACTTAACAGCGAGGTTTTAATCAAATCCACCAAATATTGTCGACTTAAGAATATATTTTAACTATAATGTTGTACACAGTTTTGATTTACTTGATTCCATTTCCTGGTTTTGGTAATTTAGATTATTTTTCGTGTGATTTTCTTAACATTTAACGAATTAATTTAGCTATGCCTTTTGCCTCCATAAGCTCTCTGATTTAAAAGATTTATACAAATGGCTTAAATAATTCCCAACAAATTAACTTAAATGTCCTATTAAACTAATAAAACAAAGCCTTGGTATATCATACTACTTAATTCAAGTTACGGAGCCTTTGATACTCTATTTCCAAATTGCAGGATATTAATATTTTTATTGTGTATTAGACAGCCGATTAAACACTTTATTGGATGTGCTATTAAAAATAGAAGAAATTATGGTTATATAAGAGATAGTTTTATAGACCACTGTGTAATATCTTTTAAAAAAGGTTACACACCTTGGGGGTGATAACAATATATTAAGTTAAAATTAATATAAAATTAATTTTGATTGTATAAATCTGAAATGCAATATATCTTTCAAAATTAACATTTATCCAACTATGCTAATTTACACTGCGCATGAAATATTTGCTCCATGTTATTGTGAGATCTTTGCTCCGTGTTATTGTGATATATTTACCTCATTTTATTGTGAGATTTTTGCTCCGTGTTATTGTGAAATATTTGCTATATGTTATTGCGATATATTTGCACCACGTTATTGTTATACATTTGCTCCATCTTACCGTGAGATATTTGCTCCATGTTACTGTGAGATGTTTGCTCCATCTTACCATGAGATATTTGCTCCATGTTGCTGTGATATATTTGCTCCACGTTACTGTGAGATATTTGCTCCTTGTTACTGTGAGATGTTTGCTCCATCTTACCGTGAGATATTTGCTCCATGTTACTGTGAGATGTTTGCTCCATCTTACCGTGAGATATTTGCTCCATGTAACTGTGATATATTTGCTCCATGTTACTGTGAGATATTTGCTCCTTGTTACTGTGAGATGTTTGCTCCATCTTACCGTGAGATATTTGCTCCATGTAACTGTGAGATGTTTGCTCCATCTTATAGTGAGATATTTGCTCCATGTAACTGTGATATATTTGCTCCATCTTACCGTGATATATTTGCTCCATGTTACTGTGAGATATTTCCCCCATGTTACTGTGAGATGTTTGCTCCTTGTTAGTGTATAGCATTCAACATTATTGTTCTCAGGAGTTCTCACCTCGTGGGTCTGCTGACGGTGAACCAGAAGGGGACAAAGGAAGGTCTGAAAAGACACCTGGACACCCTTGTGTCCTGCCTTGTCACGAGCAAAACTGCCCAAAGCCTTTGGCATCCGCCGGTGGGTTCCCTCTAGAGTGTTTAATTAGGAAATGGAAAAATTGAAATTAAATCACATAAGTAGCCGTTCTATCTTCAGGCTACATCAAAATGAAATAAACCTTAGGATGAATATTAAAAAAAAATATTATAATCTTAAAAAATTAAGAATTGGTACGTACAGAAAAAAATATATTCCAGGATAAAATAGGGTAAATTAAAACCAAATTATAAATTCAAGTTTACCATAATTTTAACAAATTTAAGTTTTAATATAAAATTATGCAATCTTTACAGTATTTGACATGGTTAATTCCAAAACTACACTAGATATCATCGCTGAAAGAACTATTTGGCAACAGCGTTGTCATTTTCTCGTTTTCCTGTGGTCAATCTCCCCTCAAATATAAGAAAAGTTTTGCAACGCTGGTCAGTCAAGGTTGCCAGTAGCGCCTTCTTACCCCAGCGCACTACCTTCACACATAACTGAGAGGGAGGAGATTTGGCAACAGTTAATTGAGAAAAAGGAAAAGATAAAGTTTTTCTCCATAAGACCCATAGTTCCCTCAGCAATGATAGTGAAGTCGATTCATCAGGCTGACAAACCATGTGTAATCCCAAAGGAGATAGGTACCCAAATTTTGCATAATGAATCAATGCACACATTTCATAAACATTTAATTTTCTCTATTTACTATAACTTAATTTCACCCACCTTTTATAACTAAATCCACACCCTCACTCATTCACAATTTGTAACAGACTTATTATTCAGGAAGGAATGTATTCTTTGTGTTTACTTTAACATAAAGCTTTAAATTGTTATTTTTTATTATTTTTTTACAACCAGTTCTTACTACCCGTTCGGGATACATACAGATGTACTTATTACGTAATTTATTAGAGATGAGGAAGGTATAATTTAGAGTAAGTGTATTCGCATTTCAGTGGAGCGAAATTGGAAAAAAAAATGTAGGAAATACCTCCTTCATTATACCCGACATGGATTCGAACCTCAATATCCCTGTCACCGGCAGTCTAGTCTATTGCAAGAGTGAATATTTAGACCATATTAATACAGAGGTGGGTTTAAAAAATTTCTTTAATATTTTAACTATCATAATGTCCATAGTTTATTTGGTATCTTTGCAAAGAATACGAGTATTTGTCCGAATTTTTTTACAATTTATGTACTAGTATTTAGACAAAATATACTTGCCATCTTAAAAACATAATATTAATCATTGACTTCTTGATGGGTATTATTATATTGCAACGCAACCAATTATAGCTGATATTTGTTGAGTATTCATATTTTAATTTATTCTTGAAATATTGTAATTATATAATCTTCACAAAAAATCAAAATTATTTTTTTAAATATTGCTCAAAGATAAACTGTGGCACAAAAAATACACGAAATATATTAAGTCTGGGTTATAAATTTAAAATAACACATTTAAAAATGGAAACAGACGTTCTAATTATGAAAATATCTGTAATGTTTGTTCATCAGATGATTGCAACCGAACTTTCCGGGAACCTCCTCGAAGAAGTCTTGGATTCTTGCAGCAAGGCAGTTCTGAAGATACACGTACACACCATGTGTCATATGTTCCCTGGCAGGAGACCACATGACATACTCGGCACGATCAAGGTGTGGTACTACTCTAGTTAACGGTTCGATCTTGGTCGGTATTAATTACATTTATAATGTGTTAATGATTGTGTCGCTGTGATCAAATTTACAACGCTGTCCAATGGCTCAGAAATTATTATTATTATTATTATTATTATTATTATTATTATTATTATTATTATTATTATTATTAATTATTATTATTAGCACCGCGTCTTAATACCCGTTCGGGTTGTACGCACTTTAGCTAATGTGTAATGGTAGGGTGATTGTGAGATGAAATGGAGGACCTACAGTTTAACGTGGGATCCGAACCACAGTGGAGGCCTGGCATTCCCCACATTCACAAGTTGTGATTAATACACGTTTTCTCAGAAGTGAAGGAAGGGGTTTGGCAATCAGATAAATCTGTGCTGGGACCGAGGGTTGAACCCTGGACCCCCAGCAGAGAAGTCTGACACCTTACCCCTAGACCACCAGGTTACCCTCTGAAAATAGACCTACGTCTATTTGGTTTGATCCTAAGCTGTAAATGTGAATTGGAACAAAAAGTGGCATTCTAAGATCGATCATAAGAGAAGTGATATGAATAACAAAAAAAATACAAACGAAACATTAAAAAAATGTACGGTGCACCGCATAAACTTTATCCCTCTCTTATCTTAAAATATACATTTACTAAAGACTCATAAGATTTGTTAAACGAAATAATAGGTCTGTACATTGTTGTGGAAACACTACACCAAAGATCATGAATGGAATAATATACATTGTAACTTATCCTATGGCATAAGGAACTAGGAAAACTGTTACAGAAAAATTGAGAAAAGAGAAACATCTTTGTCCTTCAAAGAGTATAAGAATCAAATTGATTGTCAAATACCTGAATTAAAAGGTATATATTTGCTTATAGCTCAGAAACTATTGTTTTTATAAAAATATATTTCAGATAAAAGATTGTTATCTTTAATAGTACTGCAACTCTACAATGATAAGAGTTTTGGTATCTCAATTAATGGTGGAGAAATAATGGAAATTGGAAATTTTCATCATGCAAAGTACCCTCTAAGTCAATTTTATGTGAGAATGAGCCATCTTGTTTATAACAATAAATCGTGTCTAGATATTAAATTTAATCAAAATTTTTATAGCGAATTTCAAGAAAATCGATTTTTTTTAAATCCTTTTGTCCTTCAGTTAACTACCCTTATATTTAGGGCTGGATACCTAACTCTAAAAACCCCTCAATGGAACCTAATGAAAACCCCCAAAATACCAAGTTTTAACCCAATCAGTAAAACATGTCAGATCTACCCCAAGGTACAGATAGGCGGACAGACAGACAGACCGAATTGGGAAAACAACTTTTTTTGCTTCAGATTTATCAAAATCTCAAGTTCAATTTTTTTGACGAAAATAATACTTTCTCTCCGATATATCGAGAGGAATTATTAAAATTAAAATTTAAGTTATCTTACATTTTTTCGCCCCTTGCTCCAGAAGAAAATCCTTCGACCCTCCTTCATTTCACACCGCGAGCTGCTTCAGATGAACGTACAGGAAGTGACGTCACGATTAAACTCGTGCGTGGGATCTCTCGACGCCGGCTACTTCCGTTCCCTGGTGGACCTATTGCAGTCCCCGGCATGCACCGCGGCCGAGTTTAGAAGGGTCCACGTCTACTTCATGGTGAGTTCTAACCTCTACTTATAATCCAATTTTCATGGGAAGAATCTTATCTAACAGCTAGAAAATAAACTAGATCTACTTTCACGTATATACCTCAGGTAGTGTGATTTACAGCTGCCACACCACGTCTTACTACCCGTTCGAGCTATACTCTTGTGTACTAATTACGCTAATGAGCTAGGAATTAGGAAGATTACATTTAAAATAAGTGTATCAGTATTTGCGTGGAGGGAGAGTGGAAAGCATTTTTTAATACACTCTAACGAGATTCGAACCTCGATCTTCCCGTCATCGGTAGGCTATTCTACTGCGAGAATAGCGCGTTAAACCATGCGGCCACCGAAGCAGGTACTATATGCCAAGGTTGTTAGATACTATCAATACCAATAAAATTACACTAATAAAATATTATTCATTTTATCCACAAAAAAAGTTTGTATTTCTTAAAAGGCCCTTCGTATGAAATGGGTTGTAGCCTTCAACAAGGATTCAAATACAGATACAAAGTATTAGACACATACCTTGGTGTAATCGGCTATGGTGCACAATTTTAATTATTAGGATTACAACCCACACTGGTGGATACGCAGACCAACGCCAGGCTCATCCAGTCAAGTTTTCCAACGATGGGGAGGTCACTAGAGAACTCAGTCAGACTCGTCTGTGAAGGAGTTCTGGAGCCATGATCAGGTGGCAGATAAAGCTGTTTTTGTTTGTTTCCGTAGAGCTCTCAGTCTGACCCGGCTGTGAAGGAGTTCTGGAGGGTCTGGAGCCATGAGCAGGTGGCAGATAAAGCTGTTTTTGTTTGTTTCCATAGAGCTCTCAGTCTGACCCGGCTGTGAAGGAGTTCTGGAGCCATGAGCAGGTGGCAGATAAAGCTGTTTTTGTTTGTTTCCATAGAGCTCTCAGTCTGACCCGGCTGTGAAGGAGTTCTGGAGGGTCTGGAGCCATGAGCAGGTGGCTGTCAAAGTGTTTCCCGTCACAGCATCCACTTACAGGCTAGGTAACAATCTTTACTTATGACTAGAGCTCAAGAAACTAGACACAAAACTACTTGAGTTGTTAGTAATAGGCATCGTGATTATCGTTTAATGGCACCTGTGAGAACTCATGAATTTCAGACGTAGCAAAATTGTGAAGCTTTACATCCATTAATGTTTCCAGCCTATCGTACAGGTCAGTTTTTTTAATCCAAGTTATATATTTTACACTCCCGACTTGCTATGCCTGTCGTAGATTCATATGCCTTATAATCTAACTTAAGACTAGGACAGGCACAACATCCAGTCCCCCCGGCCGTTAATTCATCACTGTGAAAGGTTAAACCCACATTTCACCAATGATATATTTTTCGGCCATGTCAGGAATTGAACCCGGGACCCTTAGCTCACTATACAGACACGTTACCGACTGAGGTAAGGTCAAAGTATAACAACTGATAGTAAACATACAGAAACATTATGTGAACTTAGTGCTTTCCAAACTCACATATAAATCAAGTAGCTACTTTCAAATAGTATTTGAATGACCAAAATAATCTTGATAGCTCAAAATCGATAATTAATATGAATATTACTTAATTACTATGTGGCACTAGGAACTCGAAAGTTCATTGCCGCACTTAAAAAAGTACGCCACCTATCCCTATCTTGAACTAGTTCTATCCAGTCCACCTCACTACACCCTATCCCTACCATGAGCTAGTTATATCCAGTCCACCTCATTATACCCTATCCCTATCTTGAGCTAGTTCTATCCAGTCCACCTCATTACACCCTATCTCTTTCAGGTCCATTCTAATGTTAGATGCCCTATCATAATGTATCACCTTTATATTCTGGGCTGGGATTAGAACCTCAAATAAGTAATAAAAAAAAATCTGTAGAATACATGCATGTTAATCACTATTAGGTGTTATATCATAATAATATACGGACCTTGTTCTCTTTGTAGGTTCTCTGTGCTACACGTCATCCTCCCAAGGAGAAATGTGTCTGATGAACCAGCAGCATCCCGTCTCTGTCACCTCCTTGGCCAGTCACGTGCCTCACGTACCGCTGAAGGAAGGTCTACAGAGCGTCATCAAGTGTCTCAAGAGCCAGGATATGGGGACGTCACCATGTGAGTCTTGTTTTACAATGGCCTTTTTTTTTATTTAAATGGTTTGTAAAACATTTTACCAAAGCTAGAGAGTAACTAGGAAGATATAAGCAAACTTATGTCACACCTTCCAAAACTGTTGAATAATGAAATAAAATTAGCCGTGACACTCACTACCAAGAAACATGGAAGATTTTAAGGGAATCCGTACAAGCAGTGGCGCACACAGGAATTTTCTTTGGGAAGGGGGAGACAAACAATCAAGGTTGTGTCCAGAATTAAATTTTGGAGGAAACGGGCACAGCTCCACAACCATTGGAAGAAGAGAAGTTTTGGCTGTTAAATGCTTCTAGATACTATTTCAATTCTTTTTATGGTAGCTAAGGGAAGCGATTTCAGTAATGTAAGTGACCTAAGCTTAGATAGAATGTTAAATTTATTTTTCCAGTACTTTTTCCGATTTGTAACTTTTGATGCACTTTTATTTGATGTGTGTAATGGTAGGGTTACCGTAATATTTTCCTCACAAAACCCGGACACTTTTAATGTCTTACTCGAAGAGAAGAATCTGTAGTGGTGGAACCCTATATGTGTAAGGTGTAGGGGGCAGTTAGAAAAATAAAGAATTTTGCCCTCCGACCCAAAGGAGATTCCAAGGATCCTTTCCAGGAAGATGCTGAAAGAAAAATTGAGCCACCTAGAAGGTATTCGGAAGGGTCTTCTTACCTTAGAACATTTTAAAATCTAGATGATTCTAGAAGCTTTTCGGGGAAGTCCTTGTCCAAAATTAAAATAAAAAAATCCTCCAAAAGTTATTTAAATAAGAATTCCTCTGATTTTTTTTTTTAAATGGACTAAAATTTGTTTGGAAAGCCTGGAGATTTTTTGGAAATTAGATGCATCTACAAGATATTTAGAAACCCAGCAAATTTTTCAAAATTGGATGTCTCTAAAAGCTATTTGGATAAGTCTTTTTCTGGAAATTTTTTGAAAATTATTTTGAGGTCTTTGGGGGAGGGGGCAGTTACCCTATTAAGGCCCCTCTGGGTGCGCCACTGCATACAATTGGGATCTTCCGGTACAAGGAGGGTGATAGAAGTAAGGCCTCCCTAACTCATTTTCTCTTGTAAAAAAAAACTTGTTAGTAAAACACTAGCTCAGTGGCTCCCAATTTGTTGGTCACGGCCAACTGTTGTGTAGCAAGGGAACGCTGGTTTATATATTTTTTCCCAGAAAGGTCCAACATTCATAGGAAGGGCATTTGAGAAAATACAAACTTTTTTTTTTGCAGTCAACATTGATAACGTTTCATTATATTATTACTATTACTGTTATTTTATATTCAAATAAATTGAAAAATTACACTTGGACACAGGAATCTAGCCCGGGACCCCCGTGTTCGAGTGTAATTTTTAAAGTTAAAGAATATAATATTCAGATGCGGCTATAGCCGTAATTAACAACTATAATAGCTTGGCTAATTATTAATCCATCATTTTCTAAGTGCCAGAATTAAGAGGGCATGTGTTCGTTTCCCCTCCTTTGTTCTCATAGAGTGTTAGGGAACAATTTTACACATAGCCTTATGTGCTTTTGACTCAACCTAACTTAACCTAGACATAATGCCGTGTTTTTTTTTTGCTAAACCCCAAGTAGTTAGATTTAGTATCTTTTCTAGCTGTAGAATAAGACCTTTTTTTTTTTTTTTAGCAACACTTTTGGTTACAAGTCCGACCCTGATTGTTCGTACATATATAAATAGTGAAACATATTACGCAAATCACAAGTCACAACTACTCCTCTAAGTAGGTGTTTATTTTAATATTTGGTGCTGTTAAAATATTAATGTTACTATTATTAGATAGGGGTAAGGTGTCAGACTTCTGAGCTGGGGTCCGGGGTTCGATCCTCGGTCCCGGCACAGATTTATCTGATTGCCAAAACCTTCCTTCACCTCTGACAAGACGTGTATTAATCACAGCTTGTGAATGTGAGGAATGCCAGGCCTCCACCGTGGTTCGGATCCCACGTTAAACTGTAGATCCTCCATGTCATCTCACAATCACCCTACCATTACACATTAGCGTAAGTGCGTATAGCCCGAACGGGTAGTAAGACGCGGTGCTAATAATAATAATATTATTATTATTATTATTATTATTATTATTATTATTATTATTATTATTATTATTATTATTATTATTATTATTATTATTATTATTATTACTTCTTTAGTCGCTAAGATCGTACAATATTTGTAGCCTTCAAATGACTACTTGAGAGAGAGATGATATAATAATTATTTATTATGTTTACTGTAGCGACGTACCCTGAAGGAAAAACTGACAAGATCAAACCTGGGTGCAGTTGCACTGTTTGCCGCTGCGATGGCAGCACTAACAAGTTTTCCAGAAGAGGTGACAAGGCTGCAGCTATCGGTAAGAAGGGGCCCCTAATATTTTTTATTATTTTTAACCATGCATTTATTGATCTGGTTATGTTTACTTACATCCTGAAGCTTACTTAGAGCACTATCTTTATCTGTTTCAAAGCGTAAATTAGATAGATTGAAATCGAACCTCCCAACTGGCTTGGATCTAAAATTTAAGATATTAAAAAAGACTGCTATGCCAAATACATAACGATACAGTCCCTTTCACAACAGTCAGAGATACCCTGTTCGATGGCTGCATGGTCTAAGGCGCTACTCTCACAGTAGACTAAACTGTTGATGACGGAAACATCAAGTTTCGAATCTCGGTCGGGTGTACTGAGAGTGTTTTTTTTCCAAAATGGTTTTCCACTTTCCCTCCTTCCTGTAACTATAACCTTCCTAAACCCTAAAACCATTTGCGTAGTTAGGACCTAAGCGTATTACCCGGAAAGGTAGTAAGCCGCAGTGGTAAAAAAAACAAAACCTTCGTAGATCAAGTTAAAAAGATTTATTTTGTTTTTAATAATGTTTTAATTAAACTCGCAGATTTTATTCTGAAAGCAAAATAGTAAATACATAAATTTAATAAACAGGAATGGAAAAATAGTTGCATACATAATAAATATGTATAGTAAAATAATTAAGAAAATGATTAATTATGTTATATAACTAACAATCAATCAATCAATTTCAAAATTTTACTTACGCATTTACTCTCCAGCAAAATAAAATCAATAAAGTAAATTTAATATAGTGGTAATTTTAAATAGAGGAAAAGATAAACTTTATATCACATGGGTGACCTGGTGGTCTAGGGGTAAGGTGTCAGACTTCTGTGCTGAGGGTCTGGGGTTCAATCCTCGATTCCGGCACAGATTTATCTGATTGCCAAACCCTTCCTTCACCTCTGACAAGACATGTATTAATCACAACTTGTGAATGTGAGGAATGCCACGCCTCCACCGTGGTTCGGATTCCACGTTAAACTGTAGGTCCTCCATTTCATCTCACAATCATCCTACCATTGCACATTAGCGTAAGTGCGTACAACCCGAACGGGTAGTAAGACGCGGTGCTTATAATAATAATAATAATAATAATAATAATAATAATAATAATTTATGCCACATGTTTAAAATCAACCCAGTTAAGTTATATTGTAATTTATTTATATTGCGTATTTTATTCTATTTTTAATTCCAACAGGAAATTCCGGCACCGACTCGGCTTTCCATAGACCAGTGACTCGGTGCAACAGTACACCCCTGTACACACCGCATCCCTCGATATTCTCAAACTACCCTCAGACGAGCAAGAGCTCCACTCTAGGTCTGCACACTCAACAGCATCCAACGGTCGCTGCGCACAGCCTGAGAGGTCTGTCAGATCGCCACCAGAATGCTCTGCACGCGCCACTCCCGCAGCATACTATGGGGGATTATTACAACATCGGTAATGTGATAGCAGCACCGTCTGCAGCATCGATGTGGAGAATGTTCACCGGTCACTAAACAATTATTGTTGAATGAGGCGTTTAAGTTTATAAATAAAATTGGTGCTGAAAGAGTGCGGTTTGAAAGGAAATCCAATAGGTAAATGTGAAAGAAGAGTTTTACATTTGTTTGGACATGTTGAGAGGAAGAGTGTGGATCAAGTGACAAAGTAAATATATGAAGGTAGAGTGTATGGGTCAAAAGGAAGGGGTAGACCATGTAGTTCGTGGCGAAATGTTGTAGACGAATGTGTGAAAAAGATAAACATTAATAGTTTTAATAATAAAAGAGTATGTATGACTCGGTGTATGGATGTTGTTGAAGAGAAGGGAGTATACAAAGATAGGGAAGTGTGGAGAAAGTTAGTGAGGATGGATTAAGTAGAGAGTGTTTTTTAGCTATTTGGACAGTTTCTTGCCAACCCCGTAAGGGAACGGAATGATTAGGTGTGTATGTAAAACATAATTAATTTGTGAAAGACGGATAAATAAAGCCGATTAAAAATATGACTAAACTGAGCTTTATAGTAAACCAATATTACTGTCAATGTGTGAAAATTAACTTTGGTGCGGACCTAGTCAAGCTTAATTTCCGTGTCCAGGTGTCGTTTCCCAACTATACTTTTATTGTGTTTCTATAACAAATAATTCCATCAAGAAGTTATACGTGTGCCTACCTATATGGCTAACTTTTTTTTTCTAGTTTATTCTTGTGATCTTATTTTTGTGTATGTGATTAAAAGTGTAATTCTCGTGTTATTGTTGCAAAGACACACCATTATTTGGTGTAGGTTTTCTCTTTTTGTTTGTGAACGGATTACATATAAATATCTTGAGAAACACGATACACACTGTGTATGTAATAACTACAGTAGCCCCATGGCTTCTTTGGTGCTGACTGACAGTTCACAGCTGACTTCTGACAGTCATCAGTTAGGTATATACCTAAATGTTGACTGTCAGAAGAGACAGCTGCTAAACACATGTTTTGGCAGATCATATGGTTCGGCGTAGGGATACATAATTTGGTATAGTAGCTTTTCAAAGCCGTCAGCTGTCAGCTGTGAGCTGTCAGTCAGCACCAAAGAAGCCATGGGGCTATTGTAACGTTATAAAAAGCTACTCTTTGCTCTTTTTCTCTATCATACTATCTCATTGCTTGTGATAGTACTGTTCTAACTCAAAATAAACTAACGTATCTCAAAACTATACCACAACTATAATTATTATTAACAATATTTTACACCTATCGAGAAATATAGTTTGAAGTTTATAGATGCTAAGTTAAATTTTTCATCCTATTCAATTTCACAGTTGACAGCACTTAAAAATAATGCGAAACTTTAAAATAATTTGTTCCGCTTGCATAAGAACACATATGCTACTTATTTTAAAAAAGGTTTTAATTCAGATATTTTAACGTGTATTAGTAATTTTTATAGGCATTAAATGACAAAACATCATGTGAATTCCAATGTAATTACATATTCTTTCTTTTGGTTTAGTTGGAATTAATATATATTTATTTATAGTAATGTTAATAATTATAATATTTGTAATAAAAGCTGTGATTCGTTTACGTGAGTTTGCGTTTGTATTAGTTTTGAATGTCGCCACATAGCGCTAGTTGTTGCATTTCTGTGGTGAAATGAAAACCGACAAGCCTGCTTCGGTGGTGGAATGGCTTGAGGCGTAACTCTCTTGTTGGACTGGCCTGCTGATACCGGTAAGATCGGAGCTCGAAACCCAGTTGAGTCTATTGAGGGTGGTTTTCACCCCTAAATGGTTTCCTACTCTCATTCCAGGAAAATTCGGGTAGATTATCCCTAAAATGCTTCCTTCCTCATGCCAATCCCATTAGAGTAATTATCATATTTGCGTATAACCTGAACAGGTAGTAAGACGTGGTGATAACAATAAATGAAAATGATATACTTTAATTGGCCAACTATTATTTAAACGTGGGCTGACCAATATTTGGTAATCCCAAAAACTTTATATAGGCCAGCAAACAACACTTACAACAATTACTTTCAATACTTGGATACAAATTGTATTTTTGGTTGGTAGAATCTTTCAAATCTTACTGCCAAAAAGAGTTTATTAATCCACCAAAAATGTTTCATGAAATATGCACGAACACACACACTTTCACAAAACAACTTAGCATTAAAAATTAATATATAAATATGTTTATATATTTTTATTAACTAATTAAATAAAATGAAATCACTGACATTTTAAATACATATTTTTATTTTAATAATTAGCTATTTCAAATATTTTGCCGCCATAGGTTTCCCTTTAATTCTTCTTCAGGATTCTATGAGGGCCACATTTTCAGTGAGCACGGACCGCGTCTGGCCCGCGAGCCGCCGGCTAGACACTTTATTACCTCAAAGCATGAGATCAGCGAAGCAGGTTAAAGTGTTTCTTTGATTTTATAGCTAATTCCGTGAAGTATTGAATAAACCTGCTCCACACTCTTCGATATATCCTATATTTATAGGTATTAATAAAATAAAGAGTTTGTTTATCTGTCTGTATATGAGCATTGCACGATATCTACTACACAGAAAGGGCTAAAAAATTTAAATTAGTAGCCCCTGTGCACAAACGTGTGTACCTCAAGGCCGGAATTTTGAAATTTTGAATACAAATATTTTCATTAATTAAAAACTGGATTTTAATAAATAAAATTAAGAGTTTTTTCATGTCCATTTGAAGCAAAGAAAAGCTTTACACCGGGCAACGCCGGCTACTTTTGCTAGTAAGATAATAAAACTTCCAATATGTTGCACGTATGCCTGCACTTTTATCTGTCTTATGCTAAAAGTGGACTGAAAAAAAAAATTTGAACACAACTTTTGTAGAATAACCTATGAGAAATAACGTTCATAATTGTTTGATTTAACTTATGCGAGATGAAAACACACATTTGATAAAAGTCCAAAATCAATCTTGTTATTCGCTTCGAATTAAAATGTAAAAAAAAATCCACAGCAATCGTAAAAAATAAAACAAAATTTATTAACATGTTTACAACAAATAAAACATCTTACATAAATAAAAACATATTTCAGTTAATTTAAATCAAAGCTTTCACAAAGCAAAACTAAAATATTATTCTCTTATACTGTGTAAAATCGAAACTAAAAAGTAGATTGAATTTTTTTTATAGGATAATTCCAGTCAAAAGCCCATCTCACCCATGGGTAGCATCATACTTTAGGTCGGTAAGTGATGTTTTTGCAGTTTTTATAGAAAAACTTTTTTTTACCAAAATAAATCAAATATTGCTCCCGTAGAGTCTAATTTTCTTCACAGGGTGATATCAATAGTTCTGTCAAGGGTGTCTTGAAACATAATTACAACTTTTTCTCTTAATTTAAAAATGTCCTCAGCTAATACTGCTGTGCTCATGACATATTATATTCAAGATCTGTTGATATCGCCATGTGAAGAATATTAAGCTCTTTGTTTCTACTTACTGGAGCAATATTTGATTTATTTTTGCAAAAAAAAAAAAGTTTTGATATAAAAATTGCAAAAACACGGTCTTTTATTCGCGTTCCCTACATCTTAACTTTAACCAGGCGTCATGGAGACCAGTGAAAATCATTTCCCATATTTAAAAAAAATTAAGTTAAAAAGGCATTTTAATGATCCCATTTTCACTGTTGTAATTTTTTTTTAATGTATAAAATCGCACCTCATTGTGATGCTTGGTTCTAACATAATCTTGTATCTAGTTTACCGGTTAATCGGGTGTGAGATGGACTCTCACACAAAGAAACAAGAGCTGAAACATAAAGTAAATATAAGTGATGTTGAACACCAGTTTTACACCAGTAAGAGCGGGTCTGACGGATCAGTCCCATCCAGATGTCCGCAGTACGTTTCCTCAATTTGATACACCATGTGCACAGAGGAAGTTGCATGAGAGAACAACAAAATGGGATTTACAAACTGCATCTGTGACTGCGTTATTAGGTATAATTTGAAACCCAGAATAGATCCGGTGTCAAACTTGAAACAATAAAATTTGAGAATCGGTCCCTCACTATAAATTTTTATATATATTTTTTTTTTAGTCTTTGTATAAATTCGCGAGAAGCTGTAGATCCTACTAGACAAACATCAGCTCCACGAATGGCCCCTCCATTAACGGCATTGACCGAGCCAATGACAACCATCTCCAGACAGAATTCAGTCATGGGGTTTGTCATTTATACAACAAACGTAAATGAATGTGAAGGATTTATTACATAGTGTTTTCCTTTCAGCCGAAATTGAGGCAATCTTTTAATAGTTCCAAATACAGCTTGCCTAATATTGTTCAATTTAGTGGAAAAGCACAACCTGGACATTTTAATCGAACCATGTCGACATTTTTCACTTTATTGAATACTATACTAATATAAGGATCGTTCCTTAGGATCGCATCCAAATATCAGTTAGTGATTCATAGGATTATTTAATTATATTCTATAAAAGAAATAGCTACATCAAAAACACATGTTAATATGTATATCCTGTTAGAAATTCTAACTGCACATGGTTTGAATTTTTTTTAAATTCCATTAGGAAATGTTCTCACATGTTTCCACATACCTGTACATTTAGTGAGCTTGAGTATATTATGCGCATTCTAAACACACAACGTTGACCCTCGCATTAAAAAAAAGAGTGTGTTAATAAACACAGTTATTGGTCCTTTGAGTAAACAGCCTCGTTATCTTAAGAAGATGTGGTTAGTTGAAACTCCCCCCATCTCAACGACGTGCCTCAAGCCCCACCTAGATGGCAGACGCATGCTGTGGGGAACCTGAACACCCTGATCCTCGGGCACAGCTCGGGTGTGTCCGGATCCCACGTGATCAGATGCTGATACGAGTACTTCTGCACGCACCGGGACTTCTTGGCGGCGTTCCTGAACCCACTGCCTCTCTGCGAGCACTTGCTCCCTGTCATACCTAAGCACGGTTTTTCGACGCTTGTGCAGATGTCCACTGCGACGCGCTGCGTCAGAAGGCCGTTGGACTGCACCACCACCAACCAGCGTCCCGTGATGGTGTCCCTGCGTACCCTGGCTCTATCATCTTGCTGCTGGACTGACAGACAGTTGGGGGCTTCGAGGGCTCAGAACCATCCTTGCCGTAATGCGCCCAAGACCACACCTGAGAAAACCAAACGTTCCCGTCATATTGTATATTAAAGATACCCTTCAAATTGATTGTAAAGCTGGTTTCATCACACAAGTTGCTATCCATCACCAAGCATGGAGACTTTTCACTTCGGCCCAACCTGGTTCCATTTGGAGAACCAGATGGCGGAACATTTGTCAATCCCGGAGACCCCATCACAAGGTGTCCTAAAGCCCCTTATGGCGTTCCCTCTGAGTGGAGCCACGTGAGCAATCACACGCAGCGAACAGTTTGGGAACTACCAGCCCTGTATATTAGGCAATCCCTGTCATCACTTGGTAGCTCGGGAAACCCCTTTACCGTTCCTGACCCTTGACAAGAGGAGTGCGACGACAGTGTCAGAAGAGGTCAGTCAGAAGCTCAGACTCAGGTAAAACCACGGTTTCTCAAAGCATTTGCCTTAAACTACCTAGCGGGGATCTTGTAAAAGTGTCCATGACTAGCTACACCCCCTCCGGCTGAAACTGGGTACGACCCTTCCAACCGCTTAATGTACGGCGAGTGGAGACCCTCACCTTCCTTTAACCGCATACAAGGAGACTCTACAGGGTCTCAGACGCCAACCTCCCTGACTTGACGGTCGGGACCACAGCCCCACCGAGAAAGGAAGTTCGTTGTCCAGGGGGTCACCAACATGGAGGCACCCCGTAGTGATTTTGGTTTAATATATCTGAGGCAGACATCCTTTTTGCCTACACTCTCCCAACAGGAGAGCATCCGAGCACAAGTGAAGAAGTCTCAAACCAGTCCTAAAGGTTGGACAAAATGTGACTTGGTGTGACCCCGCTATATTATATAGTATGTTCTCCTTTCATTGCTATATAATAATTGTTTGATAGTGTTATAGATTGGTAGCAAATTGCAAGCCAAATACCCAATTAACTAAAAACAACACAACAAAATAGTAAA
The DNA here is from genome assembly GCA_033556935.1 of Timema podura. Taxonomy (NCBI): domain Eukaryota; kingdom Metazoa; phylum Arthropoda; class Insecta; order Phasmatodea; family Timematidae; genus Timema; species Timema podura. The sequence continues at coordinate 14,503,957 of JAVRXN010000007.1, read as the reverse complement.
TATTGCAGAGTAATAAGGGGGGGCTGGAGCGCCCCTTATCACCTATTTATGAGCGCCCATGTGATAGATCGTATTTCCCACCAACCTGTCTGTTCCCTCTCTCCATATCTTTGGTCGAGTTGAAAACAGCGGCGTCCAGGTCTGTATCCTCCTTCTTAGAGATGACGTCACAACGTCCTCGTCGTCCAAGTGGTCGTCGGATCTCTCCGTGATCTGCTGGAACTCCTCCTCCGACTCGGGTATCGGGGCGTACATGGACACCAACAGCTGCTCGCACTGCTTTATGGACACCGCGATCTGCTGTCCTGTGGGTTCAGGTCAGGAGAATTAGTGGTTTAAAACCTTTTCCCCGATAATTTCTGTCGGTGGCCCGTTGCCATGCACTTATTTGGATATGGTGTCGTCTTTGATTAGTGCATAATGGTTGAATAACACTGTGAGTGAGCCATCTGCATAAAAAATAGAGTATATTTATAAGCTAGATGATTTCAGAAACGCCTCTTTGGTACTGCCTAACTTAGTAGTGTGCTCTTTAGTTCTATAGCTAAGCTTAGGATTGATTAATTATTTTATATCGAAAATCGAGGCTATGGTGGTAGCTATTTATCCAATGCTTATCCTATGGCATTAAGAACTCAGTACTTGAAAAAAGTACGTCACCTATCCCTATTTGAGCTAGTTCTATCCAGTCCATCTCATTACACCCTACCCTATCGTGAGCTAGTTCTATCCAGTCACCTCATTACACCCTATTTATATCTTGAGCTAGTTCTATCCAGTCCATCTCATTACAACCTATCCCTTATCTTGAAATAGCTCTATCCAGTAACCTCATTACACCCTATCCATATCTTGAGCTACTTCTATCCAGTCCACCTTGTTGCACCCTATCCCTATCTTGAGCTAGTTTTATTCAGTCCACCTCATTACACCCTATTCCTATCTTGAGCTATTCTATCCAGTCCACTCATTGCACCCTATCCCTATCTTGAGCTAGTTCTATCCAGTCCACCTCATTACACCCTATCTCTTTCAAGGTCCAATCTAATGCTATCCTCTCATCTTCTTCTAGGTCTTTCCAATGGTCTCTTCCCATTGGGTTTGCCAGTCAGTACTCTGAAACTCGAACTGGCTCTAGAGTCTTCCATTCGCGCTGAATGTCCTGACCACCGTAATCTGCGATATTTGACTATACTAACAATGTCTTGTGATGAACACAGAGTATTTGACCCATCATTACGTAACCTCATCCACTCACCAGTATTTCATCCCATTTTGGATCAAATATCTTCTTAAGCACCTTTTTTATTAGCACAGCGTCTTACTACCCGTTCGGGTTATACGCTTCTGTACTAATCACGTTAGTGGTTTTATGGATTAGGAAGGCTATATATAGATGAGGTGTACCCCATTTTGTGGAGAGAGAGTCGAAAACTATTTTAGAAATCACCCTCAGTACAGATTTGAACCTCGATCTCCGCGTCATCGGCAGTCTAGTCTACTGCGAGAGTAGCGCGTTAGACCATGCGGCCACCGAAGCAGGCCACCTTGTTTTTGAACACTCTTAATTTATTTTCATCATGATAAGGTAATGGTTTATTTATAATAATTAATAAATATTTAATGGCATGTTATACTAACGAGGGATATCTAGGAGGAGAAGCACAGTAACCAATCTTCTCAGCATCGGCGCAATCTTGTATTAAGATATCCTTAAGCGTCGCCTTCTTCTTGGTTTCCGTCGTGGGAATTGCAGATTTCGACAGCGTAGACGTCGCCGCTGATTTGGGTGCGAGCGACGGAGCCTCGATGAGTCTGATGGCGGGCTCCGAGCTCAAAGCGGACGAGTCCGCCCTGTACGACGCCAAGTTGAAGGAATTGGGACCGGAGATCTCCCTGGACTCGCTTTCAGCGACACTCGGCACGAACCGAGTCGTCGCCGCCCTAGAGTCGTGGAAGGACAAGTGTCTGGGAGACTTCCCGGCTTCGCTGTCCGAGTTTAACGACGAAATACTGAGACTTTGAAGATGATTCGATGATCTCCGGTTTCCTGGGGGTGGTCTCACTGTTCGGTGATAGCAACCACTGCGTCTGATACTCCGCCTGGGAATATTTGGGCTGCTCGTTCGATGTTAACTGCGCTGACTGGAAGCCTCTATGGGGTTCCCAAGGAGTCTGCTGCGTCTTTGATGGCGATTCAATGTTTTGGTAGGATAGCGGCGGCTTTCCGACCTGATCTTGGCCGGGATAGGTCCAATGCGTGACGTATCGGTAGTCCTTGGGCTCTTGCCCCCAAGGTTTCACGGAACTGACCTGGTTCTGTTCCGTAGCAGACGTGTAAATCGGATCCTGATAAGGTGGGTTAGGAAAGCCGTTTTGAATTAGTTGGTTTGAGATGATTTGAGAAACTGCAGAATCACCATTGACGTCGGGAAACTGAAGAGGTTTGAACCGTCAGGTGAGGGAAAGGATTTTGAGCAGTTAATTGAGGCGCAAGTAATGCGTTTTTATACTGTTGAATAAATTGTTGTTTCGGGAAGCCGTTCCCAAGAAATACGTTATTGGAACGTACAGACCTTAAGCCCTCTTGGTAAGAAGGTCCCAGAGCGAAGCTATTGAAAGGCACCCCGGCTGGTTTAACTCCGAAAAAACCCATGTTCCCAGGTATACCTTGGAAGTTGTTGAGAGGTGGTGACTGGCGAAGATGTTGTCTGGTACCTCTCTGGGCCCTTAACACATTAGCGCGGGGTGGTCGGCTGTGTCCTGAGTCACTCAGAAAGCTTCCAAGGTTGGACATGAAAGAGCCAAAAAGAGAGGGGGCTTGACGAATCTTCCTCTCTGTTTGGGGGTCGGTAATGTTCGGGTGTTCATCTTCAATATCAAAAAGATGGAACTTCTGAGGTTCTTCTTCGTGGAGGGGCTCGACAAGCTCGTCAGTTGATGCCTTCAAGGCAATTGATGATAGTATCAACAAAATCTAGACAAAAAAAATATGGTTTAGTTACCAAATCACAGTAAAAATGAATAATTTATTATAAGCACTTTAAAAAAAAACAGACTTATCTTTTATAATAATAATTGTAATAAAACTTAGGGTGGTTAAATTAATAACATTATAGTTAGAAAAAATATATATATTCTTTAGATTGAAAAATAACACCTGAAACCAGGAATCGAACCCAGGACTTTTGGCTTATTACGCCAATGTTCTAACCACTATGCAATCCAGGATTGTCGTGTACAGGTGTCATTTTTCAATTTTAAATATATTATATTTAGATGTGGTTGTAACCATAACTAGCAAATATATAATAGCTTAGCTATTTAATCCATAATAAATGTATAACTAAAACAAAAATCTTGTTTTATTTGAGATGATTCCTATCTTTAGAAAACATATTTACTAACCATTAAAATAGTACTGGAATAATGCATATGGAGATCAAATTATAATTTCAGATATTCCAACTCAAAATACTACTTGTACGTAGAAAATTGCTAGACATCAAATATTTTTCACTTAATTTTTTGACTAAAAATACAGATGTGTTTTTAAAATTAGTATGACGTTATGTTTACTTAGCGATATTAGAGCATTATGAATAATTTTCAGTCCAGGTTTGTTTCGTGAATTCTAGGACTACACAACTTTTCGGTTGGTAAGTCTCTCTTAATTACTTACTTACTTTTATGGCATTCGCAATGTGCCGTATGCAGGCAGCTATCACGTTAAATATATATCCACCCTAAAAATATTTGGCCAGTAAGCCCTTTTTAATTCAGTGGAGGTTATTTAGGTTCAGGGCATAAGAGGGTATAGTGTGTAAACACGAATGACAACAGTTTAAATTTATAATCATTATTTTGTAAACCTACCATGTGTAATAAAAGTAAAAAAATTATATTAATTGCTGGTATACATAATTAACAGTAAAGACCACAGTCTAACTACAGTATCCCCATGGCTTCTTTGGTGCTGACTGACAGCTCACAGCTGACTTTTGACAGTCAATATTTAGGTATATACGTAAATTTTGACTGTCAGAAGTGACAACTGCTAAAGACATGTTTTTTGCAGATCATATGGTTCGGCGTAGGGATACCATAATTTGGTCTGGTAGCTTTTCAAAGCCGTCAGAAGTCAGCTGTGAACTGTCAATCAGCACCACAGAAGCTAAAACTGAGGTCTAACAACCGTGAAGCTTACTGATGATGAAAAGTTCAAATGAGTGCGATGCTAGCGTTCCAAGCTGTCTACAAGCAGAGCTTTGGGCTTAACCATCAAGTTGTAATATCTCTGAATTAAAAATATTTATTTAAAGTGCTATCTATTTTGATACATTAAATTTGTTTGATATTACTGCCAGGAAACCTTAATTAAAGAATTTACAAATCACTAGAATTTTAATAAACAATTTAAAGTATATATATATATATACATTAAATTGTACGGCTCAACACGATTATTGTATATATATAAGGACATTACTATTAAATCCTCCGATTTAATTCGAAATCTTATATTAATTATAGTTTGTTTAGCTTTACAAAATATAATATAAACCTGTTAATTAATTGAAATAATATTGGTGATGTTTGTTGGCCACTAAGAGATCTGTCATTGCACCGGTTGCAAATATTGGCCTGGATCTTCGCGACTATATGTGTTTGATCAATATCTTGCAACCGGTGTGCTGCGGCACAGTGGTGTTCCGCTAAGGGTAGGCAAAATGTGCCGCGAGAATTTAGGAGAAGATAAAAAAAGAAACGAGAAAAAATTTGAGGAATAAAAATAAATATTTTAAATCCATGATCGAAATTACTTTAAAAATAACACATTTACTATCGTATTAGCTATTTAAATTTCAAACACAATCTTAATACTATTTTTTTTATTGATAAAATCTCTCCTTAAGAAACTGATGGCGTGCCTTGACAATTTTAACACCTTTTTCAGTGTTCCATGAGTTAAAAGAGGTTGAATAAGGTTGAAAATCACTGTATTAGACTGTGGTAAGACGTGGGGACCTAAATATAATACAGTAGGATTTGGCTATTTGACATTGGTTAGTTCGAAAAATTGGATAGTTCGAATCCACCATGATTTCCCATAAAATGTCTATCTAAATCAATGATAAAAAAATTATTTAATTTGAATTATAGAGGGAAATATTTTAATAATTCGAAGCCTATATATACCTTGTTAGTTTTTTGGTCGAGTCCGTTGATTTAAAACCGCAATTTTCTTGTGCTAATTTTTCCAAGTTTTTATATTATTTTGTTCAAATTTTTCTTTGTTTTTATGTATGTATCTATGCGTATGTGTGTTTTATATCAAATATATAAAATGTGTGTTATTATATATAGAAAATTGATATGTGTTACAGCTGCCTAGATACTGATGAAAAAGATTAATTCAAATTTAGGATTTTCGATTATTTATTTTTTATATCCTTTGGATTTAGAATTAAAAATGTTCTACTATATTAGTGTCCCCCCCCTCCCCCCTCCCCGATCCCCAGAGAAACGAAGTGCGCACCGCAACACACGAGGAAAGACGGACACTCACGACTTTCTCCGAGCTGTATTTGACCTTGATCGTGATCTCGAGCTATGAGATCACCCCCTATAGAGGAAACAGACGAGACCGACTATGTCCGCTGAGATAGGTTGACCTACAACCACTTCTTGCGAATCGTGGACGAGCTCCAGGGGAGTGGATTTTGATTTTATTGTACATCTGTGACTTGTATTCTGCCGTGTGTCCGAGGCGTGGCGATGATAGTCTAGATTGCTGGTCATTGTGTTGGGGTTTTTTTTTTAGCTTCACGTCTTACTACCCGTTCGGGCTATACGCTTATGTACTAATTACGTTGATGGTCTTAGGGACTAAGTAGGTGATATTAATAGAGGAAATGTACCCGCATTTGCGTTGAAGAAGAGTGAAAATTTATTTTTGGAAAACAACCCTCATTACACAAGACCGAGATTCTAGCCTCAATCTCCCTGTCATCGGCAGTTTAAGCTACCGCAAGAGTAACGTCTTGGACCATGCGACCACCAGAAACGGGTTGGATGATTGGTCAACCACTGTTTTGCCACTTTCATGGTTATTTATTTTACATGTTCCGTGTCTTACTACCCATCCATATTATCTGCATATTTACACTGATATGGTAGGGATGACTGACGACTTAGATCAAGTGTTCACTGGTACAGGTTTGATCACTTGTTGGGTGTTTACAGATTTATTTAAGGGTCCCAAAAGTAAAACATAATTACAGCAAGTAAAATACCAATGTTTCCGGATCCAATAAAATCAAGAGGACCCACTTCGGTGGCCGCATGGTCTAAGGCGCTCGCAATAGACTAGAATGCCAATGACGAGGAGATCGTGGTTAAATCCCGGTCGGGTGTTAAAAAATTATAGCACCGTGTCTTACTACCCGTTCGGGTTATACGCTTAAGTACTAACTACACTAATGGTTTAGGAATTGGGAGGGTTGAATTTAGAGGTAGTGAGCCCACATTTGTGTGGAGGGAGAGTGGAATTTTTTTTTGTGGAGAAAAACCACCCCAGTTCACCGACCGAGATTCGAACCTGAGTCTCCCCGTCCTCGGCAGTCTAGCTTAACAATAAACTAGCGCGTCAGCTATCAACGCCACCGAGGTGGAGTCCAGCTGGGTGTACTGAGGGTGGTTTCCCACCCTTTTCTCTCTCTCTTCTCCCACGTAAATGCGGGTACGTTTCCTCTAAATTCAACCTTCCTCATTCATAGAAGCATTAACATAATCAGTATATAAGCATACAACCCGAATGAGTAGTAAAGACGGTGCCAAAGAAAATCAAAAATTGCCTCACGGAGCTATGACGGAGCCCAGTTTGAAAAGCATTTCAGTTAAAACATCGTGACGTCAGATGGGTCTATTAAAGGTGTCTCGAACTTTACGTGGACGTCAGATGGGTCTATTAAAGGTGTCTCGAAACTTCGTGACTTCAGATGGGTCTATTAAAGGTGTCTCGAAACTCGTGAAGTCAGTTGAGTCTATTAAAGGTGTCTCGAAACATCGTGACGTCAGTTGAGTCTATTAAAGGTGTCTCGAAACATGGTAGCAACATGGTTCGATGAAAATGCGCGTCCAAACGTGTAACAGTATGGTTCGTATGCAAGAACTTGACTAAGTGGACACTACGTGGGTTTGCTTGCGGCATCATTGGTTAAAAGGTGGACCGATAGTTGTGCTCGATGGGACCACACTATCTGTCCACTAAGCATTCACTAACATCCTTGAATACCGCCATGATTCAACGAGAAAGTACATCAACATTGCAATAACATAACTTGATATATTTTGGCTTAAAGATTTATAGTAACACGACTTTATGTACGGTGGTTCAATTAATTACACAAACATGGCGTCTTAATAGATTGTAAATACCTCCTGGATGGGAGGGATTCAATATTTTTCTATAGGATCACCCTCCACTCTTAGAAAAATGAAGCTTTCAACGCTCTTGGCCCAAAAGGATTCAACAAATATTTTCAAAACGCAATGTAAATTATTACAGTATAAAGAAAGTTGAATCACTAATATATATGGGACGCTAAGAGAAACATATGTGGAGGTATGTTTGAACAAATTGTTACCGTGCACACATAAGTGACTCCATATGAAGGCACTTATTATAGTTGGAAATAAAACGTTTATTTTTGAAAGTGTACACAAGAAAAAGTGTGCCATTTCTTGTGTCCATTCACGCTATGTAAGTTATAAATTGTCTCTCCGTAATATCATTGCAGTTTCATTTTTTTTCTAAACATCCAATTACAGAAAGAAAAAAAAGTTTATGCCACTGAGGTGTGCGCGTAAGAAAGTGACCTTGAAAATCGTTGAGGCGACCATATAGTTGCAGACACACGCACTGTACACTAATAAGTGATTAATTAGGTGTCATTAAACGACGTGGACAAAAAACAAATGTATTTAGGTTTTAAAAAAAATAGATTTACTGTATTTTCTTTAGCACTTTCTCCATCTTGTTTGTGTGCAGGTTTGCTAACAGTGTTGGCCTATACTCTTCAAGGTCATCATGCTTTTCTGACTAACAATGGACAATTTTTGAGGAAAGGTAAGAGGTTTTTTTTAGATGGGAACTGAATTTTTGAATAAAAGGTTATCGTATAAATAACTTGGACACTAATCTAGCCCAGAACATCGAACCTCAACCCCCAAAGCCACCAAAAGTTGTTTTTGTAAATCCAGTCATTCGTAAGATCAAAGAAGAAATCATTTGTTAGTACCGGTAACCAAACAAAGCCTATTTAATTTCGTTAGAATGAACACAAACTTTTAAGCTAAGAACTTATTTTAGAGAAATAAATCGACCAATCCAGATCAGATACTTTATGGTGAGCTTAATTAGTTAAATTAATATGTAAAATCAATTATTTTTTAAAACTGTATCGGTGTTCAAGTGGTATAAGGCGTCGCTTTCACAATATACTCGACTATCGATGACGGGGGGAGGGGGGGTTCGTAATTCTAATCCCGGTAGGGTGTTCTAAGGTTTTTTTTGTACCTAATCGATTTTATCCCTCTTTCTCAACGCAATGCGGGTACACTTCCTCAATATTCAACCTTAACTATCCTTACCACATTAGAGTATCTAATGCATCTAAATTTAATTTTCATTGACAGTTTAAGAGTAATTCTTTTATTTTACGTACATTATATTTGACTTGGTAGTTCCTAAATTATGGATATAATTTGATAGATAGGTGACCTGGGTTTATATCAGACCTAGGTAGCTTCGAGCTTCCTCCAAAGTAAATTATAGTATGTCTGTCCAACAGGATTCTTTCTCCGATAATTACGTTCAGAACTAAACCATGTCATTGCTGGTGTGAGGTAAGATATACCCTGATTTTGATATGGAGAACAGTATCTGGTAGTTACTAAAGTTACTAAAACAATTTTAATAAATTCATACGTCCAGTCATGTTATCTGCAGCTGTCACTTTTGATGGACATTATCAACACCTAAAAAATAACACTCATAATATCGTAAAATGTTGGCCGCAAAGAAATATGTTTGAATTTTCTTAACTGTTCTTCCAACCAAAATCGGGGTATATTTTTATTCTATAGCTTTAAAGTTTTTTCTAATAGCACTAGTTAAGAGTGGTCTACCACAATACTAGGGGTACCTCCTTCGATTCTGGAAGAAGGTGACAAAGAAACCTACAGTTGTTTACAAGAGTTTGTTCTGCTATCCTATTAATACATACCTAGACGCTTAGACTGGGTGTATAATATTAGATTATATGACCGTAGGTTAAGTTAGTTTGAAAGTCTTTTTTTATGTTATAATATGTGTGTTTAGAAGGATAACATTAGATACAATAACAAAGATACTAAATGAAAAAAATCGAATATTTTTATTATTTTCTTTTAGTAGGATTTTGTTTGGATGAAATCTTTAGAAATGTATGCACATTAATTAACTAGAGTACATTTAAATCATTTTACACGCGCTTCGGTGGCCGCGTGGTCTAACGTTCAACTCTCGCAGTAGACTAGACTGCCGATGACGGGGAGATTGAGGTTCGAATCTCGGTCGGGTGTACTGAGGGTGGTTTTTTCCCCCCAAAATGGTTATCCACTCTCCTTATACGCAAATGTGGGTACGCTTCCTAATCCCTAAGACCATTAGCGTAATTAGTACATAAGCGTACAATACGAACGGGTAGTAAGACGCGGTGCTAAGAAAGAAAAGAAGAACGGGCATCCTAATAAGATCATACTGTACCCACTCTTATCCCAATCCCATGGCATTAAGACAAGGAACACATAACTTACACAAAGTCAGAATATTTGAATATCATTCCAATAAGTTCCGGTAACCAACAAGAGAAATACGCCAACATCCATAAAGAGCAAGGCCGTAGTCGGGGGGGGGGGGTTTAAACCCCCCAAATTTTATGAACAAAATATATATGGGCTTTATTTATGGTTCAAATAATATCAAAATTAAGGTACAAGTACAAATTTGGGTGCTGTGTTACCATAAAAATAACACTTCAGAGACCTTCTAGAGTTGTTTAATATTAATAATTTTCCTAGCCTCCAGCAGTTAGGGGGTTATGTTACCATTAAAAAACACTTTAGAAAGCTTCTAGAGGTGTTTAATATTTAGAATTTTTTCCTAACCTACGGCAGTTAGGAGGCTATGTTACCATAATAAACACTTTAGAGAGCGTCTAGATTTGTTTAAATACATAGATATTGCCATAAAAAAAACACTTCAGATAGCGTCTAGAACTATTCATCATTTAGAATTTTTTCCAGCCTCCGGCAATTGGGGGATGTGCCCACCAAAACCCCCCTGAAATTACTGGCTGGTTACGGCCATGATGAAGAGTATTCATAGTTTAACACTTACCAGTGATGAATTCATGATAAAAGTGGCCTATTTCCACCTTTTAAATTGATGTACATGTAGAACTTGATGTCAACAATTAGATTTGTTCCTTAATCACGATCTTGATTGAAGTACGTCACAATTAGCTCGTTCACTTCACCCTGTCCTCTGAAAAGGTAAAGCGTTCGTTCATTCTTTGACTCATATAAGGTTCAATTAAACATTGGCATTGCGTGCCCACAAATTATACTATTATAAATATTACTTTTTGTGTAAAATATTTCAAAATTTATCAGATTTTTTTTTCCAAGTTAAAAAGTATTGCTTGCTTAGGTTATCTTATTTTTAATATTTCTTAAAAATAATTAATTGTAATAAAAACCACGACCAACAAAACTGTCACGCAAAGCCCATGTGTTCCTTCTTGTTTAAACTTCTAGAAACTAATGCAGGTGTGGTTCGATAGGTTGTATAGAGATCGCAAGTACTGAAACATCGTGTTGTGTTAGTACTCTTAAGGTGGAGTTGTCCGTATAGTGTGCGTAGCCTCGTTCTTAAAGCGGAACTGAATGAAACTCGTTTTGCGTTTCACTGTGGCAGTTGGAATGTTAACGCCATATTTTATAGAATATCATAAAGGTTATGTAAAGAAAGTGTAGATTTTAGAGTTGACCTCAGTGGTCTAGGGATAGAGTGATCACCTCAGGAACCGATAATCGTGGGTTCAAAACCATCCGGGGTTGACTGATTTTTCTTGAGCCATAAAAATCTTTATCACAACTTCTTCAAAGGGGAAGTAAAGCCGTCTATCTCATGTCGATTGTGGTTGGACACGTAAAAGAACCCTAGATGGTGTATAAAAATACCTTTCCAGCAAAATTGGTAGGTCCTTTCGCTTTCGCTCATAGAAATTAGCATTTGGTGATATAATCAGTCAGTTCAGAAAGTGCACGTTAAATAACTTAAATAAATAGCTATGCTAATGGTTTTAGGGACGAGGACATCTATATATTTAATGAAGTGTAACCACATTTGCATGGAGGGAGAGTGAAAAACAATTTTGGAAAAAATCACCCTTAGTACATCTGACATAGATTCGAACCTCAATCTCCTCGTCATCTGCAGTCTAGTATACTGCGAGAGTAGCGCCTTAGACCATACGTCCACTGAAGTGGTAATTGTGTTAAAGAGTTTTGAAAATGAAAAAAAAAAAAGTTTCACCTGTAAATGATTGTTTTGGAAATAAAAGGAAACGGTAAGTCCTACCTTAACGTAATGTGGGGCGTGGAGGAGGTGGGTATTGAGGAGTTGCCGACCTCGTTTATTTTTTTATTTTTTTAAGTACGTAGGTGGTAAGTTCCCCCTTCTCTTTCCAACCCGTCGTTAGCCGTTCTTCCGTCTCCTTTACTGCGTCCAAGGCAAGTTTATATACGTGGGGGTTCTTTCACACTGAGTCTTACTACCCATCCAGCGTATTGACACTATAATGGGGCCCCTCCCCACCGGTCACACGGTCTACATGTCAATATAATTTATTCTGGTTTGCCAGTTGTCGCAGAGGTCAAGGTTAGAATCCCGGATATACTGAGGGCGCTTTTTTTTACTAAAGGGGTTCCCGAACTCCTTCCACGGAAATTCGAATGCATTTCTTATCAAAGGTACCTTCCTCATCCTTCCCACATTATCTAAATCTATGTATATGCACGTAACCAGAACGGATTGCAAGCCACTATGGAGGGGGGCGGAACTATAGGGGTACAGATGATGAAGGTATAATTTAAAGGAAATGTTCCCTAATTTTAGTAGAAGAGGAGGGTAAAAACCGTTTAGGTAATAAAAACATTACACCTGGATGGGACTCTGAAACTCACCAGTAAGCCAAACTATACGAGACTAACGCCTTTGTCCGAGTTTCCATCGATTCTGTTTTTTCTATATTCATAATGTTTATGTGTGACCTAAATTTAATCCAAGAGAATAGAAAGAAGCGCTTCTAGAATGTTCGGCTTATCTATAAATGATATTGATACTCGATTTATGACTTGGAGCTGTGAATGAATCCCAATGAATTTGTATGTGTTCTTTTCCGCTAGGATGGAGATTACAATTCTGGGGTCTGGTTGTAGTGTTAGGTCTAATCTTAAGTTCAAATAAACTGTAAATACATTAAGTGCTTAAATACATAAACTAAACTTTTTTTATCACCACGTCTTACTACCCAATCGAGTTATACGCCCATGTACTAATTACGCTAATGTGTTAGGAATGAGGAAGGTTAAATTTAGAGGAAGTGTAGCCGCATTTTCGTGGAAGGAGAGTGGAAAACCATTTATAAAAACCATCAGTACACCCGACTGGGATCAAACACCGATCTCCTTGTCATCGGAAGTATAGTATATTGCGAGAGCGACGCCTTAGACCATGCGGTCAATGAAGCGGGTCTCTGGGAGGTATATTTATCTATAGAACACAAACTCTTTTGAATTTATGAGCAAAGCCAAAATAAGAGAAAAAAAACAAATAGGCCCAGTTTTGGAAATCAGGTGTACCAATACCCCCTCACACCATTCAATTTTTAAACCTTAATAATTATCACCTATAATTAAAAGTCATTTAGAAGAAGGCAGTGACGTTTCTTCTCTACTCTTTTTTATTTTAAGAAATGAGAGCAAAATATTTAATAGAAATGAACAGAGCTGAAAGCAACCAAAGCAAAAAAGAAAAAAAAAGGTCAGTAAAAAAAAAACACTGTTCCGACGAAGGTGAAGGTGAAGTCGCTTTCTATACTAGTGGTCGATGACGTCATTCCTGACAGAATTTATTGTCTGGCCGGTGTTTTCGACGATAGAGTGATGACGACATTCTAGTCGCTATATTGCTTTCTCTCTAATTATTAGGTAGAGCACTTTATTTATAGTAGCTTACCTAATTAATACATCAGTAAATTAATCATAATAATATATTATTTAATGTGCACTTATATATTTTCATCATTATGTTTTAGAAGTAAGTTTATTATTATTATTACTATTAGCACCGCGTCTTACTACCCGTTCGGGTTATACGCACTTACGCTAATGTGTAATGGTAGGTTGATTGTGAGATGAAATGGAGGACCTACAGTTTAAAGTGGGATCCGAACCACGGTGGAGGCCTGGCATTCCACACATTCACAAGTTGTGATTAATACACGTATTGTCAGAAGTGAAGGAAGGGTTCGGCAATCAGATAAATCTGTGCCGGGACCGAGGATTGAACCCCGGACCCTCAGCACAGAAGTCTGACACCTTACCCCTAGACCACCAGGTCACCCTATACTGGAATTCAATTATAACCTTTCTCCTCATATAAAAGGTTTTGTCATCTAATGCCGCTATGCTCATGACAGATATTCAAAAACCTGTTGCTTTCACCGTGTGAAGAAAATTAAACTCGATGTTTTTACTGTAGGAATATTTGATTTATTTTTAACAAACAAAATGTTTTGCTAAAAAATAAAAAAAAAAAGCTGCAAAAAAAACACTGTCTTTTTTCCTCATCCCCTTCCACTCCACTTTAAACGTGAAATGGCGTGAACGGGTAGTAAGACGTGGTGAACGGTAAAACAAATAAATTCATCATAATATCAAACTAAAAATTATCACTAGATAACCAAATCGTAGCAAAATATTATCACCTTTTTTTTTTAAATAAATAAAAAAAAACACTCGATTGTATTCTCTACAAACTACCGCAACAGCACAAAATCACTATGAAAAAAAAAGCGAGAAAAAATAGGGTATAAAACAAATACTTTTGTTTCACTTTTAATAACTGTCATAGGTGTTCACTTAACAAAGAACAGTACGTAACTAATAACACACGTGCGAGCATATGAGCCTTTTATGCGATCCTTTTCACATGGGTGACCATGTATGCCGATGAGATTTTCTTTTTTTTTTACCTCCGCGCTAGGTTTCGTGTGTGTAAAGTGCGTGTTCTTACTATCCACTCGAGAAATTACACGCGCGCATAAACGTTTAAGAGAAAACAACTTTCGCACTTTTTAACACTAAATATGCAAGTATTTTTTGTCCCCCCGCTCACACACCCACACGTTTTCTTCCACCCCTCCCCCTATTTTCACACTTTAAATAATTAGTGAACGAGTATTTTTGCTCCCTGAAGATTCAGTTTTAAAGATAACGTGTGCAAGGTGTTGTAGACCTAATTAGAATGTTTTCACTTGTGAATTTCACTTAATACATACTGCAGAAAAACAATCACCTATCTTGAAGTTGTCATTAACAACAAATAACTTATATATTTACTTCAAAATGGAAAAAAAAATTATATATAAAATAGAAATATACCATGAGGTTTAAATAAATGCCAGGTATTCCTAATCAAGATCAATTTGAAGTTACTCCAGTGGCCGCATGGTTTAAGGCGCTAATCTGCGGTAGATTAGACTGTCAAATGACGGGGAATCGAGGTTCGAATCTCAGTCAGGTGTACTGAGGGTGTTTTTTTTAACCAAATGATTTACCACTCTGCTCCACGTAAATGTGGGTACACTTCTCTAAATATAGCCTTCCTTATCCCTAAAACCTTAACGTAATTAGTACATAAGCGCATAACCTGAACGAACGGGTAGTAAGACGTGGTGTTAAAAAAAACATTTACTTTCACGTAAAGGTTATTTTCTTGTGTGTGTGTTTTTTTTGATGGAAGACAAAACGATACACTTAACTCGTTGACGTGACGTTCAGCCTGACTTAGCATAAGTTTTAACAAGGAATAAACTTTCACATTACGTTACGTGTCTCACGTGATCCCGCCAGCCAACCACCTTGCGAGCAACTAGTACTTCTCTTTGGGGCTTGTATGTTGTATATTATTTTTATTTTGTACTAGCAATCCCGCACGGCTTTGCCCGTGACCCACTGTGGCATAAGAATTATATAAGCCACCCTCACCCCCCTTCCATGGTGCCTGATTTCCATGAAAATATCTGAAACGTAATTCTAAACCAGATTAACAATATTTGCTTCAAAAATTTTGTTAAAAAATAGTCTAATTAAAAAACTAGTTAAAAATTTAAAAATCCGGCTTCGAGGTACATTCGGATCCCCTTCCGTCCATCTATGTTAAAAATTTCAGATTCCTGCATGCCGTAGATTTGGCTGGGCGTCGCACACAAACAAACAACACACCACACAACACTTCTTTTTTTACTATACTAAAATGTTATTTCCACTTGATATGTTTTTTATTAATTATGTCCTACTTAGATTTTTTTTTCAAAAAAACTATTACTAGGTATGGTTAAGAAGATATGAATAAAGATATAAATAACTCTTTAAAAAATTTCGCAAGCATATTTTAGGTGAAAACTTAAATTAAATTTGAAATTACCCAAATACCCCCACCCTACCATAGATAATTTGAACTGTGTGTACTGTTTTGTGTGTTGGAGCCAAAAAACATTGTGTTTGGTGGTTGTTGGTGGTGTGTGCGCATCAGGGGTGGGCGGGTGACGGATTACAAACGGCCCGGGGCTACAAATATGATGGCCCTTAGCATCACAACAAATTCTAGGGGGCTCTGGAACCCCCCCCCCTACGACCCTGCTCTTGGCTCATTCCAAGAAACATCCTTTGTTTTTCAATACCATATGAATGTATGAGAAAAGAAGTAAAGTATTTGAAATGTTGACAGAGATAATTTTACAATCGGAAGTTTTACAAGGTGAATCTTGAAGGTGAATATTAAAATATTCATTAACTGATATTCTGTTGGTGACATATACAATTAAAACTGTAGTAAGAGTTACAAAATTAAACATTAGATTTTTATATGTATTTGTGGACCCTCCTTTAAGGGGACGTCCAACATATCCCAGGGGGGTCCAGTTAATCCCAGGGGGGTCCGGACACCCCTCTCCCCCATATTTGTACACCCTTTCTTAGCATAATTTATTGATATTTACTACTGAAGCTATGTTTCAATGTGAGCTGGAGCGATGAAGCAAAGTATTTGTAACTTTTATTTTAGCACTGCGTCTTACTACCCGTTCGGTTTATACGCATATATACTAATTAAGCTAATGGTTCTAGGGATTAGGAAGGTTATATTAATAGGAAGGGTAACAGCATTCGTGTAAAGAGAGAGTGTAAAGCCATTTTGGTATAACTAACCTCAGTACACCCGACCGAGATTCGAACCTCGATCTTCCCGTCATCGGCAGTCTAATCTACTGCGAGAATAACACGTTGAGCCTCGCGGCCACCGGTGTGGGTTTTAGATTTGTTTAAAGTAGACTTTCACTTGATTTAAAAAATTTAGAGTGGGGAAGCCATAAAAATAATGTTCCATTTTTTGACATGAATCACTGACAGGGCTAGTTGAGCTCCACCATGTCTTTTATCTGACTCCGACTTGAGTTTGAATCCTGGCTGGGACTAATCGGGATTATTTTCTCACGAAAGTGTTTTTTAATACTTTCTAGGCCAATATTGTCGCATTTATTTATTCAAAAACTACCCTTCTTATGTTCAGCCCCTTGTTGTTTATAGGTTTTGAGGTAAATACATGTAAACAAATACGATAGAATCTGGCTATTTCGACATTGCTTAATTGGAAAAATTGGATAATTCAAACCCACCATGATTCTTCATGAATTGCCTATTTCATTCAATGGTAAAAAATAACATTTAGTTCGAATTTTCAAAAGGAAATATTTGTATAATTATAATCCTATACACTATATTGTTAATTTTTTCAAGTAATAATATTTATTTAATCCCATTTGCCAAGAATGTTAAATGAAGTTAGTTATTGAAGGGTAGTAAAAGAGAAAGCACATACAACGATGGAAAACCTGAGAAGATTCACTAAGAGTCCTAACCAGAAGTGAAATACAATATTTATAATGCAATCAGTGAACGTGAACATTCTGTTTATTTCGTTGAGCTAAGCAAACTACAATAAACCAGGATTACTAAATTGTTTCCGTCGTAATGTTGTTTAAGATCAAAAAACGGTTTAATTCTTCAACTTTCTTGTGTTAATTTTCATAAGTTTTATGTTTTGTGTTTAAATCTTACTTGTTTTTTTTCGTGTATGTACGTTACATATTGTGCATGTGTGTTTGGTTTAGAATATATAAAATAATATGTGTGTTTATATGTAGCATGTTTTGAGGTTATTGATTTGTTGTGTATCAAATGCCTAGATACTCATAAAATTGGTTAGTTCAAATTTTGGATTTTTTCAAAGATCGCTTGCACGTTGAGTAAAAAAGTTCTACTTTATATTATATAATTTACTCCGATATTCTGAGTTCGTAGTAAATCAGTGTAGGGACATCTATGACAATTAATTATAAAATAAAACTACATAGTAAAAAATAAGGTAATTCTTCAGCAATGTTTTGTAATATAGGTAATTTTAAATAATGAATTTAATAACTGTCAGTGAAGTTGAAAACACATACTCATACATTCATGAGGAAATAATAATATTTAGATAAGCAATAAGTAAGAAATCAATTCCATCTCAAACCTTATGTTGAAGCACAAAACTAATAAGTTCTAATAATTCTCAAGACCCAAATGAACGTAACTCCAATTGGCGCAACACATTTCCCAATTTTTAATTTTCTTTTTGTTCAATCATTTGTGCTTTATTTATGTTCATAAGTGTATGCACAGGAACCTTTTTTTTCTGTAAAATTAGGCTTTTTAGAGAATACCTGAGCCCAAGCTAGCCCGTCACATATTAATTAAGTCCAATACACAACTTTTATCAAGTACATGTGTTTAAAAAATGTGTACACGACTCCCCAATTCGCTGAGGGTTTAAATCCATCATTTTTACTATACCTAAAGATTTTGGTTATTATTTGAATGATATGTCAATGTGACGTCACAAATATACGTCAAAGAAACAAAATCCTTTTCTGTGATCACACCTTCATTCTTCCCAGTCATGAACTCTAACCCGCATTCCAAGTGATACCAAATGTATTTTAAAATTTACCCGCTTCGGTGGCCGTATGGCCTAACGCGACACTCTCGCAAGTAGACAATACTGCCGATGACAGGGAGATTGAGGTTCGAATCTCGGTCGGGTGTACTGAGGGTAATTTTTCAAAAATGGGTTTCCACTCCCTTTCCCTGCAAATTCTGGTATACTTTCTATATATATAGCATTCATAATCACTTAAACCATTAGCGTAATCAGTACATTAAGCGTATAACCTGAACGGGTAGTGAGACTAGGTGCTAAAAAAAGTCAGGTAATGTGATGAATAACATTAAAATGAATGCTTCTCAGAAGTGTTTGTTATATTTCTAGTTCATCTCCCAATAAAGCTGAGTGGTTAGTGTGTGTACCTACCTACCGGTACTCGAGATTGCTAGTTATGAGGTGAGTGCTTTGACTTAAGTTCTCAAACAAGGGACCCTAGACAAATATTGACACCGCCTTAATCATTATCAGTAAACAGTCAGTACTCTTAGAGATCCTAATAACGTAGATTGTTCAGTCTCTATTGATCTTAGGGTCTCAAAGTGGAAGGGAATAGAACGGAACTCGGGGTCGGTCTTTTTGTTTGTTTCTCGGTTTTTAAAAGTAAACTTTGACATTTACACAGTTGATTTCATGGTTGTAAGAGTACATTTTAACACTTTTAACATTTTGACAGTTGTCGGTTTCCTAAAAAGGTCATAAAAGTCGATTTTGACACACTGGCAATTGATGTCAATATTTATAAAGTCGAGTTTGATACTTTTGACAATTTTACAGATTCAGTCAATTCCCTAAAGGAAAAAAAAGTAATGAAAGTCGATTTTGGCATTTTGACAGATAATTTCAAGACCAAAAAGTCGATTTTGACACTTTGAACATTTTTGTCAGCTGTAGTAAATTTCTTACAAAGGTCATAGAAGTCTATTTTGACATTTTGACAGTTGATATTCAAGGTTGTAAAAGTCGATTATTATACTTTAAAAGTTTATGTCAAAGTTTAAAAAGTCTATTTGGGCTCTTTTGACAATTTTATGATTGATATAAAAGTTGTAAAAGTCGATTTTGACAAGTTGGCCGTTAATATCAAGGTTTAAAAAGCTGCTATCAGTTATCTAAATGCCAATTTTTACACTTTTGACAGATGTTGTCAATTTAACTGGCATGCGTGGTATGGAGAGTGAAAGATGGGCCATGCAAAGATTTCTGGCCAAAATAAATGAAACACTGTTTCAGTAGATATAGTCTACAGGGTGGGTTGGAAACATTTAGACGATCCATGCAAAGGAAGGTGATGGACAACGTGCTGAGGTTTGTCTGACGTCCAGTGAAGCTCATCTGAGAAACATTATCTTCAAAAGTTAAAAAGTGTTTTATGTAGTTTGATTTTATTTAGATGTTGAATATTTACTTTTCAACTAAAGTGTTAATTTTCAAGTTATCAATCCTCTAATTGTTTCTGCCCCATCCTGTATTTAATCTGACCCTTTATTTTTGTCGCTGGTGTGTCTATCCACTGAGCTAACGTTAGCAAAATCAGGGTTCCTTCTTATACGATGATGAATTAACTGTCGGGGAGTAGGTGACCTGGCGGTCTAGGGGTAAGGTGTCAGACTTCTGTACTGGAGGTCCAGGGTTCAATCCTCGGTCACGGCACAGATTTATCTGATTGCCGAACTCTTCCTTCACCTCTGACAAGACGTGTATTAATAACAACTTGTGAATGTGTGGAATGCCAGGCCTTCACCGTGGTTCGGATCCCACGTTAAACTGTAGGTCCTCCATTTCATCTCACAATCACCCTACCATTATGCATTAGCTTAAGTGCGTATAACCCGAACGGGTAGTAAGACGCGGTGGTGATGATGATGATAATAATAATAATAAAACTACTGGGTCGCTGGGTGCTGTGTCTGTTCTAGAGTTGTTTGTTTATAAATCGTATCCTGATCAGATTATGTTTCTAGCACCACGTCTTACTACCCGTTTGGGTTATACGCCTATGTATTAGTTACTCTAATCTGCTAGGAATGAGGAAAGCTGAAAATATAGGTAGTGTACCCACATTTGCTTTAAAGAAGAGTGAAAAGCATTATAAAAACCACCCTTAGTACACCTGACAGGTATATAGCCCCGATCTGCCCATCATAGGCAGTCTTGCATACTGCGAGAGTGAAGCCCTAGACCATGCGACCACCGAAGTGGTTGAGCTGATGATTAATTGGTTCAGAGATTGAACGGTAAATACCGCAACTAAAACTGAAAATAAAAAAGTAGCCTATGTATATTTAGTTTTAATTTTACCCGCTTCGGAGACCGTGTGGGCTAACGCACTGCTCTTGCAGTAGACGAGACAGCTGATGACGAGGAGATTGAGGTTCGAATCTCGGTCGGGTGTACTGAAGTTTTTTTTCCAAAATGGTTCTCCACTCTCCCTCCAAGCAAATTCGGGTTCAATTCCTTTAATATAGCCCTCCTAATCTATAAAACGATTATCGTAATTAGTACGCATGCGTACAGCCCGAATCGGTTGTAGGACGCGGCGACAAAAACAATATACTATGAAAACTGAGGCAAGCGTTAATAAGGTAATACTTTTTTATCCGTGTTTTTGGAATATTAATTTCAATGAAAAAATTATTATTATTTTTTTTTTAGAAAATTATCTGCATATTTATAAATTAAAATTTTAACTCTATAAATTTTGCTTCAATCTTTTATATTATTTAAACTTTTGAATAAAACTTTTTTCAAAATATGGAATCAAATTCATTTCCTTCAAAGCTTTTTTTCCAAATAGAAAAGTTTTATTTTCGAGGGGTTGAAAGATGAGAAATACATTTTTAGATTTTCCAATGCTAGATTACAAGTATATATACTGCGCAATGCGCATGCTCTTGTATTAATTCTTAAAAAATAATTACCTCAATTATTTTATAGTCACAAGTTTTCAAAATTGCTAGGAATTATGCAAATAGCAGTCATGATAGCGTGTTGTTCCACGGTACTAACCAACTTGTACTGAATTTGAGGGTGTACATATGGGAAGGGGGTGGGAGATGGAACATTACAAGAACAAACACAAGATGGCTTTTACAATTAAAAGAAGAACACAGTTCACATTTTACATTGCTGCCACTGGACAAAGAGGTAATGTCGGCCTCTTGAAGAAAATCAATTGTTACCGCCCAATCCCTCAACCTAGGTTTCATTCTATCAGAGCTCATTAGGGGGGAGTGTGAATTGGCCGATGCAACTTTCTAAAAGAGGAAACCAAAAGACACAAAAGGGAGGAAAATAAAATTGATCATGAATAATAGGACAATTAGTTAGGAATAACATAAAAGGAAAAACACAGGAAACGGACATTGGATGTGAATATAATATTATAATGTATCTCTGAGGAAAACCTCTTTTTCTACCAACCTTTCCTGTACCTTCTTCCAAATATAATACAATTACCTCATAAAGCGAAAAGAGGTTTTCCTTATAGATGTAACATGTTATATTTATTTAATTTTCTTTCAACCGAATATGATAAAGGATCGGAGTTTAGAAGATGTAAAAAATATTTTTATTTCATAAATATCATACATTTCCATTCAGCCATAAATACATAAATATAATTTTTTGTGTATGTTCAATACATTCACGTTTTGAGGAAACTTAATAGAGTACATTATGTAGTGTGTAAATTTACCATAATATATTATCATATATCATATAAATACTTTAATTTTAACGTAGCTCACATCACTATACATAATATCTATTTAGAATAATGCACCATTGATACAAAATTGTCAACTATTATTGTGTACAATTAAAAAAAAACAGTCAAAAGTCTATCTAGAAAAAATAATCCATTTTTAAACATTCAATAAAATGTTTAAAAAAAACTACGATTTCTTTTTTACTAATAAGCATATTTAAAGTTGAGAACATTAACCAAATTGTTTTATTAATTTTTGTTGAATTACTTTTATTATTACTATCTTAGATGATCAACTAATTTAGAATGCAAATTGTTAATAATTAATGCTCATTCACAATAAACGTGATTTCCTTAACAAATCTGTAGGTAACTAATTTAAACTAACAGCATGACCAATAATTTAAGATAATGTTCAAACTATTGTGAATACCGCCTTACATAAAATATTTATTATCTTACCAGATACAAAATATAAATAACTGCAGCCCCAATTTACGTAAATTAGTTTAGGTTTGGTTTATTTTTATAAACTTTTCATCAATTCTTATTAACACTATCCATAGTTTATTAAAATCTTTTAAGTTATTACGAATCTTATCTTCAGTATAACGTTTTCACTTTAAAACGTTCCCTCAAACAAATTAAAGTGTGGAGGCTTATTTGGAAAAATGAATTTGATGGATGTTATAATATAGTTTTCTATCATATAATAAGTTTTAAATATATAAATTATGTTTATATATTTAAATATGTTATATAAAACAATTAAACTCCACGTACAGCACCTGCATTTGAGGTATATTCTATAAACTACTTTTTTTATCTGTAGGCAAGAATGAATATTAAATAAAAGTGAGGCTCTTTAATCCCCACCAATTCTACGCTGAAGACTTTCAGCACTCATTTGAAATAAATATTACTGTAGTGTTCTCTAACAATGAAATGCCCATACCTGTCGAATTTATTTAATAAATAAATTATTGGGAAAGTTTTCAACATACTATGAATACTAACTAACCAAATTAAAGGTATCAATGGCACTATTACAATAGGAACAACTGAACTCATAATAGATTCATGGAGACATAAATTAGGATTGTTTAAGATTTATAGAGTGCTATCGGCCCTAACCTTATTGTAAGAGTGAAGTCAATAAATATACCAACTGGAACGGGAAAATCTCAGTCTATTTGCCGTACAATACACAATTAAATTGTTTTTGTTGTATTAGTGACGTTAATGTTTATTAATCTTGATTTACACGTTCGCCGAAAATAGAAAGCAGAGCCTGCTTCACTGGCGCAGCAATCCACTCGCTGTATGTTGACCCATGATGCATTGCAACGCTTATTTAAAACAGATGTTTGTCAAAATATTTTATTTTCTAGTGGATAAACATATATTTTAGTTCATTCTCCCGATGGATGCTTTAAAATTATAGCGCTGTGTCGTGGCACAATCCAATACATGGATACACACGCTTTACATTAACGAGTTGTTTCAAATCTCCCCACAAGGCAAACGAAGCTGTCTGCTAGCTTCTGGCTCTACAGCGCATGCGTTGTCAAATGTGCGTGCACACAGATTTGAGATGGCTAGCTCTGAGATTTGACTGGTTCTCCCGTGCCGAACATCTCAACCAGAGCGGACGTAGTAGAGATGAGTTTAACTTTAGCGGAAGCAGCTCGCCCGATGAGGCCGGAAATCTTGTGATTGGCTTAGAACTCGTCACGTGACTCTATCTTTGTTCTGTGCTTGTTTTTTTTCGGTGGACGTGTGAATTCACAGTTAGTGTTCTCACTAAGATCTTGCTTCAATACTAGATGACGGCCTTATGGCTACGATGCACCAATAGAAACCTCCTTGCGTCTTAATATACCTCACTCTGACACGTTTGCATCTCAGGGTTACCACCTTTTATTATTTGAAAGATAAAAAGGGAGAGTAGGTCACATGCACACATATTCCAGGCAGCAAACTTTTATATCTCAAACCGAATAAGGACTTCAGCAAATATTTTTTAAATTAATTTAAATATGACGGAGACTTCTCTTAACCATAATCTTAAGTGAATTAGAAAGGTCTTATGATTGTCTAGCACAGCCGCGGACAAACTACGGCCCGCGAAGTCAATTTGTGTGGCCTGCAGGATTTTGGACAGTTGCATACATCCCATTAACGATAACAGTTTGAGCAGGTAGGCTAAGAAGCAACACGAGTCATGACATATTTTAAATCTATTTTCTATGAATTTTAGATTTTATTTGCTACTTTCTTTGTGTGCCAAAGTATATAGTTAGTTTATAGCTAATAATGTATTTTTGTATGAAATAAGTTCATTATTGGTAAATTCGATTCTTGTGCGTAGAGACCTCATATATTCTTTGTGGCCTCGGGGAGGGGGGGGGAAAGTTTCCACCTTTGGTCAAACAGCACTAACTCAATATAAGTTAAAATTGGAACTCTTACCTTTTCCTCCTGTACTCTTAATTTGTAATCATGAGAGTGACCTGTTACTCAAGAATTAGAAAAAATAATATGACTTTAAGATCTATATTCAATTATACAAACAGATTTTAGTTAAAAGCCAATAACAACAACGGGAGTAATATTATTTGAAAACATTCATGGCCATTTTAAACTAGGTATATATCCCAATAGACGTGAATTTGGAAATCTAGTGCAAGATGTTTTCAAAATGGTTGTATGTAGACAATTGAAAAAACTTCTCCTGGATCACTGTGCAATCATCTTTTTTATATGAAAATATCTTGACTAATTTGACATTTAATACTAGTACATGTAATATTATTAGTATTTGTGTTGTTGCATTAGTAATTTTATGTTGTTGTTATTATGGGAACTCCACTTTTAAATTTAAAAAGGTGGTAACGCCAATTTAAAGAGACGAAAAAATAAGGTGCTAAATTGTTTGAAAAACACATTTATGTGGGAAGGGGGACGGAGGGGGAAGTCGGTTTAAGCCAACAGTAAACTATTACCAACTTCAAGTGTCCCTTTTAGGCCTGATCCTCGCCCCGAATTTGAGATTAGGTGACGTAGAAAACTGCGTCTCGTCTGGTTCCTCTTTCGAGTCTTCGTAACTGTCCTCACGTCTTTCTTCTTCTTCTTTGCTCTCTCCTTGTTGTGAATTCTCCCTGCTACCTTCCCCCTCGTCCTTGCCGTGTCCCACCTCTTGCTGAACATGCGCGGGATGGTACCTCACCTCCTGCTGTTCACTCTCGGCGACATCGAGTTTCTGAGGAACTGGTCTCTGCACCTCCAAGTCAACTTGATCCCTTATCTTGTGGGTCCTTAGTTGCTGCTGTCTAAATTGCTTTTGCTGTTGAAGGTACGTCATAGGAAGCTGCTTGTTCTGTTGCGGCGGCCGCTGTGTCTGTTGGGTACCCTCGTATTCTTCCTCTTCGTTCTCGTCGTCCGAATAATCTTCGTCCACTTCCGGTGGAATGTCCCCTCTGTTCGGAGTCGGTGTGTCCCTCTCCTTTTGCACCTTGTTGATGAAATTGCTGTGAATGTTCCCGGCGGCGGCCAGAGTCGCCAGCGTCTCGGCGGCCTCGCGGTTGGGCAGTGTCGTGTAGAGTTGAGCGCCTTGGGCCACGTTTGAATAGAAGGACGCCGGGGGCGTCTTACCCTTACCGTCACTTCCGTCGTCTTCGATAAGATTACCGGTCACCTTTTGGGCCTCGTCACCGCGATAAGCAGCCTCGGCCTCGCTACCTGTCGACTTCTTTTGGTGCTGGTGCTGTGGTCCGGTAGACTCCTGGGTGCTTCTGATGACGGTGGGCTCAGGGTTGTTCTCCGCACCTTCCTCATCGTCTGTGTAGTGGTCAACGAGTTTGCTGATAAAATGAGGGTTCCGAGACTCCGTCTCCTCGTAGTTGAAAGTCTGGAACTGGGGATGGAAGTCATCTCGTATGGTCTTCAGCGTCAGGGAGTTGTCGAACCCTTGCTCGTGATGGAAACCCTCCGGGAGACCGGAAGCTTGCTGCAGGAAGTGCTGTTGCAACTGAGGCTGTTGGATCAAGGGAAGTCCGTAACTGTCCAGAAGTTGTTGCTGCTGCGGTAGCGCACCTTGGAGTAGATGGTAGAGATCCTGCGATGTCAGGCTGTTGGCGCCGTTCGTGACGTCAGTGTTGGTTTCGAATATCTGGAGGGGTGATCCCTGGGACTGGATGTGCTGAATGTATAACTCCTCCGGGGACCTGCCGTTACTAGGTAACGAATGGGGGTCACTAGTGGCTGGGATCTTGGGTGCAGGCAGGCTAGGGTCAGGGTCAGGAGCGAAGTAGACTGGTTTCCCGTCCGATGTGTGCAGCGTCTGGTCGTTGGTGTTTTCATGGACCTGGTAGCCCTTCGAGGGCTGAATGTTGACGCTCGTCGTTCCAAAAGTCCCAAAGGATCCCCCGTGATCCCCTGATGGGAAGAGGTGTGACCCGATGGGCGCTTGGCTTTCAGCGTGGCCCTGGTTTGCACCCAGACCTAAGCCATGGCTTTCAGAGAGTCCCTGGTTCGCACCCAGACCGAAGCCATGGCTTTCAGCAAGACCCTGGTTCGCACCCAAACCGAAGCCGTGGCTTTCAGAGAGTCCCTGGCTCGCACCCAGACCAAAGCTATGGCTTTCGGAGAGTCCCTGGTTCGCACCCAGACCAAAGCCATGGCTTTCAGAGAGTCCCTGGTTCGCACCCAAACCAAAGCCATGGCTTTCAGAGAGTCCCTGGTTCGCACCCAAACCAAAGCCATGGCTTTCAGAGAGTCCCTGGTTGGTACCCAGACCGAAGCCATGGCTTTCAGAGAGTCCCTGGTTCGCACCCAGACCGAAGTCGTGGCTGGTCTGGGTTAACTCGTGGGTCTGGCTGGCCTCTGCACGTTTCCCATAGAGGGAGCTAGGGTAGGGTGCGCTACCACCTTGGGGCTTGTCCGACAGGCTCAGGTTTGGTGCCGGAATCGTGTGAATGGGACCTAAAGTAACAGAAATAACAGATATTTACCAGAAACATGCATAATTATAATTTATTTAATGTATTGCCTCATTGAAGCTAAGAATAATTATATAACCTATACAGTAAAACCTTGGATTGCGAGCATAATTCGTTTCGTAAACGTGTTCGTAATACAAAGCACTCGTATATCAAAGTGAATTTCCCCCATAAGAAATAATGGAAACTCAGATGATTCGTCCCACAACCCAAAAATATTTAATCTAATAATGATTAATACCTTTTTTATTTTCGTTATTTAAATGTAACTGTACTGTAATCAAATTTATTAATTAAATTTAATGGTGGCTGGTGTGAGGTGGACGAGAGAGATAGGAGGAGGTGAGTTATTGTTTAGGACGACTTTCAATGTCACTAACGGAATCACTGCTATATGTTGGCTAACTCAAAAGTTTTTTGTGCGATTTTAACAAAGAACCTATCCAATGAAACTGCTCGTATTGCAAGATATCGCTCGTTTATCAAGTTAAAATTTATTGAAAAATTTTGCTCGTCTTACAAAACACTCGCAGACCAAGTTACTCGCAATCCAAGGTTTTACTGTAGTTCCAAAATGTGTTATTTTAAGATGTTTAAAACCAATTATATTTACAAATTAATCTTAAGACCAGGGATATGATGAAGTGCACCCGCATTAGCGTGGAGAGATGAAGGGAAACTCACAGTGCTAAATCACGTGTGTAAAATCAACACTATTCCACCCGGTCGAGATTCAAGATTCAACTTCTCCATTGATTACAACCCAGTATATTGTGAGTGTGATGCCAAAGATCATGTGATCACTGGTCTGGAAGAAAAAGGTGATTCCAACATCACAAATAACAATAAATAAGTAAAACATTTTATTTTCCTTTTCACCATTTTCTAATAAAAGATTAGGCAGCAAATAAATTAAAGAGAACGTAAAAAAAATTGCAAACATTGAAGAAAGTGATAAAACTTTTTTTAATCTTATTTCATTTTTGAGAAAACCAGTTTTGTTTCAACTATTCCATTTTTTTACTGTTATTTATTCTTAATACAATGCAAAATTATTTAAAACAGATTATTCTACTGGTAATTACAATATTAATGATAATTACCGTACTATTTTAAGAAACTACAACTTGAAATTCAGTTCAGTGGCTTTAATTTGACACTATTGCTATGCCCCCAAAATGATGTCCAATATTTAATTAATACTATTGATGATTTAAAAAAAGAAATGTGTTGGCACATCGCTTTATGTTTTTTTTTAAGTTTTGTATCATTTAATTATTATAAAAGAGAGTATTGATATATGTACAGTCAACTTCATCTTTAAATATACCACAGCCTAAATATAAATATTTAATGCTTAAACTTAAATACAAATAAATATTATCGCAGAGTGACAAGTTAAAATGGTATGGTTAAATTATAAAATAAATAATTATTAATAAATATTTTGCTAGCCAATTGTATGTGAAGTTAATTTTTAGGCCAATTGACTTTCGGTGAACAAAACTAGGTTATTTTTATTTGATACTCATTTAGGACCAAAAGAACTTAACTTACCATTTGATATACATTTTTAGCTAAATGATTTTAGGCTAAATTACTTAACTAGGTCGATTTTTTAATTCGAAATTTGTTTTAGGTCAAATTAATTTAAGTTAACTATCATTCAGTCAATTCTTAGATCCAATGACTTTGGACCCAGCGACTTTGGGTGGGAATAAGGGAATGCGAGCTAAGGGAAGTGTTTTTACCATTTTTATAGCAACCTTTTTTGTCAAAATAACCACAAGATTGTCCCGGTAGAAACAGAGTTTAGTTTTCATAACTTGGAGATATCAACAGTTGTTGAATATCTGCCATGATCATAGCGGCATTAGATGACAAACATTTTAAATGATGAGAAAAAGTTGTCATTAAATTTCAGGACACCCTTACCAAATATTCAAGAAATGTTGAGGTCACCATGAGAAGAAGATTAAACTCTTTATTTCTACTGGAGGAATATTTCATTCATACCAACCAAAAATGTTCTTATATAAAAGCTGAAATAACACTGCCCTCCACTCGCATTCCCACCTACTTCCCCAGTTAAGGCCTACTGCCATGTCCCTCTTTAAGCTCCTCACCCCATCCGGGGGAACTGCATGTACCTTTGTCGTCGTCACTTGCCAGAGGATGAGGATGATGATGAACGATGGTCTCTACCGTTGGATGTACGGGTGTTGGCGAGGGGCTATACTCGAAATGCGTGGGAGAGGCGGGTGGATAGAAGGGCTCCTTCAACATGGGCGCCCTGAATGTTTCTTTGAAGGTGTTAACATGTCCACCGCTTGAGTGCAGCAGCGCCGACGTTGTCGATGGCTTGTAGACGTAGTTGAAGGACGTCGGACGCCCCCCGACGTGGTGGCTGTAAGGGTGGGAGGAGGTATAGGGGGAAGAGGAGTGCCCTTTGAAACGGAAAGGGGGGGAGTGCTCGTGGTTGAGGTTTGGTGGCGCCATCCCGTGTGAGGGGGAGGAGATTATGCGGGGGGTATAGTTGGGCGAGTGGTGGTACTTGGTCTTGGAGACGTATGAGAGGGCGTGTTTCCCCGGGTACTGGATGGTGAGGGGTGGGGGGGACGGAGGTTTTGGAGGGTGCGGAGGTCCGCGGATCCTGTAGCGGTAATCAGCGTCGACTGATTGCAGGAGAACAGCCATCGCGACAGTTAGGTACACGGCCAGTGGCGCCGGAATCTGCGGGAACAGCAACCAGAAGTTAAATTAATAAATGGATAGAAACTCTTGAAAAATACCAACACATCTTTCTGGCGGTCAATATTGATAGCTTTTTACTCATTTTTATATCATTATTTTTGCACCCCATCTTACTACCTGTTCGGTTTATATTCATATGCACTAATTACGCTAGTGAGTTAGGGATGAGGAAGGTTTAAAAAAGGAAGTGTGCCCACATTTGAGTGGAGGAAGAGTGGAAAACCACTTAGGAAAACCCACACTTAGTACACCCAACAGGGATTCGAACCCCCGAGTTCCGCATCACCAGTAGTCTGGTATATTGCGAGAGTGACGTCTTGGACCATTCGACCACTTTATTATCTTATTAGTGATATTTTATAGATATTAACACTTTCTATGAAAATTGTCGACAGAATTTTCCACTGTTTGAGTAACTCTTATAACTTCAAAAAAATGTTCCTTTCTATCCATCTCAGACAGTAGTTGAATAAAAATAATCAATCATACCCTTCTGAGCCAATACCCATCCGTGTTCAGTCTACAACAAGTTGACCCGACTGTCAGGCGCTCACTCGCAAGACGTGCTGTGTTTGTCTGTTGTTCCACTTCGGTGGTCGCATGGTCTAAGGTACTAATCTCACAGAGCTAGACTGTTGATGACGGGAAGATCAAGGTTCGAATCTTGGTCGGGTGTACTAAGGGTGATTTTTAGTTTACAAAATGGTTTTCCACTCTCTATCTCCACGCAAATGCGGGTACACTTCCTTTGAATATAGCCTTCCTAATCTATAAAACCATTAACGTAATTAGTATATAAGCGTATAACCTGAAATAGTAGTAAAGTTGTGACAAAATAAAAATAATTAACGGCCGGGGGCCAGATATTGTGTTTATTCTAGATTTAAATTAGTTTATAAGTCGTATGCTGATATAATCAGTTGGCTCAGAAAGTGAAGTTAATTAATACCTCAAATAAATTTGATTTTAAATTTAATTCTTTCTCTCATGCACATATGATAATATTTTTGTATGACAAAATCATGAGTAAAACAAACACGTATCATGTGTGTAGATACTAGTAATTACTTTCTAACATAATTGTGTGTATGAAGAGGGGAAAACTTTTTTTTTTAATTCAATTGTAACCATTTCTAAACCAAACACTTTGCTTTCGATTAGGGATATACACATTTCAAATTATTCAAAATAAGTTATGGCACAAGCCATTTTAAATATATATATCACACTTAGTAAAGGAGGACAGAAGAATTTGACCGTCCCTTTAAAAAGTTGTGAGATTATGAACGCGACTAATTAGTTTAACGAGAAAGGAAAAATCACACTCACGAGTCACGGCAAAGATATAATTCTAAACTATCACGTTTCGTTTTCACTAAAGGGAACGTGTAATTTCGCTTCGCCATGCCATTCATACCTTCTGTAAAGACACAAATAAAAGGGGATTTTTTTTAACTATATTTTATTTTAAAGTTGTAGAATTAGCAGGAAACACAGATGGCACGATTGGAAAGCTGGATTCTTTGTGAAGAATATCGGCATACAGTTTGAAAAGGATATTAAATCTCTTGCGAAAAGAAATAAAATAGCGTGCTGCTGTCACGTTTTACGTTATGTGACATTATTATTATTATTATTATTATTATTATTATTAATTATTATTATTATTTATTATTATTATTATTATTATTATTATTATTATTATAATTAAGATATTCTCTAGTGCTGATGGTGACTGGTTTTCTGCTAATCAATTAAATAAATATTGGGGTCGAGAGCTTTAAGGTGGGAATGTAGGGACGCGAATTAAGGGCAGTATTTTTGCAGTTTTTATTTCGTTGGTTAAAAAAAATCACATGATTATCTAGTAGAAACATAGAGTTTAATTTTCTTCACATGCTGATACCAACATTTGTTGAATATCTGTCAAGGGTGTCCTGGAATTTAATGATAACTTTTTCTCTTCATTTAAAAAGTTTCTCATCTAATTCTAGTATACTTATTACAGATATTCAATAAATGTTAATATCACCATGTGAAGAAAATTAAATTCTATGTTACTACTTGAGTGGCAAAAAAAAAAAAGAGTTTTGCTATAAAAATTTCAAAAAGACCTAACTGATGTGTTTTCTTCAAAGAGACCGCTTCATCCTTTAAAATAACCATTTTCTTACTAATTTATAAATCCGACAGCTAAAAAAAAGCTACCAGATCTACTTTCAAGTCTTCATACGTCATTTGATTTACAGCTTTCACTTTTGTTAAATATTATCAATACCTATGAAATAATACCAATAGTATAGTAAGATTGTATCAATGTTGACCGCAAAAATAGTTTTGTGCTTACTAAAATGTGCCCCGAATTTTCATTCATAACACAAAAAAATATCCAGAGATAGTTTGTCAGTGTCTGTAGGTCAAAAGAGATTGGCACTGAAAGTTTTTAACAAGCCCGTATACAAGTGGTTCGTAGCTATAGGGGTAAGATATCAGCCGCAGACAGATGCCTGAAACATAATTACATACAGTTACAAACGTTACCTACTAGCTGACCTAGTGGTCTAGGGGTAAGGTTTCACACTTCTGTGCTGAGGGTCCGGGGTTCAATCCTCGGTCTCGGCACACATTTATCTGATTGCCAAAACCTTCCTTCACCTCTGACAAGACGTGTATTAATCACAACTTGTGCGTGTGAGGAAAGCCAGGCCTCCACCGTGGTTTGGATCCCACGTTGAACTGTAGGTCCTCCATTTCATCTCACAATCACCCTATCATTGCACATTAACGTAAATGTGTATAACCCGAACGGGTAGTAAGACGTGATGGTAATAATAATATAATAATAATAATAATAATAATAATAATAATAATACAAACGTTACCGAAATTACTTCTTCTCACGCAGTCCTTGCTATGATACCTTTTTTTTTTTTTTATTAAAATATTTATTCTAAACTTGCCCTTGAACATGTAGGTACTGTCCCTTCAAGGTCCTCTCGAAATTAAATTTTTTTTTTCCCAATTACTCTTACAAGTTCAGGCCTCTTGGCTGTTGTATTTATAATGCAAATTCTAGAGTTTCCAAATTTGTTTTTATATCATAAAAGAAGAGCAAAACTCGGAGATCTATTCAAGGAACTCCCCTAACATTATTTATTTACTCTATGGCATTAGGAACTTGAAAGTTCATTCCATACTTACAAAAGTATGCCACCTATCCCTATCTTAAGCTAGTTCTATCCAGTCCAACTCAATACACCCTATCCCTATCTTTAGCTAGTTCTATCCAGTCCACCTCATTACACCCTGTCTTTATATTGAGTTAGTTCTATCCAGTCCACCCCATTACACCCTATCCCTATCTTGAGCTAGTTCTATCCAGACTAACTCATTACACCCTATCCCTATCCAGAGCTAGTTCTATCCAGTCCACCTTATTGCACTCTATTCCTATCTAGAGTTAGTTCTATCCAGTCCACCTCATTACACCCTGTCTCTTTCAGGTCCATCCCAATGTTATCCTCCATCTGCGTCTAGGTCCTCCCAATGGTATCTTCCTATTAGGTTTGCCATTCAGTACTCTGAACAAGGTTCTAGATTCTCCCATTCTAGCTGCATATCCTAGCCACTGTAATCTACGTGATTTGATTATCCTGTAGCTTGTGATGAGTACAAGGTATGTAACTCATTATTATTTAACCTTCCCCACTCCCGAGTAGCCTCATCCCTTTTTGGACCAAATATCTTCCTAAGCACTTTGTTTTCGAGCACCCTAAATTTATTTTTGTCGTATAAGGTAGGAGACCACTTTTCACACCCATAGAGAATAACCGGTAAAATTATCGTATTATATATTCAGAGTTTTACATTCCTTGAAAGCAGGCGAGCTGTCAACAACTTACTGACTGAATAATAACACGTATTTCTTGACTGTATTCTTTTCCTAATTTCAAACTAATATCGTTGTTGTTAGTTAAAATTGTCCTAAATATTTAAACTCATTAACCCTGTCAAATTATATGTTGCTCATAGTAATCTCTATATTTCCTAATATTTCCCGAGTAGTGAAAATTTGATCCGCTAAGGATTTTAATTATATGCTATCACTAAAATATT
Source organism: Timema podura (assembly GCA_033556935.1). Taxonomy (NCBI): domain Eukaryota; kingdom Metazoa; phylum Arthropoda; class Insecta; order Phasmatodea; family Timematidae; genus Timema; species Timema podura. Next base: position 14,469,942 of record JAVRXN010000007.1, on the reverse strand, counting down.
TCAAAATACTTTTCTATTTTATTGATTTTAAATAAATAATTTTCATATTTTTATTTTATTCATTATGTCTCAATGTTTCATTTTAGTGTCTCAATTTACTAATTAATTATTTTGTTTAGCCCCAAAATATTCTTTGTTTTCCTGTGTAATTATTTTATCAATTCTATAGTATCGATTTCTTGAGTACTTTTTAGGTGCTAGCTGGTTATATGTCTCACGACTGTTTGTCAGCACTATAATAAAGGAAGTCGACATCGGTGGTCTTGGGGTAAAGGGCTCGCCTCAGGACCCGATGTTCATGGGTTCAAAACCAGCCGGGGTCGATGGATTTTTCCTTGAGCGATAAAACTCCGTAGCACAATGTCCTTCGGAGGGGAAGTAAAGCAGTCAGTCCCATGTTGATTGTGGATATGTAAAAGAACCCTGTAAAGTATGTGAAAATACCTTTCCCGAAAAAATTGATAGGTCATTTCGCTCTCGCTCATAGAAATTCTCGTGTGCTGATATAATCAGTCGGTTCAGAAAGTGCACGTTAAACACCTCAAATAAATGAATAAAATAAATAGAAATTTAATAAAGGAAATTGAAAATGTAATGGCAAAACATTCGCAGCAAGATATTTAAACTTGTTTAGTCTTAACAGCGAAATTTGATCCATATAGGGAATATATATAAAACATACTTAATATAATTGTTTCCGTACACGTTTCTCTACTGAATCCAGTGTCAAGTGTATGACGGGTGAGCGCGTGCCGGATGGATGAGTCAGGTGCCTGAAGGTGTTAAAACATCTGTCGTTACCGGGCCTCTGGAGGGGGTTCGTCGCAGTCCGGCGAGTCGACGGATGGTCTGCCGAGTTCCACAGTTGACCCACTGATCTACTCCACTCTTTCTTAAGTCATCTGGACCGCCGCGGTGGATGACTGTCGAGCGAGAAGGAGGGGGTTTCTCTTTCTTTCCAAATCCGACGACAAGCCCTTTGATACAGACCGTATGAGGAATATCGTCCTTGACTTTCAACTTGGGAGTACTGATAGTAGTCGACCTCGGTAAAAAAGTGCTCGCCTTAGGACCCGATGACCGTGGGTTCAAACCCAGCCGAGGTCGACGGATTCTTCTTGGGCGATAAAAGCTCATAGCACAATTTCCTTCGGATGGGAAGTAAAACCGTCGGTCCCATGTTGATTGTGACGTGTGAAAGAACCCTGGAAGGTATGTGAAAATATCTTTCCCGGTAAAATTGGTAGGCTCTTTCGCTCTCGCTCATAGAATTTCTCAAGTGCTGATATAATCAGTCAGTTCAGAAAGTGCACGTTAAATACGTCAAAAAAATAAATAATAACAATAATAATACTGTCAAAATACCGGACAAAAAAAAGATAAATAATTAAAATCTTCCTTTATTAATAAATATATGACCAGCTTCGGTGGCCACATGATTTAAGGTATCACTCTCGCAATAGACTAGACTGTCGATGACAGGAAGATCGGGGTTTGATCCCGGTCGGGTGTATTGAGGGTGGGTTTTCCTAAATAGTTTTCCACTCTTCCTCCACGTAAATGTGGGTACACTTTTCTCTAATGATGATAGTGAATATGAGGGTGTGGAACCAGTAAAAACACTCAAACCTAAATAACCAAATCCTGGTGACCCTGGGAACTATTCCCTTTTTGAGAAAAAATCTCCCGGTAACAGCCTGGAATCAAACTCGTGACTTCTAAGGTCAGTAGCCAAGTGCACGGACCTTTATAGCATGAAGCCTGTCAATCATATTAATTAATATAATCCTATCGATCGTATTTCGAGCTCATAGGTTATGTTGGCTTAGTATTTTAAATGTACACATTTAAACTTGTACGTGGCACGCGGCGGAAAATGTTAACCTGATTTCATCTTGGGGAGTAAAAGTGAAAGCTTTCTACGGTGAAATATACTTTTTTTTTTTCTAAGTCTCGTAATTGAATAATTATATTGACGAGTTAGACCTGTGCTTTCTAATATTTTATAACTTTCCCTCATTTAAAACGGACCTGGAATTCAAAATCCGGTCAGCTTTTTTTTTTCATGTTAGTCAACTTAATTTTTTTTAATATTTCATCTCAAGATATTCCTCTTCTTGGCAAAGTTTCAAAATTTGATTAATAAATTAATTATATGGTTTAATAGAAACTCTAGTATTTGTTTGGGCTAGGAACCTAAATGAGCATTCTTATTAGTTTTAAAGGTTGAATCCTTTAGTAACTTATTTTAGAAACGTTGTAAAAAAATTTAAAAAAGTTTTTTTCAAACATTATAAGTTGTTAGTATCATTAATTTTAGTAATTTATTTGTTTGTACACCGCGTCTTATAACTCGTTTGATTTCTCCGCATACTTACACAATTGGGCTAGGTATGAGGAACGTTGAACTTATAGGAAATGTACCAGCATTTGCGTGGAGCAAGCGTAGTAAATAACTTCGGAAAACTTCAGTACACGTGACCGAAATTTTAACTCCGATCTCCCCATCGTCTATGAAATAATCAATGCATAAATTTAGTTTACAAAGTAATAGGACTCACACAGTTGGTGGTCATGTTGTCTAATGCATCAGTCTCACAATTGACTGGCTTATTGGTAAGACGGGGGGGGGGGGGGGGGGAAGGTTATCAGGAGATGTGATTCCTATCTTCTTTCGATCTTTTGACGCTAATGTAGGGGCCTTTCCTAAACAAAAATACACACACCCCAGATCCTTACCCTGTGGATTAAGGCATGAATTACCTTGTTGTCAAATGTACAGGGTGTCTTACTCGCTCTCGGCACCATAAGTGCTTCTCATACAACAATTACGTCCGTTAGTTTGAAGGTTATAAGGAAAACCTCAGGGGCCGAGAGCGAACTAAACATTCTGTACTAATAAAAATATAGTAATTACGTAATTGATTTTGATTCTAACCAATGTTATTTTCGAAAAGGTGTTATTGCATCCAAAACATGTGTTAATAGAATGGTTTTAACATGAAGTTGTCGTTTTATTAATAAAAGGGAAATATTAGTTTATTTTTGAAAAATTGTTATCAAGTATCAAGTATCAACGTGACTACTTAATTTCTTCAGATGCTCTAACATTTTCCAAATTTAACTAGTGTACTTAATAATTCACAGTTTGTATACAGAAGACGTAGACTCTCATTTATATAACAATAATGTTACCTTTTTATCAAAGACTCAGCAGCCAACTTAAGACCCAGTAATTGTACATAATATCTTGGAATAACTCATTCACAAACTTCTAGATTGTGACAGGTTTCCTAAGAGCTCTGGTTGACCTCTCTAAACACTCAACCACGAGGAAGGCCTGATGATATCTAAACATACAATATTTATAGAGCTATAGATTACTAAAATGGAATAAAAATATATGTAGACTCCAAAATAAAGTGTGCTATGACGAAGTACAGTGGTCGATCCTCTTTACACCGGTGTTTCTTGTGACAACACCATTAGAAAACCATTTCAATGTCATTCCTCCTATGAGTGCTGCTTATTGTGGTACCACCATTAGAAAACCATTTCAGTGTATTTCATCCAAGGAGTGCTGCTTATTGTGGTACCACCGTTAGAAAACCATTTCAGTGTAGTTTATCCAAGGAGTGATGCTTACTGTGCCAGCTCCATTTCCCCTCACCCCCTTTTTTCTGAGATTACTGGACCTGTGTTCGATCTAGCTACAGATTGAATACTGAATTAAACACATTGTGAGTTTGTCTACCGGTAGTAAGTGCTAGAGATAGTTGAAACAGTTCTTGTATAGCTAAAATCACACCACCTTGCGTTGATGAAGGCTTATGCTATCTTGCAGAATACAGATGAGTAGGTTAAGTTAGTGGAGTAAATACCTGCGCGAGTCAGACATAAAGGAAGTGGTCACCACGCACTGCCCTATAGCTCGTTCCATTGTCAAGCTAAAAACCCAACAAGTCACAACTGAAATTCTACCTATTTAATAAATATATGAATTAATAGGTGTTTTTACCCGCTTCAGTGGCTGAATGGTGTAAGGCGTCACTCTCGTGTTGGACTAGCTTGTTGAAGATGGGGATATCGGGGATCAAATCCCGGTCAGGTCCACTCACTGAGGGTGGTTTCCCCTAAATGGTTTCCCACTTTTATTCCGCGCTAATGCAGGTAGACTACCTCTAAAATAATCCTCATCCCTACCCATTAGAATAATTATCATATATACGTAGAACCAGAACAATTGGTTAAACTCAGCGAGGTTATATATATATATATATATATATATATATATATATAAAAATATTTAAATATACAAAAAAAAAAGTCTGAAAGTTCCTTCCCCCCAGTATCCTATTATGGTTGGATAACTATATTCTGCCAATAAGGCCTTTCATCCACGGAGATATTCAAATAGGACTCAAAAGTAACGCGATTAAAACCTAAATTACCAACCAGTAGCTTGGGCGGCACCGTAATGTATTTCAGTATTTTAACTTCGGTCTGCTCAATGTGATACTGTTTGCTAACTTGTTTACGATGTGTCCGTGATTAGTATCTAGGAACTCAGCATGCTAGTCGCCGGGCTACTTCAGTTACAAACTTAATCATCATCAATAAATAATTATTATTGAATATTTAATTTACTATTAAAGGCAGCTTTCTTTCGACATTCTGTACAAGGTCATAAATTTTGCATCAGTTTGTTGCAGGCCCTTTTGAAGCGATGAATACTTTATTATTATTATTAATTGTTATTATAATTAATTATTAATAATAATGATCAATAACAATTAATTATAATGAGTATGATGAATTATAATAATTACTATTTTATTATTAGTCTAATTATTATTAATAATTAATTATTGTAATTAAGTTTTTATTATTATAGTAAATTATTAACAATTATTAATTATAGTCATTAACAATAAACTATAGTTATAATAAATAATTATAATCGTTGTTAATAACTATTATTAAATATAATAATATCTAATCATACCGTTCCCTTACCGGGTAGGCAAATAGCTGTACATTTAGCTAAACACTACCAGCTAATCTATAGTTTATTAAATAGTAATTACTCTTAATTATTTTAGTGAGGGTGATTGTATGAACGCCCTAGCCCACGTGCTCACCGATGCGGACACACTTCTGGTTACCAAGTCTTGCCAATAGCCGCGCATATCTGTCCTTAAAGCGTAACAAATAAATAATAATTGCCGGCTGGAGTCAAACCAGTGGTTCCTAAGAGCCGTAGACGGGGATTTAGTGTTCTAACACGTAGCCGTTACGCCACGCCGGTAGCGTTTAAATAAAACAATAATTCATAAAAACGCATTGTCCCAACTCCTTACAAAATCCTATTTTCCCACAATTGTTTGTAGCGCAGATAACTAGCAAAGTTACAAAATACAGACCACCTCTTTTCATTCTTACCTCTTCATTCGCTACGACCGATTGTTTTGTTTTCTTCAAAACTGTGTTACTATACCACTTTGTAATAAATAAACTGTTCTTTCACATGTTTCAAAAGTGGTTAATTAGTGTTTGTGCAAGAGTTGCAAAAATTAAAATCTGCATTTTATGCTAAATCAAAATACAAGTGCATTTGTTTTGACCTTGATCTCGATACATTAGGTTCAAGACAAAAGTCCAAAATATATTCCCATGATTATTTTTATTCGCACACATGTTGTAACTAAAGTAGACGTACTTTGATGACTGACATACAGTTCATATTCAATGTTTGATCAGTTGGAGGCCCTGATTTGTGGTAAATAAAACGATTGGATTTCGATAAATAAAAAGTTTGATTTCTGTGTTAAAAGTTGGCAAACAAATTTCTTATTTATGGTTAAAATAATATTTTAACCATAAATAAGTAATCTGTTTGACAGTTTTCACCAGCTGGGAATCAAACCCGTGACCCCTAGACTCGTAGCCAGTGACCACTACATCACGTGACCGGTTACTCGACGGATTAATATAATATTAAAGTAGGTTTTTAGAAACTTTTGCTACTTTCAGACACCAACTTGCTACCGCGCTTCCAATGTAATTCTGCCAATGACATTTTAATTTATAGCGCGACTTTCGAAATGTGTCGTTAATATCTGGAATGTTGGGTCTCTCTATCCAAGTAGTTTTGTTTTTTAGATTGAAATCCTCTACATGCAACATGTCACAGATAAGTTCAAACCGGATTGGGTCCACTTAAAAACAAGTGAAAAGCTTATATAACAATTTTTTATAGGAAGATCCAAACTGAACCTTGTGGTATAATGGTCAGAACCCTTGGCTGCTGACCTAAAAGTCCCGTGTACGATTCCCGGCCGGTACTTTGGGTATTTTTCCCTAAAAGGGAAATTACCTCAACAATCACCAGGATTTGGTTGATTTAGGTTTAATAGTTTCCACTGGTTCTATACCCTCACACTCACTATCACCATCACCTCATCTCATCGGACATGGAAAGAGCCTCCACGGAAAGGATGTACTATTAGTACATTCGGGCGTCCCCTGGACAAAGGTACATTAGTACTGGCTAATCTTACTTTAAACTGGGTTACAGATTGATGTAGCCCATAGTAAGAGCCTTTTAGAAATTGAGAAAAAAATCTGTCAACAAAATGAACTATTATATAAGTAATATTTTATTATAAATACTACATTTATATCCGTTTTCGATGGTCAAATGCTGCTGCTGAGGACAGGGAGATCGAGGTTCGAATTCCGGTCGGGTGTACTGAGGGTGTATTTCTTCCTAAATTGTTTTCCATTCTCTCTCGCCGCAAATGATGGGAGCACTTCTTATAAATAGAACCTTCTTAATCCCCTAAACTATTAGCGTATTCAGTAAATAAGCGTATAAACCGAACGGGTAGTAAGACACTGCAAAAAAACATATTTTTTAATTAATAGCAACGTATCTTACTACCCCTTCGGGTTGTACCCCTATATTCTAATTACAATAATGTGTTAAGGATTAGTAAGGTTTAATTTAGAGGACGTGCACCCCGAATTTGCGTGGAGGGAGAGTGGAGAAACATTTAGGGAAATCCGCCCTCAGTGCCCCCCGACCGAGATTCGAAACCCCGATCTCCTGTCTTTGGCAGTTTAGTCTAACACTAGAATAGCGCGTTAGACCATGCGGCCACCGAAGCAGGTAAATAAAACCTCCGGTGTTTAGACAAGCCAGCAATAAAACCTCCGGTGTTTAGTCCAGCCAGCAATAAAACCTCCGGTGTTTAGACCAGCCAGCAATAAAACCTCCGGTGTTTAGACCAGCCAGCAATAAAACCTCCGGTGTTTAGACAAGCCAGCAATAAAACCTCCGGTGTTTAGTCCAGCCAGCAATAAAACCTCCGGTGTTTAGACCAGCCAGCAATAAAACCTCCGGTGTTTAGACCAGCCAGCAATAAAACCTCCGGTGTTTAGACCAGCCAGCAATAAAACCTCCGGTGTTTAGACCAGCCAGCAATAAAACCTCCGGTGTTTAGACCAGCCAGCAATAAAACCTCCGGTGTTTAGACCAGCCAGCAATAAAACCTCCGGTGTTTAGACCAGCCAGCAATAAAACCTCCGGTGTTTAAACCAGCCAGCAATAAAACCTCCGATGTTTAGACCAGCCAGTAATAAAACCTCCGGTGTTTAGACCAGCCAGCAATAAAACCTCCGGTGTTTAGACCAGCCAGTAATAAAACCTCCGGTGTTTAGACCAGCCAGTAATAAAACCTCCGGTGTTTAGACCAGCCAGCAATAAAACCTCCGGTGTTTAGACCAGCCAGCAATAAAACCTCCGGTGTTTAGACCAGCCAGTAATAAAACCTCCGGTGTTTAGACCAGCCAGTAATAAAACCTCCGGTGTTTAGACCAGCCAGCAATAAAACCTCCGGTGTTTAGACCAGCCAGCAATAAAACCTCCGGTGTTTAGACCAGCCAGTAATAAAACCTCCGGTGTTTAGACCAGCCAGCAATAAAACCTCCGGTGTTTAGACCAGCCAGTAATAAAACCTCCGGTGTTTAGACCAGCCAGCAATAAAACCGGTGAGCCAAGCAAACTGGGGGCAGGCAGTTGAGAGAGAATGTCGGTCCAGTGACCTACAGTAGAGACCACTCTGAAGGCAAGCCACTTTCCTCTATCCGCACTGCATCCGGCCAGTGACATTACTTTCACCCGCTGGTCCAGGTAAGGGTAGGCAACGCGAGTTAACCCATTTGAACTCTACGGTTTAATTTTTGTAACAGTAAAAGTGAATTTGATTAAATTATATTTATGCTATCCTTCCCCCCTCCCCCCATTTATTTGAGGTACTTAACGTGTCATTTCTGAACTGATTGATTATATTAGCACACAACTATAAACTAACTTTAATCTAAAATAGACACAGTATTCAGCCCCCCACCCCTTTCCCCCGGCTGTCAATCCATCACTGTGAAAGGGGAAACCCACATTTGTCCAATGATAATTTTTTTGGCCATGCCAGGAATCGAACCCGGGTTCCTTAGCTCAGAAGACAGGCACGTCACCGACTGAGCTAAGGTGTTGGAATTTTTTTTAACACCACTTTTACTACCTGTTCAGGTTATATGTCTATGTATTAATTACACTAATGGATTAGGGGATTGGGTAGGTTTTATTTAAAGGAAGTGCACCCACATTTGTGTTGAGGGAGAGTGGAAAACCATTTAGGAAAACCGCCCCTCAGTACACCTGACCGGGATTCGAACCCTGATCTTCCCACCATCAGCAGACCAATCTAACATCAGAGTGAAGCCTTAGAGCTTCCGTCCACTGAAGTAGGTCCTATATACGTGTACACTTTTTTTAATTATTGAAAAATTATCTATCCACGATCTTGTGTACACTCTGTATAACCTGAAAGGTAGTAAACTAACCCTGCATGTTCCCACGACGGTGTAACTTATAAGATAGGGCCATAGTGTAATCCATCATAAAAAGAAGACTACCTTTCAGGGTGAAAAGAATGTACTTAAAAGGATGGGGGGGCGGGGGGGGGGGGATTGAGACCAAGTGGATCCATATTTTCGCAGTTTTAATGAATAAAAGAAACAATTTTTGCTCTACAATAAATTAAATAGCACTTCAATAGATTCGTTTATTTTTCCACACATATTAAGTAATATGAGCAGTTATTGAATATTTGTCATGAGCAGAGCGGAATTTGAACAGAAACGTTTTAAATGAAGAGAGAGAAACTTCTGGTCATATTATTCAATAACCATAACAGGTTTTTAAAAAAATGGCGGACACAATATGTATACATTTAAACATGTCTTTCTGAAGCAATATTTTAATTAATTTAGTCAAAAAAAACTTTTTATAATAAAAAATAATACTGAAACATTAAATATAACTCAATGTCATCAATCCACAAACGAGATAGACCAACTGAGTGGCCACCACCTGTTAGTGAAAATAGTGCCAGCATCTAGGGATAGAGGGTGTCTAGTAGTCAGCCCAACGAACCCTTTTGCCGCTAATCTAAGTTTTCTAGAGCAGAACTATTACTTGTTTAAATAAATTCTCAAATTGTCCTAACAAAGCTGAACTAGACCCCATTCCAGACCCACTGCTTCATCAAAAAAAAACTGTAAGCGCCGGGGATTAAACCCGGGACCTATGGATCTGTATCCAAGAACTCTGACCAATAGACTAGAGAGTCGATCATCACTGAAACATACTGAATTTAATTCACATTCTATTACATCCCCTATTAATAGACCCATCTCACAACTTAATAACAGGTGTATCAGATACAACACTATTGTTTAACCCAGGGGTCGACAACCTACGGCACGCATGCCAAGAGTGGCACCCGGAACGATTTTCAATGGCACGCTGAGAGATTTGAATAAAAATAACATAAAACCTTTATATTTAACTAAAACCATTAATGTGAGTAGTAATATAGATAACAAAGTATTTTATGTTTCAATATTTCAATTGTTTTTTGCTTACTTTTTCAAAATCTCAAAATAATATCTTCAAAACATAAATTTTGCAAAACACATTTGTAACTTTTAGTGTTTATTCTGATTTATCTGATTTATATTAAAATATTAAATATTCAAGAAACAGTAGTTATTTAATTTACTCGATTTAGAAACATGTTGTTACATTACTATTTTACAAGATTAACTTAAATTTGTTTTAATAGTTGTACTAAATAACTAGTATAAATATATAAATGATTTGGGTGGGCTTAGGTTGGTTGGCACGCTGAGTGATTTTGCAATAGTACTTCGACACCACACTACTAAAAGGTTGCCAACCCCTGGTTTAACCAGATATCTTATCTAAGTGCAGTTTTTAGCATTCTTCCTTGACAACAGTGAAATTGGTACTAGGAAAAATTACTGAATAATTTTAAAGCAATAATTTTCAATGTTGATATATATATTTTCTAATCATTTACTTGTTATTTTTTTTTAGCACCGCGTCTTACTAACCTTTCGGGCTATACGCTCATTATTTAATCATTGTACAATTATTTAACTGGTTCCAATCCACTTTTTTCTAATGAATACTACAGTACATTCACTACATCGAGTTCTAGCGGTTTTACCTGCTATCCGTGGGGTTGTATGGGAGTATAAACTTAGAACAGAATAGAGAAGTAGTTCTAGAAAACGACACAGACCATTGGATTTTAAGACGTGTGGCCTGACAGCGATTGATACTTTCCCACGGACCAAGGCGGCAGCCTTAAGGTGGGAGTTTAGTAAACGCGGGCTAAGGGCATGCTTTTTGCAATTTTTATAACATAACATTTTTGTCTGTCAAAATAAATCAAATAATTCTCTAGTACAAACATAGTGTTTAATTTTATTCACATGTTGATATCAACAGTTCTTGAATATCTTTCAAGGGTGTCCTGGAATTTAATGGCAACTTTTTCTCTTCATTTAAAAAGTTTATCATCTAATGCCTCCATACTCGTGACAGATATTCAACAAATGTTGATATCGCCATGCGAAGAAAATAAATTATATGTTCGTATTGAATCAATGTTTGATTTGTGTTATCCAGAATAATATTTTGCTATAGAAACGTGTAAGAATACTGCCCTTAGATCGCATTCCCTACATCCTCACCTTATCGGGAAAAACTCTCTTTCATTATTCATACATACATTTTTGTTGATGGTGAAAATAAAGAATTGTGAAGTAAGGCTTTATTTTATTTGAGGTATTTAAAGTGTACTTTCTGAACCGACTGATTATACATCAGCTCACGACTTAATAAACTAACTTAAATCTATAATAGATACAACAAACAACTATCCAGCCGTTAATTCATCACTGTGAGAGGGGAAACCCACATTTCATCAGTGATAATTTTTCAGGTGATGCCGGGAATCAAACCCATGACCTTAAGCTCAATAGACTGGCTCGTTGCCAGCTGAGTTAAGGTGCTAGACAAGTAAAACAATAAATAGGGTGGATTTTATTTTCCAAAATATGTAATATAAAACTATTATGCTTACTAAGAAACTATTCACTATACCGAATCAAGTAGATACATTTATATTAATACCCTCTTCGGTGGTGTAGTTAGCTGACGCGCTAGTTTCGTGTTGAGCTAGATGGCTGAGGACGGGAAGATCGCATTCGAATCTCGGTTGGGTGAACTGAGGGGTTATTAAATGGTTTTCCACTCTCCCTCCAAGCAAATGTGGGTTCGCTGCCTCTAAATTCAACATTCGCAATTCCTAACCCATTAGCGTAGTTAGTATTTAAGCGTACAACCCGAACGGGTAGTAAGACGTGGTGTTAAATTAATTAATAAAAATTAATTTATATTATTACCAATTTATTTAATGATGATTTTTAAGACTTTTTAAGGGGTCATTTTAGAACATCAATCATTTTTTTTAAACTTATAGAAACACTATTTAGATTTTACATTATTATTAAAAAATTTACATGTCCAATTTAATTATTGATTCACGAACTAAACATTCATTAATCGATATCTATTTTGGAAATAGAAAGTGACTTTAAGAGTAGGCTACTCTGTATAGTGTACAGAGCATGCAGCCCGCATTCAACTTACTAACTGTAAAGTAAGCTTTACTATTGCTAATTTCTCTTTTAACGTATTTACTGATTAAAAGAAGATAAACATGGATATTGTCTCTGTTATTAAAATAAATCAGGTACTCTTGTTAGTAACATTAGAAGAAAAATATAATTTTTTTTTTTAATCCAGCAAAATTTATCAACATTTTAAATGGTATCTATTACTCGTACTACTTAATTAAAATTTACTGTGTATTTGATGTCTGAATTGTTCACTTTATTCATTAAGGGGAATGTTCAAAACCACTTTGTAAATAACCTTGAATTTTAATAGTTGCACTTAATATGTAATTTCATAATCACAACAAACACTGAAAGGATGTTTCTTAATAGGTGACATCACATATGCATTTAAAAAATAACTGTCTATTAAGTAGTTTTAAGTGTAGATATATGCATTATGTTTACGTAGACATTAGATATTAAGAGGGTTTATTAAATTTAAGGCAAACTAACACAATATTAAAAAATCACTTAAGAGTACAAAGAACTTCGCTATAAATTTTCGCACACATAATCAAATTCATTGTAAATTAAGATAATATTTTTATTTTGTTTAAATATAAGTTATATATTTTTTCCTTTCGTTTATATTGAAATGTAGCAATCTTATCTTACATGGTTTCCCTTTGGGGAGTTTATAAAAAAAAGGGTCATAGTGTAATCCATCAAGGTAAGCCTGATGTCCTTTCAGGGTAAATGGAGTGTACCTATAGCCAAACAATAGATAGGGGAAGTGTGGGGGGGGATTGACAAGTGCGTGGTACCCACTTCGGTGGCCACGCGGTCTAACGCGCTATTCTCGCAGGAGGATAGACTGCCGATGACGGGGAGATCAAGGTTCGAATCTCGATCGAATGTACTGGGGCTGGTTCTTTCAAAATGGCTTACCATCCTCCCTCCACGCAAATTCTGGTACACTTCATCTAAATATAACCTTCTTAACCCTAAAACAATTGGTGCGACTAGTACATAAGCGTATAACCCAAACGGGTGGTAAGACGCGATGCTAAAAAAAAAGTTAGTGTTTTTTATAATTTATTCTGGTACAAAGTACGGTTCTATGTTTTCTTCGATAAAACTTTGAAAAGAGCTATCGACCAGTTTCAATCTTCTTGAAATACAATTTTTTTAGATTTTTGTTTGTTTTTTAAACCACATTTCAACTAACCATCAAAGTCACGAACAACACGTTACCCTTGGATGGTCACCCATTCGTGCGGAAACAACCGGCAATGTCACTTCACTACCAAGCCACCTTACACTGAGGCGCACGGGAAAGTTTCCCGATTTTCCCATCTTCTAAGATCGTAAAGGTGAGAGAAAAGGCTTTGGTAGTAATAATATTGCGAGTCTGAACTACATCACTCGTAGCCCAGTAGTTGAAAGATTATTCAGTACTAATGTACCGTTGCCCTGGAGACACCCGAATGTACTAATCGTACATCCTTTCCTTAGGGGCTCGTCCATGTCCCGATGAGATGAGGTGATGGTGATAGTGAGTATGAGGGTGTGGAACCAGAGGAAACACTTAAACCTCTCTATGTTTAATAATGTTAACTTAACCTTTGGGGTAATTCTCCTTTCGGGAAAAATACCCAAGGTATTATCTGGTAATCGAACCTTGTATCCCTAGGCTTGTAGCCAGGTGCACTGATCACTAAACCACGGGGCGTGTTACTTTAGTAATAGTAAGCTATGTATGTACCACGTATGAACAATATTTTTTACGATGATTGGGAAAGATAAAATAACATTTTTGAGGTAAATTTTCGATAAAATATTTTCCATAAAGTGTTCCGCAGGGCTGGCTTGCGACTTACTAAATAAATATTATAGTATTAGGAAATATTTTAAATGTTACGTTTGATATAGCCCGAAATATATATAACCTGGAATATTTACTTATAATAATATTTATAACTATCTCCTTACTACAATTTACAATGCATATCACTAAAAAAAGACTTACTAAATAGTTAAGGGGATCAGATGGGTGGCAAGGGTTCCTAGAACCTACAACATATACCGTATATAGAACCATCAAATAATGTATTAGGGGACGTATGGCGGAATGGAGGAGGAGTAAAGGCTGTCACCCAAACCTAAGTATTTTAATTATCAACCCACTTCGGTGGCCGCATGGTCTAAGGCATCACTCTAGCAATAGACTAGACTGTCAAAGACGCGGAGATCGGGGTTCGATCCCGATCGGGTGTACTGAGGGTGGTTTCCCCTAAATGGTTTTCCACTTTCCCTACACGTAAATGCAGGTACACTTCCTCTAAATTCAACCTTATTAATCCCTTACTCACTGGCGTAATTAGTACGTATGCGTATAATATGCGCGGTGCTAAAAATAACACTTTACTGCCATTGTTCCGGCTATTAGCTTAGTTTGGAAAAAACACAACATCCAAAACTAAGGTCCGTAATTTAACAGTAAGTTAAGAGAAAAAAACTAATTTCCACAATGATAATTTTTGAACAATGCCGAGAAATGAATCCGGGATCCTAGATAGATAGTTAGACACTCGTCCTATTGAACTGAGTTGTTGGCTTTATAATCGCTCTTCATGCAATTGCTGATGCGTTTCCATGAATCCCCCTCTTTCTCTCATTTGCTTATACATAAGGTGCTTAGGAAGATGTTTGGTCCAAAAAGGGATGAGAATGTCGGGGAGTGGAGGAGGTTACATTATGATGAGTTACATATCTGTACTATCACAAGACACTGTTCATTGTTAGGATAGTAAAGTCTCGTAGATTACGGTGGGCAGGATATGAAGCGCGAATGGAGGAATCTAGAGCCGTGCTAAGAGTATTGACTGTCAAACCCAATGGGAAGAGACCATTGGGAGGACCTAGACGAAGATGGGAGGATAACATTAGAATAGACCTGAAAGAGATAGAGTGTAATGAGG
Organism: Timema podura; assembly: GCA_033556935.1. NCBI lineage: Eukaryota > Metazoa > Arthropoda > Insecta > Phasmatodea > Timematidae > Timema > Timema podura. Next base: position 14,454,907 of record JAVRXN010000007.1, on the reverse strand, counting down.
TGGACTGGATATAACTAGCTCAAAATAGGGATAGGGTGTAATGAGGTGGACTGGATATAACTAGCTAAATAGGATAGCGTGTAATGAGGTGGACTGGATAGAACTAGTTCAAGATAAAAATAGAGTGTATGAGGTGGACTGGATAGAATTAGCTCTCAAGATAGAGATAGATGGCGTAATTTTGTAAGTGCGGTAATGAACTTTCAAGTTCTTTATGCCATAGAGTAAGTATATCAAGTTTTAGTGAACCTTAATCCGTTAACATGTACCTTAACAATATATTTTGTCCTTGATCTTAGCCAAGGTCAAGAATAAGTAGGCCAAGGCCGTTAATGAATACATTGATTGTATTTGGTTGTCAGTTTGAATCCCGACTGAAGGATGGAATTGAGTTGTATTATACGTCAAGACGTTTATTTTAGTCAGAAAGGACGGGAAGAATGTTTCTTGACGGCTCAGAATGTTTACTACTTTCATGTGATCATACGCCAATACATGTGTTCTGCCACATACTATTTAGACAGTTGTAAGATAAATACAGTTAACCTTTGACGCATCTGTAAGATGAATAAGGTGAACGATTATTACAGCTGTAAAATAAATATAGCCTATTGAAACCTTTCTTAAATTTGCTATTCTATTTTTTTTACATGTGTTTAAAGATTTTTACCTATGACAATTCGACAATGTGTCATGCTAGTCCTAGATAATATGTTCCTAGAAAACCTATAATAATATAACTACAATAATAGTTTGGTGGACAAAACGTTTTAGAAAACACGAACGTAATTTTTTAAGAATATTTTTATATTAAATTTGTCTTATTTTAAAGTTATTTGTAATATCTATCAAAACTGATTCTTGTAGATCATGTAAACTAACTTATGAATATGGAAGAATTCACCTATTAGTTATTTAGCTAGCTGTAAATAAGATATTTTTTATAAATTTATTGTGACTGTGTCAAGGTAGGTGTCGACTTCTGTGCTGGGGTCCGGGTTCAATCCTCGTCCCGGCACAGATTTATCTGATTGCCAACCCTTTCCTTCACCTGACAGATGTGTATTAATCACAACTTGTGAATGTGAGGAATGCCAGCCTCCACCGTGGTTCGGATTCCACGTTAAACTGTAGGTCCTCCATTTCATCTCACAGTCACCTCCATTACACATTAGGTAAGTGCGTATAACCCGAAGGTATAAGACGCGGTGCTAATAAATATAATAAAATAATTTTATAAATTTTTTTATCCTACCGGTCTTCCCCATTGATCGCAGAATATAGGCCCACTGTACACGATCATTATCAATTCCTAGTAGGCTAATACGACCTGGTCTCGAACCATTAGTTCTCCAACAATCTACCGCCTCGGTGGCGTAGTTAGCTTACGCGCTAGCTTCGTGTTGAGCTAGACTGCCGAGGACAGGGATATCGAGTTTCGAATCTCGATCGGGTGAACAGTAATAGTGTGTCGGGTGGTTTTTCCTAAAGGGTTTTCCACTCTCCCTCCATGCAAATGCGTGCTCACTTCTTCCAGATTCAACCTTCTCAATTCATAACCCATTAGCGTAATTAAGCGTATAACCCAAACGGGTAGTAAGACGCGGTGCTAAATTAAAAAAAAAAAATTCTCCAACAATTTCACTGAATTGTATTGAAAATACAAAACTGATAGATCTCTCAAAAAGGTTTACCTACCTTCATTTTTTTACTACAACAAAACAGAATCTGACAGTTTGATAATAATAATAAAAAAAAACACCACTCAAAACAAACTAAAACAATCTCCTATAGAATAAACTTGAGCCGAACATGACACTGCACAGAAATATCTCACAATTAGTCATTAACCTGTCTTTAGTAAGCTCGCGGTATGAGTGGGATCGGTGGTGCCTTCAGCCAATCACAGACCGTCTAGGGAGGTGGGAAAGAGGTAGGTCGCGCAGCATTTGTTTCAGTAGGGAAGTGGCACAATAACCTTCCGAGTAGGAGACTTCCATTCATCGCTTCCACTTCCACTCGCTGAAGACTGGCAACGTGCATATGTTATACCAGGGTATAGAGATAACGTGTATCAAGAGGCTTCATTGATCTCCACTTCCACTTGCTGAAGACGGCAATGCTCACATGTTATACCAGGGTATAGAGATAACGTACATCAAGAGGCTTCATTGATCTCTACTTCCACTCGCTGAAGACTGGCAACGTGCATCTGTTACACCAAGGTTTTAGATAACGTGCATCAAGAGGCTTCATTGATCTCCACTTCCACGTGCTGAAAACTAGCAACGTGCACATGTTATACCAGGGTATAAAGATAACGTGCATCAAGAGGCTTCATTGATCTCCACTTCCACTTGCTGAAGACTGGCAACGTGCATATGTTACACCAGGGTATAGAGATAACGTGTATCAAGAGGCTTCATTGATCTCCACTTCCACTCGTTGAAGACTGGCAATGCGCACATGTTACACCAAGGTATAGAGATAACGTGTATCAAGAGGCTTCATTGATCTCCACTTCCACTCGCTGAATACTGGCAAGCTCACATGTTACACCAGGGTATAGAGATAACGTACATCAGGAGCTTCACTCATAGCGATAATGTGTGTCTGGGGACTTCATGCGTTATCGTGTGAAGTTTTTCGGTACAACTATAGCCAAAGAAATTGGATGGAGGGGTTTATAGGGGACCTTGAAAAAACCAGTGTAGTTTAAAGTATTTTAAAAGTATGTATCATGAGACACAAATAACAAAATAAGTCATCTTAAGAAATCCTAAAGAGATTATGAATACATACATTGCATAATTCTTAGTTTCGTTACGCGCATTTGTTTTTCTTCAAATGGAATATTATAAGCTGGTTGGCTCTTTCTAGCTCACTCATCGAAATTCATTAGTTAAAGCAACGGGAAATTAATGCAATTTCAGGACTTCGCTAATACATGTTTTTTTTAGCACCGCGTCTTACTGCCCGTTTGGGTTTACGCCTCTGTACTAATTAGGCTACTCTAATGTTTTAGGGATGAGGAAGGCTGAATTTAGAGAACTATAGGAAGTGTACTCGCATTTGCGTGGAGGTAGAGTGGAAAACCATTTTGAAAACTCTCCGTAATCTTAGCTGGGATCGAACCTCAATTTCCTCATCAAATCCATATTCACATTATACTCACATTGATGGCTCGGCCTTCAAAGCGGTCTTCTATCTTCAGGTTTTCCAACGAAAATATTGTGTACACGCATGTCATCACCTTTACGCGGCACATGACTGCCAAATATCAGCCTGCGCCCTTGATCACTATGTTTGAAGATGTATAAACCACTACCCGCTTCGGTGGCCGCATAGTCTGAGGCGCTACTCTCGTAGTAGACTAGACCGACGATGACGGGGAGATCGAGGTTCGAATCTCGGCCGGGTGTACTGAAGGTTTTTTTCCAAAACAGTTTTCCACTCTCCCACCACGCAAATGTGGGTTCACTTCCTCAAAATATAACATTCCTAATCCCTAAAACCATTGGCATAATTAGTACATAAGCGTACAACCCAAGCGGGTAGCAAGATGTGGTGCTAAAAAAATTGTCTTAATTATGTAATTTTCTCTATTCTTTTGTTTGTTTATCCTTCTTAAGGTGGGAGGGGTGTGAGAAAAGGCCAGTGTTATTGCAGTTTTTATGGCAAAACTTTTGTTGGCCAAAAAAAATAAAATACTGCTCCAGTACAAACACAAATAGTTTAATTTTCTTCGCATGGTGATATGAACAATTCCTGAATATATGTCATGATCATGGTGCCATTATCTAACAGACTTTTAAAATGAAGTGAAAAAGTTGTCATTAAATTCCAGAACGCCCTTGACAGATATTCAAGAAATTTTGAGGTTAACATGTGAAGAAAATTGAACTCTATCTTTGTACTGGAGCAATATTTAATTTATTTTGGCAAAAAAAAAGTTTGGCCATAAAAACTGCAAAAGCACTGGCATTTTCCTCGTGTCCCCTTCCATACCACCTTAAGCCCAACTACAGTAGCCCCATGACTTCTTTGGTGCTGACTGACAGTTCACAGCTGACTTCTGACAGTCAACATTTAGGTATATACCTAAATTTTGACTGTCAGAAGTGACAACTGCTAAAGACATGTTTTTTGCAGATCATATGGTTCGGCGTAGGGATACAAAATTTGGTCTGATCGCTTTTCAAAGCCGTCAGAAGTCAGCTGTGAACTGTCAGTCAGCACCAAAGAAGCTAAAACTGAGGTATATCTTTCTCAATACACTTTTCCCTATTAATCACTTCAAACAGACTTTCATCAAGCTCGTGTTTCTAATTACACTCTAAAATTAGTTTTGTTTACCAAACTTACTTAGACCTATTTTCACATCTTGAAGGAGTAGCTTGAGAATAGTTCCTCAATTAACGTGTGTTTGAATCGTTTTATCTATATAAATTGAAGTTTTTCATTCCCCCCTGTCGCCATTTATTTGAGGTATTTAACGTACATTTTCTGAACCAACCAACTGATTATATCAGCACAAGACTTATAGACTGACTTAAATCTAAAACAGACTTAGCACCCAGTTAATTCATCACTATATTTATCCTTATTTCCTTTATAATACATAAAGTAAATATATAGCTGTAAATTTATAACGTGATATATGTGAATTATTATTATATTATTATTATAATTATCATTATTATTATCATTATTATCATTATCATTATCATTATCATTATCATTATCATTATCATCATCATCATCATCATCACCACCATCATCATCATCACCATCATCATCATCATCATCACCATCATCATCATCACCATCATCATCATCATCACCACCACCAGCACCACCACCACCACCACCACCACCACCATCATCATCATCATCATCATCATCATCATCATCATCATTATTTTATTATTATTATTATTATTATTATTATTATTATTATTATTATTATTATTATTATTATTATTATTATTAGCACCGCGTCTTATTACCCGTTCGAGTTATACGCACTTACGCTAATGTGTAACGGTAGGGTGATTGTGAGATGAAATGGAGGACCTACAGTTTAATGTGGGATCCTAACCACGGTGGAGGCCTGGCATTCTGTGCTGGGACCGAGGATTGAACGCCGGACAGCCGGAATGCCGCAGCACAGAGGTCTGACACCTTACCCCTAGACCACCAGGTCACCTTACCTGTGAGTTGTTCTCCTCACTTACTAGAACCTTTATTGGCTAAATATAAACACTCACATGTAAGCTATTCAGAGCAGAGTCTAACTATAATAATTGGTCAGATGGAGACTGATTGTGTGAAAACATGTCACAGGTACAGTTTTAATAACCTCTGCCTAGCCTGGCGATACTAAACGCCATGCCAATTATATTTACATTATATGTATATGACTCTGGTCATAATTAGGTTATGTCATACATAAAGAAGGTAGCGCCTTAGCTTAGTCGTTAGCCTGTTTGTCGAGGGTTCGATTCCTGGCATGACTGAAAAATTGGTCATTGGTGAAATGTGGGTTTTCCCTTTCACATTGATCAAGTTAAAGACCAGAGGATGGATGATGTGTCTTTTCTAGATTTAAATTTGTTTATAAGTCGGTTCTGAAAGCGCACTTTAACTCAAATAAATAAAATTAAAGAAAATTTGCGTGTGTTATTATAATTTCGCATTAATACATAGCAGTTTCAGTATTTCAAATAGTGCCTTTAGATTTAACAGACAACTTTCAGTATTGAGGATCTATCTAGTGTAGACTTCTGACAAGGGCTAAGATGAACTCTCGGTTTTAAGAATTCCCCCTCCCCTTCCAACCCCCCCCCCAAACACTTGTCTAACATTTCAATTTTATTATTTATTTAAATAAAAACATGAATAGCTACTCTCTATGTCAGTAAAAAAAACATGTTTAGCTGCTTTCTACATAAAGTTGGTCGTCCGTTTAGGTTAAAACAGATGGAAAGTATCTCGTAAACGAGAATATTAGTAGTGCATTCAAATCAACTAAAACTGGTTTTTAGAAATAAAACTAGACATTAACCATCTTAAAATGTTGTTCTCAAACTTATCTGTAGGTCTGCAGTGTCCTTGAATGTTTTTGTGTACGTTTGAACTATGTCAAATCGACCTTGGTGGTCTTAGACACGAGGTTCGTGGGTTCAAACCAAGCCGGGGTCGACGTATTTCCCTTGAGCGATAAAAATCTGTAGCACAACATCCTTCGGGGAGGAAGTAAAGCATTGGTCCCATGTCGATTGTGGGCATGTAAAAGAACCTGGAAGTATGTGGAAATACCTTACCGGCAAAATTGATGGGCCCTTTCGCTCTTGCTCATAGAAATTCTCTTGTGCTGATATAATTAGTCGATTCAGAAAGTGCACGCTAAATACTGCCAAAAAAAATGTTAATCAAAGTTTAAAAAAATTCAGGGATTCGAATTTGGATACGAGATTCAAATAAAAATTTAAGATTCTTATTTGAGAGTTATAGTATTCGACCTAATAATTTTCGAATGTTTGCCAAAATACAAATGTTTGTAAGTAAATTTCCTTTTCATAGCTTTACCTGGCTACTCAACATTCCTTCAAAATTGGTCAAGGAAGTTTAGAAATTAAGGAGAAAGCGTGCGTGACTTAATAAAAGTGAAGCCATCTGACTAATTTGGACATTATACCTAAGGGCCTAACGTCTAGACTTTAGAAGAGTGGTTGTATTGCAAAGTCTAGGGAAAATGTCAATTAAATGATTTTCTATTTTAATTTTACATTAGCTAAGTTTTTAATTACTATGATACAGTACGGGACCCTTAATGTACTAATGTGACCGTTGTTCGAACTCCTCTTCACCAACCAGAAATAATATTTAATTTTAAAGAAAATTTGCTGTCTTATTTCCTATTAGATATGAAGTATAAATTATATTGACTGGGCGTGATGTTATGGTTTAACCTTTTAAGTTTTCCCCTTTCACAAACCAGAGGAAGAACTGATTTAGTAGATCAGGACTTAAACAAAAATATTGAGGATGTACATCATTTAAGCTCAACGAAACACTTTAACAGCACGGTTTAAACCAGCTTCAGTGGTCGTATGGTTTAAGACGTCACTATCTTAATAGACTGGACTACCGTTGACTGGGAGATCAAGGTTCGACTCTTGATTCTGTTGTACCGAGGATGCTTTTCGTAAAATGGATCTACACTCACACTCCACGCAAATGCTGGTATACTTCCTGTAAATTCAACCTTCCTAAGGTGTCATTCTGTGCTAGACTGATTTGCTGATGATGGGAGGATCGGGGCTCAAATCCCGGTTGGGTCCAATGAGGATGGTTTTTACTCATGGTTTCCTACTCTCCTTCCACACAAATGCTGTTAGATTACCTCTCAAATAACCAGCCCTATGGTGTAGTGGTCAGTGCTCCTGTCTACGACTCTTGGGGTTCCAGGCTCGACTCCGAGCTGGATACCTTGTGTATTTTTCCCGAAAGGGGAATTACCCCAACTGTCACCAGGGTTTGATTTAATTAGGCTTAAGTCAGGTATAAGTAATTCCATTGGTTTCACACCCTCATACTCCCTATTATTATCATATCATACTCACTATCACCATCACCCTCATGCCATCACCCTCATAATCACTATCACCATCACTCTCATAATCACCATCACCTCATTTCATCGGGACATGGAAAGAGCCCTTCACGGAAAGAATTTACTAACAATCGGGCGTCCCTGAGCAAAGATATATTAGTACTGGCTAATATTTTCACAAATTGGGTTACAAATGATGTAGCCCAGACGCGCAGACCTCTAAAATTCTTCCTCCCTCATCCCTACCCCATTAGAATAGCCTAATCATCATATATGCGTATAAACCGATCTGGTAGTAAGACGTTGTTATAAAAAAAATAAAGTTAATATGCGTATAACCAGAACGGGTTGTAAGACGAGTTTATGAGAGAAAAAAAATGAGAAACCTCTGTGGGACATGTTTATTATTTCTATCTTTCAGTTCATACCATTTCTTACAGGTGACCTGGTGGTCTAGGGTTAAGGTGTCAGACTTCTGTGTGAGGGTCCAGGGTTCAATCCTCGGTCCCGGCACAGATTTATCTGATTACCAAACCCTTCCTTCACCTCTGGACAAGATGTGTATTAATCACAGCTTGTGAATGTGTGGAATATCAGGCCTTCACCGTGGTTCGGATTCCACGTTAAACTGTAGGTCCTCCATTTCATCTCACAATCACCCTACCATTACACATTGGCGTTAGTGCTTATAGACCCGAACGGGTAGTAAGACGCGGTGCTAATAATAATAATAATAATAATATACATACCATTTCTTATTCCTCTCCATTGCACGTGTTGGGATGTATGTGAGGAAGTAGACATGGTTGATATATTTATGTGTTGCCCGCCATGACAAAACTAAACTTATTAAATGTAATCTTGGCCACACATCTTCTCAGTATTAATTGAATCTATGATTGCTTAAAGCAGTAAATAACTATCGCGTGTTAGAAACCGAGTATGTGGGGGTATATAATTGAGCCGCTACTCAAAACACGCCTAGTTATATTCTTCAAAAAGAAAGTATATGTGTCTATACTCTGTTCTGATAAAATACAGTCTACTTTAGTTTAATTTACCAATGAACTCCACAGCTTTTCCCCTAGTTTTAGATACTAGATGAATTTTTCATGGGTCAGACTAAACCAATTATACAACTCTTTATTATGGGGCGGTGAGGTAATCTATTACTTTGTTTCAAACCCACACTATCTTGGAAAGAGGGTGTGAAACCCGTTGTAAAAATGTTATGTTTTATATTTTTTTTCCCCCCGTGTCTCAGTATTAGTTAGGAAACTCAACCCTCAGTACATCCAACAGGAATTCGAACCCCAGTATCCCCGTCTCCGGCAATCCACGAGGGTGAAGCGTTAGACCATAAAGCCACCGAAGCAAGTAGGCCCCCTACTGTAGCCTACAACATTTGTTAATTTCCTTCATTGTTTGAACATGAACATTTTCATGAACAACATAAACAATTGAACATACTAACTGGCTAAATTCCATTATTCAGCCACGTTGTACAGACTACACTCCTCTAAATTATAATCACTTTAATTATCTATGATTCCCTGACTCCCTGTAATAATAATAATAATAATACTTAGCACCGCGTCTTACTACCCGTTCGGGTTATACGCTTAAGTACTAATTACTCTAATGGATTAGGAATTGGGAGGGTTAAATTTAGAGGAAGTGAACCCGCATTTGCGTGGAAGGAGAGTGGAAAACCATTTAGGAAAAACCACCCCCAGTTCACCCGACCGAGATTCGAACCTCGATCTCCCCGTCCTCGGTGGTCGAGCTTAACACGACTAGCGCGTTAGCCAACTACGCCACCGAGGAGGGTGACTCCCTGTAAGCTTACAAATTCAGTCGTGCTACATTTACAAAAATATTGTATGCTATTGTATGCTCTTAGCATGGTCCCAATAGTAATATGTTTTATTTTGAATATAGTTGTGATAAGTTTTTCATTTTCCTCTTAACAAAGCATTTTATTTACAATATATATTTCAAATAAAATGTGATATCTGTTCTTAACAATATAATTCTACTTCCCTCACTCTAAAAATGAGATGCATTGTATTGTACAACGCTAGAGCGGTTTTCAAGAAAATTGTACTTTTTTTTAATAGCCATCTCATCGCGACAAAAATTTCGTGATCAAGGCGCCCGCAGAAAAATCCTTGTTATATAATTATAGGTGTGATAATACTACGCTAATACCACATAACGATAACGACTTTATAGCAAAAAGGGAGCGACTTTTGGGTTTCACATATAAATAAACGTGAATTGAAGTTTTGTTATCATGGGCGCACCATAAGCCCTTTCATTCAAATTCAGTTGACTAGAAAGAGAAGTTGTTTTCAACATGTGGAACGTGTAGCCCTAGGGGTACGTGAACATATTTAGTAATAGAAGTCTTTTTATTCCAATTAAGCCTAGTATATATATAAAGTCTGTATTCCCTGAAATAAAGCCCTGGGTCATTCCATATCAAGTGGTCCAACACTGGTTGCTTGACTATTTTTAAAAAAAATGATTTTTTCTTCTCAATTACCCTAACATGTTGGTAGTTCAAAATTACTATTATTTTATTTTTATTGTTTTTGGTTTTCACATAGTGACCATATTTGTTTTACAAGGTGCTACATTTTTTGCAATTTTAAGGGTTTACGGAAACGCAAATATCTCAGCCTCTGTTTGTTCAATCAACATGAATGGAAAACTATTTTGTTTGGAAAGTAAAGGGCTACAAGTTTGTTTTGGATTATTTTAACCTAAACTCAATTCTAAAGGGTGAAATTTTTGCCTAAAATTCTAGCTTTTTTTAAAAGAAAATTCAGTTTTCAGGGGGAAATATTTTCACTAAGGGAAAGAGTCAACAAGCTACAATTTTTTATACGGGCAGACATAAACTATTTGTCCTCACATACCGAGTTTCAAACCTGAGAAATTATCCTCTTTTTTTAAAAAAAAATTCAAATTTTTGAAAATTTGAAAAAATTGCAATTTTCAGAGCTTAATATCTCAGGTGGGGGACGAGATAAAAATCTGAAACTTTGTGCCATAATAGTAATATATAATAGTATTATGTACAAAAAATTTGAAGTTTGAGAATTGACTACAAGCCGAGATATTTAAAGAACAACATGAGGAGAAAAACTCATGTTTCAAAGGGTGTATGTGTAGTATTTAAATCAATTAATATGTTATTTCATTGTATGCTCATGTAAAAAAAAACTACTAGTCTAAGATTACAGAACTATTCTATATTAAAACTAAAGTATTAAAGCAATATATAGAAAATTCTAACGTGTATATCACAGAACAAAGACAGAACTAAGAGTATGAGTCAGAGGTTGTTTGTTTTACTAATAGAACAAAGGGGATCATGAGTCAGAGCTGACAGAATTGTTCAGAAGTTCTGAGTGAGAGTATCAGAGCGGAGATAAAGGAATAAAGGTTGTTTTTGTGTGATACATGTTTTTTTAGTAGATATTATAATGTATTAATATATTAATGAGTGTAATTTTTAATATATTACTAATTTTGAAATAAAAGTGTAGTGTATCTATTTAATTATTTGATTCATTCTAACTCATTGTGTCATAGTGGAATATCTACAACAAGATTTTATCCAAATATTTTAGTCATCATTAAAATATATCTTGCATCTTAAAAAAATGGAATGTAGTGTGGGTGAATTTTTTGGAGAAGAGTGTCATAAGTGTGTGTATGGACCAATATCTAATGATATCAAAGTGATTACTGAATTCTGTGAAGAGGATCTAAATCTTATTGTTTTAAGAACAAATATTGGTGTTGCAAATATATGCAAGTACCACGAGATTAAATTATTTTTTAAGTACCACCATCTTTATGTTAACTCATGTTCTGACCCACTTAAAATCCATAAAAAAGTGATTACCAAAGGACTTAGAGAAATCAAAGTGGAATATTTATCAAAAGAAAAAAATTACTCAGTAGATCTTATTCCTGGGAAATCTTTGTGTGCTACTTGCTACAGCAGGCTGTTTGTAATAAAGGAAGAAAGTAAAGGTGAAAAATATGATGTTTTCATGCCTCGATCTGAACATATGGACATTTTGAATACAACCTGTTCAAATTTAGGTGTATTTCCTGTTTCTAAAATCATAAAACTAAATTCTGAAAAAAGACCAATGGCAATTCAAGCAAAGTTAGGGAAGTTATCCCAAAGGTTGAAGCGAGAACTTGAAGCCTCTTTTGAAGAGGGAGTAGACCTACTTCATGATGAGCCCTTAGTACAAAATCTTCACTCGCTATCGTTCGCTGAAGAATATGAAGCACTAATTGAAAAGCTGGGAAAAAAATGTAAGACAGCAGATAAAGAAGAAAAGGTAAAAATATTAAGTCTATTGCCAGAATCTTGGTCAAGAAAAAAAGTTAGTACTGAATTCGAAGTTTCTGAACGTTTAGTAAAAGTTACTAGGGATCTTTCTAAGGCACACGGAATACTACCAGACCTAGGAAAGATACATTGTGTTAAAAATATTAATGAAGACACAGTCAGGAAGGTTGTAGATTTTTATATCAGTGGAGAAAACACCAGGATTCTTTCTGGTAAAAAAGATTGTGTATCTGTTTGAATTGATGGGGTTAAAGTACATAAACAGAAACAATTATTACTTTGTAATCTAAATGAACTGTATGTACAATTTAGGGAGGCCCACCCAGAATGTAAAATTGGACGCTCAAAATGTTGTGAGTTTAGGCCTAAATGGTGTGTAATTGTTGGCGCATCAGGGACACACTCTGTTTGTGTGTGTTTATACCACCAAAATATTAAATTAATGATATATGGTGCAAAATTAAATGTGGACTACAAAGATCTTCTTATAATGCTTGTCTGTGACCTAAGCCGTTCTGAGTGCATGCTAAGCCAATGTACTGACTGCCCAGGTGAAGATTTCCAACTGGAATGGCTGTTCCAAGAACAAGAGACAAAAGAAAACCCTGACAACATAAGCTACAAACAGTGGGTCACAACTGACCGAGCCGAGATGATTTCAGTCATAAAACCAAGAGAAGAATTTTTTGAATCCTTAGCAGAAAAACTCAGCTCTCTAAAGAAACACCACTATGTATCCAAAGTACAGTCAAGTTTTCTCAAGGACAAGAAAAAGAGCCTGCTGATACAGAATGCATTGTTTTAGCTGATTTTTCTGAAAACTTTTCTTTTGTAATCCAAGACGAAATACAAAGTTTTCATTGGGTGAACAAACAAGCCACTGTTCACCCCTTTGTTTACTATCATAAAGAAAGTAATCAAAGTGAATTGAAGAGCAGAAGTTTTTGTGTCATCAGTAACTACCTTACACACAATACCATCACAGTTAAAGTGAAGAAGATATTATATTTCAGCGACGGATATTCTAGTCAGTACAAAAATAAGAAGAACTTTCTCAATCTATGTCACCATGATAAAGACTTTGGCCTTCAAGCAGAGTGGCACTTTTTTGCTACCAGCCATGGGAAAAATGCTTGTGATGGGGTAGGAGGGACTACAAAAAGAGAAGTGACCAAGAGGGGCCTTCAGAGGACAGCCAATAATCAAATATTAACTCCAGAGAATAAGTTTCAATTTTGTGATAAAAACCTTCTTGGCATTAAGTATTCCTATGTTACAAGTGAAGAAGTGGCTAAAAATGGAGTTGAATTGGAAAAGCGATTTGAAAACTGCTTGCCAATTCCTAAAACTCGATCATACCACAGATATATTCCTATAAATGACACCACCGTAAGTTGTTACCACTCTTCAATTTCTGAATACTTTGAGGAAACAAAATTATCAAAAGCTTCTTCGTTCTTACTCCCAAAAAAATAGACATAGTTGCGTGAGTAAATGAAGGGTAATAATATCTTGGGGTTATTGAGGAAGTGAGCATCGGATATAATTACTTCAAAATTCATTAATACGAGCCAGCAGGACCAAGAATTTCTTTTAAGATTTCAAGAGATGTCAAAACCTGTGTACCTGTGCAGATAATTTTTAATTAAGATCATGGCAATGGAACTTTCAACTGTGACTGGTCGTACGCACAACATCAGCTCTAAATTGTGCGAAGAAATATCTCGGCTCTCTGCCAAACACCAAACTTAGTTTGTTAATAAGGTAATAGTTTTTAATTTTTATTTTAGGTAGAATAATAAGCACCTATGGATTTATGTGCTTGAAATATATTTTACACATAAAAACATGTTTAGTACAAATAAAATTTAATCTAGTAGAGATACTGTACACAAACGTATTAATGTGTGCAGGTTTTTTCTTCTAACTTTGTCTTTTCAATATCTCAGCTTGTAGTCAATTCTCAAACTCAAATTTTTTTGTGTATAATACTATTATATATTACTATTATGGACCAAAGTTTCAGATTTTTAACTCATCCCCCACCAGAGATATTAAGCTCTGAAAATTGCAATTTTTTTAAAATTTCCAAAAATTTGATTTTTTTTTTAAAAAGCGGGTCAATTCTCAGGTTTGAAACTCGGTATGTGAGGACAAATAGTTTATGTCTGCCCGTATAAAAAATTGTAGCTTGTTGACTCTTTCCCTTAGTGAAAATATTTCCCCCTGAAAACTGGATTTTCTTTTAAAAAAAGCTTGAATTTTAGGCAAAAATTTCACCCTTTAAAATTGAGTTTAGGTCAAAATGCTACATAAACAAACTTGTAGCCCTTTACTTTCCAAACAAAATGGTTTTCCATTCATGTTGATTGAACAAACAGAGGCCGAGATATTTTTGTTTCTGTAAACCCTTAAAATTGCAAAAAATTTAGCGTCTTGTAAAACAAATATGGCCACTATGCGAAAACCAAAAACAATAAAAATAAAATAATAGTCATTTTGAACTACCAACATGTAAGGGTAATTTAGAAAAAAAATTAGATTTTTTAAAAATGGTCGAGCAACCATTTATTTATTTTCTGGACCACTTCATATGGACTGACCCCCCTGTGTTTTAATTAGCTATCATCATTATCAATATTTGCAATGTTTTCGACATTCTAATGCTATGTGTCACCCACTTCAGTGGCCGAATAATCTAACACATCACTCTTGTGTTAGACTAGCTTGCTGAAGATTGAGGTATCGGAGCTCGAGTCCCGGCCGGGTCTAGTGAGGGTTCCCCCCCCCCCCCAATAGCTTCCCATTCTCCTTCCAAGAAAATGCGGGTAGACTACCTCTGAAATGCTTCCTTCCTCAACCCTATTTACTATTATTATTATTATTATTATTATTATTATTATTATTATTATTATTATTATTATTATTATTATTATTATTATTATTATTATTATTATTATTATTATTATTATTATTATTATTATTATTATTATTATTTATTATTATTATTATTATTATTATTATTATTATTATTATTATTATTATTATTATTATTATTATTATTATTATTATTATTATTATTATTATTATTATTATTATTATTATTATTATCACCGCGTCTTACTACCCGTTCGGGTTATACGCACTTACGCTAATGTGTAATGGTAGGGTGATTGTGAGATGAAATGGAGGACCTACAGTTTAACGTGGAATCCGAACCACGGTGGAGGCCTGGCATTCCTCACATTCACAAGTTGTGATTAATACACGTCTTGTCAGAGGTGAAGGAAGGGTTTGGCAATCAGATAAATCTGTGCCGGGACCGAGGATTGAACCCCGGACCGCCAGCACAGAAGTCTGACACCTTACCCCTAGACCACCAGGTCACCTCCCTATTTACTATTACTTTACCTTAACAATGATACGCCAAAAAATCATAAAATAGCAAGTTTTACCCCTAATAGTTCGTGAACTGTAGTTATATAAAATCAATTAATCATTATTTATAATTAATTATACACTTGTTAAAATTGTGCAATACAAATTTTGGTGGTCAAATGATCTTAAAAACGTCATTTAGTGAACCAGTTTAAGAAGAAATCCCCTTAAAGAAAGTGTTTCTCCCATGCACCACTAGAGCGTGGCGAATATTTGGTTTCCTCGATGTTTTTTGACACCTTAGTGGAACTGTGAAAACAGTCGCGGTTAGAAAGGAGGAAGAAATTTACCAATGTCAAACCAGATCTCTTCCTATTATTTTTATTATCACACTTTTATATCACTCTGATGTGCTCCAGAAGTTTTGTGTGTCCAAGACATTTAATTGAGGTTGGTAAACGTGATCGGTGAGATCGTCTTTATTTAGGACAATCTTCCTCTCTCTAATTGAGGTGGTACAAAGTAAATACGCAAATTAAAAAAAATATTAAAATCCCCCTCTACAAAATATTTGGTATCTTTGCCCAAAAATTAACGGATAAAAACCAACTATTTTTAAAAATAAAATGTCGCAACAAGCTAATTCGTTCACAGTGATCACGGGGTGCCAAGGCATCAAACCCCCGATGTATTGAATTGCCACTCACGGGGAGATCTAGGTTCGAATCTCAACCAAAGGCACATATTTATACTTTTGAAATGTGGTGATATACAAAGCTGTAGGGCTCCCAGCCCATTTTCATATTAATATGGGTACATACCCTAAAAATCCCGACTCCCACACTTCATAATAAGTCTTTTAAGATTATATATTTTTGTAACAACTACTAAGAACATTTTTAAAATAAGTAATCACTCAATTATAAGCTAGCGCAAGATAATAAAGCCTTGTAGATTACGGTGAGTAGGACATGCAATGCGAATGGGAGAATCTAGAACTTGGTTCAGGGTACTGACTGGCAAACTCAATGGGAAGAAACTATTGGGAATACCAAGACGCAGATGGGAGGATAACATTATAATATACCTGAAAGCAATAGGGTGTAATGAGGTTGACTGGATAGAACTAACTCGAGATAGGCATAGGGTGTAGTGAGGTGGACAGAATAGAACTAGCTCAAGATAGGCATAGGGTGTAATAAGGTGGACTGGATAGAACTAGCTCAAGATAGGCATAGGGTGTAGTGAGGTGGACAGAATAGAACTAGCTCAAGATAGGCATAGGGTGTAATAAGGTGGACTGGATAGAACTAGCTCAAGATAGGGATAGGGTGTAGTGAGGTAGATTGGATAGAATTAGTACATTAATACTGGCTAATCTTTCCACAAACTGGCTATAGAGCCCAGACGTGCAATATATACATATATTTATGTCGTTGTTTTTATACACACAATAAGATAAACTTCCCCTTCAAAATAGCTGTGCTTGGCTAAAACTTTTCCTTGGACAGGGACCCCCCTCCTCCCCCTTTCCCCAATTTTGAAGAGTTCCCATAGCCACGAACTTCCCTCCTGGAGGTTATCTGTCACGTGACTTTGTTGACGTTACCGCAGGCCACATCATCACGGCTGCTCTTAAGGGGGCATTGACAGTTGATTCCATTTCCTAGTCTTTGATTGTCACACAGACAACTCAAGCTAGTGCGCCTACTTATTTTAAAACCAACAAGACGGTATACAACACAATCACATTGGTGAAGTAGAATATTTGCTATGAATGCACAAATACCCGGTCGGTTCACTGGAAAATAAAGATGCAGTCCAATTTTCAAAATAAGGGCTTTTTAGAAAAATACAAACATATTTTGTTGCTTTCGACGTCAGTAACATTTTATTATATTATTATGTTTGTTACTTTTACTGGTGTCGATGATATTTGTATCGAAAGTGAGAGCTTCAGATCATATAACTTGACGTATGAAAACATGAGAATAGATCTAGTAGCTACCCGCTTCAGTGGACAAACGGTATTAGGCGTTACTCTCATGTTAGACTGGCCTGTTGAAGACGGGGAGATCGGGGTTCAAATCCCGGTCGGGTCTACTGAGGATGGAGGGCTTTTCCTAGATGTTTTTCCCATTCTCTTTCCACGCAAATGCGGGTAGATTAGCTACAAGAATGTTTCCTTCCTAATCCCTAACCCACTATAGTAATTATCATATACGCGTATAACCTAAACGCGGTGATAAAAAAAAGTTACTACAGTTCGATTTTCATAAGAATAACCTAATATGACAGGCAGCCATGAAAGCTACTAGATCTACTTTCACGTCAAGTCATGTGATCTGCATCTGTCACTTTTGATAGATATCATAAAAATCTATAAAATAACACTAACAATAATATTAAAAGGTTATCATTGTTGACCACTAAAATATGTGTTAGTATTTTTTTAAAGTTTCTTCCTACCAAAATCCTACTATAGTAGAGCAGCCTTAGTTAAAATATCCCTTTTGAACCGGATAAAAGTCTATTGTTTTTATACAATTATTTATAATTTTACAATAAAAATCTATTTTATATAATACAAATTTGTTTAACTAGAAATTAGGTAAATTTCTTATTAATATTAATTAATTAGAAAGCATTTGCAAATATAAATACGACATAACCTATGAAAACAGTTGATCACAAGTAAAACTATGAAAAGTCCTCTTTAAAAAAAGATATTACGAAATATCTCTGGGATATAAAGGTATAATTTGGTGTACGATATTGAAAACTTATTCTGTGCTTCCCCCTTAAAACTGCAATTAGTAATCAAGTGCCACTGACCTAGAACTGAGGAGATGCTTTAGTAGGTCGATAAAACTCGACAAACGTCTGAATTATCATCGAGTTTGATGGATAGGGGCTCTTAATGAGCAAGGTCGAGATAAAATACAGCAAGGACGTGAAAGGGAGTTTCCCTTTTCTACTATGAGGTATATGTTGTAAATTGATGGTTTAAAGGCCGGTTCACACTGAAAGCTAAGCTAAGTTAAACTAAGATTTGCTCTGCTAACTGCTTAGAAAAATAGCGGACTATATATTTAAATGTGTTGGCTTACACAGAAAGCTAAGGTAAGATTTGCTTTGCTAACTGCTTAGAAAAATAGCGGACCATATATATAAATATGTTGGTTTACACAGAAAGCTAAGGTAAGATTTGCTTTGCTAACTGCTTAGAAAAATAGCGGACCATATATTTAAATATGTTGGTTTACAAAGAAAGCTAAGCTAAGATTTGCTTTGCTAACTGCTTAGAAAAATAGTGGACCATATATTTAAATATGTTGATTTACACAGAAAGCTAAGGTAAGATTTTCTTTGCTAACTGCTTAGAAAAATAGCGGACCATATATTTAAATATGTTGATTTACACAGAAAGCTAAGCTAAGATTTGCTTTGCTAACTGCTTAGAAAAATAGCGGACCATATATTTAAATATGTTGGTTCACACAGAAAGCTAAGGTAAGATTTGCTTTGCTAACTGCTTAGAAAAGTAGCGGACCATATATATAAATATGTTGGTTTACAAAGAAAGCTAAGCTAAGATTTGCTTTGCTAACTGCTTAGAAAAATAGCGGGCCATATATTTAAATATGTTGGTTTACAAAGAAAGCTAAGCTAAGATTTGCTTTGCTAACTGCTTAGAAAAATAGTGGACCATATATTTAAATATGTTGATTTACACAGAAAGCTAAGGTAAGATTTTCTTTGCTAACTGCTTCGAAAAATAGCGGGCCATATATTTAAATATGTTGGTTTACAAAGAAAGCTAAGCTAAGATTTGCTTTAATAACTGCTTAGAAAAATAGCGGGCCATATATTTAAATATGTTGGTTTACACAGAAAGCTAAGCTAAGCTATGCCTTGCTACTCCACGCTATGTTTTTTTACGATTGCTGGCTGGAAATTTTCCCATATTTCATCTTGAGCCATCTTACGTTGCGCATGCGCATAACTCAGCTTTGGATACGTGTTTAACAGACGCAGTGCTGGATAATTGAAAATAACCAAAGAAGTGTCACTAGCGTGATTAGTAAATAGGCGTATAACTCGAACGTGTAGTAAGACGTGGCGCTAAAAAAAAAATGCATGAGATGACAGACCTGCAATGTAATCCGAATCTAAGAGGATTAAAGCGCTGTCAGTGACCTGTTGGTCTAGGTGTAAGGTGTCAGACTTCTGTGCTGGGGTCCGGGGTTCAATCCTCGGTCCCGGCACAGATTTATCTGATTGCCAAACCCTTCCTTCACCTCTGACAAGACGTGTATTAACCACAACTTGTGAATGTGTGGAATGCCAGACCTCCACCGTGGTTCGGATCCAACGTTAAACTGTAGGTCCTCCATTTCCATCTCACAATCACCCTACCATTACACATTAGCGTAAGTGCGTATAACCTGAACGGGTAGTAAGACGCGATGATGATGATGATGATAATAATAATAATAATAATAATAATAATAATAATAATAATAATAATAATAATAATAATAATAATAATACAGCGCCGTAAAGAAATATGTACATTTTACATTTCTCTTTCTTGATTCTGACAAATTCGATGGTTATTTTTGGATCAACCAACCTACTCATATTTGAACAAACATTTTCTAAAATCTCTGTAAGAAAAACTCATTACGATCAAGCACTAACCGATGAACATTTATAAACTGTTTTAAAATTCACAACTATACTAAATTTGCACCTGCGATTAAAGAAATGTAAAAATTGCATTCATTTCATTAAGTTGTGTTTTAAGAATCGCTAACTTATTATTTTTTATATTGTCTAGATTTTTTACTATACAATAAATTGCGTCAAGCGAAAAATCTTATTTTTAGGTGACCCCTTATTATATTCAAATTCTCAATGTAGCCCATCAAACAAAACGTTTTGGCCTAGCAGGGAGGTATATTCCCAAGAATGAACAGAGCTAACTCGAATGATATTCCCATTTAACTTAGAAGAGAAAACCCGTCGAGATGCAGAATAACGTACTCAGGAGTACAAAACCTGGTCTAGCAGATGGTTGATGCGTCTTATTTGTAAGTAAGTCGAGACTAGAGATACTTGCTAGCCAGTGAACGGGTACTAAGTAGTAAAAAATAAAAATAGTAGCACTCATCCTAAGTTAAAAGTAACTGTTACAGCCCTTTCTTTTACTTTCTCATGGATGATAAAGTAAAAGACCTCAACATTATGATGTGCCTTCGAAACTCGAAAAAAGTGCGTCTTTATAATCATCTCTGTCTGTCCATTTGTAGGTTTGTCTGATCCCGGGGATACAGCAGAAAAAGTTTGATAGATTTCTTTCAAAATCTATATTTAGATGTTGTATAGTCATAAGTATCTTAAAGCCTAGATTTATTAAGGATAGTTTACTGATGACAATTTTTTTTAATTAAACACATTTTAATAAAACTATATCTTACTTGTTTTTTCAGAGAAAAATTGATTCAAGGGTAGTTCACTTATGATTAATTTTTGAAGATTCAAAATATTTCTAAAATAGGTACAGCGATTTTTTTTTTTTTTCAAAATTGGTATTCGGGGAGTGTTTTATATGATTTATAAGGGTGTATTTTATTTACCCACAAAAATATTGGGTTAGTTTACTGATAAGTGATAGCTGATATTTGAACATTTTAAATTCTTCAAAAATGGCTAAAGTAATTTTGTTCAGATGACTAGAAAAATCAAGTGTATTTTTTTTTTTGCGAATTTTTTTAAGGGTATGTTACTTATAAAAAGTTTTTCTTGGTTTTATTATTTATTACTAACTACAATATACTATATTATATTTGGAAGAAGGTACAGGAAAGGTGAATAAAAACATATAAAAGGAACAAACATAACACCATAAGGCGTTTACGATGAAAAGAACACCGTTCACACTTTACTTTGCTGCCACTGGACAAAGAGGTAACTCGATCGTTACCGCCCAGTCCCCCGACCTAGGTTTCATTCTATCGGAACTCATCAGGAAGGAGGGTGAAACGTGCAACGAAAATTCCTAAAAGAGGAAACTTTAATAGAAATCAGTTTCGACTGTGTAGTACTAATTTATAATAACAATCTGCTAAACCATTTACATAAAAATAGATTGATCACTTTAATTTTAGTTATTTTGTTTGTACTGACCTAGCACAAGGAGAGGAGAAAGTAGCTGTCAACAGACGTATAGTATAGTCTGTCTACTGAAAACCGGTTGGGTTAAAACTATGTCTGTACTCGGTAACAGCTCTTAAGAGAACTACAAATCTTGTCTCCCACGGCTAGCTTTTATTATTATTATTATTATTATTATTATTATTACTAGGGTATCTACCATACACTTTCTGAACCGAATGGTGATATCTACGCGCAGCTTACAAACTAACTTAATCGTAGAACTAAGACAGCAACCGATTTGCCGATAGTCAATTCATCGTTGTGAAAGAGAAAGAAACAATTCCATCAATAATACATTTTGGTGACCTGGTGGTCTAGGGGTAAGGTGTCAGACTTCTGTGCTGAGAGTCCGGGGTTCAATCCTCGGTCCCGGCACAGATTTATCTGATTACCAAACCCTTCCTTCACCTCTGACAAGACGTGTATTGATCACAACTTGTGAATGTGTGGAATGCCAGGCCTACCACCGTGGTTCGGATCCCACGTTAAACTGTAGGTCCTCCATTTCGTCTCACAATCACCCTACCATTACACATTAGCTTAAGTGCGTATAACCCGAACGGGTATTAAGACGCGGTGCTAATAATAATAATAATAATAATAATAATGATAATACATTTTCTAATGTGCCTGAAATCTAACCTAACATCTTTTTTCTCACCAAGCATACGCGCTACCAACCGAGTTTAATTATTCAGCTAGCTGTTGTCAAAATTTCTTGATCACGGTTGCTAGGACAAAAGAAATATTCGATCACGTCAACACTCCAGCAATTAGGAGTTTAACATGATATTATAAAAGAAGGAAAAAAAAACAATCAATTAACAAATCTTAATATTTTATAATATATCAAAGGGGAATGATAAAAATCTAGAGAGGGACAAGTTTATTCCAGGAGAAAGAGCGAGTTTATTCGAATTGGGAGGACATAAATTAATTCCCAAGGGGGGAAGGCACCCCCTCCCCCCTTTTCATGTTATTCCATTACTGCTCGACTTATATTTGTACGCTGATTGCCAAACCCTTCCTTCACCTCTGACAAGATGTGTATTAATCACAACTTGTGAATGTGAGGAATGCCAGGCCTCCACCGTGGTTCGGATTCCACGTTAAGCTGTAGGTCCTCCATTTCATCTCACAATCACCCTACCATTGCACATTAGCGTAAGTGCGTATAACCCGAACGGGTAGTAAGACGCGGTGCTAATAATAATAATAATATATTTGTACGGTGTTTTTTTTTTTTAATTGTTGGTCACTTTTACAAAACAAAAGCAATCTAAGCGAATTAATCCGTAACTGAATACTGAAATGTTAGTCGATGGTAAAATACTTATATTTTAAATTGTACTTGAATCACTGCCTAGTTCTCTTCACGCTCTAAATTTAATTTAAGTACAAAAACAATAAACTACATGAAACTTCCGAACACTTCAAAACGAAGGACAAGACTGTACCGAACCAATGATCTAATTGTAACAACTGCCAGTAAGTTACTCCGGAGGATATGTTAGCTGGTGGATTGGGCATTCACTGTGCCTTACTACGGATAGGTATTTTATTTCTTGTCATTCATGTTTTATTTGATTTAATCTAATACAATTTGTTTTAAATTTGTTATTGTGGATCTCGGGGACCGAGCCCTTGGGAGTCGCGGGTCTGGTAACATGATACCAATAGTCACCCTCCCCCCCCCCCTCCCCTTCCTCGCGGCGGGCATGCCAACAACCCCCCCTGCTCTAACCATCACGGCCATTGTAAATCCTTTTCAAGATTATACAGTCTCTCAATATCATAGATAACTTATAATACTAAGTCTTCACTATATTTGGTCAGGTTGAAAATGCTTTTGTAAAGTTAATTGGGGTACAATTTTTGACTATGTAGACTGGGGTGGTTTTACCTTTTCTCCAATCACTAATTTTTAAACATCACGGCTCCATTGGAGAAATACTAAATCAGCTCTAAATTCACCCAGACAAGACATGCTTTAAGTGCTCAATGCAAATTATCAGACTTTAAGGGAGCAAGAGACATGTAAATTTCTAAATTATAGTATATATATATATTAATTATGTAAACAGATATATATACCTATGTAATATAGTTCAATAAATATACAATACAGTGTTTAAATCTCTACCCTAAGCTACCATAAAAACACTACAAACAGCTTCTATAGGCGTTTATTATTTATTCTAGCCCACTGCAATTGGCTGTGGACCCCTATTCGGCTGGCTACCGCCTTGCTTAGAGTAGAAGAAATTTGGACTCGCCTTCGGAAAATTTCGGTGGGGGGGGTGCAGGGTTTTAAACA
The DNA here is from genome assembly GCA_033556935.1 of Timema podura. Lineage (NCBI taxonomy): Eukaryota > Metazoa > Arthropoda > Insecta > Phasmatodea > Timematidae > Timema > Timema podura. The sequence goes on along the minus strand of JAVRXN010000007.1, from coordinate 14,430,991 downwards.
CTCCTTCACCCTACCTACACCCATTTGGGGATCATTGGTGAAATGTGGGTTTCACCCTTCACAGTTATGAATTAACGACCAGATGTTGGTGTCTATTCTAAATTTAAGTTAGTTTTATAGGTGGTTTTCTGATATAATCAGTCCGTATCAGTAGCCACGTGGTTTAAGGAGTCAGGCTCGCAATAAACAGGATGGACAAGAAAGTCAAAGTTCAAACCTAAGCTCGCTCTCCTGTGGATAATTTTTCCATTCCTTTTCACCACTAATGTGGGTGCACTTCCTCTCATTTACTCTTCCAAAAACTAGTTTTTTTTATGCGTGCATGTTATCAGCAATCAACCGTAGCGAGTGTCCTAATTCTTTACCGTTCTTTCTGTAGTGTGGGTCCAACATTTTTCTTGAATGTCCTAAATTTGGAGAGTCCTTGTTCTCTTTTGCACTAAATTCATCTGGTCACCCCCTGAAGCATACGTAACAATTTTGGCAAGACCACCTCGACCAGGATTTGAACACTGAACTTCCCTATAATTAAAAGAGAGGATCATAATCTTGTAAGTCATTTTCTAATTTCATTGTAAAATTATATTTTTCAGGTGTTTTTATTATGAATCTCAGCAACCTATAATTAAATATCAGCATTTACTTAAAATGTGCCCTCCCTATGTTTACCACGAATAGGAGCTACAATACCTTACATGGTTTCTCTATGATGAATCTTATAAGATAGGACCATAGTGTAATCAATTTAGGTAAAACTGCTATCTTTCTCTGAAAACAAAGTGTACATATAAAAGAAGAAAAATCACAGCCGCTTAAGAGGTTAATTATTTGGCGGATTAGAGCTAGTTTTGTGTAAGTTTAGTAAAATAAGTGTTAATAATATAATGAAAAATTTCAATGATTGTTGAAAACTTAAGAGAATAGCAATGTAAAAATAAAAATCGTAGCCCAAGTTTTAAACTTTTATTTGTAAATATACATAATATTATAGTTGTAAAGTTTTCTAAAAAAGGTTACAATATTTCAAAATAATGTTTATTAAAATATATCAGTTTTGACAAACCAGATGAATGTACAAATTAACTGATTAGGATTAAAAAAATAAGGAACAATTTGATACAAGATTAGAATGGGCAAGTCAACATTATCATCATCTTATTAAAGATAAACATCAAACTAAAAAATACTCTAGGGAGCCACACGTGCTCTTGGCAACGCTTTAGATTATAAACATAGAATATAAAATGCAAAGGTTTTAATACATTTTTTTAGATCTAAATACCTCAACCGATTTAACAATTATTTATCACACCAAGATACATTTTTCAGTCTCAATAAAAATGATCTTATAGTTAGTTCATTAAAGGAAAACCTCTTCACTTTTTTAGGTACATCACTTTATATATGGGCGATGATGTGCTAGAATGTGTGACAAGAACAAATAAATTAGCTTAGACCTATGGCCTTCTAGCTGTGTTCTATGAGCCAAATTTGACCTTAGTTTTAGTCCAAATAGGTCAAGTATAGGAAATTAAAATGATAGAAACACAATTTTTCTTTTCATAATATAAATAGGAATGATCACTATTAAAGCTCTAAATACAATATTGGACTCCACCACTACAAGTGATTAAAAAGTTCAATTTACAAATCAAGCCCTATCAACAATTTCAGCCTAGATGAATTACATTTTGTATACTCTAAATTAAAGGTATTCAAGTTTTTTTATCCACATACTCTAAGATGATATAACATATCTACAACTTTGTACCCCTAAAGTTGTTAGTGCATAGCCAAGTTATACCTATTCTATAATCTACACTAAAATAAATAATATATATTAAACAACAAAATTATATAAGTTTTAAATGAGGAAAATTATGCACAATATTTAAAATTAACACACATCATCATACATCATAGAACTGTTTCCAGCCTGTGGCCGGGTCTGTTAAGTAAAATGCCTCCATCTCCTTCTGTCCTTCCACACATTCTTCCTCCATCTCTTCCTTGGTTCTTTCTTGCATTCTCTTCTCTAGATACTTCATATTCATTAATCTTCTTGGAATTCCTTTCCCCTTCCATCCTTGTTACGTGTCCATACCATCTCATCCTTGCTTCCTCAACTATCTCATGTACCCCAACTCTTGACTTTACATCTTCATTCCTAATCCTATCTCTTCTGGTGACAGCTACAGCTCCTCAAAAACTTCATACCCATGGCCTCTACATATATATATATAAAAATATGTGTGTGTACACGTATCAAATGCTATGTTATCATTAAGATGACATTCTAAACGACTAATATAGTTCACAAAATGTTTAATATAGTTCATCCTAAGTTGATAATTCAGGTTCAATATGTAACTCAATTAATACAGATTTTTGAAAATGAACATTAATGTAAAGTATAAAGTAAATATTACAAAAATTAAGAATAGATGTGTATTTTTAGGTAAAACTTTGTAGATGTAGAACCTGAAGTATCTTTTACCCTAAAATGAAGTCATAGCTTCCACATATTCGAAGAAAAGTTGACAGGAAGTACATTTTGTTACATATGAAAAGAAGGTTTCAGAGTTTCCTGTACCTTCTTCCAAAGAAGTGACTGTACCACCCAATATTTTGGAACTTATAAATACTCAACAGCTTAGGTCTTGGCTTACTAGGATTTTTTTTTAGAAATAATTATGTCTTTATAGAGGCAGCAAGAAAAGTGTGAAATGTATTTCTCTTTTATTGAGAAAGCCACTAAACGTTTAATCTTCTATTATTCGAATCACAATGTACTATACATTTTTTCATATGTTCAATAATCACTATTCCAAAAGGATACAATTAATTACATGAAAAATATTTTATTGTTGTAATGTAAGTACAACACCACTAGAAATTTAGTTTTACAAATAGTAACTTTAATAACAAGTGATAATGTGCAATAGGATGTGCGAAACCTCATCTTTTTGGATTCAAAGCAAGGCTGAACCGATATATGAAATATTCCCAAAGCCGAAATAAATATTCAGCGAAGAATATATTAAATATTCCTGAAGCCAAGCAAATATATTAAATATTCCCGAAATCAAACCATTATAGAAATATTCCTGAAGTTGAATTTAAGTTCAATTATTATTTTTTGGTCGAGTAAAATATTTATACTGTGCATATTTATATAACTCTTAACACTAAATATTATATATAAAGTGTTTTAATGCAAATTGATCAAAGCTTGATTCACACGTTAGCTGAAATAGAAAGCAAAGTAATTTTGAGTCGACGAATGTAGTTCACACAATAGAACAGCTGATTATGAATTTTATTTTTAGTGGATAAATAGATCTTTAAGATGAATATATAATGGATGTTTTTAAATTATTGTATTGAGTAGCGAGACAAAACAAAACAAGAGGCGAACAAAATGCACTCTTTCCATTTTAAGATTTATTTCAAATCATTTCACAAGAGTAAATGTAGTTGTCTGCACTATCTTACTTTGAAGGCGCCGCACACACTGGAGAGTCAGGTGGTTTAAGCATATGTGTACTGTTCGAGTTGATTGGTTTTGAAGTTTGATTGGCTCTCTCCAGCAGAATTTTTCGCTTCGAAAAGGAAAAGCTTAAGCTATTTCATGTAGCATCAAGCAAACAATGCAGATGAGGCTGAAATCTTGTAATTGGTTTAGAGCTCGTCACGTGATGATCCACAGTTATAGAACTCATCTGAAGTTGCTAAATTATGTTACTATTCATTATACATGTAATTTAATTATGAAAAATTTGTGTCCTACAAACATTAATTTTGCAACGTACATAACAGCACTAAATGACAAAAATTAAACATAGTCAGTAATTTGGATGTCAATTTTTTTTATTGGGAATTTATTGGGATTTCTTTTTTAAAACTAATTTTAAGTTGACATGACAACTATATGAAGTGAAGTTTTTAAGCTTTGCATACCCCTAATATGCAAAAATAGTTTATAATATTAAATTATAGATATTTAGAATACTGAGCTAAATAATGCTTTTTGAAGCATATTTACCTATGTTAAACCTCAATATTAAAATTCAAATTTCATTATATCTTTATTTATGTATTCCAAAATAGAATTAGTGTAAATGTTAAAATAACTATTTATGCTTTATTTATTACCAAAATAAATATGTAAAATATCACGGACAGAGAAAAATGAAAATCCTAAATTATAAACTAAAAGATTATTTATTCATGGTCAATTGTATTGAAATAAGAATTAAAAATTAAAGCTTCCATACCAAGCATTTGTTGAGACCTACTAAATGTCAAGTTATTAACCTAATTTAATCTAAGTGACAGGGAAGGATGCCAACCTGAGTGATTGGGCCGACCCTTGAAAGAAATAATCAAACTCGTCCATCATTTCTTCATACACTATTCGCAATTCCACTTTCTCGTCACTAAATTATTATTCATTATACAGTTACACACATTTTAGTTTGGAAAATATTCCTCTAACATAAAAAGAAAAAATATGAGGGGGGGGGGGGGAGGATGAAAAATTAGCAGTTCTATTCAGTTCAATAATAAAACTGTGATATTTCGGTGTCCTAGTAGGAGATAGTTTCAAGAAGGCTCATTACATCAGACTGAGTCTCGGCACCACTAAACGAGACTTTCATTCCCTCGAGAGTCAACTGTACAAGAAGAGGAGTGAAAATGTTATTTGTAGCATTTGAGCACCCTTGGGCCTAAAAGGACAAATTCCAACAAATTTGACAAAAGACCTTGGATAAATCAAGGTATGTGGGCAAACAAACATTTTAAAACTAGTAAACTAAATAATAGTATTGCTATGGTAAATGGTACAAAGATTGCAAAATTTTAGAAGTAAAAAAAAAACATATTTTTTAAAATGTTTAGTTAGTCGAAATTTCTTTTATAGTTGTGGTGTAGATTTTAAAAGATATTTGTTTAGCAGGGAATGATTATCGAATACAAAAACCACAAGAAATGGGTCGAATCCTAAATTTATAGAATCTGAATCTCAAATTAAAATCTTAAATTTTCTTTCAAATCTATAATTTAAAATTGAACCCTTAAAAATGTTTAGTTATAAAGTTAAAATATTTACTATTGAGTTTAAAAAAATTGTTTAAGACTTGGTGTCATTGACAAATTCTATTTCGTTTGTCATGTCTATTATATCATAACAAAACAGAATACGCTTTTTAGTAAATTATTAATACAATTTTGTCTTATTTTTTTATGATTTTGTTACTTTCCCAATGTTACGAGTCTATATTATAACATTTACTAATTACTTAAAATGGGTGTATGGAGTTAAGGTCTTCATAATTATATTCGATATACTTTTATGAGATTTTTACGAATCTTGAATTTCTCGTATACTGTAGGATTCAAGGGATTCAAGAAGTTGGGCGTCCCATCTCTAAAAAAACAGTCTTCTTGTTAAAAATTTTCTAGTGATAAAAAAAAAGATTGCAGTTATGACCATTTGACAGGAAAAGTCTCAGAATGAATTTTTTTTTTAGTTTAGAATTTTAAGAACTGTGGGTTGAGAAGATGACTCAGATAGTGAGAAATATGTTCCTCTTGAAGAGCACAAACGCAATGAACAGCCCACAAACATGACCCCACAGGGCCATTAGCAGGTACTCCGTGTGTGTGTGATAGTAAGGCTGCCACCCCCACGGGAACACACCATGAGTGAGCTCATGACCCACATACAGCAGAATGGCGTTCATACCTGCGGGGGAAAAAAAAAAGTTTAATTTATTAGGGATGTTTTGAAGTCCACTTTTTCAATTCGAAGCAAACTCAAATCAAATATACGAAATATTCTCGAAGCCAAATCAAAGTTTGAATATTTTTTGCTGGTTGTTTAAGTGGGATGAAAGAAGATGCTGAAAAAAAGCCGTTTTTTGCAGTTTTTATGGCAAAACTTTTTTTTTTGGCCAAAATAAATAAAGTATTGCTCCAGTAATAACATATAATCTAATTTTCTTCCCATGGTGACCTGAAAATTTCTTAAATATCTGTCAAGGGTGTCCTGGAATTTAATTAGAACTTTTTCTCTTCATTTAAAAGTTTATCATCTAATGCCGCTATGCTCATGATAGATATTCAACAACTGTTGATATCAACATGTGAATAAAATTATTCTTTATGTTTCTACTAGAGCAATATTTTATTTATTTTGGCCTTTTCTCGCATACCGTTTTATCTCACCTTAGTACTTTAAAAAAATATTATATTTTGGTTGATTATATAACATTAAAACTAAAATTAATTGGAATTTTTTTTTATTGCACAATCGTTTCTAATACTTAATTTAATTCTGATAAATATGTTACTATGCCAACACACAATTCAATACTTCAGATTTTGTTCACATAAATATTGTCTTGTACTGTACATGACAGCTCAGAATGACAATAATTGATTAAGCCAGATTTTTTTTTAAAACGAAGGTGAAGCTGATACTGGTTTTTTGCTAGAAGCCAAGTTGCACACCCCTGGGCTGAATCTTGAATTTCACAAGGATTCGAAGGTCCTCATCCCTATCCAAAATATCACTTAAATATAGACAACACAGTTCATTAGTTCATTCTTATTTGTTGGTTCTTTACCAAACTACACCCAATATTATTGCTGAGGGAACTGCAGGTCTAATGGAGAGAAGCTTTATCTTCACTCTTTGTCAGTCAACTGTTGCCAAATCTCCTCGCTCTAAGTTATGTCCGGAAGGTGGTGTGCTAGGGTGAGAAAAAGCATCTGGCAACATCGACTAACCGGCGTAGCTTGTCTTATCTGAGGGAAGATTGACCACACGAAAACGAGAGGATGAAAACGCTGTTTCTCAATAGTAACTGTGTAACTTCCTCAGCGATTGAAATTAGTGTAAGAAATAGATCGCAGTGCACGAGCACTGCTAAGACATTGTTTTAACACATTTTGAACTCATTCAGGAAGAGTTTGGCCGTAATATCTTGTGAGTCAAGTCCAAAGTTCTGAACATGTCGAGGATAATTCTGAGCGGGGTCATTCCATCATGTCGTCATACATGTGCTCCTAGCAACATTTTAGATTCGCAATGATACGGTTAGTTCTAGACTGAATAAAAAGAAATTTCAAAAGTAAGTTCTTTACTCTTCCTCTTTTATTAAATTGGATGGGTTTTCTACTTGAGCTATTCATTAGTTATATTTTTTATTAATATTTCCGTCTCGCATTTCGTGTTTTTATTAGTGATGTCACAAATGTGATTCTTAAATTTTAACATTGATTCATTCTTATTTTCGATGCGGATTCTTCAACATTTACAGTTTCAATCCTTTAATTCTGAAAGGTGTGTGAAGGCCAAATGTTGATCATCGGATCATCGACTGTGCCATTGTCAGCTGATGAACAAATCAGCAATTGGCATCGGCCCAGCCTTACTGAGCTCAATTTTAAATAAAATGTGATTCTGATATTTTAGTTTTCAAAACTTAATTTATGTTTTTTTCATTTAAAAAACTATCAATTCCACAATTCTATTGTCATTTCAAAGGTTTATTTTAAAACATTAGTATTATTATTAACTTACTACCCGTTCGGATTTATACGCACTTACGCTAATGTGTAATGGTAGGGTGATTGTGAGATGAAAGGGAGGACCTACAGTTTAACGTGGAATCCGAACCACGGTGGAGGCCTGCATTCCTCACATTCACAAGATGTGATTAATACACGTTTTGTCAGAGGTGAAGGAAGGGTTTGGCAATCAGATAAAATCTGTGTCAGGACCGAGAATTGAACCTCAGACTCCCAGCACAGAAGTCTGACACCTTACCCCTAGACCGCCAGGTCACCAATAAAACTTTAAATATCTGAATTTAATTTTCATTTTAAACCTTTTTTTTTAACTGTAACAAATAATCATTTTTTATTTACATGGTTAAGTTTTAAAAGCATACATTTATTGAACTTATCTAGATTCAGATGAAAAGACTTGAGCTTACAGACTCATAATAAATAGGATTTAAGCTTGTTGTTTGGGAATAAAATAGCAAATTTTGTCAAAAATAGTCACTAATTAGGTTAAGCTTACCTGCGAATCGGAAGAGGTGACATGACATCCAACGTTTAACATCGACCCAGATGTAGAGGATGCACTGTAACAAGAAGGCCAGACTGGCTGTCGCAAGGACATAGGAAACAGACCACAGGTTTTTGTTGACAGGGACTACCCCGTCACTGCGAGAGAAGTCACACAAGCCTCCCGCCAACAGACCCTGGGAGAGGAAAATCAAGTTTAGTAAATAGCTATTAAAGTTTCATGTTTTTTTTTTTGGATTACACATTTGCCAATAAAAATGTTGAAGCCAAAATATACATTTTCAAACTTAAATTTTCTGTTTTTATGTGCATGACAAAAATGTATAGTAATTGAAAACATAATTTTTAAATTTTTGAAAAATCTTTGTATTTTTGTAATTAAAAATCTTTTATGAAATATTTAGTTTCTTAAGTCATATAAATATGCACAATATTTTTTTTCTCAACACAACACAATTTTTATAAAATGTAAGGAGGGGGTGTGTGAAGGTTATACAACTTTTGAGTTTGCTTCAAATATTGGTTAGCTTTGACTTCAAAAAGAATAAAGTCAGGAATGCTATTACTAGGTCAGTAATTTGTTGACAACTCGCCTGGTTTCAAGAAATGTAAAACTCAGAATAATCAAGACAATAATTCAATTTTAAAAAAATCAAATTTGGTTTTATTTCATGTGTATGATACATTTAAAAATGCTACAATGAACTTAACACATTAAAATCAATATAAAAATATTTGTAAAGTGAAAGTTCATGAAAAAACAGCAAGCGATATTTTTGTGTCCCTATTGATATCTAGCAACAGTCAAACTTACAGCTTGCTAGTGCTGACACAAACTGACGACGATGACCGATGACGACGACGCTAACCGATGATGACGACGCTAACCGATGACGACGATGCTAATCGATGACGACGACGCTAACCGATGATGACGACGCTAACCGATGACGACGATGCTAATCGATGACGACGACGCTAACCGATGACAACGACGATAACCGATGACGACGACGATAACCGATGACGACGACGATAACCGATGACGAAGACGATAACCGATGACGAAGACGATAACCGATGACGACGACGATAACCGATGACCGACGACGATGACCGAAGACGAAGACGACGACGATGACCGACGACGATGACCGAAGACGAAGACGACGACGATGACCAACGACGATGACCGACGACGATGACCGACGACGATGACAGACGACAATGACAGACGACAATGACCGATAACGATTACCGAAGATGAAGACGACGACGATTACCGAAGATGAAGACGACGACGATTACCGAAGATGAAGACGACGACGATTACCGAAGATGAAGACGACGACGATTACCGAAGATGAAGACGACGACGATTACCGAAGATGAAGACGACGACGATTACCGAGATGAAGACGACGACGATTACCGAAGATGAAGACGACGACGATTACCGAAGATGAAGACGCAGACGATTATCGAAGATGAAAACGAAGACGAAGACGATTACAGAAGACGAAGACGATTACAGAAGACGAAGACGATTACACAAGACGAAGACAATTACTGAAGACGAAGACGATTACCAAACACGAAGATGATTACCGAAGACGAAGACGATTACCAAACACAAAGATGATTACCGAAGACAAAGACCGAAGGCGAAAACGATAACCCAAGGCGAAGACAATATCCCAAGAGGAAGACGATAGCCCAAGAGGAAGACGATAGCCCAAGAGGAAGACGATAACCCAAGAGGAAGACGATAACCCAAGAGGAAGACGATAACCCAAGAAGAAGACGATAACCCAAGACGATAACCGAAGACGAAGACGATAACCGAGGACGAAGACGATAATCGAGGACGAAGACGATAACCGAAGACGGAGACGATTACCAAAGATGAAGACGATTACCGAAGATGAAGACGGAGACGATTACCGAAGACGAAGACGATTACTGAAGACAAAGACGATTACCGAAGACGAAGATGATTACCGAAGACAAAGACGATTACCGAAGATGATTACAATGACAGTAATAACAGTAGTAATAGTAATAGTAACAGCAACAGCAACATCAACAATAACAATAATAATAACAATGCTACTAATAATAACAATAATAATAATAGCTCCATGTCGTCGACCGGCAAACAAGCTATACAGACCGAGCAGCTGCTGTATGTCTGTATGTTTGTGAAGTTAGTGTCAACATTTGGGGATATGGGGTGTCATGTGTTCAGCACAACAAACCCTCTGGCCATTGATCTCAGTTTTCTAGACTAAAGCCGCTACTTATTTATTCAAGTAGCTCCTCATTTTCGTAGTCCGACACCTTAGCTAAGTCAGTAGTGCATTTGCCTACCGAGACAAGGGTCCCAGGTTTGATTTCCGGGATAACCGAAAATTTATCAATGAAGAAAATATTGGTTTACCATTTCGCAGTAATGAATTAATGGCTGGGGACTGGATGTTGTGCCTGCCCTAGTATAAAGTTAGGTTATAAGGCATATGAAGCTAAGACAGGCCTAGCAAGCTGGTAGCGGAAAATATATCGCTTGAATAAAGATCTGACCCAGGCCCCAGGCTGGAATCCGTAATGGATGTAAAAACTTATTTGTCCCCATGAGTTTGAGTTTGACCTCGTTCCAGACCAACTACTTCACTGAAAAATCTGGAATCGCCGAGGATCAAACCCAGAACCTCTGTATCTGTAGTCGGTATCAATTATATAATTAAACCCCAATACACTACAAGATTTTTTTATCAAACTGACCGTAATGACAGCCCAGGTCATCCAGCGAACTACACGCGAGTAGGCATAGTGGTAACAAAGTGTGATTCTGCCAGCCTGCACTCCGAGGTACACCATCAATATGGAGGTCAGGGTTCCCAGCAGACCTGAGTGACAACACACTTTAAGTTCACATTTGGAATAATAAAAACAGTGACATGTATCCAGACAATCTTTCCATTAAATAACAAACTATGAAACTAAAAACTTTTTTTTAAATTAATTTAAATTTACACTTAAACCTCAAATTATTATGTGATGTGAATACTAATACATAAGGATGTGTTAAGGGTGTGTAAGGCTTCGAAAAAAATATAAGCTTCTACTTCGCTTCAAAATATTTTTTTTTTGATTTTGACAATAATTATGAAGCCTCGTTAATAAAAATAATGACTGCTAAAATATTCAATTCATGTTCAATTCTATTTTTAGATATTATGTATATTACAAATTTCAATATTTATTATAATTACAAAAAATATATATGTGAATTTTTTTAACACCGCATCACACTATAAAATGTTCAGATTAAATGAATATTACACTGATGAGTTAAGGGCCAGGAAGGTTGAATTTAGAGGAATTGTACCCACATTTGCATGAAGAGATATTGGAAAACTATTTTTTTTTTTACTGTCCTCATTACACCAGACCAGGATTCGAATCCTGATCACCTTGTCATAGGCAATCTAGGCCAACATGAAAGTGACATCTTAAACCATGTGGCCACCGAAACAGGTAACTACAATATTCATATGAAATAATCTGAAGTTATAGAATTGCATGTTGTGATGATGATTTATCAAATTTGAATGAAATATTACAAACAACTATGCAATTAAAAATCTATATAAAAGGGAAGGAACACGATGTGGCTTTTACAATAAAAAGAAGAACACAGTTCACCCTTTACATTGCTGCCACTGGACAAAGAAGTAATGGCTGCCTCTTGAAGAAAATCGAATGTTACCGGCCAATCCCCCGACCTGGGTTTCATTCTATCGGAAATGATCAGGAGGGAATGTGAAACTCGCACTGCAACTTCCTTCTTTTCATTGTAAAAGCCATATTGTGTTTGTTCCCTTTTATATGTTTTCTATCCATCTTTCCTGTACCTTCCTTCCAAATACATATTACAAACAACCTCAAAATCTTGAATGAAAAGAGGTTTTTCTTAAAGAGCAATTTAAAAAAAGTGATTTTAGTATATAGACTTATAAAGGTATATAAATAAACAGGGTATAATCATTTTATAAAGCATACAACAAATAACAAAAAATATTTAAACTTAAATTCGGCTTCAAGAATATTTCATATTAATCGATTAGACTTCACTTCTAATTTAAAAAGTGTACTTCGCACACCCCTGCTGAATGTATCTGGAAATGTGTCGACAGTTTGAATGCCCTCACTGTACCTTCAGGGTCGTAAGGCAGTGTTGTCTGATATATTTCATAGCAGGTGGGTTTTTGGTAGAGGTGTTCATTTCGGAACATCAATCGGTCGATGTATCCTGCCGCACCACCGGTGCAGTTGGGATGGGAACTATAGTTGTAGCGTCCACCGGGGCCCAGGTATCCGGTCGGACAGCCCTCCACGGGCAGAAGGAAGGTGAGGCATGTGTGTGTCGCGACGAGCCCTAAGATCACCAACCACTGTAACCAGCTCTCCAGGACATCTTGTAGGACCAGCCAAGGACCGTACTGAACACAACAAGTGAGAGTAAGTGATGAAGGAAGCAATCAACTCAAATATGATAGTCTTGGGTAAAAGTAACCTCTACAGTCAGATTTTGGTAGGAAGGAGATTTTTTTAGCGGTCATTAAAGTGGTAAAACAATTCTCATATATTTATATGTCAAATAATGTGTACTGCAATTACCACTTTTTATTTATAATTTGAAATTATATTAAGCATTGAAAAGAGGATAGAAGGACAAGGCCTACACACTTACCAGAAAAACGTTGACCTCAAAGTTCACAAATAAAACACAACAAAACGCATAATTATTAAATTTTCAGGATACATCAGACCCCTTTTTCCGCATAATAAAGTAAAGCACAGCCTCGATTATGGCTCTAGCCATCTCACTTGGAACTTTAGTTGGGTCGAATACACTAATCTATGAATCATAATCTCAAAACTAAATCTCCGATAACTATGGTCATAAGAGGAAACACAAATATAGTGGAGTAATAGAAAATACAAATAGTAACTAAATGTTAACATTCTTTCTTATAATCCAATCATTATAACAGTTAAACATTCAGATAAGTGTTAAATTACTGATCTGGGACCTGGTTGTGGAGTTAATCCAATAATTATAATTGGTTCTGAACCACCAATAAGCAGTATTGGAGCTCTAAAACAAATTTCACTTGAAAAATTGAAAAAAAAAAAAAGAACTTTTTTTTAAGGATTTGAGTTTCAAATCGAGGTCCCATCCCGACTAATTACTGTTTTCATCGCTCTCTTCCTTTATTAGGTGCAGCCAAATGTCACAATATCTAGAATTAAAGAATCTCTTAATGAGACTTTTAGTGTGTAACAAAATTTAAATCTGACATAGGAATTCAGGATTTTAATGCCAGCAATATGGGGTTTGTTTAATAATAATCTATATATTGTCTTCCTCTCTTCTGGTGAATATAGGGGTGTATTGTTTCTTAATTAAACTCCTTATCTATATAACAATCCGACACCTTAGCTCAGTCTGTAGCGTGTCTGCCTACTGAGCTAAGGGTCCTGGATTCGATTCCTGGCATATCCGAAAATTTATTATGGGTGAAATGTGGGTGTACCCTTTCACAGTGATGAATTAAAGACTGGGGACTGGCTGTTGTGCCTGTCCTAGTTTTAAATTAGATTATAATACATATGAAGCTACAACAGGCCTAGAAAGCCGGTAGTGGGAAAATATATGGCTTAAATAAAAAACTGGCCCAAGCCACAGGCTGGAAACAGTAATGGATGTACCAAAAAATCTATATAACACATAGAAAAAAATATTATTTATTTTACTATAATTTTATTGATAGAAAATATACATACAGGGTGTCCAGCCAAACTATATCTTGAAATTCCCTGACTTTTCCAAGTTTTCCAGATCCAATTTACTTTTTTCCAGTCCACTATATATCAATATTAAGTATATTACGAAAAAAATTTTTTTTTAAGATCACAGATTAATATAGTGGTTTTTTTCCCTATATGCATACACATTCTGAAATTGTGTCACTCAATAAAGGGACTAAGCGATTTCTGCCTCCGGGAAATGGACTACGGTCTTTTAAATTAAAAATAGATTTCAGTAAAATAGTATTGAGCCATTAAGAGATTGCCTCGGGCAAGAACGATTTAAAATAGTTGTGAGACAGAGTCATTCTTAGTTCCTTCTACTTAAAATGTAGGCCTAATCAAATTTCGCTCATGTGAATAACCATGGCTTAACTTTGGCAGAAGGGTGGAAAGACACAAAACTCACTTGTTGACCCTGAGAAGTGATATTAGTCTGCTCAACAGGGACAAAGGTGTGAAAGTGATTCCAGGTAGGGACTAACCAGAAGAAAAGTGTTATTTTGACTACTGTGAATCAAAATATGAGACTTTTTATAGACAAAATGTAGAAATTCCAGAAATTTAATAAAATTCCCTGACTTTTCCCTGACCAAGCAAATTCCCTGTTTTCCGGGTCGCTGGACACCCTGATATAGAACTAGCTTTAACGGTTACTAACGTGATCGACCTACCTCAAAGAAGAACTCCCTTTTCATGAGCAAGGTCTCCAGTGTGGCCACTATAAAATAGGACAAACCAATGCGCTGAAGTACCCCAGGAAGTCTTAAGCTGGCAAGACTGGTGCTCTTGGTGTGTTTTGCATTTGCAATAGAGTTGAGTAGTATGCCTAAAGCCACCAAAACGATGGATCGGCATAGAACCTTCTTGAACAGCTTCCAGCGACTCACTGAACTGCGCAGTTGTGAGCGCAGTGATAGCGCCACGCTCACACCCATAATCCACAAGAACCTATGAGTAATACATCGTTTTGTTTTTTCTCGTAATTAAAATTTCATTTTTGTATTTTTTTTTTGCACCACGTCTTACTACCCACTTGGGTTATTCACATTGTTAATGTACTAATGAAACAAATGTGTAAAGAAAGAGGAGGGTTTAATTAAAGGAAGTGTACCCATATTTGCATGAAGGGAGAGTGTAAAACATTAAGAAAAATCAGATTCAGTACACCCGACTGGGATGTGAACCCTGATATGTCCATCATCAGCAGTGCAATCTTTTGCGAGTGTGACATCTTGAACCATTCAATCAACAAAGTAGGTTATTTTTATTTGTTGATTAATGAGATAATTTAAATTTTAATATTGCCTATAATAATGATTAATTTAACAAAATTTAAGTGTATTTTTCAATAGTAAATAACATTCCTATCGATTATTAAAATATATTTTTAAGTAAACAGATGTTTCTATAATCAGAGTAAATGATTTTAAAAAAAAAAAGTGGTGCTGCGTATCCCGACTTAGTTGGGTTATATGCATATGTACTTATTACAAATGTGTTGGGGATGAAGTAGGTTTAATTTAGAGGAAGTGTACCAACATTTGTATGAAAGTATAATGGAAAACCAGTGAGGTAAAACCACCATCAGTACACTTGACTGGGATTCAAACAAGATTTCTCTGTCATCAGCAATCCAGTCTAATGAAAGAGTGACAGCTTAGAGTGGACCATTCGACCACCAAAGAGGGTGGTAACTGTTTTATAAGAAAACATACACATCAATAATATATTCAATTCATCACTAGTCCAAATACTTTATTCTCAATTTTTTTTAAATTCCTACCAAGGAAATACAAGATCAGCGATGGTGAGTCCATTCCACGTCGAGTGCTTAAAGAACCAATATTGACCTCCGCCGTAGTTGACGAATATCATCACAGCAATGCAAATACTAAAAAACCAAAACAAATTAAAGCTCTCCAAATGTATGTTTCTATTTATAAATTACTTAAAAGATCATCATAATTTCGTTCTTATAGTAAAAGAGTTTTTAAACATCAATAGTTGCAATTTCTATATGAAATAACTCAATGAGAGAATTTCACCCTTATTAAATACTTTAACCTAAACTAAAACCGTACATTTTTAAATATTCGAGGATTCAAATTTGGATTCGAGATTTAAACATTTAATTTAAGATTTGAATTCAAGAAATATAGAATTCGATCCATCTATAGTATAAAGCTAAATAAATAAGCACAATAAAATATTTTTTCCCAGCATAAAACAATTAACAAAAAATATTCAAACTTAAATTTGACTTAGAGAATGTTTCATTTAATTAATTCAGGTTCACTTTTGATTGAAAAAATTGACTTTGCAGACCTGTATATTATTATTTATTATCTATAATAGGATAACAAGCCCAATTTTTACAGTGATAGTTTCAGCCCTGCTAAGAAGCAAACACAGACCCTCTACATCTGTAGTAAGTAAACACCCTAACCGCCGGGTACTTAGCTCGAGTGTTAAACTGCTATTGAGTAATGAATCCTTACCATAACTGAGAACAAACTAAAATTATCGAGAAGTTCATAATGAGAAGGGAACTTACCCTCGGAACACATCAAGTGACCTCATCCGCGTCTTCTCTCTCCTGACGGCCAGCAGCTCCGACCTAACCATAGGAGGTGCCCCATCTGTGCTGGGAGTACCTAGATCCTATATATATATATATACACACACATACATAGTAAGCTTAGTTAGGAGCACACATTTAATCTAGTGATAGCCATTGTTATTCAGATAAATCAATTTTATTTAGAGGTTGTTAGTCATATCAAATTCCTTCTGTAGTCAGAGTTCCTGGCTACAGATCCAGGTCTTGGGTTCGATCCCTGGCGCTTCCAGATTTTTCAGTGAAGCAGTGGGTCTGAAAAGAGGTCAGCTCAAACTAAACTCGCGAGGACTGCTACTTGAATGAAAAAAAGTAACAGCTCTGGTTTGGAAAACTGAGATTAACTGCTGAAGGGTTGCTTTGGAAACTTAAGAAAAAAGATTTACAACCATTCAAGCCATTTTTTGATATGATTTTTCTAATCAATGTATCAATTTCGGTAAGCGTTTTTCAAAGGGTTGTGTTATTTAAGCATCAAAAATAATAAGTATCTGTCTTTTTTTTAAAGGTGTATCTTGAGTGTTGGTTTATATTTATGGTGTTGAACAAAACCCTATGTGTATGAAATCCATTTTACATATTAGATTATTTAATCTAGTCGAGTCGCAACAAGGCGTTTCTGTACTTGTACATTCTATGCAATCACTATTGTGAGTAATAAAGTACTAAAACTGAATGTCTTAGTTTCAGTGGGTTGCAGCCCCAGGGTGTTTTTTTTTATCACCGCATCCTGCTACCTGTTCAGATTATACGCATATATGATAATTACTCTAAAGAGGTAAGGATTAGGAAGGAAGCATTTTAGAGGTAATCTATTTGCATTTGCATTGCCTTCTTTCATCTTGATTCATCAGTGATTAAAAGCTTTTCAATATAGTTAACTTTTACACTTTCAAAACACTCTCGTAATGTTTCTATTCAGGATTCAAACTTGACGCAAAAAGAAAGTGTCAAACCAGCGTTTCATTTTTTTTTCACCATATCTTACTATTCGTTTGGGTTATGAGCTTATGTACTAATTACTTTACACTAATGGTTTTAAGTATTAGGAAGGTTATATTCAGAGGAAGTGAATCTGCATTTGCGTGGAGGGAGAGTCATGGTGTCTACTCAACTTGACCAATGAAATTCCTGACTTTTTCCCCCGATTTCCCCTGATCATTTCCTAAAATTCCCCCAACTCAAAAGTATGTCACACCCTTCTAAACCGCCCTTTCCCCATGTGTTTATATTAAGTTTTAAAATTTAAATAAACATGTTTTTAATTGGTCTACAAGGAACTAGAAAATGTTAACATATATTACATAGCTACAAGCAAAAAAAGACAGTTTGAATCACAATGTAATTTACTGATTTAATGATCATTATATTTAATATTTTTTGTAAAATAGTATTTTCCCAGATTTTTTTTTTTTTTTGTAATTTACTAAATTCCTGGCTTATTCCTGTTTTTTCCCAACCACTTCAAATTCTCAGCTAATTCCAATTTTCCCAGATTTTCCTGGATGGTAGACACCCTGAAGAGTGGAAAACTAGTTTGGAAAATCACCCTCATTTGACCTGACCAAGATTCGAACCTCAATCTCCTCATCATCGGCGGTCTAGTCTAATGTGAGAGTAGCGTGTTAGACCTTCATATTTATCATACACAAAATACGTAACCCCAAAACAAAAGTGAGTGGGATAGCCCATGTTTGTTTTTAATAGAAAATGTCTTGTTTATGTTCTGAAATAAAAAGCCACAGTGATATTGGATTGGATCCAATCCAACCGACCTTGACAAGTACAGTACTTACACTTTCCAACTCTGAGAAGGGGACATTCCTCTGTTTCAAGTTGGCAAGCCATTCTGAGCGGAGAATACGCATAGCCACCCAAGAGAGGAGTGTGAGGATGAAAAAGGTAAAAAAGACCACTACCAAGGCTGTACAAAACAAAATAAGGAACAAAATGAGATGTTTTGTTATTTTTACTAGGTACTACCAAACGGTAGCTGGCGAGTTTACCGAATAGCAATTTTTAGAAAATCAGTTTTTTGAAATTCAATTATTCGAAGTTTAATTTTTCGAAAACCAATTTTTCGACATAGCAATTGTTACACCGTCTCCGTGCCTTCTACTTAACGACCACAATTAAATAAAAGAGAGAAGGTATAATCTACATAAGGGAAAATATAAGCAGAATTAAAAATATAACAATAATATGGTTTATTCAGTATAAACGTAGATAAAGCAAAGTACAGTGGTCTCATTATATCATTCTGAATAATGCTGAAAATAATAACGTGAAGCGCAGAATGTAAACATTCCATGTTTACATTTATTACAGGTCGTCTTTAAGAGACACAAAATTACGTAGATTTTTAACATCAACAGAGAAGTTAAACTACCAAAAGTGAAGTGAAGTAAGATATCCACAAAATGAAACAAACATTAAATATTCTTGCCTGATGGGCTCCTCAAACAATTAACAGTTACAATACGAAATTTACAATTACATAAAACATAACGCGAGAGTTTGACTTCCAGACGCTAGTCAAAATCTCCCGGGACTAACTATATCTTAGAAAAACTAAAGAATGAAATTTAGAACAAAATTAAATTATATAAAAAAAAATAACAAGCTTAAGTTTAATTCTACAGTCGCGTGAAATAGCAAAATACAAAAGTCCACACATTTTAACAATTTACATTTAAATTGACTCAATACAAAATTACCAATGGTGGATTTCAAACCAAACTAATAAACTAACCAACTAACCAACCGCGCCTAAGTGGCGGCATACAAGTTACATTTATGCGACTGAGATAATAAAGCAAAAAGTTAAATATTAAGCAAAACACAAAATAAAGATTTTAACACGAAAATATTATAAGTTGAAAATGAATAGAGTTCTTTATAAGTAACTGCCATAGTTACGTTCCAATTTATGATGTATGAATGTTTATCCGATCATTGTCCAGGTAGACGACAATGATCCGTCCTCGTTCGTAGATTTTAGATAGTCAAAATTTTTAGACAATGTCAGCCTGTTTTATAGTGATTTTCGTTGCACGGAAAGAGGGGAGGTAATTACTAGCACGCAGTTGCTAGCTGTCATCGGTCACGTAGTCACTTTGTAGGGTTGTTCCATCGGAAAATTAGAACAAGTCGGCGATCATTGGATGTTTGTGTTGTTTGGGGAAGTTCATCTGACATCCGTCAGAGGGCGGGTGGATTGTTGTCTTCTAGCGTTCTCCATGTTGTCATTCCTTAGTTTCAATCTGACTAGACGGAGAATGACCACGCGTTGATTGTAGACTTTCGTTAGCTCGGCCCCATTCTTCACGTTGGCTGCGCGGTGTCGTTCAGCTTTGGTGGCGGCTAGTGATAGAAGATTTCAAAGGTAAGTTCCTGAACAAATATGAGTGTACTATTACAGAAGATTGTACTGTATGAAATATACTGTGTCGTATTATCTTTCCGTATTAGCCTACAGGGACTACAACAGAGAAATGTACCATTGTAGGGATTCTATTTAGGTCGGAATTATAGAGCGGGTGGTATGAATTCTTGATAGTTACGTATCAACATTATAACGGGATGGATCCAATTGTAACTAACTGCAAGTTAACGTTACAAATCTCCCCCCCTTGACCAGGAGAATAAGAAGATGCAGCATCCGTCCTCAGCAAGGCGGAACATCAAAGGGCTCAAGGTTGCCTTCTTGTACATCATCTTCCCAAACAGCATGAGATCATCCATCTTTTTCAGCTCTAGATTCCATCATCTAGAGAAGCAGTCGGTACCACTACGTAGACTTTACCAGAAACCAGGAGAGAAAGGAAAACAGGATGCGCAACGAAAAATCATATACAACAAGTCTGTTGTCGAGATGTAAGTGGCGTTAAGTCACACGCAACCACATGTCTAATTGTCTGTATGAACACATGAAGAATCTCTTCTTTCTTCTACGTTCAAACTCAAGTTCTCACAATAAAGTTCACTAGACTAAAAAGTCATAAAAGTTTATCCTCATGAAATCCTAAAATCCTATAGAAATCCTACATAGATGTATCGGAGGAGCGTCCCCCCCCTCAACACTTTTGAAGGTTCCTATTCAAAGGTTTGAGAGTTTCAAATGTTAGATCACTATAATCTCACTATATTCTATATAAGTCCATTCTCAGCACTCAATCTAGAATAGAGTGTCTCAAAATATAGAATAGAGAAAGTTACGTCATAATTAAATCAAAACAACATTTGATTTCGTGATCCAAATTCCATGAAGTGGAACATCATTATAATCTATAAACTATTCACTTATTTCATAAACACATACTATCTACAAGTTCAATTACGGTTCAATACCTGTAAATAACTATACACATGGCCAACAATATATATATAACAAAACACTATATCTACAAACCACTGATATATAACATATCATTAATGGTAAACAAAATTTAAATTTTAAACACGATTTGGCTCACAGCCATGGCACAATGCCATCAAACAAGACTCAAATTAATAAGGGATGCCAAAAGATTAATTATAGGTCCCCATATACCTATAAAAATTAGGCATGATTCCACATTATTATTAAGAGTATGAATAAACTTCGGTCAATACTATAATTAACAAAATGAGATTACGTTAATTGACCGTTCATTAAATGACTCAACAATAGTCAAATAATATCAAGACACCAAGTCTTACCAAAAACAGGAATACCAAAAATATCAAATACAAGTCCCCATAAACTTATAAAAAAAATTTCTTGGCATCCTACATTTACCTAAGTAAATCCAAAATGGAGTAATTAAATCTGTAAGTACAATAACTTACGAACATTATCCATTAAACTACGACATTCTAAGACGTCGGTATTAGTTTAAGATGGCTCACATGAGCTCTTCGCGTATCGGTCGGGTCTGTCTGGCACATCAACCTGACCGACACGGGTGTTAAGAAAGATTCAACTGACCAGTGTCTATCCCATCTGGGAGAGAGCCTGGCAGATATTTAATTAAAGCAAGACAACATAAAGAAACAAGCACAAGAACTACAACGGGGGAAGGGGGGCATGGAAATGCGCTTGACTCTTAAGACCCATGATTCTTACGGCGCACAACTAGTTTCTTGAACTACACTTGCTCAGGACATGTCCTAACTGATTACAATTAAAACAGCGAATTCCTGACAAAAACTTACTATCCAACGCTCGCGGGCCAATATGGTTCTTCTTCACAGGTTGCACACCCAACTGAAAAATCGCAGAATTATTCCTAGACCTACCACAATAACTAGGATTCGAACCCACGCCTGGATTGTCAACAATAAAAGGCGCATGATTTTCCAGAAACTCACTTTCAGACAACAAAGTACCTTCAATTAGGGAAGCTAGCTCATGTAACTCAACTATCGTACTAGGTTTAGAAGTAAATACAAAATGACGTCGAGACAAGGGCGACACATTCTCCAAAATAATATTTACTATCTGACATTCAGAAAGATCTAACCCTAAAACTTCAACGGCCTCAGAAATGGCCATGATGAAACTCCTTAACGACTCATCAGGACGTTGAAAGCGATGTACATACTGCTTACACAAACTATCTTTAGCTCTAGTGGGGACAAGACAGTCTAATATCTTACGACTAATAAGTTTCCAACTTAACCCATTAACTAACCCTTCAGAAAATAAACGAGTTAAATATCCAGAAGTTTTACCTAAACACAATGCAATAAACTCGGACTCAGAACCGATATTTAAATGACAAATCCTTTGAACCTCAATTAAAAATAAAAAAAGAGATGAGCTGTCCTGACCATCACACAGTGGTATTCGATTTACAAAATCAACGAGAATTTTACTTTGGATTTTATCACTCACCCAAGCGCGTGACATTTCAATTGGATCTCCAACCCTCACCGGTACTGAATGATGATTCTCCACTCCCACTGTTGCCTGGTCTCGAGACGTATCGCTCTCCGAAAGGATTCCCACGAGAACTGCACGAAGTCTTGCTACGGTGGTTTCTGTTGAACCTTGCAGTCCACGCTTAGCAAGCTCGGAGATAAGGCTTTCTTTATTGAGTCGGTAAACATCAGATTTAGACAACACGCTCGGCTCGCCAGTCACTACTCCCTCAGTCGAAGCGTCCGTAGTCAAATTGTGTTCCATTATGAAACAGAAAGAGATACAAGGTTAAACTCAGGCTATGATTTCACAACAACAACAAAAATATACAGTATAATTTTTCAACATTTTTCAGCAATGATATAGGTTATTAATTAACTAATTAAACAGGAAGATCAGTTAATTAAAAGGACAGCAGAGTGGCGCAGTGTTACACCGTCTCCGTGCCTTCTACTTAACGACCACAATTAAATAAAAGAGAGAAGGTATAATCTACATAAGGGAAAATATAAGCAGAATTAAAAATATAACAATAATATGGTTTATTCAGTATAAACGTAGATAAAGCAAAGTACAGTGGTCTCATTATATCATTCTGAATAATGCTGAAAATAATAACGTGAAGCGCAGAATGTAAACATTCCATGTTTACATTTATTACAGGTCGTCTTTAAGAGACACAAAATTACGTAGATTTTTAACATCAACAGAGAAGTTAAACTACCAAAAGTGAAGTGAAGTAAGATATCCACAAAATGAAACAAACATTAAATATTCTTGCCTGATGGGCTCCTCAAACAATTAACAGTTACAATACGAAATTTACAATTACATAAAACATAACGCGAGAGTTTGACTTCCAGACGCTAGTCAAAATCTCCCGGGACTAACTATATCTTAGAAAAACTAAAGAATGAAATTTAGAACAAAATTAAATTATATAAAAAAAATAACAAGCTTAAGTTTAATTCTACAGTCGCGTGAAATAGCAAAATACAAAAGTCCACACATTTTAACAATTTACATTTAAATTGACTCAATACAAAATTACCAATGGTGGATTTCAAACCAAACTAATAAACTAACCAACTAACCAACCGCGCCTAAGTGGCGGCATACAAGTTACATTTATGCGACTGAGATAATAAAGCAAAAAGTTAAATATTAAGCAAAACACAAAATAAAGATTTTAACACGAAAATATTATAAGTTGAAAATGAATAGAGTTCTTTATAAGTAACTGCCATAGTTACGTTCCAATTTATGATGTATGAATGTTTATCCGATCATTGTCCAGGTAGACGACAATGATCCGTCCTCGTTCGTAGATTTTAGATAGTCAAAATTTTTAGACAATGTCAGCCTGTTTTATAGTGATTTTCGTTGCACGGAAAGAGGGGAGGTAATTACTAGCACGCAGTTGCTAGCTGTCATCGGTCACGTAGTCACTTTGTAGGGTTGTTCCATCGGAAAATTAGAACAAGTCGGCGATCATTGGATGTTTGTGTTGTTTGGGGAAGTTCATCTGACATCCGTCAGAGGGCGGGTGGATTGTTGTCTTCTAGCGTTCTCCATGTTGTCATTCCTTAGTTTCAATCTGACTAGACGGAGAATGACCACGCGTTGATTGTAGACTTTCGTTAGCTCGGCCCCATTCTTCACGTTGGCTGCGCGGTGTCGTTCAGCTTTGGTGGCGGCTAGTGATAGAAGATTTCAAAGGTAAGTTCCTGAACAAATATGAGTGTACTATTACAGAAGATTGTACTGTATGAAATATACTGTGTCGTATTATCTTTCCGTATTAGCCTACAGGGACTACAACAGAGAAATGTACCATTGTAGGGATTCTATTTAGGTCGGAATTATAGAGCGGGTGGTATGAATTCTTGATAGTTACGTATCAACATTATAACGGGATGGATCCAATTGTAACTAACTGCAAGTTAACGTTACACAATTTTTCGACATAGCAATTTTTCGAACTAATAGTTTTTCGAAAACATCTTTTTCAAAAATCAATTAGGCGAAAATAAATTTTTTGAAATAATTTTTTCGGAAATAAATTTTTCGAAATGCAGTTTTTCAAAAACCAATTTTTCGATCTAGAAATTCTTCGAACAATAAGTTTTTCGAAAACTTCTTTTTCAAAAATGAATTTACCTCAAATCTGTTTTTTAAAATAAATGTTTCAAAAAGGAGGTTTTAAAAAATAAATTTTTCGAACGATAAGTTCAAAGTATAATAAAATACTAGCTTAGCTTAGCTTAAGTTAGGTTAGGTTAGGTTAGGGGTAATCCTCCCCATAGGGGCTGGGGGGTGGATAGGGGTAGGTGATTCCTAGTTCTTGATAAAATAGCTTTCGGAAAACTCGCAGTTCGCTAAATTGCTTTTCCGAAATAAAAGTTAATTTGCAATTTGCAAAATTGATTGTTCAAAAAATCGATTGTTCAAAAAATTCATTTTCAATTATTTGACTGTTGAACAATTGATTTTCAGTAAATTCACTTCGGGAAATTGATTTTCGAAAAATGTGGTTTCGACAAACATATCGTTCGGAAAACTGATGGTTCGAAAAATTGATTTTCGACAAAATTACTTTCGATGGTTTTGTATTTGGTAAATTGATTTTCGAGTAACTTATTTTCGAAAAATTTACCTAGACCCCTACCAAAAAAATGTACATACACACTACATATGAAAACCGCCATAAAGCAGTATAAAAACTCTAAAATAAATTTCCACTCAAACTGAAGATTGTTTTAAATTAAATTTATTTTCTTAAAATCTCTAATATCCTAAAGAATTTTAAGTTAGATTTTGTTTTGAAGTCTTTCACACCCAGTGCTAATATTGAAATTAATGTTTTCGGACTCTATCTGCGTTGAGGTAATAATAGTTTATGATATTTTCTCTGAAGTCACAATAGATATCATCTAAGTCACGTAATGAAACAGGTTATGTGGACTTCGGAAATTATTATTCCCTCATTGTAGTTTAGGCCCAAAAACATTAGTATTAATATCAGTTGTTTTTTTTGCCAGTGAAAAATTATTATTATTATTATTATTAGCACCGCGTCTTACTACCCGTTCGGGTTATACGCACTTACGCTAATGTGTGATGGTAGAGTGATAGTGAGATTAAATGTAGAACCTACATTTTAACGTGGGATCCGAGCCACGGTGGAGGCCTGGCATTCCTCACATTCACAAGTTGTGATTAATACACGTCTTGTCAGAGGTGAAGGAAGGGTTTGGCAATCAGATAAATCTGTGCCGGGACCGAGGAGACAGTGAAAAATGTCAACAAAGATACAGCAATGAGATGTATAGGGCCTGCTTTCATAATGACTCACAAATAACTTGTGGTGACATATGTCAAGATGTGACAATATACTTACACAAGTAGGGCAATTGAGGTCGCTCAATATTGTAGATATCAGAGCAGCCATTGCTGGAAATATTCCAGCCATATCGTCCATATTCTTGAAAATGTATATTTCTTTCACTGTGAAAAAAAAAAAAGTATAGTGTAACATTTATTTTACCCGCTTCGATGGCCGCATGGTTTAATGCACTACTCTTTCTGTAGACTAGACTGCCAATGACGAGGAGATTGAGGGTTTGAATCTTGGTGGATTATACTAAGGGTGGTTTTTCACTCTCTTTCTATATGCAAATGTTGGTACACTTCCTCTAAATGTAACCTTCCTAATACCTAAAAACCATAGAGTAATTATTATATAGGCATATAACCTTAATGGGTAGTAAGACAGGGTGATAAAAAAACTTTTTTTTTAAATGTTGGACTGATTTATTATTCATTATAGCCAAAGTGGATATGTTTTGAAAGCATATAAATTAGTTTCCAAGTTAAAACATGTCTATAGCTATGTTTATTAGTAGACTTTAATTCTAGAATGGTAATAAGCCATATAAAAAACTATTCAATTTAAGGTTCTTCAATGCAGGTAAATTTGAGTCTGACTTTTAACTAAGTCATCAATAATTATGTAACAACATTTTCAGGGGGAAATTACAAGCTTTGCATCTGATAAGGGATTCTATATATGTTAATGTACGGTAAAGTGAATTTTGGTTTTTTTATTGTATTTTATTATCCGTCTTGGCTATAACAGTTTGCATTTTAACTACATTAATGGAGTAGGAATATAGAAGGCGGAATTTAGAGAAAATGTTCTCTCATTTTTGTGTAGGAAGACTTTAAAATCATTTAGGTAAATATCGCCCTCTGTATAGGCTACCTAGCTGGTAATCGAGCCCCAACCTCCCCACCACCGGCAAACCAGACAAGATGAGCCTGGTATTTATTCTGCATGTCAACCAATGAAGGTATTAGAACAAGTTATCTAGAAGAGAGATTGGTTATGTTAAATATATATAAAAAGTAACTTAAAGATTAAGTAATAAAGTAGCCTAACATGGGTGTCCAACCAAACTATATTTTAAAATTCCCTGACTTTTCCAGAGCCAATTTTTAATTTTTCCTAGTCACTATATATTACAAACATAATTTATTAAGATCGCAACTTGATGTAATAATATTTTTAGACACAAAGGGCTCAATTATTTGAAAATGTGTCACTCTATGAAGGGGTTAAAGGGTATCAGCCTAAAGCAATGGGTTATTGGGTAGTAAGTCCCAAGTTAGATTTCAGTGAGATCATATTGAGACATTAAAATCAGTTTAGAATTGTTGCGAGACATCGCATTATTTATTATTTCTTCTTCCTAAAATGTGACCGAATTATCACAAATATGCATAAACATGCCTCAACTTTGGCTAAAGACGTGCGGTAGAGGGGTGGAAAGACACTAAAATCATACGTTGACTTTGAAAATTGATCTTATTATACTCAACTGTGTAAAAAGAGATTTGAAGTGTGTATAACTTGAAGAAAAATGTCATTTTTACTGTTGTAAATGAAAGATGCATATTTTTTTTAGAAAATGTGTGAAAATTTCAGAAATTTGATCAAATTCCCTCCCTGACTAAAGAAATTCCCTGACTTTTCTAGGTTTTTCAGGTCACTGGACACCCTGCTAACGTACTATACTTATTTCACCAGGCACTGCTTGTTACAGAGTTTAAAAATAAGACCAATTACCTGTTTTGAAAACTATGCACGGTAAAAAAAAACACTAGCGATATAGGACTATACCAAAACACTTGAATATTTTTGAAAAAATATGTGTCGAAAGTTGAAAAACAAGAATACGGTACAAATCAAACTTACTAGCAATGATTATATGTCCCATCTGAAAAGTAAAGATGCACAGGAAATTTTGTATTCACTATAAATGTTTGGGTTTCAACTGGAGGAATGCTCGATGATTCAATGTATGAACACTGAAAAAATAAGAGAGTGGACAAATATATTAGCTTCTTAGTAGGGCATACTTGATGGAGGAAAGGATGCTGAAGAAAATCATGGAAATGAAGAATGTAGGGAAAAGACCGCAAGGATGGGAGGAGTAGATAACAGAAAGTGTGCAAGTGAAAGGAGAAGAACAAACACAATTAAAGGAGGAAGAATGGTGAAAGGATAGAGGAAGATGGAGGCATTTTACCAAACTGACCTGGCCACAAACTGGAAACAGTTGATGATTGTGATTATTATTATTATTATTATTATTATTATTATGTGCGTATAACCCGAACGGGTAGTAAGACGCGGTGCTAATAATAATATTATTATTATGAGAAAGGCATATTGAAAGAGTAAAGATTATGCAAATGTATGGTATTGGAATAATAATATTTAGTCAAAGGTATCAATTTATAATTTTTCAATACATCTAAGATTATCTTGAAATAAGAGTTTTGCTATTTTTTAATATAGTTTGGATCTAAGTCAATTTGAATTATCGATACAAGTAGCCTACCAATGAAAAGTAACGGGTGTACGAGTAGCTACTCATCACTTTGAGTTGAGTTTGAGTTGTAAGAAATTATTATAATACAAATTCAGATTATAACTAAAATGCTGAACAATTTAATAAAAGCAAGATTGAGGCAGTATGTGTAATAAAATAATATATTAAATTGTACCAGATTAATAAAATATGGACCTGCTTCAGTGGCTTCATGGTCTAAGGTGTCAATCTCACAGTGGACTAGACTGCCGATGACAGGGAGATAGGGGTTTGAATCTCAGCCAGGATAATTGAGGATGGTTTTTCTAAAATGGTTTTCCACTCACCCCTTCACACAAATGCAGGTACACTTCCTTTAAATATAAACTTCCTAATTCCTAAAACCAATGGTGTAACTAGGGGCCTAGTACATAAATGTATAGCTTAAACGGGTAATGATACGCAGCAAAAAGAGATGCCAAAGATAAACTTTAAAATTCTAAGTTACTTCCATTTATGAGGTTTGAAAATCTACTTAGATATGTCTCAAACTTAAATTCTCCAGTAGCTTACTCACACATTCCTTAATATAACTTATATTTAAATTCAAGATGAAAAATATTAATGCCTACCTTTTCACATTCAGTCGATAATGACCATATTGTTAAAGGATCTAAGGCATTAGAACGGACATCAAAACATGCCTCATCCATGGACAAATCCAAGTTGGAGTTATTGCAGCGTCCTTTTGTATCAAGGACGATCACAGGTACCGCCATTGTTTTAGTTTAATCTTTGTTCTCTAACTCAAACAATGTGAAAATCCCTGCAACATTAAAACAACTTTGAATATCTTTATTAAATGTTAACCAAGCTAAATTATTCCTAGGCGCTACAGTCCAATTTTGATAAGAAGGGCCTTTTGAGAAAACAAAAAACTTGTGGTCCAATTTGAACATTTTACTAAGCTATTAGTGTTATTTAATAGGTTTGATAATCTATCAAAAGTGACAGCTGCAGATTATATGAGCTGATGTATAAATATTGGAAAGTAACACTAGCTTAGTCACTTTTTGTCAGATTTGGCCTTTCCTATGAAAATTGTATTGTAAGAGCTAGGCAGTTAGCAGAAATAGTACTTTCTTGTATAGTTTGTACATCATAGATTATCCAATTTATTTCTGTATTTAAAGAGTGATATTTGTATTAGAATATAACTTTTTTTTAAATATATAAGCTTATTTGTATTACCTACAAGTAAGCTATCCTATTTATAAAAATAAGCCTAGACCAAACAACCAAAATAGCCTACTGTATGACATTATTAAAATTAATAGAATATATAGTAGAATCCTGGATTAAAAAGTTCCTTGATGTCGATAATTATTTTTATATATTTAATAAGAAGACTCCTCAAATTGTTTTTTGTTATGAGGGTAAGTTAGGAGAGGGAAAAAGGTGATTATTTCAAGCATTTGGGCCAGTTTCATAGTCAAATTTAGTACGCCTCAAGTGCGAGTCGATACTAAATACAGGACGACACCTACATAGACCAAAATGGAATGGGCCAGTTTTGCATATGAAACTGGCCCATTTCATTCAATTTCAGGTAAATGACGTCTTGTATTTAGTATCGACTCGCACTTGAGGCGTACTAAATTTGACTATGAAACTGGCCCTTTATGTCTATTACACTGAGACTACCAACACTATTTTGAGACAATAAATTGAACGAAATCTACTATCCCCTGAAAGTTCCCTAGACCCCTCAGCACAGCCATTCTGTTTGAGTACCACCCACACAGTGGCAGAGAGTCACAAACCAAGATCATGGAGTTCGGTTCTTAGCACCTCGACTATCTTCCCTGTAGCTTCAATCTGTGTCCCAAAGACTCCCGTTTGTTCATTTGTTCCCTGAATTAAGGCGAGAGCTGGGAGGTGTTCAGAAACAATAGAGATATTGAAGAAACTGTGCGCCATTTCCTCTATTAATATAGCACATTATTTTTTATTGACCCGCCTCGGTGGCGTAGTTGGCTAACGCGCTAGTCGTGTTGAGCTCTACCGCCGAGGACGGGGAGATCGAGGTTCGAATCTCGGTCGGGTGAACTGGGGGTGGTTTTTACTAAATGGTTTTCCACTCTCCCTCCACACAAATGCGGGTTCACTTCCTCTAAATTCAACCCCACCAATTCCTAATCCATTAGCGTAATTAGTACTTAAGGGTATAACCCGAACGGGTAGTAAGACGCGGTGCTAAATATTATTATTATTATTTATTTTTTTGCTGGCGGGTTCATAAATGTTGTTGCAATGGTAGAACAAATGCTTGTTAGTTAACAATGACAAAAAGTACCATATACTGAGTTCATATACTAAATTTAAAAATATAAGAACGCCTACATTTATCAGAATAGGCCTATTCAGTAAGAGTTATCTTTCAACATTAATTAATCGGTTAATAAAAGGTAATAACTAAATATACGAAGAGGTTAAGGATATTAGATATTTTAGAACTCTGTAAATTATAAAAATGAACAATAAACTTCTTATAAATAGGTTAGGTAAAAGTGTAGATAATTATTCATTTTTCGTACAAACAAATAGGTCTTGTCATGACAAATTTCTAGGCTTAAACTAATATAATTTATATGAATTATATTTCTTTGAAATAATTTTAATTGTTCTTTTAGCTGTGTGGAAGAAACACAACTCCATGAGAAAACAAAACATAATACAGTATTAAAACAAGACCTGCCTCAATAAAACATAAGTGTCATATCACCTAGAGTCGAACCAAAGGACCGAATTTCAAAACCTATCTCTTATGCCTGATTCAGAGAAGAATTGTAGATATAATAAATATGCCTGGAACACTACAATTATGGATTAGGTTACCCTTGGTTATCTTGACAGAGGTCTTGGGGTTCGAATCTGTCTAGTGAAATATGGAAAGTGTTCTATTTTCTCATTCTATATCACAGTGGATGCTGGTCCATTTACTCTTATCTACAGCTATTATGCTTTGTAAAAACTTCGGAATAATGAAAGCACTGTAACTGTCACGGGATATTGGACTTGACTGCCCCCTCTCGTGCTCTACCCCTCCATAGAGTACTGAGTAGCATTACATAATACATAAGGTACAGGTTAATAATTTATAAAGTAAATGTAAATGAAACAATTACAATAATATTTGGGTTAGCTCACTAATACACCCTAAAGTTAAACAAAGACCTATGTAAATATAAGATTCCACCGAACCGAAATATAATATTATGGTAAATATGTTAGGTTGGCCACAATGTTGTTTGGCGTTGACGTTAGAGCATAGAGGTAGAGGTTGACATTAAATTCATAGAGATAGAAAATAATGAAAACGATCTCAAAATATAGTGCCACAAAACTTTTAATGCAGATAAAATAAATGGTATATTATATGGATGAATGAGAGTGGTAGTTTAAAGAAAATGCATTTATATGATAAATTATGTTTCGCTGCATTTATATTTATAGTATCCATTAATAACTACCACTTGTTAGGAAACCAGTTTTTTAAAACGCTCTATGATCTTAATTCATAATGCTGTATTTTCATGGGATTGCTTTATATAGTTCTTCATTTAAACACTTGAGTGCACTGCTAAATGTTAAAGTTGTTTCAATTCATCACGATAGTCTCATGTGCCTCTATGATTTAAATATATATTTTTTATGTGCCAGCTTTCGCCTATCTTTGATTATAGGGTAAGTTTTAATAATAAACTAAAAACTAGCTGTTAAATGTAGTTTTTATTTGATACTGTCAGCATTTTATCACTACCTTTCTAAGATTTAAAATGCCTTTTAAAACTAAACATACTTGTGTGTTATCCATTGATCTATTTTTGTTAAACGAATAGAATACAATAATTTTATCTAAGGTCATATTGGGAACTTTTTGTTTAAATTTTTTGAAAGTCTCACGATAAACGACCCAACTTTTCGAAAATCACTTACATATTTAGGCCTATAAAAACCTCCTTGGCACTCGAGCTATACCAACTAAGTGGCTGCCGCTTATTCATTTAGCCTATAAAATTATTTTTCAAAATGAATTTGGTCATTATTTGAAATTAGCTGTGACTGTTTTTATAGATGGTAAAAAAATATTTAATTTTACATAGAAAAACATTTAGAATCCCGCCTTTGCGTCTTTCTATTACCAGCCACTTTGCATTACCACAAGTGAAATGTTAATGAAATGTTTGCTAGGCCTTATAACATTTTCCATCAGTTTTAAGTTATATGCAAACTGCAGTTGAATATTCTTGCAATACACATATTTAGCTTACTCATGACAGACCTCAACAACTTTTTTTTTTGTTTTATGTTTTTGCAACAGTGCTGCTTTAGTTCTGAAAGCCTCTTATATAGCTTATGCTAGAATTAAAAAAAAAATCTGGAAATATACTGGAATTTCAGAACTGTCGTCCAGTTGACACTCTATTGATTATAAACTTTTAATTATTTTTAATCATGGCTGTGAATGCAAACCTTCTACTACAAAGTGAAAATAAATATTGAAGAATCCTCTATTTGAACACAATAAATACTATAAACTATTTGTCCCATTTTTTGAGTTATTTGTTCATTCTCTAAATGAATTTAGATTTTGGATTTGATACACACTCATCTACTTAAACAAATGGTATGGTGTCCACTGATAGGAAAGTTAATATAAGGCAATAAAACATGTGGTATTTAAATTTGCTAAAAAAAAACGTTAATTCTATTAAAACATTAAACATTCTCATAGGCCTAATTTTTTGTTTGTGTTTTTTAAATAAAATTATGACATACTGAATTAAAATTTCTATGAATAGCTGTGAAAAGTGGATAAATTAAAATCCCTCGCCTTTAGGAAATGAAACTGCATTCCTTACCATCATTCATGCTGTCATTTTACTTCAAAGAGGTAACAATGTTAATTTATTTGTGAGATCTATAATTGGTCATATGTAAGTTAACGACAGTCCTTAAATGTTAAAAGTGTATCCGCCTACTATGGTTATCTATACGAATCAGGTCTATGTGGAAAGAGGAATCTCTTACTGTGGAGTTTATCTCTTTAACTTTAACCCTTGTGTATACTATGTGTGTCTGGGCTACATCATTCTTAGCCCAGTTTATGGAAATATTAGCCAGTACTAATGTACCATTGCCCAGGAGACGCCCGAATGTACTATTCACACATCTTTTCCGTGGAGGTTCTTCCCATGTCCCGATGAAATGAGATGATGTTGATAGCATGAGGATGTGGAACCATTGGAAACGCTTTAACCTAACTTAAGCCTAATTAACCAAACCCTGGTGACATTTGGGATAATTCCCTTTTCAGAAAAATTAACCATGATACTAGCTGAGAATCAAACTCAGGGCACTCAGGTGCACTGACCACTATACCACGGGGCTAGTTAACCCCTGTATGATACACAGAAAAGCCTTAGCGGTTAAACACCTGCAACTTGAGCTCATTATTTAATGTTACTTGATGCATTCTGTGTTATAGATGTATGCAATGCAAACCAATTGAACAATAGGTTTTTTAAAATGATGTGCAATGAAAATGGGCTCAGAAAATGATAAAATTTGTTACTTGCATAACATAAATGTGATGGCTTTCACGTGGAAAGGTGCTGTGTTGCATCTTTGATTTCCAATATCTTTACAGTGAATTTTTGGAAAATTGAACAATTCTGAAATTTATCTCTTCATGGATGAGGAACAAACATTATTATGCTCAATGATAAACTAAAAAGCACTTTCAAATAAAGTTGTAAATGAATGCTTTGAAATGTTTCCGTGCTTGTCATAGTTTATTCAAGAGAATATTTTGAAGTTGAACCAAAGTTAAATCTGAAGACCCACATCAAAAAGCATTTCTTCAGTTTGCCGATTAAGATCTTGGCTAAGCTCAAGATCCATTTTTATTCAAAATCAACACCCTCTCAAAAATAACTAACTGAAAGAAAAGGAGGAGATAAGTTAGTTGCAATATCTACAACGAAACAATATGAATCAAGTTCAGAATGTCAGCTTTGACTGAATTTTTGCTGTCCAGGAAGAATGAAGTATCAGCATTAGTTACTGCAATATTTACTTTCCTTTGCGTCAACTTGCTGCACTAAACTACTTTTTCTGCTCTCACACCGATATGAATTAGAAGTTTATGATGATCTCAGAGTTGAGATTTCACAGACAAATCCAAGGATGGAAAGCATAATTCCCAAGATTCAATCTCAAATTTCACATTAGAATTGTCAAACTTTTGTGTAAAGGTTTTTTTATATTAATGTTGTATTGTAATTTTTTTCTTAAATATATCCTACTTACTATTTCTATCTAGATTAATGATGCTGAAATTTAATTACTAAAACTAACAAATATTGGTGAATGTAAAATAAATTCCTTTTTAAATATGTATTTTAAAATAAAAATTTTTACTCTTGATTTTATTTCACATGGTGGTATGGGGTCTTCTATATAAAATAATACTTCAATGGGGTCTTACCCACAAAAGGATTTTGAACCATTGCCCGCTCCACCGAAATCAGCTTCTAGAAGGAAAGTGGAAAAGCCCTTTTACCTAACAAAAATCACTTAAAGACTATTTTTCCTTTAAATCTTAGACAACATTTATTTATTATATTGATATTTAAAAAGTTGTCTTTAATGTCTTGGTTACATTTTTTATGAAACCGTTAAATCCAAATAGGTCTAATTCTCCATAAAAATAGTCATACAGAGCAGGTGTTTCATTGACCTTTGAAAGTCATGCTTGAGGCTTAGAGTGAAAGTTTCCGGGTGAATTTGAGAGAAGTACCCCTCAAATAACTTATGGAATGAGTTTTTGCTCATTTTGCAATCTGAATTCAGTCTCTCACGACTACAGTAATTCCCCATTCAAACCTAACCAACTCTTACTCTACAGCATTAGGAACTCTCTAAGTTCAATGTCGCACTTACAAAGGTATGCCATCATTCCCTATCTTGAGCTAGTTCTATCCAGTCCACCTCATTACACCTTATCCCTATCTTGAGATAGTTCTATTCAGTTCACCTCATTACAGCCTATCTCTTCTTGAGCTAGTTTATCCAGTTCACTCATTACACCTATCCCTATCTTGAGCTAGTTCTACTTCAAACCATTACACCCTATCCCTATCTTGAGCTAGTTCTAAGTCACCCATACCCGTCCATCTGAGTAGTTCTACACACATTACACCCTATTCCTATCTTGAGCTAGTTCTATCAAGTTCACCTCATTACACCCTATCCCTATCTTGAGCTAATTCTAACCGGTATCAACACATTACACCCTATCCCTATCTTGAGCTAATTCTAAACCGGTTCAACACATTACACCCTATCCCTATCTTGAGCTAGTTCTAACCGGTTCAACACATTACACCCTATCTCTATCTTGAGCTAGTTCTAACCGGTTTCAAACATTACACCCTATCCCTATCTTGAGCTAGTTCTAAACTGGTTCAACACATTACACCCTATCTCTATCTTGAGCTAGTTCTAACCGGTTCAACACATTACACCCTATATCTATCTTGAGCTAGTTCTATCAAGTTACCTCATTACACCCTATCCCTATCTTGAGCTAATTCTAACCGGTTCAACACATTACACCCCATCTCTCTTAGATCCATTCTAATGCTATCCTCTCATCTGTGTCTAGTTCTTCCCATTGAGTTTACCAGTCAGACCCTGAACACAGTTCTAGATGCTCCCATTCGCATAGCATGTCTTGCCCACCATAATCTGAGAGGCTTGATTATTCTATGTCTTGTGATGAGTACAGGGTATGTAACTCATCATTATGTAACCTCCACCCTAACCAACTCGTTTTTCTCTAATTTCTAAGTATTGTCATTTTTTCTCATTTCACATCTAATCTAAAAAATAAAATTACTGTTAAATACAGTCACCCAATGCTATGTTAGGTAACAAACTGACAAAACTATTGAACAAGGGGCTTGCCGGGGCGTTGGAAAACTCGATATTCAGCGCGGAAGCGAGTCAAATGCGTAGCACTAGTTCTAATGAGGAGGGGGCTGATGTATGCCAAAATTGAGCTCTCTTTTTATCAGAACCACTGCCACTGCACTTTGTCAAGCAACGTGTGGGGGCTCAACACAATATTCATTTCTTTATACATACATTTGACAGTTGGTCCCACTGCTGCCCCCAGTTCAGTTGTCCAATTGATGTTTTAAACTGAGTTGGACTACTGGTGGCAGGGATGGGGGATACTGCTTCCGCTGAACGTCTTCGCAACCCGTTGGCATGGACACGCGCAGAGGGCCATCAAGGAGAGTTGTGTGTGTCACATGTTTTTAAACGACTTAATTTGTCAGCGATACTTTGTTATGTACCAAAGTTGAATGTGCTGTTGAACAAAAGCATGTTGTCACAACATTTAAATGCTTATTGAAATGAGTTCATTTAATTCGACACATTGTGGTTTGAACAAAGATTTACAGATATAATCTTTCTAGGGGTTTTCAGTTTTTGGCTAGCTATTCTGATTATCATACCTATATTTTGACTTACCATAATATATAACCTTTCACCATTTGAGGGATAATTAGGCCTATATTACTATTTTTCTAATTATATATAAGGTTTGTACATTAAAATAATCAACCTGACCACATAGTATTAAAATCTGAAAACTTAGATCAAATTAAAACATTGTGTTTAAAACACATACCATTTTATAATTACATTTATGTTCTAAAAATATGGAACCTACTGTTTGTACATACAAATTAAATTAATTTTGAATATTATGTGAACTGATTAGTTGATATTTAAAATCAATCGTTAAAAATGACTGTTTTTCCCTGATAGGTCTACATATAGTTCTGTTATTCTCATGTAAATAATAAAACCTTGAAATCTACTTTAATAAATAAATTAACTAGTGTTCTTTGCATAATATATCTAGAAACTTGATTGTTGATATACTTAACTATAGACATTATTATTAAAACTATATACTAATGAATATATATAATTATACTCGTAAATATTTAATAAGTAGGCTGATGCTTAAAATATAGGTTTGTTAAAATATATTTACTTCATACATGAAAGGTTTTTTATAGATCTATAATCAAAGTAATGAAAAATAGTATAGCTGACGAATCCAATTATTTTTGCTTGGATCAACACATTGTTTCATTTATTTTAGGAATCAAACATGCAAATTTAAATAAGTTTAGTATAGTAGATTTGATTGAAGTTTTATTTTTTTTGTCGGGCTGTTTGACTAAACGACCTGACTTTATTACAAGGCGTTAGACTTAGCCTGACCGAAGAGAAATAGGCTATGAATGCATTTAAATAGTCCGTATTATTAAGAAATGTGTCTTATGTGTGTTTACTAAGAAAACAAAATTCAAACCAAATTGGTGATGAGCAAGAAAATCAATAGCCTTAATCTTCATATCTTAATATTGAGGAGTTGCGTACCTGTACAAATGTACTATCAACTCATCTAGCTTGCAAAAATAAAAATAAAATATTTTCAGATCTGTGAATTTTTAAATATTTCAATCTTGATCGTTTGTTTGGCAAATTGACAGGGAGTGTTGTAATTGAAGATTCTTCTCTGTCAATCTGTAAACTCTTATTTTGAAAAAAAATATGTCTCTTTATAAATAGTTTTGTTTAATTAAATTATTTATAGCAAAAATAGTTTACCTTTAATATTTTAATATTGTTACATGATTGGATACTAACTTTTACTGTGCCCACTAACAACAATTTTAAATTTACAACCAAGCCAATACCTAAATTATTTTATCTTATTTAAAAACTTTCATACTAATTTAGTTCTTATTAAAAGGAAGTCTAATATTATTTCAAATTAAAACTCACTATGCTCCTTGTATAGATTTTAAGATTGTTACTTTACTTCTATTGAAATTAAAAACAAAAAATCTTTGAAATGTTTTAGGCACATAATTCCAAATACCACTGTTCAATAACTAAAGGAAGTATTTGTTTTTTTATAAATAATGTTGGTAATCTTGAAACCCTACTAACTTAAACTTAGTAAGAGCTACTGGAATAATATGCCAACTACAGCATTTAGAAGCTACTGTACCAGATATTTGTAGTTGATTTCATGTTATCAGCTACAACTATCTTCTCACCAATTATAGTAGCCACATGGTTTACTTTAAGACTGGCTTCAAGCCAGTTTTAAACACCATCCACCCAACTCTAATATCGACAATTTGTGTTCTCTTGAAGGTCCTACAGAAGTACAATAGGTTGTAAAATAAAAAGTGTGCAGTAAGTAGAATGCCCAGCACAGCAGACGATGCCGAAGGAATTATTCCTTGTAAAAAGCCGCGTTTAGAGAGTTCCGAGGAAGATGATGCCTTGGATACGCAACAAGTGTTGACCGCCACTACCACTGCCACAAATGGCTGCCCATACACTCACTCTGGTGGTAACGCCTTCACTTCAGGATGCAGTGACGGCCAAGACAATGACGAGGAGGAGGGCAACCAGAATTTCCTCAACTACAGAGAGTTTGATGTACTTGACGAGTTTGAACGTAACGATGATGATAATGAAAACTACGACCGAGAGTCGGATAGCTTGTCGGATTTGAGCTACGATTCGGACATTCCAGACGATGAAGTGGAGGCTATGCTGGAGGAAGGTAACCAGATACAATAATGTGACTTAATTTTCAATATATTTCTGTTGTTTTTCAGGGACTTCCTATTTACAATAGTCACTAAACAATTACTTTAATTTATTAAAGTATTAAAACAAAAGTTTCTAAAATAACCATGTCAATGGTGGGGGAGTAAAGTATTATGGCACGTTAAAGCACATAGGGGCAAACTTTTGGTTTCTACACACATTTTTAAACATAAATTTAATTTATTATTTGAATTTGAATATAATTTTTATCTTAAATTTATTATCATTTTCTATGCCCACCTCCCCACCTCCTTTCTCAAACCATTTCATTCCTCCACTGCTATTTGCTAAAGAAAACATTCCCACGTCTGTCTTACTTTATTTCTAGTTTCTGACCATTATTAATAACTACCTTACAGGTACCATCTCATAAAGTTGTAGGGGGTGGAGGGTTGGACGGGGTCTATATACACATCAGGAAAACCAGGAAAAGTCAGGCATAAGTTTTGGAAATTATTGAGTCAATGTAATTTTCAGATAATTTTAGAAATACAAAATATAAGACAGGGGTGTAGTGTCAGATTATGAGACCAACTCTTCTCATATCTTCTACTGGAATGCTAAGAGAAATAAATATTAAAGGGTGAGATGCTATTTTAAGTTTAAAAAAAACTCCCAAAGCTATAAAACTGAAACAAGTTTTTTTTTTTTTAAATACACAAATACAGAGAATTATTTTTAATACTTTAATTTTAAAATGTTTGTTTCCTATATTATATTTTTGAACTACACAGGTCTCCCAGAAGAATTCAAATTCAAAGGTTCCAAAAGAAAACGAGGAGTTGATCTAAATGAAGATGGTAAACCAACACCATGTGAATCGAAAAAGAAGACTGTGTTGGAAGGTAGTTGAATGTTTTACATTGTTAGAAACTATTAAAACTTAGTTTACAAGTCTTATCCTAGGTCATTGTTCTTAGTTTACAAGTCTTATCCTAGGTCATTGTTCTTAGTTTACAAGTCTTATCCTAGGTCATTGTTCTTAGTTTACAAGTCTTATCCTAGGTCATTGTTCTTAGTTTACAAGTCTTATCCTAGGTCATCGTTTTTCATCACACGGAGATGTTTGAATAAGTTAGTTTCATTTATTTAATATATTTATTTACTTAAAGTAAGTACCATCAGCATCATCTATTGATATGGTCTTTAAGGACCGATGGAAGAAATCAAGAGTTAAATATTTTGCGGTATTTATAACAAAACACTTTTTTTTTTGTCAAATAAATCAAATACTGCTTCTGTACATATGTATATTTAGCTTAATTAGTTCAATTTTGGGTGACCTGGTGGTCTAGGGGTAAGGTGTCAGACTTCTCTGCTGAGGGTCCGGGGCTCAATCCTCGGTCCCGGCACAGATTTATCTGATTGCCAAACCCTTCCTTCACCTCTGACAAGATGTGTAATAATCACAATTTGTGAATGTGCGGAATGCCAGGCCTCCACCGTGGTTCGGATTCCACGTTAAACTGTAGGTCCTCCATTTCATCTCACAATCACCCTAACATTACACATTAGCGTAAGTACGTATAACCCAAACGGGTAGTAAGATGCGGGGCTAATAATAATAATAATAATAATAATAATAATAGTAATGATGATGATGATGATGATAATGATAATAATAAAATTATTATTTCAATTTTCTACAAATATTAATCTTAACAGTTCTAGTTCTTGAATATCACATGACAAAAAGAAATGTATGATGTTCGAAAATAAAATTTTTAGGAAGATATTTGGTTCAGAAAGGGATAAAACTACTGGGACCCACTTTGGTGGCCGCATGGTCCAAGGCGCTACTCTCGCAGTAGACTAGACTGTTTATGTCGGGGAGATCGAGGTTCTATTATCAGTCGGCTGTACTGAGGGTGTTTTTTCCAATATAGTTTTACACTCTCCCTCCATGCAAATGTAGGTACACTTTATCTTAAATATAACTTTCATCAAGGTGTCCAGCGATTTTGAAAATAAGAATAAGTCAGGGAATTTTTTATAAAATTTCTGGAACTTACACATATTCACTAAAAACATTACTTAACTTTCATTCATAATAGTGAAAATAACATGTTTCTTCCAAATAATTCACACCGCAAATCTATTTTAACACAGCTGTGTCAGTAGATCATACTAGTCCCAATTCCCAAAGTTAATATGTGATTTATGAGTTGTCTTGTCAGCCCTATATTGTAGCTCTTTAGCCAAAGTTGAATCACAATTACAAGCATGCAAGAGAATTGGTTATGTTACAGGAAGAAGAAATGTTAAAATAATGTGTCTCGCAACAATGTTAAACTATATTGTTGTAATGTGATCTTTTAAAGCCTTAATATATGAGCTCGCTGGAATTAAACTTAAATCACATTACTCAATAGCCCACCACTTTAGGCTGATACCCATATATATTATACTGTTTCATTTAATTATGATCTTAATAAATTTACAAAACATCACAAAATGAAAATAATTTAACTTGTATATGTAAATACTCTTCAATATTTTTATCCTCAAAGCCAAAGTTGTTTTTTGAAGTTTCACTAATTAATTATGTTTAATTAAGTTTTCCTAAGAAAATCTTAACTTTGTGTGTTTATAATGCAGAGATTGGCCACAACCACTTTGACGTATTACCAGAGGGTTGGGTGCAAGTGACCCACAACAGCGGTATGCCCATCTTCCTACACAAGCACCTACGTGTTGTCACATGGACCAAACCGTATTTCCTTGGACCAGGCAGTGCCAGGGTATGTCTTGTCTAGTTCAGTGGTTACGTGCGGCTGAAAGCCATCTCATTCATCCCACAGCCTTTCATTTAGATTAACAACACTTAATTTATTGTCTGTGTAACATGTTGGTGATTATTCTTTCTTATTATAACAACACCAAAACTTATTAACCCTTTTAGTGGTAAGAGCTGATCTGATTGCCTCCACCTACTATCGCTAAAAGTGCCAAGAGCCGATCTGATTGGCTCCACCTACTACCATTAAAAGTGCCATAGCCGATGAGGTAGGCTCTCCAGATTTGAGCTAGTTATCGCTTTATCTGATAGATAATATAGTAGTGTCATATCACTGGAAAGAGAACATTTCCCTCTATAATTTTATATAAGGTTGGCAACAAAAATCACCCGTAAATAGTTGTTATTGGAACTGGAAGTGTAGTACATTTACAATGGGACGGTCACGTACTCAATGTGCAAAGTGCAACGCCATTTTACATACGAGCTGCAAGATAAAACATAAGTGTGACTCATATTCATACTGATGTAAATAGTTTTGTAAACAGTTGTCAAATGTACGGGTTAAATTGTTCCGAGTTTAGAAAAATATACTATTTAGATGTTTATGTTATGTCATGTGAATGAAAAGATTTCTTTACCAATTTAAGTAAATAGGCATAATGACTTTTTAAATATATATAATATCTTTTTAGATATGAAATTATTCATTATAAAAAGTTTTTTGAAAAACGCATTCATTATGTGGTATAGCTTGCTTGCGGGCTCACATCTTTGAGGTTTTTAATCACAAGATATTACACAAAAAATAATCTTAAATGGTGTTTTAGTGAAACATATAAAATACAGTAAAATCTTGGATTGCGAGTAACTTGGTCTGCGAGTGTTTTGTAAGACGAGCAAAAATTTTCAATAAATTTTAACTTGATAAACGAGCGATATCTTGCAATACAAGCAGTGTCATTGGATAGGTTCATTGTTAAAGTCGCACAAAAAGAAAAATATTTGAGTGAGCCAACATATAGCAGTGATTCCGTTAGTGACAGTGAGAGTCGTCCTAAACAATAACCCACCTCCTTCTCCTCCAATCTCTCTAGTCTACCTCACACCAGCCACCATTAAATTTAATAAATAAATTTGATTACAGTACAGTTACATTTAAATAACGAAAATAAAAAAGGTATTAATCATTCTTAGATTAAATATTTTTGGGTTGTGGGACGAATCATCTGAGTTTCCATTATTTCGTATGGGGGAGATTCACTTTGATATACGAGTGCTTTGTATTACGAACACGTTTACGAAACGAATTATGCTCGCAATCCAAGGTTTTACTGTACACTTAAATTTCAAGAAAAACGCCGTTTTATAATGTCTTCACTTCAATTATTCATCTAAATAACAGTTAAATTGTTTTCTTAAAAAGTTAATTATTTAAGTCTCTTCCATCACAGAACCCCTCTTCCTAGCACCATATCATATATGTCACAGAAACATGAGGCTCCACTGAGTGCCATCCCATGCCTTCAGTACCGACGCGCTCTTCAAGAAAAAGAGGCGCTCGAGGAGAAGAAGCCGATTGCTGCCACAGAAACTGCTCTGAATGGAGCTGTGGAGAATGGAGGTGAGTATTTTACGTTGCTCTTTCAATGTCAGATAAGTGGTCTTTTCACTATCGATCCAAGTTATTCATATATTTACACTAATTGAGTAGAGATGAGGAAGGTAGAATTTGGAGGAAATGCACTTGCATTGGCACAGAGAAAGAGTGGGAAACCATTTATAAAAACCTCAATACACTAACCATCCCCCCACCCACTGCCATCCCTTTTAAAATAAATACACTTTTGTTTAAAATTGGTATCTCGGGTCTTTACATTCTAAATATTAAAGAAAGTTTATTTTTCTAAAGGTGACCTAACAGTCTAGGGTTAAGGTGTCTGACTTCTGTGCTGCAAGTCTGGGGTTCAATACTCGGTCTCGGCACAGATTTATCTGATTGCCAAACCCTTCCTTCACCTCGGACAAGACGTGTATTAATCACAACTTGTGAATGTGTGTAGGTCCTCCATTTCATCTCACAATCACCCTACCGTTACACATTAGCGTAACTGCCTACAACCCGAACAGGTAGTAAGACGCGGTGCTAATAATAATAATTTTCTAAAACAAACTTATTTAAAGATTGTTTGCTTATGACGAATTTTAAAAAATTTGAAATTCTTTGAAAAATGGCCTTGAAGATTTAGTTTGAAATTGATATTTGGTAATTGATTTTCATGATAAATAAAAAATTTATTTTCATTTTTACAAATTAAAAATAATGTTACTAGGGT
The DNA here is from genome assembly GCA_033556935.1 of Timema podura. Lineage (NCBI taxonomy): Eukaryota > Metazoa > Arthropoda > Insecta > Phasmatodea > Timematidae > Timema > Timema podura. The sequence continues at coordinate 14,386,758 of JAVRXN010000007.1, read as the reverse complement.
AGTTTACAAATAACTTATTTTCGAAAATTTTAAATTTGGCAAAAAGATTTGAACAATTTTGCTAAAAAGATTATAAATGATCAGTGTCTGATGATGTGTTTTTTATTATTTTATTTTCTTGAGGTAAACTTAACTAAGAATAGTTTTAAAAAAAAAACATTCCAAGCCATACACTTTATGAGAATGTTTTCACTATTGTGTTGTACCATTTATTTATATTTGAGATGTAGTTTTGTGTTAAAATAAATCACAAGAACAAGTGATAGTAATAAATAAGTCACACACAGTAAAGATATCTTGCACAGTGAGAAAAGTGGCAGCATTCCAAATTCACAATTTACACTGCTGTGCCTTTAATATGTTCTTGTATAACACTTTCCTGTATGAATAACATTGAAAATAAAATAAACTTTGTGTAGTAAGTGTGGAGTTGAGTCACTTATCTTGGAGGGTGGAGTTATATTGTCTCTGACTACACCAAGAAGAGTAATTATTCTGCTAAGTGTCTTTTCATTCTTTCATGGAAGAGTAATTATTTTGACTTATTATCATTAGGTTTCATAACTTTTATTTGTTAAATTATTTTCTAACATATTTGCCATTCACTCTAGTCAGAACATTAAACTAAGCTTTAAAAATATAGAATTTTATTATATCTGTCAGCTTTGACTTGTTTTGAATGGAAATCCCGACCTCAACAAGTTTGAATTTTTTCAAAAAAATAAATAAAATATTCACACAATTAAATATACATTTATTTAAACAAAAATTGACATTCTTTAATGTTATATAAATTACATTTATTGTTCAAATGGCAAAAAAAATCTGTGGTAATTGGATTAAGTGCTGTAATGAGTAATTTGCATTTGTTTGATTAAAATTTGAATTGAATTAGGGGTCTACAGAGTCCATTTTCTCAATTTGAAGCAACTCATATCGAACATTTTATAGTTGAAAAATTACTATATTAGTGCTATTTATTTAACTTTATGCACTAAAATAACTTGGAAAATGTTTTATTGTACATTTGATTGTAATATTTAGATTTATTTTGATAAATCAAGTTATCACAACACACAATTCAATTCAGATTTTTTCCATAGGAATATTGATTATTAATTTATATAACAGCTAAGAATAGCAATAATTGACCATAAATTATATTATTTAAATGTCAATATTTTTATTTGTGATTTTTTTTTTTCCTCAAATCAAAGTTGAAGCTGATATCTGTTTCTGAACCAAATCAGAGTTTGGAAGCTTTACACTCCTTGATCTTTAAATGAAAAGATGAGCTTTGTAGACCCCAAGTGATGAGTATAACATTATTAATAATGGAAGCTTCAGACTGTGCAAACAGCCCAGTGCTTCCAAGCGCGCGTATTGAGACTGCCCAAGAGAACCAAGCGCAGCAGAGCCTGGACGCCAATAGTGTCCAAGAATACTGCCGCCGACTTTTCCGCTTCAAGGACATAGAAGTTTTAAGATTCAGGTAGAAACACTCTTCTTGTTTGCTGATATATTTTGCCGGGCTATTTTTTCTCTAGCAGATATATCATAGAAATATACAAAGCAACTTTAAAATAAGCAAACTATTGTGTATAAAACTATCATATTCTGCAAAACAAACACACTTAGGGAAAAAATAATAATGAGGCAAGTATGTAATAAGCTAGTTAATTTCCTAAAACACTTAATCTGAATTTCTGTTTTTGCAGCTTGTCTTACTACCTGTTTGGGTTATACACATATGCACTAATTATGCTAATGTGCAAGGGATTAAGAAGGTTGAATTTATAGGAAGTACACCTGCATTTGCATGGAGGGAGAGTGTAAAACCATTTAGGAAAAACCACCCTCAGTAAACTAGACCGGGATCAAACCCTGATCTCCTCTTTATCGGCGGTCTAGTCTATTGCAGTTGTGACGCCTTAGATCATACGGCTACCGAAGTGGGTCTTGAATTATAATGTAAGTTTCACGGTTTGTCAACCGATGGGCCCTTCAGTTTTGACCTCAGCTGCCCATAATAGCTTTGGTCATCTTGTAGTAATTTTAAAGCGATTAGACCAGGTTACTAGCCTTGATTGTACCTGCACCCATGACAGTATTCGCTGCTTACATTAACGATGTTGTACCTATCGGTGTTGGCACATTTTAGCCAGTATACCACAAGTACAATCATTTCTCAGTCTTACCCTTAGCTTGCTTGCACTATTCCTACAAACCAGTCTCCCGAATATAGACTGCCTTGCCGACCGGTATATCGTTGCCCGTGTCACTACCACTAGGAGTTGAGGGTGAAGGTGATGCACCGACACACCAGGACACTTTATTATGATGTAATAATATTACTAATACTAGCTGGGAATTAAAAGATATAACATCATGAGCTATTATCACACTGAATAAGTACCTTTGGTGAAATGGTTCTTTAGGTGTTCCTTAAATTGTGTAATTTGTAATAATTAGGGACATGCAAAACTCACATTTGTGATAGTACAAATTTTTACACGAAGTCTTCTGTTTTCACACGAATAACACGAATTTAAGCTTTTTTTCTTTTTTCTTAAATAAACACAATTTCTTTGTAATTAGGGAAATACCACATCATGAAATATAATTTTCAACGGGGTAACACTGGTGATAGCACTGCACCAGGGCTTCTGTCTATACAAATAGTATGCGTTTTTACTTATCTTATTGGTATAAAATGGATCGCGGGAGAAATGAGTGTTTTCAGGATATTTAAGCTTTTTTTTTTATCTGAGGTTATCATTAAAACTCACGATTTCTACATTTACACAATACGATACCTAAATTTCAATAGATTGATTCTTTGTTTTCAGCCTTTAAAAGATTTCATGCTTGATCCAAGCAAGGACCTTGCTACAGGCGGTCATGTTTGGCAAAATTATATCATCTTAATTTGTATTCCCTTCTCCATATTCAATAGTGGATTAGTCTTCTATGAAGATATGGTTCGGTATTATTATTGTGTGGTCTAAACCTAAATTGATAATTGATTATTTCGATATTGCTATTCGTAAGACTTGAAGGTAATAATATTGATATATCGAGTTTGATATTACTAAGTGTGAAATGTTTTATGCATATTTATATTTGATTTTTCTCTGAATATGTTAATAAATAGTTAAATAAACAATATGAACTAAAAATGTAGACGGTTTTATCGTATTTTTTTTTAACGGATATTAATTCGACTCATATTTATGTTAATAATATCGCTTTCATCTTATAATATCAACGCTTTTTGAGAAAAATAACGCCACTTATACCCTAAAAATAACCTCATATTTTGCATGTCTCTAGTAATAATATACTCCTCAGGTCGTGGTCAGACCGTCGAAGATTCACCAAGCAAAAGAAACAACAGCGGCAGCTCAACAGGCCGACACTCCCCGAGGGCACCAAGCTCATCAAGTTCCCCATACAGTTTTCTGGTGAGAGTTGAGCTCTCTCATTGGTTTATAGATTGGGGACTTAGACTAGACTTAAAGTATGAAGATTACTAGTAGGCATGTGAAAAAAGTATCATTACTTTACTAATATTGATATTTTCCTTTCATTGCTAGTAATTTTTTACTTGATACTTTTCTTTTGATACTCTTACCGTTATTAGTACTCATACTTCGGTATCGGATTGGCAAAATAAGCTTTTTTTAGAGCTCAATGAACTCACTCAACTTAAGAACGACGAATGTAGTTAAAAAATGGCACCTCTCAGAAGTTAATAATGGAAGTTTTTTAAGAAGATGGATAGCAAAAAAAGCATCTTTTAAAATTTGTTTTGCAATATTAAAAACCATTAAAATTTTCAGTGTTTAAATAAATATGAAAATACAAATATGATTCAAAAGTTCAAATATTATTACTACAACATTTTTCTAGATTAAAATTTGTTTACTGATACTTACTGTTATCTATACATTTCTTTCGATACTAGTACTGTATTGATATTTTTCTTTGGATACTTTTAATTAGTTCAGTATTGATACTTTTCTTTCAATATCACATCCCTAATTAAGAGCTATTTATTATTAATAGACTTTAGATTCTAAATAACCAGACACGTTTAAGTACCCTAAACCAAGGGTTAGTGACAATTCAAAAATTTGAACAGTTACTAATAATGTTAAGAATGACCGATATTCAATTTATATATATGAAATAAAGTGTTTTTAAGTATGTTATTCGAGATGGGATGCTTTAATCCCATGAATCTTCAGGTATTTTAGAGATTTGTGAAACTCTCAAATAATATTATGAAGACATTGACATGATAAATCTATTTTTAAGGACTTGGTAAAAGGAATTTTTTTAGACTTGTTTATTTGGAAGAGTAACAAAATCACACCAAAAAAATGCCAGTGTAGTAAAAAAAAAGTTACTGATGCATGCTGCAATATTGGGACATCACTGTGTACATCACTCTTTTGCACTTAATGTGGCAAATCTCTACTCTAGACTAGACTTCTGTTAAATATACCTGCTATACTTGTTAAATCATTTTATTTTATTTGGAATAAGGTACAGGAAAGGTGGATAGAAAACATATAAAAGGGACAAACACAATACGACTTTTACAATGAAAATAAGAACACAGTTCACACTTTACATTGCTACCATTGGACAAAGAGGTAATGGTTGTCTCTTAAAGAAAATGGATCGTTACTGTCAAATCCCCTGACCTAGGTTTCATTCTATCGGAACTCATCAGGGAGGAGTGTGAAACGCACAACGCAACTTCCTAAAAGAGGAAACCAAGAACAAAACACAAAAGGGACTAAATGGAAAATTGTAAAGAATGATAGGACACACAGATAGGAACATGTACAAAGTATAACACAAAGGACAAACACAGGGAAAGGACATTGGATGTGAAAATATATATCTCTTTAAGGAAAACCGAAAGCAAAATGAGGTTTTCCTTATAGTGTTAAATCATTTTAATATTTCAATGCTCTACATGTTATAAAATAATATTTTTGAAGTTTAAAACATAAACAATTGTGCCGAAAAGTAATTTCTTTAAACAAGATAAGAAATGGCCACCCCATAAAAAGAGGAAGAGTAGACCTTAACTTCTGATTTCAGAGTCTTAGGCCATAATTTTTTACCCTCCTCTTTACAAGTCTGTTTGATTTTTGATTTTTTCCTTATATGTTTTGTGTCAAAAAAATGTGTTTATTAGCCTCATAATTAAAATAATAAACCTCAATATAAATGAAAATGCTCTGATATATATATTTATTTTTTTAGTTCAATTCACACCACAAGCAGTTGAATTGTCTGCAACTATTAATCATAATTTCACTATTCATCTTTAGGCAATGGTTAGTTAACAATATATGTTAATACTGTTACTTTGCAGAGAATTCTGGTGTCCCCAACACCCACGCACCAAACGAGAGTGGATCATGAACCCTAACGGCAAGAGCTTTGTGTGCATCCTTCACGAATATGTTCAGCATGCCCTTAAGAAACAGCCCTACTATGTATTCAAAGAACTGGGTAAGAATCAAACACACTTTCTAATCCACCATATGAAAATATTAGTTTTAGTATTTTAAATTATTTTTTTAACATTGCTTGTCAAATGAAATACTGAAACTTGGCTTAAACCCAAGGTGTCATTCCATGTGAAATCACCCAGAGGTGGTTGTTTGACCATCTAGTTGGTTAAGTTTTATATTTTTACCATAGCTGGCCTTGTTATTGACCTACTCAAAACTATTTTTTATATTTTTTTATCTGGCGCCTTTTTGGATCTACATTAATTTTTCTTCGCTGCAGCATGCAAAAACAAGTATTTGAAAAGTATGGAAAACCTCACGAACATTCTTGTAAATATTTTAATGAATACATTAAAACTCTTCTAAAACTCAAAATCAAAATTATAATACAAATAAACTCTAAATAAATAAAACAAATTATGACTTTTTTTTAGCATAAATAAGAACACATTACACACAATACAAAGTCAGCCGCCATGACATACATATTTACTCGCCAGAGTGATTAAATAAACATGACTGTTAATTCTTACTACCCAACTTGTTTTAATTATCTACAACTATGCACAGAACCCCAATTTATTTCATACGATCCTTAAGTTAGATATTTTGTCGGGTTTCATGAAAAATAAATACAGTCAACAGTTATACACCGATAAAACTGTTTATTTATGCCTACCACCTATGTATTATATCCTCCTTTCATTGTTTATGAATTTTTTTTTAAAACAGTCGCAAAAATACATTTAATGTTGAGTTCTCCGGGTAATTAAAAACAGTGCATTGAATGTGTGTGTGTTTCTTAGACAATGCCGCGACGCCCTACTCTGCGACGGTGATGATCTCGGACATGCAGTACGGCGTGGGTTACGGCACTAGCAAGAAGCAGGCCAAGTCTGACGCAGCCAAGGCTACCCTCGAGATTCTCATCCCAGAGATGAGGGACAAGATCCAGGAGGACAAGAGGATAGGATCCAGAGCGGCTGGTCGATCTTCCGACACGGATCTCTCGGTGGGTACTTTCTGGCTTTGAGGGAGATTACTGTGATAACTTGTCAGATGGAGAAATGAGCTAACGAACACTGAACTGGGAGTAGGAGCTTATATCCTAAACAGTCCATTGGGGAGGGAAGTTCCAAATCGTTGCTTTCCGTCATGTTCCTTTAAAAGGAGGAAAAATGAGTTAAAGCATTTTTATCTGGTGTTGGCAATTGAATGTACATCATCAACTGGCCGGGTCAGTTTAGTAAAATGCCTCTATCTCCCTCTGTCTTACAACATTCTTTTTCCCATACTCTTGTCTATTCTTATGGAAATGGAGTATGTAGGAAAAAGACCGCAAAGGAGGCCAAGAAAGATATGGGAGGAGCAGATAACATAAAGTGTGCAAGTGGGAGGAGAAGAATGGTGGAAGAAGAGTAAAGGTGGAGGAATTTTACTAAACTGACCCGGCCACAGGCTGGAAACAGTTGATCATGATGATGACGATGTTAGCTTCAAAGATAATGTTTTATATTACTGTATTGGCCCGAATATAAGACAATAGTTTTTATTAAAAATCGAAAGCAAAAAATAGGGGGTCGTTTTATATTTGCAGCCTAGCATCTTAGATTAATTTCAAATTACTTTTTGTGTAAAGCCGTTTGTATTGCATATTTCTAACTAAAATTAATAAATCTAGCACAAAACATGTTTTTACACATGTAAGAAACTATAAAAATTTATTTTATTAAGTTATTTCACATGTAAATTATCGTCATGGCATAGTTTCTTGTGTTATTAATTTCAAATTTAATTTTTGTAAAAAGCTGCATATATCATTTATTAAAGTTAGTAAATCATGCAAGACAAAATGTTTCCACGCGAATACTAACTCACAAACTTTATTTTATTGTAGTATTTCACGCGTAAAAACGTAACATAAACATTACATCAAAGTTATTTTTCATTTTGGTCATGAAAGTACAGCAGCGATGTGGTATTCTTATATTACGTTTAAACGCGCTCTAAGAACTGATCTTGGTGAGCGCTTAGTAAGCGCTCAGTAACATGATGGTACCGCTGTGTAGCGACTAGCTGCATGAATCAGTGTTTAGTAATAGTGTTTCTTTTCTCCAAGGTGCGTGACGTCAGCTGCCTGCTGATTATTTTGATGTTTTCATTTGTTTTTTGTGTGAATTAGTTACAGGAACTTAAATATAGTATAGTTTAGTGCGGTTTTAATTACAGTATATTTTTATCTTTTCCAATGGCGCCTGATAGCGTAGAAAAAAGCAGCACATCGTCAAAACAGATAAACAAATGTGAAAATGGAGAAAATAGGTTAAGGGTCGTCTTACATTTGAGGCCTTATTTTTTTACTCGGCCAAGGGAAAAATAGGGGGGTCGTCTTATATTTGAGGGCGTCTTATACTCGGGCCAATACGGTATATTTGGGAGGAGGTATAGGAAAAGTGGATAGAAACACCTTTCCTATACCTTCTTCCAAATATAATACAATCACCTCATAAAGCAAAAAGAGGTATTCCTTCTAGATATAAAGATAATGTTTTATTATTTTAAATATTTAAATCATAATATATTAGATTTTTTTTTATTGTTAATAGGCTTAGTTATTTAAAATAAATGAAAATACATTTTTAGTAAATTTAAGCTCAACTGAATTTGACACTAACTAGCTTTTCGAGAAGCTCATTTGGCATCAATCTGAAATAAAAAAAAACTTGGGCTCATAAACTCTGAATTCTAACCTATTTAAACAGGATAAGCTTGGCTCTTTTCCATTAATTATTTATGATTTAAGGTGCTATACTTTAATTTAACTAACAAACTTTTAACAATTTATATCATTTTAGTTCTTTGATGAAATCAAGATTGAAGATCCTCGTGTGTTTGAGCTTTGTTCCAAGACGACTGAACCTTCTCCGTACGCTATCCTCTTGACTTGCCTACAGAGGTTAGAAACAACGAATACTATAATATCTGGATTAGAATAATATCAACTTGGACCCGTTTCGGTGGTTGTACGGTCCAAGCCGATAGTAACTAAAACCTATAATGTAAGAAGTAGCTAAACACACATACTTTAAATATGTTTATGTTTAATGTGTAAGTAATTATTAAAATTCACGCCACTATGTTCTGTAACTATTATAAAATTTGTTTATATTATACTTCTCTAACATATTTCTAACCTCGTTCTTTTTTTTTTCAATATGTTTTGAAACTATTATAAATACTCGCTTTACTGTCTGCATGGTCTAACGCGCTACTCTTGCAGTATACTAGACTGCCAATGATGGGAATTCAAGGTTCAAATCTCTGTCTCTTTACTGAGGTATATTTTTCCAGAATGGTTTTCCATTCTCCCTCCATGCAAATGCGGGTACACTTCCTATAAATACGATCCTCCTAATACTTAAAACCATTAGTGTAATTAGTAGTTAAGCGTATAACCCAAACGGGTAGTAAGACGCGGTGATAAAAAAATTAGCCATTGGGCCTTATTGATAAACACCTTATTTGAACCTAAATAAAAATTTGTTATTAATACCACCACCACTATTGCTAATACAACGGAAAGACTAAGTTTTGACTAAAACTATAAATCTGAAAAATAAATATAAGCCTAAATTGGATTTTTTCCCCCCCTGTTTCCCATCTCATTCCTGTGAAAAATTGTCATTTCCCGCCTGAAAGATTCCTGAAGTATAAATGCCATTCCCACACAAGTCTAGTTGCTCTCACTGTAGATATGTTGTACAGAAACTTTGGACTTGGCGAAATGGACATCAAATATGAGGTGAACACCTTGCGGCACCAGAAGAACGAGTTTACGATGTCAGTGGGTGCGCACACAGCCAAGGTCATCTGTAAAAACAAGAGGGAGGGGAAACAGCGCACCTCGCAGGCCATACTCCAGGTACTGGGAGTGTTGAGTACCTCATTATTCCCTTTTGTCTGATTTAAAAATATATATATAGTTTGTACGACAAAATTAAATGTATTTAAAAATCTGAAAGTATGTGATCATATTTCTTTTCACAAAAAAAAAAAAAAATCCTCAAAAAATTATATCTGTGTTTGTTTTATTCATGGCTCTCTTAAATAAATTCAACTTTAAATATTTCTAACACGAATACTGCTCTAATATAAATTTGGATGAAGGTACAAAAAAGGTGGATAGAAACATATAAAAGGACGAACACAATATGGCCTTTACAATGAAAAGAACACTGTTCACACTCTACATCGCTGCCATTGGATAAAGAGGTAATGGCTGCCTCTCTAAGAAAATCGATCATTACAGCCCAATCCCTCGACCTAGGTTTCATTCTATCGGAACTCATCGGCAGGGAGTGTGAAACGTGCAACGCAACTTACTAAAAGAGGAAACTAAAAAACACAAAAGGGAGGAAAAGGAAATTAGTAAAGAATGATAGACACTAGAATTCTCCAGTAAATTTTATTACAAATTTTTCCTTTGTCGTTGTTTTAGAAGAATATCCCTGTACCTTCATCACCGACTCATTGGTTATACCATTGTTTGCAGGCGCTACACCCACACATCACAAGCTGGGGGTCTCTGTTGCGCATGTATGGTAACCGGTCAGTGAAAAGCGTCAAGGACAAGAAGCACGAGGAACAAGAGATTACTCTGCTTCAGAGTAAGGCTTCCATCAACCAACCCAACTGGGCCATCCTAGATAAGTTGCGACAGGAGATGGGAAAACTCTCGGTGAGTTAGACTCGAAACCATAATAACCAATCCTTTTGTTAGTATATATGACTGTGTTTCAATCAATAAAATAACAAAAGTAGACTACAAATCTAAATACCTAGTGAACTTAACTCAAACTCGAATTTTCGAGTACTTACACAACCCTAGTTTAATATGTCCCTAAATATAATCATAGGAAATTAAACACGAATAAAAGTAAACGCCCTAACATATTATATGAACACCTCAATAATTTGATGCCATATTTAACTTTTAGGGTGTAAACAGGCACGCTATACATTTTGACTCATAGGACCTGTTTACTATAAATTATATGAAATTAATACTTTCCTAAATTCATACTAACACTCCAGACTTGGTAAGTTCATAAAATACCAATTCCATTTTTTACTTTTTAGGATAAACCCTCTCCCATCGGAAAATTTGTCCCGCCGGCTGATGAAAACCTTCCTTCAACCTCTGGGGCTGATCTCAACAACGTTCAACTCTAACATTAAGTTTAGTTTAGAGTTTATGTTTATTTGTAATGTTAATGATGCTAATGATAGTCTAATGAATGTTTTGACAACTGAGCTACTGTATCGCAAGTAATAGACACCCATACTAGTTTAGATAAGGGAGCCAGGACTGAAAAAAAAAACACTCTTTGTTCACTTAACAGAAGTCTTGGTTAGCATAAACGCTGCAGGTGAAACTTTTTTATTGGATAGATGATAGACAATTGATAATATAGGTCAGCTTATCTTTGCGGAGGTTCACTGGTATTGAAACTCTAGTAGAACACATCATGTTTGGACAAACATATTAAAAGTTGTAAACTACATATGTGTGTGGTTGTCACAATAATTATGTTATTTGATTGGATAAAGGATTGAAAAGGAGAAAATACCATGGAGATGAAGTATGTAGGAAAATACCACAAGGGAGACCAAGAAAGAGAAGGAGCAAATAACAGAAAGTGTTCAAGTGGGAGGAGAATAATGAAAGAAAATAAAAGAGTGATAGGTGGAGGCATTTTACTAAACTGACCCGGCCACAGGCTGTAAACAAACGATGATGAAATAGATGAAGAAAACTTAACAATTTCCAGGCAAACACTATGATATCATTTTAACCTCCTATTTTTAAGTTTGCTTGGTATTTACACATTTAATACTTTTATTTTTTTATTTGTCACACTCTGCCACTTTGATAAAAGTTGATTTGTCACAACTTTTAACCAAAAATAAAGATTTTACTTGGCAGTTTTTTTTTTGTACCTTCTTCCAACTTTTTATTTAATGAATTCCAGTCATTCTCTATCACAAATCAGGAGCTCAAGCTATAGACAGTTTTAAGACTTATTTCAGGACCAATCACCCAAGATATAAGGTAATAATAATAGGGTTTTTGATCTGTAAAAGGCGTACACCAGCATCTCAAGAACCGTCCTTTGTAAGAGTTAAGAAAAAAACTAGGAGTTCCAGGAAATTTGATAGTCAAAGTTCTAATGTTGTATAAAAAGTGCCTGAGCTGTATACAGATCGAAGAAGGCAGATCAGAGTGGTTTGAGGCCAAAAGGAGGGTTCAAAAAGGAAGTGCTCTTTCAGCATTGCTGTTTGTAACTGTCGTGGATGATATACTAAAATGCCTGAAAAGCGAGGAAAACAAAGATCTAAATGCCTTGGTACACACGGCTGCTGTGGTGATTTGGGTAGACACTGAGAGAGAAGTATAGGAACAACTGGATAAGCGGGTCTCCAAGTTTAAGATGAATGTGAGTAAGACAAAGACAGTTGCCTGGGAAATCAATAAAGTAAACTACAACTGCCGCATATGTCTGGAAGGAGAACAACTGAAAAGTATCCACGAGTTCAAATACCTGGGTAGTGTGGTCTCCTGTAAGAACACCATAAAGCAGGAAGTACTCAACAGAGCGACCAACAGGTCAAAACTCTTCAATTTGACACAAAAGCAACTGTAGGACAAGAAGGTGCCAGGGAGAGCCAAGATGAATTCACATATGCCATATATCGTCCACATTCTTACATACAGCTTAGAAACTTGCACAGTAAATAAGAACTAGCTGAGTAAACTGCGAGCATGTGAAATGTAGTTTTTAAGAAGAACTCTGCAGAAGACACGAAGGAATAGAGTAAGGAACTAGGACATGAGAGAGGAGTTTGAAGGAATCATGGAGGAAAGAAAGGTTAACGGCATTAAGACTCAGATAGTTCGGCCATGTGAAAAGATTGGAAAACACAAGAACACCACGTGTATTTATGTAAAGAGATAGGAGGCAGAAGACCTGTTGGACGACCCAGATAAAGGAAGATGTAGAGAAGAAAGGATATTGTTGGAGAAGAGTGATTAAAGGGAAATGTTCCTGGACAGACAGTGTTGGCGAGAGCTTGTTCACAAACAACCTATTCGGCAAGCTGGAGGGGTTCCACGATGATGATTATCATCATAATTATGCTTTAACCAGAAATCACATTGAAGTGTAGGTTTCTTCATTCTTAACTTGACTAGAGCAAGATTGGGACCATTTAAATAGTTTTTAAATTTCAAAATCATTATTTTTCATTTATGATATGTGTTTTTAAATATAGTAAAATATTTTCACTGGTTTTCATTTAATTGTTTCCTAGTAACATTAGTAAACTGCAATACAATGCGAACGCCTGGTTCTAGCCGTATTACTTAGGTACCTATGTTGTTTGTTATCTGTGAGGTGAGATAAGCTATTAACATTAACATTATTATTATTAGTTAGGAAAGTATTTGGTCTCTTTTATAATGAACCCTCAATATCCAGTGATCAGCAACCACTTTTAATTGTTATACCTACCTTTTTAGTAATATGGTAAAATTTAATTGATGGATGGAAAAAAACAGAATTAAGTTTGTTTGGATTGGTTTGAAGATAATGTGTAACCAATAAATAAGTATAGCTTTTAGGATCTGAAAACACTTAGGTTAAGTTTTACAATTGTGTATATATATTATATATGATTAAATTTGCCTGAAGTTAACTAATTATGCTGGATTTTTTTTTACATATTTTGAGATGTTTTGTAAATTTTTCCTGTAGCTTCTATATTTATAATTATATGTTAATAAGAGTCTGAAGCTCAAGTTTGTTTCAAGCTCAAAATTTATGTTTTCCTCTAAAAGCTTGCCACTTCAAACTAAACTGCAGTTGGGTAAATACATATTTTTTAAACTTAGATATAAATAACAAATAACAATTCAATTTAAAAAAATGGAATGTGTTTTAAAAGTGAAGATAGACTCAATTTTTTATAATTGTTTAAAACACCCCTGCTAATATTTTTTGAAAGGAAAATAACACAATCAAATTGTCTTTAAAATTATAACTTATTTTTCAATAGTAAAAAAGGTTGAGTGTAAAATTTGTTTTAAAATAAATTAAACTCATGTTAAATAATAACTGAAAAATTAAGTACGATTCACTTTTATACATACATACCTAATCATGCCATTCCCTCAAGAGGCAGGAAAGATACTATGCATATAGCTAAAAAAATAACTCCTTACTTAATCCTCACTAACTTTATCCACACTTCTCTATCCTTGCATACTCCCTTCGCTTCAACAACATCCATACTCCGACTCATATATTATTAAAACTCTTAATGTTTCTCGTTTTCACACATTCGCCTGCAACATTTAACCATATTTTACAAGGCTTGCCCCTTACTTTTGATCCACACACTCTACCTTCATATTTTTGTTTTGTCACTCTCATGATGTCCAAACCAACGTAAGACGCTTATTTCACATTGATCTGTTGGATTCCCCTTTATAACAGCACTCCTTCAGCTGTAACTAATTAAACTGAAATATGTATATATCCATATATAGCTGTAACCAAAACTTAGGTTAGTTCAACTTCAGTCTATTAGGGTGAATAGACCAGGTCCACTGAACAGGAAGAGTCACAAATTTTAGTTACCAACAACAATCAAGTCAACTAACTGTAACACCCTTAATATATGTGGACCTCACGATAGGCAGTCATGTTTGGCAACATTATATCTGCTTTATTTTTATTCTCTTCTCCATATTCGATAGTGGATTAGTCTTCTATGACGACATGTTTCGGTGTTATTGTTTGGTCCAAACCTAAGTTGATAATCGATTATTTCGATATTGCTATTTGTAAGACTCGAAGATAATGATATTGAGATACAGAATTTGACATTACTACATGTGAAATATTTTGTGCGTATTTATATTTGATTTTTCTCAGAATATTTTAATAAAGAGTTAATTACACAATATGAATGAAAAATATAAACAGTTTTATTCTAGTTTTTTCGTTAATAAATACTAATTTTCTTGTATTTATATAGATTATTAACATCGCTTTCAGCATATAATATCACTTTTTGAGAAAAATAACACTACTTTTCCCCAAAAATAACCTCACCTTTCGCATGTCTCCCACACCATATTATCTGGGTTTTTTAATTGACGTCAACGACAAATATTGACCTTCGGCAAGTATTTGGGGGATGCCCAAACATTAATTTCAATAATATCAACCAACTATTATATTTTTCATCGATTTTTCTACCTGTTCAGGCTATACAGTATGTACATATATATTAACCACGCCAATGTTGTAGGGATGATAAAGGTAGAATACAGATAAATGTACCTGCATTTTCATGAAGTATGGAAGGAGACTTTAGGAAAAACTCACTAAACTCAAACATGACCACCTTGTCTTCGGGAACTGACTGATTGCGATCAACCATTAAATCTATGTAAGAAAACTACCTTTATGGGTTTTTTAGCACTGTGTCTTACTACCCATTCGGGTTATACGCTTATGTACCAATTATTCTAATGGCATTAGGGATTAGAAAGGTTATATTTAGAGGAAGTGTACCCACCTTTGTGGGGAGGCAGTGTGGAAAATCATTTTGGAAAAACCAACCTCAATACACTTGACCGAGGTTCGAACCTCAATCTCCCTGTCATTTGGCAGTCTAGGCCACTGCAAGAGTGACGCCTTAGACCATAAAACCACCAAAGTGGGGTTAACTTGATTGTTCATATGGTAATGTTATAAGAAAATTTAAAAATTTAATATGAAAATGAACATTTTATTCACTATCTATATTTTTATTTTTTTTTCCCTAGAAAGGGGTACACACAATTATTTAAGGTCCATTGAATTTAAGGAATAAATTAATATTTATGGATATTATTATTATTACTATTATTATTAGCACGCGTTTTACTACCCGTTCGGGTTGTACGCTTAAGTACTAATTACACTAATGGATTAGGAATTGGGAAGGTTGAATTTAGAGGAAGTGAACCCGCATTTGCGTGGAGGGAGAGTGGAAAACCATTTAGGAACGCCCCCCCCCAGTTCACCCAACCAAGATTCGAACCTCGATCTCCCCGTCCTCAGTGGTCTAGCTCAACACAACTGGCGCATTACCCAACTATGCCACCAAGGCAGGTATTTATGGATTAAAAAAAAAACATAAGTATCGTGGAGAAACTATGCATGACGATAAGTTTATATGTCGATTGGGGCCAAAAATGTTCCAACCCCTGCTTTAGTCCATAGACCACCATCCAGGTAGTGACCACTCATCTAATGTGTGCAAGTGTTATATAAAAGCTATCAAAACATGACTTTTTTTTATTAATCTGTTTATCAGAACAAACGGCAATTACTGATATTCAAAGATTGTTTAGGACATCAGGGCTGTATCCAAGTTATTTTAAAACAAATATATAGATAATATCTCATTTTAAAATAATATTTGTGTATATTTTTAAAGAACATACATTGTTTCGAGATCCTGTATTCTTCTCACAGGCCACATCGGGCATAACAATGACAGTTGTCAAATTATTATAAATTGTATTTATTTACACAATGATGCATATGATAGCTAGGTACATGGTAAGTATGAATATGAATATAATATTCCAAGTTAGTATGAGACCCTTTACAATACTTAACTTTTACAAACAAATAAGTACATTTAAATATAATTATTACATGATGGGTTAAATAGCTAAGCTATTAAATTTGTTAGTTATGGTTGTAGCTGCATCTAAGTAGTATATCTTTGAATTGACATGGGAATCGAACCCAGAACATTTTGCTAAGTATGTGGTAAGAGCATTGGCGTACCTAAGCCAAAGGTCCACGTGTCCAGGTGTCATTTTCAATCTAAAATCATTAATAATATTAATTCATTGATATTAAACACGGGGTTTCCATACAGTGTCAATACTGCATATTAGATTGTAAAATGACAGGCAGCCAAGGAAATCTAAATAATAACATTAACCATCAATGCTAAGAATCGGCTATCTGCATTTGCTAACAGGATTAGTCCATGTAACTGATTTCACACCTACCCACATATGAACCATGTAATTTGTTCAGTAACTTAAGAATATATGGTTTTACAACTTTGATAAAGCTGGAATCCTGATTTTACAGTGAAATATATTATAAGGACTATATATAATTAACTGCCTAATGACTTTTTATGAAAATCTGTAAACTAATGTAATGTGACTTTCGAAAGTAAACCATCATGAAAGGTAGTTTGGTTAGGCCATGATAGTAAACAAAATCCTCTCTTTGTTTAATCACATTTCTGTAATTTTTATTTTTATGTATATGAAATATGAATATTTTTTTAAAGTTTCAGATGAAAATTTAAGATATATTCTGGTTCTAAAATCACCTGTGTACGAAATTATCATTTTATTCCAAATTCTTAAATTAATAATATAAGGAACGCACTTAGATGTTACATTTACTTAAATTGATATAACTTATTTTATTACTAAAAGAAGTTATACATATCAATTTAAGTCAATGTAACTAAGTGCGGTCCTTATATTATTAATTTCATATTTCTCCTTACTACAATTATTTTCAAGTTTAGCAGAGTCAAAACGGGGTTCTTTAGTTCAATGACTATCCAGGTAGGAACTAAGGTATCCAGTCCCAAGATTCTCCTGATTTTAATTTTAATATCTTGTCAGCCACCGTCATTCTAATTTCTAACACACATCTTAGCTTATTTTCTCAACTTATAAATTAACAAGAAACCAGATTAGGAATGAAGTTATCCAGGAAGAGTTGGGGTTCAAGGAGTACATACGTTAGTAGAGGACGCAAGACTGAGATGGTATGGACATGTAATGAGGATGGAAAAGAGAGAATCCCGAAGAAAATGTTTAAAATTAAGTATGTTGGGAAAAAACCGTAAGGGAGGGCAAGAAAGAGATGGAAGGAGCAGCTAACCGAAAGTGTTCAAGTACGAAGAGAATGGAAGCAATTAACGGAGTGAGAGTGGTGAAAGAATAGAGGAAGATGGAGGCATTTTACCAAACTGATCCGGCCACAGCTGGAATGGATGATGATGAGATATGATGATGAGATGATGATGATGATGATGAAGTGATGATGATGAAGAATACGATATGATGAAGATGAATGATGTTAAATACATTAAAGTAATATTTTACTCAAAGATATTTTGCTACCATGTACATTAATACACCAACTAGAATTTTTTTACAGAAATTTTAAAATGTACTTTACATTATTTTATTTGAAAGCTAAGCCATATATGTTGGATGAACGTGACGCTGTTATTACAACATATTTACTTAACGGGTTCAAATGCTAAATTTATTTGTGAAATAACTACAGTCGTTGAAAAAGCTTTGTGCGTTTTGCCCTCTCCCATTTCTTATATTTTTGTCATAGCATCCTATTAACCCATGGAGACACCTAATTTGTTAGTAGGTTTCGAACATTTCCAAAAATCTTCCAGAAAGGTATATTTATTTTTATTCAACAAATTGCATTCTTATTTCTCTTTTAGGCTTTTTTTTAGCACGGCGTCTAATTACCTTTTCAGCTTATACACATAAGTACTAATTATACTAATGAGTTAGGGATGTATAAGGTTGAATTTAGATAAATTGTACCCACATTTGCGCATAGGGAGATTGTAAAACTGTAAAACATACCTCAGTTCACTCAACCGAGATTCGAACCCCGCTATCCCTGTCATTGGCAGTCTAGTCCAACATGAGAGTGACGCCTTAGACCATGCGGCCATCAAAGCAGGTTATTATTAGACTATTAAAGATTGTTTTGAATTCATTATGCACCCAAATTAGTTCGACCTCATATTTTAGTAGGTGTATCTAATTCTAATCAATGTTCGAGATGGGAATTAGTCCACTGCCAGAATCTAAACATGAGCTGAGAAAAACACAACTTAATTTTAGTGACCGACTTTGCACAGTATTACTTATAAACACCATTAGGGCATGGTCATATTGGTGACTTGGTCAACGTGATCAGGACGCTAGTATGCAAAGTCTTGCTGTATGTTAAGGGTGACCATAATACGAGACTACTGTCTTGCGACGGCGAAGTTTGGTTCCAAAAGAAGAACGTTGGGTTACCCTCATAACAAGACTTTAAGGTTATGGTCACCAGGTATTTTTTTACACCCATTACTGTTTCCAGCCTGTGGTCCGGGTGAGTATTTTATTAAAGCCATATATTTTCCATTACCAGCTTGCCAGGCCTGTCGTAGCTTCATATGCCTTATAATATAACTTAAGACTAGGGCAGGCATAACATCCAGTCCCCGGCCGTTAATTTATCACCATGAAAGGGTAAACCAACATTTCACCAATGATACATTTTTCAGCCATACTGGGAATCGAACCTGGGACCCTTGACTCAGTAGACAAGACACGCTACCGACTGAGCTAAGGTGGTGTGACCATGTATCTTAAGCCAATAGAATGTCCTGCATTGGTAATAATTACATGTGAACGACAAGTTGTAACCCCGTTACAACACTTAGCTATGAGCCGTCAGATGTGTTTTGAGTGGCACTCGCACTTCAGGAACAACAGGCCGGCACTGAAAGACAAAGAGAGGTCAGGGCAACCTTCCACGAGCACAAACCCAGAAATTGTGGACAAAGTTAAGCAACTTGTGCACGAGGATCGCCGGATGACCATTAAGGACATTTCTGACATCATCAATGTGTCATACGGATCAGTGCAGACAATCCTCACGTCTGTTTTTAACATGCACCGCGTTGCAGCTAAGTTCGTACCAAGGCTTCTGACTCTTAAACAGAAGGAGTACCATGCAGAAGTCTTGTCAGGAGCTCTGTCAACATGCTCTGGATGACCTAACCTTCATGTCAAGGATCATCACAGGGGCCGAGAGTTGGATCTACAGTTACAGCCCTGAAACCAAACAACAGTCTTCATAGTGGAAGAGCCCCAGATCTCCAAAACTGAAGAAGGCAAGGCAGGTCAGGAGCGCAACCAAGTGCATGCTCATCGTTTTCTTCGACATTCTCGGGATTGTTCATAATGAATTCGTTCCCGAAGGTCAGACTTTCAACGCCGAGTTCTTCTGTCATGTTCTGAGACGTCTTATGGAGGACGTTCGGTGGACAAGACCAGAACTGTAGCGTGCAGACATTTGGGTGCTCTAAAATGACAATGCATCCACAAACACAGCGATGAAAACGCGTGAGTTTATCGGACTCGACAACATTACCATCACTTCTCACCCCCCCCCCCCCCCCCCCCCATACTCACTGGATTTGTTTCCCTGCGACTTCTTCGTCTTCCCTAAGATTTAGTTAAAGCTCAAGGGTCGTCGGTTTGACACCATGCATGAGATCAAGCGTGAATCTCAGGTGGTGTTGTGTACGCTTCGAAACAAGGACTTCCAGGGAGCTTTCCAAAAGTTGAAAAAGCGCTGGAATCATTGTATCGCTGCACAAGGGAACTACTTTGAAGTAAATAGTGGCCAAATTTAAATCAAGTAATTTATTTACATTTTACATAACCAGTCTTGAAACTTTTTGTTTATTTATATATATGAGTATTTGAGAAAGTAATTGGCTGTTTATATTTGCTCATTCACTTTAATAACAGTTCTGCTTCTTGGTGAATTAAACTATTCAAACTAAGCTAACAATGATGAGGGTGAATTTTAAATATCTTAACCAACATTTACAGTGATGTATGATGGGAAATAACAAAGTTGAAACCTGCTTCGGTGACCGCATGGTTTAACAGCGCGTGTTGGATGATGTTGGGGGAGCTCGAGTTTAGAATCTTGTTCAGGTGTACCGGGGGCAATTTAAAAAAAAATTGTCCTTCCACTCTCCTTCTATGCAAATCCCAGTATAGTTCCAAAAAATATAACCTTTCTCACAGCTAAAAACCATTAGCATAATTAGTACATAAGTATATAACCTAAACAGGAAGTAAGGTGTGGTGCTAAAAAAAATTGATCCCTCTCTAGGTTCCCTACCCACTTCTTAGCTCACCCAATCAGAGAAAATATATCTGTAATGAGTGCTCGAGGCTAGATTGTTATAGGTCCATAATTTATCGAATGCAACCTGTAAAATAAATTAGGGATGTACGAGAAACTAAAATATCTCTATAATTTGAGAGAGAAAAAATCAGATAATGGCCCAAGAAAATTAAAAAAAATGGAAATTTATTATTTCCAATAATACCATAATAACCCAAAAATAGTGCGCATTTTCCCCATTTACCCCCCAAAAAATTTTTCATTAAAAATGTTTTAGTTATAAATATTGTTTTTCAATATCAAACTTTGACAATATAAGCAGTTACACTACGAAATTAAATTATAAATGGTGTTCATTGTAACTACCTAGCACTATTTTATTAATTGCATTTAAAATGTGTATGAGTTATATCTCGAGGTGTTTGACTGAACTATATATAAGACAATCATCTAAAGCAAGCACCAGCTCAAATATCAAAAAAGAACTCTCTAAACTAAATATTTACTTAAATAAAGATAATTTAATTTTTTTTTACTTTCAAAGGACGTTTTCTCATCTCATTCTCATGTCTCGATACTTTTTTATATTCTCGTCTCAATTGAAAAAATGGTTCTCGCACATCCCTAAAATAAATTGTAACTTATCTTACTTAACTTGACACCAGTCATTTTGGAAGACAAATTTGTTACGAATAAAATAAAAAAATGATAATTTAAATTTAAAACATTCACCAACAAAAAGAAGCAAATATTTTACTTAATATTATAGAACTTGTTTTCACACAAAAAGGTAAATATTCTTTTTTCTGAATTAATTTTTACATTGATTTAATTACCAGAAAAACATTGATATTGCAAATACACATACATATTTTAAAATTTACTTCAACTGTTGTTTGAAGTAGAATTAATAAAAGTAAAATTGAATTAAAATTAAAAATAGGAATACACTCTTGAGTATAGTGATTAGATATATTTGTGGCTCTAAGTAGAACAAAACCCAAACTTATTCGTTACCCCCTAACCCTTTATATAAGTTTTAATATTTGGGTTTTGTTCTAAGTTATTTTATATTTTAAAAAACACTTGAAAATGTTTGTAGTTATATTTGAAATACCAGTAATAATTTTTATTGCTATCAAACATTGGAGTTTTTTTTTCTAAAAGGAGTTTGACATAAATTGTATGAGATCACATTATAGTTGACATTAAAACATAAACCTTTGAAAATTTATTTTACCACACCTAAATGTGAACATTTCCCAAAGTAATTAGTAATTTTATTTCCAAACATCAGTTGAAATTTAAATAACCGAATACATATTATATACAGTTTCATTTACAACACAGGGCCAGCCCCAATTATTTTTTAAGTATCACACTTTAATATAGTAATCATTATTTTTATGAAATATCAAAGTTTATATTTAGGCATATGAACGAACTACACTTTTTTACACTAAACTTTAACTCAAAATTTCTGAAAATACAACATAAATATCCAGCTTAATTGAAGTTTTAAGAGCAGGAAAAACTTTGAAATTCTTTCTGCATAGTTTATTTATTAGCTTGGTACACTTTCATTTTCTAACTCTGGGGTTTAGAAGAGAATAGGTTTAAAAATCATTCCAAGTATATTAAAAGTATAATATTTTTTTAATGCTAATAATGTGTCAAAGAACAACTTGGAAATTCAACTACTATTAAATAGATTAATTAACTTACCTAATATTGTTGGAAACAAGTAACGCTAGTTATATTTTGGATTTCCTATTAACAGTAATCCAGTAACATAAAATTAATACTTTTTGATATGATGTACCCTTTGATAATCATAATATACACAGCTCATTAATTTAAACAGCCTCACAATTTTTGTTTTCTCAAAATATATAAATATTTAATTTAAAAATATACTCTGAAAATAATTATTTCAAGTACTTAGTTTATTAAAAACCTAATTTTGTTTGAATCATATATGTTTTTCAAATTAAGTAAATTAGTTACATTTATCTAAACATAAACAATTAATTACTTATAAAAATCTATTTTAATGTAAAAAAAACTTCATAAAAATACAACTTGCTTGACCTAATCTACAAATAAAAGTCAGCTAATATTTGGCACAATGAATGTATCCTTATTAAATTTACACTTGGCATACAGAATACTATGGTAGGTATAGTATGTTCAAGTTAATGGTGATTAAGGGCTAATGTCTTTTGTCTGATTATTTTATTGATAACAAATTTCAATAGAACACACTAAGAGACCAAGTTACACAACTAGTATTAAATCATATCTATCAAGTAAAACTACACAATATTATATTATTACAGTCATTTTAATTATATTTAAATTGCAAAGATCTTAATATTGCTATTCATGCCAAAAGTCCTTACAAACATTATTGCAAGACTTATTTATTTGGAATATTACTAATTATGAATAAAGTTTCTGAATTGGTGTTTGGGGTAAAATAAGCATTATCGACTTAGCCTGTGTGTCCTTTTCAAGCTCAGCTTAAATAGCGAGAGGAATAGCTTATAGGCACATCATTTCCGACTGTACCGGTCTAGCTTATTTTTAAGCTTTAGGCCAAGGAGCAAATACTACATATAAAATATCTTTGGAAACTAATTTCACTTATTCCTGTTTTGTTTTCTATAAACAAGTCGATGTACTTGTACTTAATTCAATCTGATGCTTTTAAAAGTTGAAAAGGTATTATTTGTTCACTATAGCTATGTAGTCTTACGCTACACTTGTTTAAATATCCACAAGTATACTCTAGACTCGGCTTACTATAGATATACAATTATTGTTGCAATATTACTTCTGAACTATATACTACAATATAAACTTCAAACATAATAATTCTAAAAGAAAAATGTTTCGCTAGTGATATTCATAAAATTGACCAAATAACACAGTGTTCCACAAATTTTTTTAATTCACAAAAAACTTAACAAGCCTAAAATTTTTGTGGCACACTTTTATTTTGGGTATGCACCACAGCAGTAGAAAATGGATTACAGACCCAGTCCAACGGTTACACAGTAAATCGTAATTAGACCAATTTTTTCCGAAATTAAAATCAAATGTCCCCAGGTTAAAGGTTGAAGTCCTTTTTATGTGCCCGCTTATTTAACATTTGGAAACATTTAATTCAAATCCGTAGTAATTTGGGTAATCCATTACTCTGGCACTGCGCTATATCTTTTGATTCTATCAGATGTATTAAAAATATTAGTAAGTATGGGTTGATAATAAATGGGGACGACAAAAGGCTGCCGCTCATACCAACTTAATTTGTGTTCTTATTGAACAACAATGTGTGGTGCTCTGGACTGTGCCTGCACGGCACACCTAATTCACCTCCATGATACACCAGTGTGCCGCAGCACACCGTTTACGGAACACTGGTATAACTTATGCTCTATGATCAATTTAATCGTTACTTTAGTTTGGGTAGGCTATCGATGGGACATTCTTATAAACAAATGTTTCGATCAGAAATGTATTACTTGCTGTAGTCATTGGCAGTTTAAGGATTCCATAGCTATTTTTGTTGAAGGATTAACAAATGATGAGCCAATAAATATTTATAAATTATAATTAAAAATCAGATTGATTGCATAAACCCTTTTTCAACAAACAAATAATATGTACATTGATTCATTCCAAGTCATTCGCAATTAAAAAGTTAGTCATTTTATCCATAACTTAATTTATTGAGTTAAATATGATCAAAAACCATATCATTAGATATAAAACCACCAAAAAAAAATATACAAAGCTACCTATATTTTTGCAGAAAAAACTGTGTTAATTAGCACTTGATCTTTTATTATAATATTGCATCTATAAAAATGTGAGATCATTGTTTAGCAAATTAAAATTTTGGGTATTAGTTATGTACCACATAAACCACTAATGACTATAGCTTGTTAATATCTACCTTGACTAAATTTTAAATTGTTAACATTTCTTATTGCCTTCACCTCACCCCACTAGTGGTGTAACTTGGTCTCCAATCCCCACCCACCCCTCTTGCCCTATTATCTGGCAAGGATGACCGGGCTGCTTGTAGGTATCGGCACACAGGTGGGGATGGCGTTGGACCATTTGCCGTTACGCAGGCACCGCAGCATCGGGGCCCCCTTGAGTCCTAGGCCTTCATCACATGTGAAGGTGATGGTCTCACCAATCTTGTAGTAGAACTTGACTGCAGACATCCGGCCGCTGATGGTAGTGCCGGGGTAAGAACAGGCTTGGACACCTTCAGGGGTATGCCAGAAGGGAGTTATTGAACAGGTTCTTCATTAGTACAGCTCATTCACTGTAATATTAGCCCTTTTCTGACATTTAAATACCGTTAAACTGTTTAAAATCTTTCTGCTTTCACTATCTGATTTTCTAAGAAAAGGCTTTTTAGAAAATACAAGTATATTTTTTGCTGTCAACAATTAAAACATTTCATTATATTATTAGTGTTATTTTATAATTATTGAAACTAAGGGTATGTTAAAATAGATCTATTAACTTTTCAAACTGTCTGATAAAGTTCCAATGAAAACTGGCCTTAAGTCACGTCATTGGAAAGTGATTTAAATGTGCAATTCACTCATCAAAGTGACTAAATACATTTGTGAGACAGATGGTTAAATAACTGTTTCTGGTAACTATTAAAAAAAAAGGCCAAACTTAAATTGAATCAACTATGATAACCAAGATTTGGTTGTGAATGAGATCATAATATAAAGTGATACAAAGAAAAAAGTAAATGAGAGAAATTATTCTGATATTTAAGTAGAGTCAGTTTATGGTTTTATCTATGTATTACTTACTTTACTTTACATCCATTATTGTTTCTGCCTGTGGCCTGGGTCAGTTTCTTACTCAGCCATATATTTTCCACTACCAGCTTGATAGACCTGTCGTAGCTTCATATGCCTTATAAAACTAAGTTAAAACTAGAAAAGGCACAACATCCAGTCCCTGGCCATTAATTTAGCATTGTGTAAGGGTAAACCCACGTTTCATCAATGATACATTTTTCGGCCATGCCGGGAATCAAACCCAGGACCCTTAGCTCAGTAGACAAACACACTACTGACTGAGCTAAGGTGTTGGGTTATATATTACTTAATAAACTCACTATAAAATTAAGAATTTGTCCAGACACCTGAATTGGCACATAATGCGTGTGTAGAATTATGAAGTAGTGAGGGGATAAGAAGTCTTTGGCGCTGGAACTAGGGGAGGGGGGCTAGGTACATCGCCCCCTGATCTTCTGGGAGGGGTGGAGGTAAGCAAGTTTTAGGAAATATTTTGATGTGATTTAATCATAGTTCTCACGATCAGTAACAATGAAAAAACTTGATTAGTCACATCTTATATTGACATGTCTTAAAATGTCTTAATAAGTCAAAACCAGCCCCTAATATATTTAGTTATGTAGGAGAAAAGAAATTAAGTCTAGCCTATTTATAAGCAAACCTCTAGTTCAAACAAGCTCCGATGTTTCGATATATTATCAAATTACAGTTATGTATTGAAACAATCAATTAAACACGAGCAATAAATATTAGGCTGAGATAATGATTACAATTATTATGTTAATGAGATTTGAACCTTATTGGTTACTAAATATAGATTTTCTAAGGCTAGGACCAAGAATTTGTTTTTACTTTGTTTTAACTCTTCAACTTGTATACATATATGTATACATGATTTTATAACATACCACATACACAAACAGTGATTCAACTATAGTAGTGCAAAGTTATCTTCACATAGTTTTTTTTTTAACTCAACCCAACTTAGCATGCACATAACATAATTCCCACCCCTTC
The DNA here is from genome assembly GCA_033556935.1 of Timema podura. Taxonomy (NCBI): domain Eukaryota; kingdom Metazoa; phylum Arthropoda; class Insecta; order Phasmatodea; family Timematidae; genus Timema; species Timema podura. The sequence goes on along the minus strand of JAVRXN010000007.1, from coordinate 14,360,250 downwards.
TCTATTGTTAAAAAAAAGTTCTGTGCCCCTGGGTGAAGGGGAGGAAAGAGAGGTCTAGGGGGGCGGGGGTTTTGAACATTGGCAAACTCTAGAAGCTATTTAAAGGTTGTTTCAATGGTACAGTAAAAAGGGATTAGGGGACCAATTTTAACAACATGAACTAATGTTTGTAGCAAAGATAATATTTAGTACGTTTACTTTACTGAAGTTGCTTTTATAACATATATGTAGGCCCCAACATAGTAATAATGTTACGAGTTAAAAACAAAATGATAAATAACTAAGACAATACCGGAACCTACTAAAACTAACGTGTGTATATTTTCATGGTTAAATTAGAAGAAAAAAATAGTAAGAAAATCTGTTCATATTGCCAATCTAGTTCATAGAACACTCAATAAATATTTTTTCAGTGTAAGAAAATAATAACAAGCCAAGAGAAAGAGTGACAATCAATTCAGGCCCGTAATTAGGCACATGCAACATATGCTGCTAATTAGGCGCATGCAACATATGCTGCTACACAGGGCGGCAAGGTTTGGCGGACGATAAGTAATATTGAAATAAGACAACTAAATCAAACTTAAATGTAGCTCAAAAATGACAGCTATAAATAACATGACTTGATATATGAATATATCAAAATTTTGGTAGCTACCACATACCTACTGTTCTTTCTACCAAGATTAGGGTTTAGTAGACATTTACAACATTTAGTGTGCTATATAAAAAGTTTTTATGGTTTATTCAATCATGTTACAAAATTTCAATCAAATTAAAAACTAATAGGCATTTTGTATAAGTTTTCACAACCATATATCTGCTAGTAAATGCTGTGATGTTTGTGTTTGAGGTCGGGCCAGGGGGTAAAATAAATGACTACACAGCTGTGTAACATATCCTAAATAATGATATAATTATGAGGAAGAATCGATATGCTACTTAATGGAATTGACAAGTGAACCACTACTCACATTTGGGTACAGTACCGGACCAGCGTCCGTTCTCCTGGCATGCAATAATAGGCTGTCCCTCCATCATAAACTCTGGGTTGCAGTTGAACTGAATAACATCCCCAGCCTTGTATGGCCCGTTCCCTTGGATGTAACCGTTGTCGGGGGTTCCGGGGGTGTCGCACTGCACCTCTGATGATAAACACATGTTTAATCAACAGCTTAAAGTATATTCAAAGCTCGAGTAAAATAGGTTAGGCTCTGGATGATGTATAGTGAGTAACATTAGGAATCATTTTCAATGGATTAATAGCTTTTGGTTTTTCAATTACAGGCTGTTCTTTTGCACTTTTAGGTCAATTTTATGCTCTTTTTTTATTTTATACCCATTATTTAGATTTTATGAATAAATAATACAATAATTGGTAATACTGTATTATCAAAAGTATACCTTTTTTGACTAAATATTTTGTTTTGCTAGATTACAACAGTACAAATTATTATTTTAATTTTTGTATAGGGTAATTTTTATTTAAGGGCATTTAGGAATCCTGATCCTATTCATTTTAACACCGGTAGGCGTTGGGTTATTTACCTCATAATACCGATAGCTGTTGGTTTATTTACCTCATGATAATACTGTTAGGCGCTGGTTTTTTGCCTAATAACGTTAGTAGGCATTGGAATATTTACCTAATAACACCGATAGGAGTTGAGTTTTTTTACCTAATAACACTGATCAGTGTTGGGTTATTTTTTGCCTCATTAAACTGGCGATCATTGGGTCTTTTATCTTATTATAACATTGGTAGATGCTTGGTAATATTTCTCACTAATACAATACAACTCACAAAGCTATAAGCTTTGTGAGTTGGTGCTCAGTAAGTGCTTCTTTACAATAAAGTTTGTAAATGTGCAAAATACCTTGACAAGTAGGCAGAGGCGAGGCCCAATCACCGCTGCTGAGACAGATAGCTTCGTGTGGACCCCTCAAACCGTATCCTTGGGTGCAACTAAACACTGAACGACCTCCAACTTCCGACTCAGTATGGACACTCGCAAGTACGCATCAGTGAGGTTGATCAGATCCGCACACTCAATACCTGAACACATAAGTCTCATCTGTGAGTAGTTTCACAGAAAAATGGGAGATTTATAATTAATTTGAAACTAAATTATTACGCCCACTTTCGGAATCTACAAAAACTACAGATGGTATATTAAATGAAAAATATTGATGATTTTTTTTTTCAAAACATTGAATATAAAATGAATTAAAAACTTCAATATAATCCAAACAAATAGTTTTAATAACATTCTTAAACACACATTATAGAAAAACTAGGTACTGTGAAATAAACATAGTAATTCATAACTTTAAAATGTTATATATATACTTATATCGGTGCCTTGGGTATTATTGCAAAATATATAATGTTGAAAATCACCAGCCAACATTCATTGATGGCGCAAACATTGAGCCTTCAAAATCGATGTTTTGAAAGTATTGATGTTTGATGTCCATCCCTAACAAAAACCTTTTAAACCAATTGTTTTAGTTGGTTATATCAGCACCAACATGTCACACTCAATATTTCTTAAAATAGTTTGTTCATAATAATAAAGAAGAGTAGAGTCCCATCAGACAGAAAGGAAATACCTACAGAGCCACCCTACTGAAAGGGAGATACAGCAGGTAGGGTAAAGTAGGTAGGTAGGAGGGTAGGGTAGGGTAGGGTAGGTAGACAGTCCCATCGACAGAATAGAAATACCTACAGAGCCACCCTACTGAAAGGGAGATACAGCTAGTAGGGGGTAAGGTAGGAGGTAGTAGAGTAGGGTAGGGTGGTAGGGTAGGGTAGGGTAGGTAGGAACAGTCCATCGGACAGAAGAGAAATACCTACAGAGCCACCCTACTGAAAGGGAGATACAGCTAGGTAGGGTAAAGTAGGGTAGGGTAGAGGTAGGGTAGGACAGTCCCATCGAACAGAAAGAAATGCCACTAGAACATCTCCCCTCACTTCTTCCCACTGTAGAGAAAGTAAGAGTAGGGAATAATCCTTGAACCAAGGGATAAAGGTAATGATAACCACCAGGATGCATGCTTACATTAATGAAATACTACTAGACACTATTCTGCCAACAGTAAGAATTGGGGTTTCCCTTGACTAATGTATTTCAAGATCTGTCTCAACTCACTCTCGCAGGGTATAGGTAGGACTGCGCTCCAGTTACCGGAGGGAAGGCACGTGATCTCGGAAGCACCAATCAGCGAGTTGCCATTAGCGCACGACAGCAGCACTTTGGTGTTCATTTTGGTGTTCATCGTATTGAGGTTAAGGCCGCGACGTGGTGGGAGCATGGGACAGTGAACAGCTGTAACAAATATATATCATATATATATATATATATAATGGGACCAATATTATTTTATGAGCCTGTATCCCCCCTCCCCAGATAACATCTAACTTAGGTAGGAAATACAGCTCAAACCATGTGTTTCTCCGTGGTATAATTTTATATATTCTACTTTTGAAACAGTGGACTCGAGACAATGAAGTAGTTTTATCATATTTGAAAATGAAATACTTCAAAATTTAGAAAAAAATAATTGTGAAAAACTATTAAACTATCTCAACTTTGGTGTTGCCAAGTGAAGAATGCAGTAAACCACCCTTCATACATTCTTTGGTTTGGGTAAAATGGTGTGTCTAATTTCCCGCTTAATCGGCTCTTTTCTGCATTCTTCAGTTGGCAATTGTGAAATTGGTGTCAATTTCATAGTTTTTTTCATCTTAAAATAATAGTTTTTAAAATTCCATTGTATTATTTTAAAATGTGGTAAAACGGTTTGATTGGTCTCAATTCCACTGTTTTTTTGATAAGGCTAAATAAACCCCACCACTACACAACAATTGGTTGGAGCTATATTACCCACATAAGTTAGGTAACAGTATTGGTGTGAAATCCTCCATTATTTTGGTCACTAACTAACAATATTGTTGTAAAATCATCCATTATTTGTCCACCAACTAACAATATTGGTGTGCTAATTTTCTAATAATTGTTCACAACTAACAATATTGGTGTGTAATTCCCATTATTTGTTCACTAATCAACAATACTGGTGTGCTATTTTCTATTAATTGCTCAACAACTAACAATATTGGTGTACAATTCCCGATTATTTGTTCGCCAACCAACAATATTGGTATGCAATTCTCTATTATTTTGGTCACCAACTCACAATATTGTTGTGCATTTCCCATTATTTGTTCACCAACTAACAATATTGTTGTGTAATTACCCAATATTGTTCACCAACCAAATATTGGTATGCAATTCTCTATTATTTGGTCATCAACTAACAATATTGGTGTGCACATCTCTATTATTGTCACCAACTAACAATATTGTTGTGCATTTCACCATTATTTGTTCACCAACTAACAATATTGGTGTGCTATTTTCTAATAATTGTTCACCAACTAACAATATTGGTGTGTAATCCCCCATTATTTGTTCGCCAACCAACAATATTGGTACGCAATTCTCTATTATTTGTTCGCCAACCAACAATATTGGTACGCAATTCTCTATTATTTGTTCGCCAACCAACAATATTGGTACGCAATTCTCTATTATTTGGTCACCAACCAACAATATTGGTGCATCATTTGCCAGTATTTGTCCCAGTATTTATTTGTATGTAACCCGAACAATGACATCCTTCCTGAGAAAATGCTATCATTTATTTGCAACATCCCAGTCTTACCTTTAACAACAATCTCCACGGCATGTGTGTGTCTAGTAGGTGTGACACATGTGAACACTCCAGAATCATCCCTGCTAGCGTGGTAGATACTCAGTCTGTATTCCAGTTGGGAGTCCCTACCAGGGTCCGTTGTCCAACCCTCGGGATATTTCCTGGAACGACACCCGTCATGTTAATCAAGTAAATCAGACAAAATTACAACAATTCTTATAAGCTACACCACAGTGGAAATAAGTTAGGTATGGTATAGTTTGATTTTCTTACGAAGAACCATCTAGAAGGTATTTTTTCCCATCATGTGACACTGGCATATCAAACCTTCCCCTGACTCATTTGCTTCAGCAACAAGAGCCCAATTTTTTGTTTATTTCTGCGATTTGAAATATTTCAATTTTAGCTGGTAAGCTGTTGGCTGGACATGCTAATTTTAACATGTTTCAAAGATAACATTATTGGTGTCTTCTCCACCATTATTTGTCTATTGTGGCTTAATTGGCTAACGCGCTAGTTTTGTGTTGAGCCAGACTGCCGAGGACGGGGAGATCAAGGTTTGAATCTCGGTCGGGTGAACTGGGGGTGGTTTTTCCTAAATGGTTTTCCACTCTCCCTCAGTGAAAATGCGGGTTCACTTCCTCTAAATTAAACCTTCCCAATTCCTAATCCATTAGTGTAATTAGTATTTAGGCGTATGACATGAACGGGTAGTAATATGTGGTGAGATGCGGTGCTAAATAATAAATAAATAATAATATTTGTCTATTAACTAACAATATTGTGCAGTCTATCATTATTTGTCCATTAACACAGTGTTACCCAACTTTTTTTTTTTTCTAACAGTCCAAATCCAAATTCCATGTTTAGCTTGAGTTGTTACTTCACATGAATCCTGTCACATATCAGTTTCTTTACATTAAGTGAACGTTATGTTACGTCAACATTAAGTTGATCGTGATCCTGACATTAATTTTTACTAGCTGTTACCCGTCGCGGTTTCACCCGACGAAAAGTTTAAAACATTAGTATTGTAAAATTAATGTAAAATTAAAGGTTGGAAATAGTCCTATATGTTATTCCAGGACATACTCTACCTACCTACCAAGTTTCATTCGAATCCGTTCAGCAGTTTTGACGTGATTGGGTAACAAACATCCAAACACACAAACTTTCGCATTTATAATATTAATAAGATTTCTTTTTTCCCTGGGTACTTATACTTTCACTTGAAGTTCTTGAAGGATATTAAGAAAAATTTACTTATACATTTCAAATTAATAATATTTATTTAGTTTGAAATAATTAAATATTAATTTACAATGTAACATGAATTTAAGGTTCTTAATGTTTTCGACATGCTTATTGGTCAGCTATGTGGGAGTTGGGGAGAGGGTGGGCAGAGGGTAGCCACCATATTATTCTCAGAAGTGGGCATATGGTTGAAAAAGTTTGGGAACTACTGCATTAAGTGACAATAATAGTGCTACTTTTATTTATTTATTTATTTATTTAACCACCGTATCTTACTACCAGATAGGGCTATACACTTATGTACTTATTACGCTAATAAACCATGTAAATATGTGCAAAAAAAAAGTATCATGTTACCTATAATTGTGACTGATGACCCACTTGGGGGCTCCGAACCTTCGGATCCAAAGGCACTCCATGTGCAGTATGGTGCCCGGGTACACAATCAGACGACCGTCGTTGCTCTGGGCGATAGGACCTAACTGGTGCCTGAACAGTATAGTGGGAGGTTTCTCCACTGCAAACATTCAACACAAGGACTACAATCCCACAGGTTTCGACAACATTACTACTGTACCAGAAATTATTTTATTTATTTGAGGTATTTAACATGCACTTTCTCAACAGGTACACGACTTATAAACTAACTTGAATTTAAAACAGACACCCCACCCAGCCCCTCAGATGTGTATTCATTACAAACAATTAATTTGTCGGACATGCCAGGAATCGAATCAGGGGCCCCAGGAAGATACACTACAGACTGTCCTAAGGTGTCTGACAGCAGCAACTCATTGAAACACTAGTGGTACAGTAGCCCCATGGCTTCTTTGGTGCTGACTGAGAGTTCACAGCTGACTTCTGACAGTCAACAGTTAGGTATATACCTAAATTTTGACTGTTAGAAGTGACAGCTGCTAAAAACACGTTTTTTGCAGATCATATGGTTCTTCGTAGGGATACATAATTTGGTCTGGTAGCTTTTCAAAGCCGTCAGCACCAAAGAAGCCATGGGGCTACTGTAGCTAGACGTACTTGCGTAGTCGTTCTCCTGGTTGAGTCCGAAGCAGACTGGTTTCTGTCCGTCCCACTCCCCTCCCACACAACGCCTGCGGCTGGAACCAATCATGGCGTACTTCCCAATATCCACACAGCGGGACACCTGGCGGAGGCAAGGGACAACTCACGATGATCAACAATAAATACTCTTTAGGGGCCAATCTCATGAATTATTAGATGAAAAATTGAATGTATGGTCTAAGGTGTTGCTCTCACAATAGACTAGACTGCCGGTGATGGGGAGATTGGGGTTAGAATCACGGTTGGATGCACTTAGTTTTCTTTACCTAAATGATTTTCCACTCTCCCTCCACGAAAATGTGGGTACACTTCCTCTAAATTCAACCTTTCTCATAATTAACACATTAGCATAGTTAGTACACATATGTGTATATTGGGTAGTAAGACAAGGTGCTAAAAAAAACTAAAAATTAGATACAATGAAAATACAACCATAGCTCCAGAGGATCTACATGACAGACAATGTGTAGTTATCTTACAAGGATGGATCCTGCAGGGAACTCCACCACCTCCTCAGTTATCTGCTGGTCGTTGTAGAAGGACACCACGTTGGGCTCAGTGTTCCGGAACATGCAGGTGCTGTTCCTCAGGTGTACTGCGACACTGTCCAGTAGGTCGTCTCCTTCTGCACACACAATTTGATGGGTCGGAATATCTCCAAACGTTTCAAAACTCCCTAGCAACCTATTATTGTCTATAGAGTTTGGGAAATATCCTTCTGTCTATTTAAATACTCTACAATCATAGCAGCAGATGTCAAGGTTGGGTTGAAATCTAGTCGAGATAAAGAGGCTGAAAGGTACCGAGTGAGAGGGTCAATTGGAATTGGATGGACAGTGAACATGTGATATGAGGGAGCTATAAGATAGGTTTAGAGAGATCCAAGAGGTACCCGGTGAGGCTGAGAAGATGGACAATTGGAGGAGGGATAATGAATAAGGGAGATTAAGGTGCAAATGAGAGAGGCTTAGAAGAAGGACGATTGGAGGGATAATGAATAAGGTACATGAGTGTGCACAAAAGAGAGGTTGGGATAAGTCAAGAAACTGATAAAGGAGACGACGAAATAGCAAATAAGTGTGAAGATAGTAGCTAGTAAATAACTTAGAACTATCATTTAAATTTGGGATTGGCTTAACACAAGTATGAAGTGTGTTCTTGAATTAACTGCACTGGAGTTCCTAGACATTTCCACCGAGGGGGGAGGGGGGCACTGGGATTTCATCAAGCTCCCTTTCTCATCATCGTCATCGTATGGATTTTTTTTAATTAGATGGTTCTTGAACTTATTTAGAGTTTAAAAAAAATGTAATTCGAGTTCAATATGTCCTTCTCCCTTCAAATAATTATTTCTTACATTAGTGTGTGTGTTTGCTTCATTGAAAACAATATTTGAAGCTACATTAAGGGGTGCTATGGTCTACCTAACCCCCCAACCCCCCCCCCTTCGTAGACAACACGCCTATGATTAACCATTAGGTAATTAATTGGTATCACATATTTCTTCAGTATAAACTTTTAAAACGAGAGAATGGTGAAAGCAACAGGTTTTTAGTATAGCAAATAACGAGGTTACCAAGCAGTACTGTCCCGTTATGGTGGAGATACCAAGAGCCTTTATACATTTCCGTTGAACACCACTACTGTGCTTTAATTGTATTATCTATTTATTTTCTAGCCTACAAAGTTATACACATGTATCGTACATGAAATGATCTCAAAGCAGTACTTCTCAACCCACACATACGAGGTATGCAGTGTTTGCACCTACCACAATTGAGAGATCTTCCGACCCAACTTCCGTCCTCACAAATGATCCTCCATGTCGTCTTCTCCCCCATGATGCTGGCTATGCAGTTGAACGTCACCTCCGTACCGTCTGGAAAACTGTAGTGCATCGTGATTAGTTTGTCACCTTCATCTTTTTCCTTCATTTCACAAACGCAAAGTTTGTGTACTGATTTCTTAGTAGGATAAAGTAAAACCATATCAATTATACTGAAGGTATAAAATAAATTAGTTCAAGCAACTAAGTTTATAAATGTTTTACAATTTATTTCTACTTAAGGTGGGACGGAAAGGAAAACGAGCTAGGCTCACTAATTTTTGCACAACTAAAAACTTTTTTTTTCTTTGCCAAAAATAAACAAAATATGTATTTAGTTAACATTTAATTCAATTTTATACCCATGAATATTTGTCATGCATGTAATTTGGACAGAAACTTTTTAAATTAAAGAAAAAAGTTATGTTCAATTTCTGTGATGTCAAACTTTTATATACATATATATTTTTTTTCCTATCAGGTAAGATGCATACAAGCACTTTGTCACGTTACAACTTAACTACACCGAACTACCCACAATCTAATCACAACAGAGAGAAAAACTTTTCTCAAATCAATCCAAGAATATTTAAAAAAAATTGTTATTACATAAATACATCAATCGATTTTCATCCCTCGAAAATAACTTATCTTTACTAACTTAACTGCAAATCTTATCTCATAGGTAGAATGCATGTGTTATAATTTAATGTTTAAAATTATCGCCACAAAAAAGGATAAAAGGTCTACGAATGTAAAACCTGCAACTTGAAGAACAAACCATGCACCTCTACCAGACATGGGCACTGCTTCTGGTATTTATGTTAAAATACCAAGAGTTTGTGCCATCTATTTATTCAAACAACTGTTGAGTAATTATATTTGCAAGCTAGAGGCAACAAGTTAATGGCATTTATAAGTCGGAATGACGCATTCATTATAATCATATTAATGTATTGATTAGCGTATTTTAAAACTTGAACAGAGCTTTCTAATTATTCTACCTCAACACTTGAACCTGTGCTCAAACATTTATTATTTACAATTTTGTATGTGTGTGTGTGTGCCTTGTCTTATTATGAGATGAGGGCGGTAGAATGTAGATAAATGTACCTATATTTGTGTGGAGAGAGGGTTGGAAAAAATTAGTAAAGAAAACACCTCAGTATATCCAGCTGAGTTTCGAACCCCAACTCCCTCAACTGTAAAAACTAGACAACATTAAACTTACACCTTTGATCATGTATCCACCGGATTGGGTAGTTTATTATTTTTCGACACGTTTTGTACATGTTCAGGGTTCACGTATGCATTAATCAAGCTAACGATATAGGGATAAGGAATGTGGAGTTTTAGAGGAAACATACTCGTATTTGCATGGAGAGAACTTGGTAAACCATTTAGAAATAAAGACCCTCGGTAAACCCTACAGGGATTCGAACCCTGATGTTCCTGTTGGAGGTAATCCAGTCTAATCTAACACAAAGGTGACGCGTTAAACCATTTGACTACCAATGCAAGTAATCAATTATAATCTAACTCGATACAAAAATGATAATGGTAAGCAAGAAAGTCCTAAAATTGGAATGGAAAACCCCTAAATTCATTCAAACTGTTAATGATCGAACCCCGCACATCTGGACTCGAGTCAGATACAAAGTTTTGTGAGATCTTTTAGAGAAATACATAAAGAGTCTTAAAAATTCACGGTTCTGTTAAATAGGAGCAAATCAACAGAAAACAAAGGTTTGGAATATTGTTGCGTGTTGTGACATGCGAGAAGGTGTCAGTTAATAATGGGGTCTCCAACCCCTGATATATCTGCTTTGGGTGTCTAAAAATAAAATAGTAGGTTACAACTCAATTAATGATATCAATAAATATTGCCACCTGTATGAAGTCCGTTCACAATAGCACCCACAGTATTTTTCTCGTGAGGGGTGAGGGGTTATGGGGTGGAAAGCAGAAAACTATATTAAATTGAAGCCTCAAAAGATGCTTTTTAAGGCGGCAATCCTTGGCCCCTGAAAATAAGATACGTCATAAGAAAAAAGGTTTCAAATTCATCGGCTTTTTTTTTTCGAAATTAATTTAATCAAATCTAACATGTTTAATTAAACTATACAGGATTAGCAAGGCCGTAGCCAACCAATAATTTCAGGGGGGTTTGGTGGGCCCATCCCCCAATTGACAGAGGCTAAAAAAAATTCTAAATAAAAAACAGTTCTAGAAGCTATCTGAAGTGTTTTTTTATGGCAACACTACCCCCTAACTATCGGAGGCTAGGACAAATTCTAATTATTAAACAGATCTAGACGCTATCTGTTCAAGTGATTTTTATGGTACCATAACCCCCTAAATGCCGGAGGCTATAGGAAAATTCTATATATTTAAACAACTCTAGAAGCTCTTTAAAGTGTTTTTTTTATTGTAACATGATCCCTAACTGCTGGAGGCTAGGAGAAATCTATATATTTAAACACCTCTAGATGCTCTCTAAAAAATTTTTTTATAGTAGCATAGCTGTTGAAGTTAAGGAAACATTATAAATATTAAACACCTCTAGAAGCTGAAGGGTCTTTTTATGCCACCATAGCACCCTAACTGCCGAGGGCTGGGAAAATTTCTAATTACTAAACATCTCTAGAAGTTATCTGAAGGTTTTTTTTATGGCAACATAACCCCCTAACCGCCGAAAAATAGGAACAATTCTAAATATTTTACAGAGTTTCGGTATGCGGGAGCAGGTGAGGATGACGATGTGTGCCGTTGGGAATTATTGCTCGCGCATGCGCAAATCTATCAACCCTAGTATACGCCTGTGCCAAGTCACTAGGTGGCCTGGTGGCGCTAGTTTGTACTTTAATAGTTAATAATTAATTATGTTCTATAACTTTCCGTTTGTCGGCTGGGGGTATTGTTTGCGTTATAGTTTCGAACAATGCTAGGTGGAGCTATATTATTTCAACTCGCGGTACACTGAACAAGGTGCTAAAAGTGTCCAAGGAGATATGTTATCATTAAAAATAATTAGTATTAGTTATAATCATTGTATTATTTATGAAAATAATTGATCATAGATTTAAATAGATCTATTTTTAATTCCTCAATTTTTTTCACTGCCTTTTTTTAGTTTCCCTCATACTCCCGCGGCACACAGGTTGAAAAACGTTGCTCTAACGTATTGGTTTAGCCAGATCGAGTTTCTAAACACACTCTGCGGGGAAACGGGGTAAGCGGGGGTAGGCGGGAGGGGCGTGTTAGTGAATTAGAACGAATGGTACACTTGACGGCGTTCCACCAGTGTGCCCTTACAAGTCCCTGAGGTGTCCCGGTCTGTCTGAGCGCTGCGGGGGGGCGCTCACCCACCTTCGGTCTCCCTCCCCGATGGGTTCCCCGTCCCTGTACACCAGGGAACCTTGCACCCTGGCCGGGGGACCACAGGCTCGGCGGAACCCCTCGGGGAAATCGATCACAAAGATGTCACCGCCCTTGGTGATGTCACTGCCGCCTTTGAAATCCCCGTCAGACTCGCCGAGACGATCACCGCCACCTGGACCAGATGGAGCCAAGAGCATCACTATCATGTTCTCTCACAGAATGGGATCAATAGCATCACTATCATGTTCCCTCACAGGATGGGGTCAAGAGCATCACTATCATGTTCTCTCACATGATGGGGTCAATATCATCACTATCATGCTCTCTCACATGATGGGGTCAAGAGCATCACTATCATGTTCCCTCACATGATGGGGCCAAGAGCATCACTATCATGTTCTCTCACATGATGGAGCCAAGAGCATCACTATCATGTTATCTCACATGATGGAGCCAAGAGCATCACTATCATGTTCCCTCACAGGATGGGGTCAAGAGCATCACTATCATGTTATCTCACATGATGGAGCCAAGAGCATCACTATCATGTTATCTCACATGATGGAGCCAAGAGCATCACTATCATGTTCCTTACTTACAAACCTACCTAATATTAGCTGCAGGGTGTGGAGGATCTCAGCTATGTAAACAGTTGTTCATAATGTGATATAACAATCTACAATCCAATTTTATCAAGAAGAGCTTTATCTGAGAGATAGAACACGTTACCAGCTCCACTTTCAGGTATTCATACATCTGGTCACGTGATCTACAGCTGTCACTTTTGTTAGATATTATCAATACCTGTAGGGTCTACAATAACACCGATATTATATTTAAATGTTGACCATAAAAAATATGTTTGTATTTCCTAAACATCCCTTCTTATGAAAGGTGGACTATATGTCCCATTTCTCTTGTTCTCAAAGCACACGCTCCACTATTACCCCCATCCACCGAGTAGAGGTGTCAAACCCGCACCGGTGTGCACGCGGACTAAACGTCATACTCACCTAGCCTCGTTTGCCGGTGACGAGAGAAGATTGCGTTTCGAATCCCGAACAGGTAAATTGTATCCACCCCAAGTCTTATTAGTCATCCGAATTATCTAAATTTCGATTATGTTGGTGTATAAATGGACTGGGAAGGTATAATTTAAAGAAATTGTTCCCCATTTGCATGAAGGGAGAGTGAGAAAGTATTTAGGGGAAAAAAACATACTCCGTACATCCGACCAAGAATCGAACCCCGAACTGTCATTCACTATTAAACTAGACACTAAATTAACTTAATTTTTAGTCAATGTCCCCAAAGACAGGGAGGAATGGGGAGGGTTCTTTTTTTCTTTTTTTTTACACCACGTCTTACTACCTGTTCAGTTTATACATCTATGTACTAATTACACTAATGGGTTAGATATTAGGAAGTCTTAATTTAGAGAAAGTGTACCCGAATTTGCGTGGAGATAGTGAGTGTAAAACCATTTAGGAAAGACCATCCTCAGTGCACCCGACCGAGATCGAACCCTGATCTCCTTGTCTTCAGCAGTTTAGTCTAACACGAGTTTTAAAAGGAACGTATTTTTTTTTATTCAACGCCCATTAATTCATCACTCTGGAAGGGGAAAACCACATTTCACGAATGATACATTTTTCGCCAATGCCGGTAATTGAACCCGGGACCCTTAACTCAGTAGGCAGGCACACTATCGACTGAGCTAGGGTTCCAGACAAAAATTATTGTCAATCTATTTTTTAAAAGTCTTTCCCATACTCAAGTGTGAGTGTAGATATCGACTCTCTGACAGACCTTGCTGCGAGGTTTGGGACTAGTCCCGCCCAAACAACACTTACCAGCGAGCGAGACGGTGGCCATGCCGTGCGAGGAAGACTGGTGCCTACACGCGGGGACCCGCGGCCTTAGCTCGCCTAGGATGCACTCTATCGGCTGGGCTGTGGACTTGCTGTAGTCGCTGTCGCACTGGAACGTGACGGAGGAGCCGTTGGCGATGGTGAGACCCGCCCGATACCCGGACAGGTATTGACCGTTAGTGATGGTCGGCAGCTCGCATGGGGCTAGGATAGGACACAGGGAAGGCTCCATTTGACTCTTATCTTAAAACTAAGGGTGGAACCTTTGAATACTCAAATACTTAGGATATTTGAAATTGGGGGATTTTTTTTTACATCCATTACTGTTTCCAGCCTGAGTCAGTTTTTTTTTATATAAAAGCCATTTATTTTTCCACTCCCGGCTTGCTAGGTCTGTCGTAGCTTCACTTGGCTTATAATCTAACTTAAGACTAGGACAGGCACAACATCCAGTCCCCGACTATTAATTCATCACTGTGGAAGGGTAAACCCATATTCCACCAATGAAATCCGGGAATCGAAACCGGGACCCTTATAGCTCAGTAGACTGACACGCTACCGATTGAGCTAACATGTCTGATATTTGAGATTAGAGGATCCGAAACAAAAGTTTAAGATTCAAGATTTCAGCGCTATTTTGATGTTTACTAATGACTTATAATTTGCACCTCAGCTGCATTCTGAGCTAAGTCTCGCCTAGATACATGAAACCCTGGCTCCAGTCCTGGGTCTGTTCACCTGGCGTGCACTCCGGAGTGTTGGTGATGTCCCATTCCCCGTGCCAACACCTCAGGTTGCTGGGGCCCTTCACGTTGTAGCCAGGCTCACAAGAGAACTCCACCACCTCGCCATTGGCGACGTCAGCCGTCTCGTTGAGGGGCGCGCTGGACCGGACTTCGGGCGACGACAGCTTGTAGATGCTGTTCTCCGTCGACGGGATGTGGCAAGGAACTGGGATGGTGTTCACATAATTAAGAGGTCACGTCAAATTAACTGGGTGATTAGATACAATATTATACAATTTAACAATTTCCTAGTCTGTCGAGCCGGACTTGCCCTGGCAACAAACTAAAAAGTACCCCTTGGTTAGAATTGTTATTTTTTCTGTACTTTTCAGCGCAAATATTGATATCGATCACTTTAAACTATTTAAGCTAACTAAACCAGATTAAACTTTTTTTAGCACCGCGTCTTACTAACCATTCGGGCTATACGCTTATATACTAATGGTTTTAGGGATTAGGAAGATTATATTTTGAGGAAGTGTGCCTGCATTTGCGTGGAGGGAGAGTGGAAAACCATTTCAGAAAAACCTTCAGTACACCTGACTTAGATTCAAGCCTCGATCTCCCCGTCATCAGCAGTCTTGTCTACCGCGAGAGTAGCGCGTTAGACCATGGGGCCACCAAAGCGGTTATCCGGAATGTTGCAGCGAAGAAAAAATGAAATTGTGTCTTGGACGAGCTGGAAGGGCTAACAGAAGGGGGAAACCCCGTCCTACCCCCCCCCCCCCAATCATTATGTCTGCGTACGGCTCGATGCCCGAGGAACAATCCAAGATTTTTTTTAAAAGGGAATTTGAATACTCACGTATGGCACATTGTGGTTTGGCGGGCCTCCATTGACCCCGGACACATTTGGCCGTCGAGTTGACCCCTAGGTTGGAACCGTACCCCTTCCCGCACGTGACCTTGACGAGGGTGCCCGAAGAATAGGTCTGATTGGGATCCCGTCCGGACTTCATCACCTCCACCTCGATGAACGGCTCTGTAGAGATCACCTCGCATGGGCCTGTATCAGATACAACGGCTACAGTGGACGGAGGCATTTCTTCCAGTTCCTTAGGATAATCTTCATTGTTTTTCTCTCTAGCATCGCGTTTTACTACCAGTTTAAGTAAAACGCATATGTTCTAATCAAGCTAATGAGTTATGGATGAGTAAGGTTGAATTTAGAGGAAGTGTATCCACATTTGTGTGTTGGAAGAGTGTTAAACCGTTTAGTAAAAAAATCAACCTCAGTACATCCGACCAGGACTCTAACCCCAATCTCTCGGTTATCAACAGTCTAACAACTATTGCGAGAGTGACGCCTTAGACCATGCGGCCATCGAAGCGTGTTTTAGCTACTTTGTTTCATGCTATTTAACGTATGCTCTTTGAACCTACTGAATATATTAGCAAATGACTTGAAGATGTTATCGTAGAACAGACACAACACCCGGTCTCCTGGATATCAATTCATCACTATGAAAGGGGAAGCCCCAATTTCACTAAGGATACATTTGTTTTGCCATTTCGGGAGTCTAACCCGATACCATTAGCTCAGTGTGCAGACGCGTTATCGAATGAGTGAGTTAAGGAGTGTGACCTTATCTTAGAGAAATATATCATCTCTTGATAAACAATTCTACCTGGCTTATAATTATTTCATGAAGCCTTCTTTTAAAATTCTGCCTTTTTTTTTATTTGATAAGGCAGTGGCGACTCTTTCAATAAAGTAATTACCGTTTCTTTTTTTTTGTACCGTGCCTAACTACCCTTCTGGGATATCCGTATGTCCACACTGATGAGATAGGAATGAAGAAGGTAGAATTTATAGGATGTCTACCCTTAATTTATGTTAGAGAGAGTGGAAAACCATTTAGGAAAAAAACTATCATTATACCTGGCCAAGATTCGAACCCCGACTTCCCAGTCAATAGAAAACTGTACCAGACTAGATTGATGTCCATCAATGTGTTTTACTATTGTCAAAATAAGAGTTGATGTTTTATTTGTCACCGAAACAATTTTGGTAAAGAAGAGAATCTGTAATCAATATTCTCACTAAGACCTTTTTCTTGTCGGGAATAGCTAATGTTTGGCTGCCAATTATATTCCGATCAGTGTCGTGGAATGTTTCAAAGGTAAGCAAAGCTCGTTAAAAATGTATCTGTGATACGTCTTCACCCATTTGACCAATCACAAGTAAGCTCCTCTATATATATATGTATCTCATATGGGCAGGTGTTTCCATGTATACCGGACCAATAAGTGTTCTACTGACAGGTGAGGACATATTAAAGGTACATTTTAGAATAACTCCGATTTCCCTGGCCATAATCTACCACACGACACCGATTATAATAAAAACTAAAGTTTCTTTTTACTTCCAATCCTAGTCTTATAAATAAAGGCGTTCACCTTTGACCTTGCCACCGATCTTCTTCCTGCCGTTCTTGCGCTCGTGCTTGGTCTTGTTTCTCCGTCTCTCTGTCACCTGCTGCACTTGTTTCTTTTATGCTGCTGGTGCTGTTGTTGGCGGTTCTGGATCTGCTTTTGTTGACCCATGAGGGCCCTCTTGCCCCGAACCGAACGGCTCCAGCGGAGTCGGGGGTGCATGCCCGGTACACATCTGTAAACGCATGTGCCTCATTTTATTGCTACACACAACGCCGAGTCACTGAAAATTAAGCCTAAAGGACCTGTTTACAGTCAAATTTTCATATGAATAACCTTTTATGACACCTAGGAACGTTACTAGATATACTTTCACGTGTTCATACGTTAAGTTATGTGATATGCAGCTGTCACTTTTGATAGATATTTTCAATAAATATAAAATAACACTAATAATATAGTAAAATGCTATGAATTTTGGCCAAAAAAAATCTGTTTGTATTTTTTTAAAGGCTCTCGCTATGTCTATGAAAATGTCACTGTACACACTCCATATCAGTAAGGTCCGAATAAAGAAAAAACAGATTGCACTGCACCAGAGTCTCGGTCTTAAAGTCCGTCGCCCGTAGAAGTCGGGTAAACTTTTAACTTTCTAAGGATTGGTGTTACAAACGGTTACAAGGAACAAATCACTGGAAGAATATTTATGATCTCACAATATCTCTTTAAGGAAAACCTTTTCTTGCTTTATGAGGTAATTGTATTTTATTTAGAAGAAGATACAGGAAAAGCGGATAGAAACATATATACAAGGAACGAACTCAATATGGCTTCTACAGTTGAAAAGAAGCACAAAGTTTACACTTCACATTGATGCCACTGGACAAAGAGGTAATGGCTGCCTCATGAATAAAATCAATCACTACCCCCAAACCCCCGACTAAGGTTTCATTCTATTGGAACTAATCAGTTTTACATGTTCCTATCTAAGTGTCCTATCATTCTCTAACATTTTCCTTTCCCTCCCTTTTGTGTTATTTGGTTTCCTCTTTTAGGAATTTTCGTTACGCGTTTCACACTCCTCCCTGATGAGTTTCGATAGAATGAAACCTAGGCCGGGAGATTGTGCAGGTAACAATTGATTTTTCTTCAAGAGGCAGCCATTACCTCTTTGTCCAATGGCATCAATGTGAAGTGTAACTGTGTTCTTTTAAATGTAAAAGCCATATTGTGTTCGTTCCCTGTCTATGTTTTCCATTCACCTTACCTGTACCTTCTCCCAAATATAGTAGGATCTTACTATATTATAAGTTACGTCATAGTAGAATCAAGTAAGGTATGTTTGCTACCTTTTAGGGTAAACGGAGGGTACAATATATCACTTTCATATGGAAACATATCAAACATATGCAATAATAGATGTATGTTAAAAAAATTAAAATACTCACCTTGCTGGTTAGACATTGTTATCAAATAGAGGTCAGAAGTTGAGGATTACACAGTTTTTTAAGAGTATATTATCCTTACCTTCAATGTGTGTTATTGTGAGGGTGTTTGGGAACGTCTACCTATTAGCGCTCTAAGCCCTCCTGTTCCTCACCTGGGTAGCTCCTTAGGGCTCCACCGGCCGCCGATGCAGGTGGCCCCGGCGGACCATCCACCAGCACATATCCCCTGTCGCAGTCGTACATGATCTGCTTGTTGTTGGTCACCTTGCGGACATACGGCCGGTAGTCGTACAGACCCATGTTGCCTACCAGCATCACCTTCCCATTCTCGATGTAGCCAGGGAACGGGCAGTACACTGAACATGCAACAGATGGAGCTTATTTAGGACTGAGGGGAGTAAAACTTGATATAGATCTTTACATCAGGTCAATCTGTGAGTTTATAAACCATCCTGGGCGAATCAACGCATTCGAATTGCTTGGTAAGTGTGGTAGAGGAAAGAGGAGGAAACGAGAGAGAAATTGGGAGGAGAGAGGGAGCAAGCGAAGGCCTTTTACAAAAGCGTCGGAAGTCTGGTCTTGAGCAAATATGTGCTGCAGGAGTGATGTACAGGGTAGGGTGTATGTTCCGATATTGCAGTAATCATCAGAAACATGGGTTATGAAAAAATGGGTAAGAGCAGGATACTGGCATGCGAGATTAGATTTCTGAGGAGTAGGTTGGGAGTTACAAGGATGGACAAGGTGAGGAATGAAAGGTTGAGAGAGAGAGAGAGAGAGAGAGAGGAAGGAAGAAGCCCTGTAGAGTAGGATGAAGAAGGCGAGATTTAGATGGTACGGACATATGAAGAGAATGGAAGAGGGGAGGATTCCAAGGAAGATGTTTAAAATTAAGGTGGCGGGTAGGAGGTAAAGAGGAAGATCCAGGGACAGGTGGAGGAGTGTGGAGAGGAGTGGATTGGGCCTGCGTGAAGGAAGAAAGGTGATGGGAGGACTGAAGTAAATGGAGAGGCTTATGTTCGAGACAGACCCAGCCAATGGCAGGAAACTGTGGATGATGATGTTCATTATGAGTTTCTGTAGATGCTTGATCAGAAAGCACCGGAAGCTGGTTTGTGTACATGTCCAAATGAATCGTTTTCTTCAGAAAGGGAAAGTCGCATGAGGCTGGTTTGTGTATACAAGTGAATTGCTTTCTTTAGAAAGAGCCTTAGTAAAAAAAAGTAGTTTCTATTTTTACCTAGAGAAAGGGCTTCAGTCATTGAAGTCTGCAAAGAACACTCAGTCACTACATTGAAATTTAGTTTTTCTTTGCAGAAAAAGCTTCAGCCATTAACTGAAGCCCTCTTTGCAGGGAATTATGGAAATTACTTTTTTTTTACTGAGGCCCTTTTTGAGAGAACGATTAAATTGGTATCTGTATGCATTTTGATATCTTGGTTACCAATAAGAATTACTTGTAATGAAAGAAATAAAATTATAAAACAAATGTCACCAGGGACGGGGAAGTCTGTATGCGGATTCACTGAGCCCGGTTTTCCACAGATGGTTTTCACTTTGACTTTCCCATTCTATAAAAAATAACAAAACAATATTTTTTCCCGTTAGTGTTGTGTATCAAGGTCACCTTCCTGGCAGTAGGGCGCGACGCCGGTCCAGTTGCCGAACTGGCACTCAGTGATGTTCCCTCCTCTCAAGGTGAAGCCGTCCTTGCACTTGTACCTCGCCCGCATGCCGTGGTCGATCTTGGGCGCGATCACCATCCCGTTGCGCGGAGACTTTGGCAGCCTCTTGCACCGCGCTGTGGACAAGCGTGGAGCAGTGTTTGTCAAACTGTGGAGCACGTAGCACCAGCGGTACGTGACACAACAATCAGTTTTATTAATAGCCCCGAATAAAAATAATACATAATAGTAACAGATCAACATAGGCTAGGATGTGATATTTTTATTAGCACCGCGTCTTACTACCCATTCGGGTTGTACGCTTATGCACTAATCACGCTGATAGTCTTATGGATTAGGGAGGTATTTAGAGGAAGTGTACCAACGTTTGCCTGGAGGTGGAATGGGGAAACCATTTAGTAAGAAAATACCCTCAGCACATCAGACCGAGAGTCTGACCTCGATCTCTCTGTCATTGGCAGTCTAGTCTACTACGAGAGTAGCGCGTCAGACCATGCGGCCACCGAAGCGGGTAATTATAATGTGATATAGTATAAAAGCCTATCTTTCCTGCCATGGCTTTGTCAAGCTTACCACTTTAACAAAATTTGGAACGACCTCATTCGACCAAAGCGGCCACAGTGAAAATTTATAATATCGAGGGGGCCGAATTTCAAAAAGAAAATACTGTCAGCATCTTGAGGAAAATGAAGATTAGACATAATTTTAATCCATTATTATATCATATATATATGAAACCTTTTGTTTACAACAATGGTGTGTTATGTTCTAGTATTGCATTGAAGTCACTTTCATAATTGGTGACAAATGCGTGTCCGAAAGCCGTGATATCTCGGGGCTAGAGCCGGGGGGGGGTGAAGTGAGGGGGGAGCAGGGGGTTATTATGTTCATAAGGAAAAACTAGTGTTCACACAGTCTTAACTTCTGCCAAACAGTGCACATATTTGCTAAGCAAATTTAACAATTTTTTGAATCGACCTCTGCTGAATAACGAGTAAAAATTTGGTACACCAACCCTATTTACCAAATTTCCCAAAATAATTCTCAGATTCCAAATTGTGAATTTCTTCAACGTTTATAAGAGGGGGAGCAGGGCTGCATTACATGTTTGCTAATCAAAAGTTCCGCGGACCGGACGCATAAAGTCATAGATCGGCCTCAAATTTGACATGCCTGCTTTACAACATAACAGATATTTGAAGGGTACAGGGGGAAAAGGAGGAGAGTCATAATACACACATTTTCCAAGAAGACTTTTAAATCTAAAAACCCATTATGGCTCCAAGAAATAGTTTTTTTATTAATTATTTAAATGTGATATAGACCTTTTTTTAGCCATAATATTTAGCGCATTAGAAAGTTCTCATGACTGTCTAACAGGCCGGTTGGTCTAGTCCTAATGGTCGGCATTCCTGGCAACTACCCTAGAGGTCCCGAGTTAGATTCTCGGCGGTACTAGAGGTATTTTGTCCCGAAGGAGAATTGTTTCTATGAACGCCATGGTCTGGTTAGTTAGGCTTACGTTAGACTTGAGGTGGGGATTTAGGGGACGCGAGAAAAGATCAGTGTTTTTGCAGTTTTCATAGCAAAACTTTGTTTTTGTTCAAAATAAATCAAATATTTCTCCAGTACAAACATAGAATTTAATTTTATTCACGTGGTGATACCAACAGTTGTTGATTATCTTTCGTGAGTATAGCTGTATTAGATGAGAAACTATTTAAATCAATAGGAAAAGCTGTTATCAAATTCCAGGACACCCTTGACAGATATTCAACAACTGTTGAGCTCAACATGTGAAGAAAATTAAACTGCATGTTTTACTGGAGCAATATTTGATTTATTTTTACCAAAAAAAAAGTTGACATAAAAACTGCAAAACCACTGATCTTTTCTCGCTTCCCCTTCCACCCACCTTAACTCAATTCGAGTTAAAATTTGACTTTCTCCCTTTAATCACCATTTGTATAAGTTTTTATTTTAATAAAGAGCTGGAAGAGTTACGTTGGTTAGGCCGTATCCCTGATACGAGCACGTGACTGGAGAGAGTTTTGGGAAACACTGCAGCATGGTGTTGTTACCTGGCTCACAGCGCGGTATGTGGGTCCATGTACCATTGTTGCAGGCCACCGGCGTATTGTTGGCCAGGAACTCGTACTGAGGGTCACACTCCACACTCAGTTTCTCTCCGTGAGGCACCACCAGGGGCAGGTCGGTCACCGTCTCGTTGTGGATCCCCAAGAGCACGATCCTGCCTTGCTGGATACCGGGGACCACGCAAGGCGCTGATGGGGACCAACAAACAATCACGTGTTATCCCTCTCAGACTCGTAAGATGTTACTGGACTAGATTACTATTTTGTGACCACCTCGGTGGCGTAGTTGGCTAACGCGCTAGTCGTGTTGAGCTCGACCGCTGAGGACGGGGAGATCGAGGTTCGAATCTCGGTCGGGTGAACTGGGGGTGGTTTTTCTAAATGGTTTTCCACTCTCCCTCCACGCAAATGCGGGTTCACTTCCTCTAAATTCAACCTCCCAATTCCTAATCCATTAAAGTAATTAGTACTTAAGCATATAACCCGAATGGTAGTAAGACGCGGTGCTAAATATTATTATTACTATTTTGTGCGGTTCGAGTGAATGTGTTTCATGTCATGGCTGATTGAAGAAAACCGATTAAAACACGATAAAGACTTTTTTTAACAACTACAATACCGTTAGAATCACTTAGGTGACCGCGTGGTCTAACGCGCTACTCTTGTGTGTTAGATTAGACTGCTGATGACGAGAAGAGTTTCAAATCTCGGTTATTCTAAAAGGGGTTTTTCCAAAATGGTTCTCCACTCTCATTCCACGCAAATAAGGGTACAGTCCTTTTAAATATAACTTTCCTAATCCCTAAAACCTTTAGCGTACATAAGCGTATAACCCGAACGGGTAATAAAACGCGGGGCTAAAAAAATCGTTGGTTTAACTTAAATAAATAAACGTTTTCAATATTAACACTAACCTACTTCCCAAGCATTAACTTTATTTTCTCTTTGGGGGGGGCCTTTTTTCACTTTATATCTCCTTGGATTATGTTTAAAGATATATGCACTTTTAGCATTGAGGTGTTGGTTTGTCTTTCTCGGGATATGATCAGTGCAAGAGGCTTGTAAAAAATGGCCACTATTTGTCAACAGTTGACATTCCTTTTATTGGATTTTATCCCCCCCCCCTCCCCCCGTGCCCGAAGAGCCACGAGGCGCACTGTAACCGAGCTCTCGGAACAAATAGAGGGCTCAGTGGCGTGTGAATGTCTAAGAAAGGAGTAGGGCGGCAAGAAACGTGAGGGGTTGAGGAGGGGGGGGAAGCCCCAGGGATGTGTTTGTAGTCTAGTCAGGATGACGGCTAGAAGAGGATTTATGGAAATAGCGTCCTATCTTCTAGATGGTTTTGTTTCTTCAAGTTATAGTTTCTCAAAGAGGCCCTCAATAATCGGTTCCATTAACAGGAATAATAATTGTCATAAGTTGAGGGTTGCACGTAAACAAAAACAATCTTAGAGGGGGGGACGAAAATGAGCAACGAGAAAAATTAATCGAACTATAGGCCTCATAGTATACAGGGTGCTCGGAAACTCATTTCCCAAACTGCACATATAGTTTGTGTGAACCACCTACATTCGGAAAACTATGCTAATACCATTAAATTGTGTTCAAAGTTTCGACGTACAGCGTCAGGAGAGCAAAGCTGTTCAAGCATGCGTGTACAACAAGTTGCATAGGAGCTAGGCGCGCGGCACTGCACATGTAATAATGGCAAGCACTTTCTGTGATGTAGGAGCGTTAATGATGACCCTCAGAACGTATTCCCATTTCTAGATGGACTGGTGTGTTGTTTACTATTAATTGTGGTATGTTCTGCTGTCGTTCTCCAAGATGTTGAGGTGTGCAATGCCATGCGCCTAACTCCTATGCAACTTGTTGTACATGCATGCTTGCACAGCTTTGCTCTCCCGGCGCTGTACGCCGAAACTTTGAAAGTAATTTAATGTTATTAGCATAGTTTTCCGGATATAAGTGTACTGGGATTTTGTATTACTTTAGGTTCAAACAAGCTATATGTGCAGTTCCGAACACCCTGTATTTGGTAGATGGTAGCTTAGGCTTTTTGCGATAGTTGGAGGGTTACTGAAAGACTAATAATATATTCATCCTCCTCACAAATATGTTCTACCACTTTTACAAGTGAGTTTGATTTAAAATACTTGTTAAAAATGGCCAAAGATAATTTTGAAGCTTAAGCATATCGAATAATGTCGTATCTTTTGATCTATTAGAAGTGCATAGTTACCATGATTGGCAATGCACATTGTGATAGTAACTCTCAATGGAACGCGTTCTTATTAGCTCGAGATTTAAGCTTAAATTTGATAATTTAAAAAAATACATTTGTCGTGTTTTTTGGAGAAGACGTTTAGAATCTATCTTGGAGACAATGATATAAAATCATGAACAAATATAGTGTGTTTGAAATGATGGGCTAAATGTTTATTTAGATTTAGGTCTATGCAACATAATCAGTTCTTATACTTACCGTACCTAGGAATTGGGATAGATATTCCAACAAACCTAGATTTGTCTCTGGAAGATGGCAAGCTTACCTTGAATTGTTACACCATTGATACATACCTTATGTTCAGACGTTTATGTACACCTCCATCTCAATTAGGCCTACATAGGCCTATGTAGATATTTATGCATATTATACCCCAATGCAGATACATACCTAAACAGTTGGTGTAATATACCCCAATACTGATATATATACCTAGACATTTGTACATATTCTAAATCTATAATGATTCTTACCTAACAATAATTGTGTATATTTTACCCTTGTACCTTTATTTTTAGCACCGCGTCTTACTACCCGTTCGGGTTATGAGCTTATGTACTAATTACGTATATGGTTTTTGGGGATTAGGAGGATTATATTTAAAGGAAGTGTACCCGTATTTGCGTGGAGGGAGAGTTGAAAACGTTTTTTTTAACTCAGTACACCCGACCGAGATTAGAACCTTCGTCACTGCGAGAGTATAACGCTAGACCACCGAAGCGGGGGTTACCCGTGTACTGATACGTACCTAGACATTTAGGCAGAGGATACCGCCAGTGCCCGTCTATCTGACACACAGAAGATGTGTGCCCTCGAGTTTGGTGCCGTCGTGACACCTGAAGATGATGCTGGCGCCCAGACCTGTCCCAGCCTCGATATTCTCCAGCCAGCCATTGTACAGGTTGCCAGGGTGACCACAGTTTATCTCTACTCCGACCACCGAGAAC
The DNA here is from genome assembly GCA_033556935.1 of Timema podura. Classification (NCBI taxonomy): domain Eukaryota; kingdom Metazoa; phylum Arthropoda; class Insecta; order Phasmatodea; family Timematidae; genus Timema; species Timema podura. The sequence goes on along the minus strand of JAVRXN010000007.1, from coordinate 14,334,496 downwards.
AGACAGACAATACGAGCACCAATCAGCTGTGTTTACAAGCAGCAGACCCGACTTGCGTTTTACTGGGACTCTTACAACTAAACCTAGTGCTTTCTGCATCACATACGGATTATTTACTTTTACCAACACTGGTTACTACCCGTCCGGGATATCCAAGTCTAGTTTAACTTACGGGATAAGGGCTGGGAAAGGAGAATGTAGAGGAAATGTACTCGCCTTTGCGTGGGGAAGAAAAGGAAATAATTACCCTCCTTAAACTCATTCGGGATTCAAACCACTACCTCTCCGTCACTCGTAAACCAGATTAGACGAGCATGATTTATCGAGACTAATAATAAGAAAAAAAAGGAGATGACATGAGCCAAATATTCACTCTCGTATTAGAATATATTACCGGTAATAGGGAGGTATGTGTTCGATCCTCGGTGGTGGCACCGAAGGTGGTTTTTCCCTAAATGGTTTCCCCATTTTCTCTCCATGAAAATTCTGGTACATTTCCTATAGTATCTGCCCTTTATTTACACCTATTTCAATAATGTATATATGTGAATATCCTGGAGGGGTAGTAAGACACGGTTTAAAAAAAATTCTCACATAAACATTTTATTATTTTTTTAAAAATATTTGTAGGATGTTTATTTTTCGATTTGTTTCCAAACTAAGGATTTTGGCGTGACATTTATCTTACAACAGCACACAAAGATAAATAAAAACATGACAAAGTCATTCATATTAAGCTACAGTTAGTGACAATCAAGTATATCGTATATTTTATCGAATATTAAATTAGATTTAAAAAAAAAGTTAATGTGGGAAGCTGTAAAAAAAAAGTTACCAGGACATTGGTCATTTCAAGGATAAGATATTTTCAGATAATTTTGATTTTTTTGAAAACTAAGAGTTAGGTAAAAAAAATTAAAAGATATCCTAAGCTTGCAAGTAGCATACTTCTCACAGCAAAATTTCATGTACATTGAAAATAATAAAAAGTGGTGATCTTATTTACAGTATTTATGCACGTGTCATTTGTTTTTTATATTGTTTGGTTTCGTTTATGTTTATTCGTATTGTCTGTTTGTTTTGGTGGTTTAAAATCTATGTTCCGTTTTAGTTAATGTTTTTGTACTTACATTATTTTGTTGCCATGGAGATCATTATTCAAATAATGAGCAATTGGGATGGCAACCATAATTAAAACATCTAGATAATCTAATTACATAAAAAATACAGTGTAAATAAACATGTAAATTGATTCAAATAAATATAAAATAAAGTTAAACATGAATATACAATTATGTAATATTAAAATAACAATAAAATACTCACCTATTATTATTTTGTTAAAGGTATGATGGAAGGTCAGAGTCAGTAATGAAAGGGTGCTGAAGCAGTACGGTTTGATAAACCAATAGGTCATTGTGAAAGAAGCGTCTTACGTTGGTTTGGCCATGTTGAGAGGATGAATGTGGATCAAGTGACGAAGTAAATATATGAAGGTAGAGTTTACGGATCAAAAGGAAGGGGTAGGCCATGTAAGACGTGGCTAAATGTGGTAGACGAATTTGCAAAAACGAGAAATATTAAGAGTTTTAAGAATAAAAGGGCATGTTCGACTCGGTGTATGGATGTTGTTGAAGCGAAGGGAGTATGCAAGGATAAGGAAGTGTGGAGAAAGTTAGTGAGGATGGATTAAGTACGGAGTTGTTTTTTAAGCTTTTTGCACAGTTTCTTGCCTACCCTGTAAGTGGATGGTATGATTAGGTATGTATGATGGAAGGACCGCGAATTAATTTTATATTTTTGCAGTTTTTATAGCAAAACATATTTTTTGATTATGATAATAAAATATTTCTTCAATAGATACGTTTATTTTGATTTACTACACATATTAATATTAACAGTTCTTAAATATCTGCCCTGAACATAGTGGCATTTGATCATAACCCTTTTATCTTTAGCACCGCCTCTTTCTACCCGTTCGGACTATACGCTTATGCACTAATTACACAAGTGGTTTTCTGTATTAGGGAGGTTATTTTTATAGGAAGTGTACCCGTATTTGCGTGAAGGGATAGTGGAAAACAATTTGGTAAAAAATCTACTGTTAGTACACCAGACTGAGATTCGAACCTCAATCTCCCCGTCATCGGCAGTCTAGCGCGTTAGACCGTTCGACTACCGAAGCGGGTGGGAAACTTTTTAAATGAGGAAGAATATGTCCTGATCAAATTCCATGTTGCTGTTAGAAAATATTTTGATTAATAATAAACGTCCCTGTTCTCGACGATCATATTTGAGAACAATAGCTAGCTAGCTACCTTTGCACTTGGGCTGTGTCCCGGACCATTTCTTGTCGGCGCCGCACCTCCTGGTAGGCTCGCCGATGAGGGTGTAACCGTACTTGCACTCGTAAGAGACGACGGAGTTGTAGGAGCAAGACGTGAAGATGGCCTTCCCGCTGCTCGGGTTCTCGGGCGGGGGGCACTGAACGGCTGTAACGACAACACAAGCACACACAGACAAAAACTGCGAGTCGGGCGGGTCGCCTGCGTGCTCACCGGTGCGCGGGGAAATAACTGACTTTGAATATAACATTCTCTAGAACACTCTCATCCAACTTGTTTTTTGGTGGGATTTTTTTAGCACCGCGTTTTACAACCCGTTCGGGTTATACGTTTTAAGTACTAACTACGCTAATGTTTTTAGGGAAGAGGAAGGTTATATTTATAGGAAGTGTACCTGCATTTGCGTGGAGGGAGAGTGTAAAACTATTTTGGAAAAAACCTCAGTACACCCGACCGAGGTTCAAACCTTGGTCTCCCCGTCATTGGAGTCTAGTCTACTGCGAGAGTAGCGCGTTAGACCACGCGACCACAGAAGCGAGTCTTCTGTCGAGATTAAAACAGGATGTCTAGAAGAGGGGAAGGGTGCAGTTCTGACTTTTATCGTCACGCACGTGTTTATGGTATAGACCAGGGGTTCTAAAACGTGGTACGGGTACCATCAGTGGTACGTACAATTATTCCCGGTGGTACGCCGTAAGCATCCAAACAAAACAACCTAATTAAAAGCGGTAAATAAAAATGCCTCATTAAATCCTATAAATATATTTGGACCAAGTCAAACCAAAAGTAAGAAAGGTTTAACCAGTGGTTGGGGGGTTGTAAACATTAATTTAAGGTAAAACAGCAGGTTCAGTCGCACAATCTATGTTATTATATCCCTGGGCACCATTAAAAATGTACCTAAATAGTAAATATTCAGCATTCTCTTGGCGGTACCCCAAATTAAGGAAATTGGTTGGGGTGGTACGACATTTAAAAAGTTTGTAAACCTCTGGTATGGACTATAGAATGCCCCAAACGCAAACTCACAGGCAGACAGACGCGTACGTAGCACTCCCGTATTCTGTCCCTATTGCACGCATGCGTCGTTAGTGACAGCAGAGGCAGACAGAAGCGTCGGTGAGCGGAACTATGCATATGGCTGATTCCACATTTAAACACAAACTTCGAAATATGTGAATTTCAGGGCCGATTTTATTTGGGCAACCTGTATTATGTTGTTGGGGGCCTATAGAGTGATATTCAACCTGTTTTGTTCGAGTACCCAGTAAATATCCATCTTGTACCGTGCAATTTACACCTAATCGCCGGCCTCGGATGGTCTCGGTGTAAAGTGTTCGCCTCAGGGCCCAATGTTTGTGGGTTCAAACCCAGACAGGGTAGACGGATTTATCTTGAGCGATAAAAATCCGTAGCACAACTTCCTTCGGGGGGAAGTAAAGCCATCGGCCCCATGTCGATTGTGGCATGTGAGAGAGCCCCGTAGGTATCTTTACCGGCAAAATTGGTATGTTCTTTCGCTCTCGCTCATGTAAAATCCTATATATTATTCTGTTGTCAACATCCCTTTTTCTCAACTATTACAAACCCTAACAGCGATGAATAAGGTATCAGTGGATAGAATTTTTCCCCGATTTCTGACACAGCATACTCAGTTTAGAATTAAATAGCCAAAGCTATTATTTATGATTTTTTTTAGTGGGAATTACTCCATCTAGATATCATATTCTTAAAATCGAAAAATGACACCTGGACAGGTCCCGGGTTCGATTCTCGTGTCCAGGTGTCATTTTTCAATTTTCAGAATATGATACTCAGTTTACGTTGAACGTGCGTCAGTTTCCACGGGTTTACTGGTCTCGTTATTTACCTTTAGGGCATTTCTTGATACCTTATATGGCTGATATTGGTATATCGGTGCAAGCTACTGTGGTAACATTAATTCAGAATTAAGTTTTTACTATTGTTTTTGGGGAGGCGAGGAAAACAACCTGGGGGCCCCGGACAAAGTTGTCAAGACCCAGTTATAGAATGGACGAGTCGGGCAAGCAACTTACGCACGCAGGATGGCAGCTCTTTGGGGCTCCACGTGCCGTCCGCCTGACAGTAGCGCTCCTGGCGGCCGACAATCTCGAAACCGTCGGCGCAGTGGTAGGCCACGCGACAGCCGTAGGTGTAGCACTCCCCTGCGTGCCAGCCGTGCGGGATGTCAGCCGGGGGACCACATGACCTCGCTGTAACAACACAAGGTAACATTAGCGGAGAGTAAGGAAAACACGACCTCGTTATAACAACACAAGATAACACTAGCGGAGGACAAGGACCACACGACCTCGCTGTAACAACACAAGATAACACTAGCGGAGGATAAGGACCACACGACCTCGTTATAAAACACAAGGTAGCAGTTACCTAGTGGAGAATAAGGACCACACGACCTCGCTGTAACAACACAAGGTAACACTAGCGGAGGACAAGGACCACACGACCTCGTTATAAAACACAAGGTAGCAGTTACCTAGTGGAGAATAAGGACCACACGACCTCGCTGTAACAACACAAGATAACACTAGCGGAGGATAAGGACCACACGAACCTCGTTAACAACCACAGGTAGCGGGTTACCTAGTGGAGAATAAGGACCACACGACCTCGCTGTAACAACACAAGGTAACATTAGCGGAGAAGGACCACACGACCTCGTGTAACGACACAAGATACATACTAGGGAGACAAGGACCACACGACCTCGCTGTAACGACACAAGGATAACATTAGCGGAGGACAAGGACCACACGACCTCGTGTAACAACACAAGTAATACCTAGCGGAGAGACTAAGGAGACCACACGACCTCGCTATAACAACACAAGATAACACTAGCGGAGGACAAGGACCACACGACCTCGCTATAACAACACAAGATAACACTAGCGGAGGACAAGGACCACACGACCTCGCTATAACAACACAAGATAACACTAGCGGAGGACAAGGACCACACGACCTCGCTTAACACACAGAAACACTAGCGAGGAAAGGACCACACGACCTCGCTATAACAACACAAGATAACACTAGCGCTTCTAGCGGAGAACAACGAATACACATTTTCATCTGTTTAATACTTCCTGTTGTCCTGTGGTAAAATCACACGTGATAAACAACCTATTAGAATTACTTTATTTGTTAGAGGAAGGTGATTTCAAAAAATGAAGAGCCGCTGAAAATCAAAATTGGAAACCAGGAAAACGTACCATGATGCAACGTTTGGTTCGAGCCGTCTGTCTACCTAATGTATGGGTTATCCAGGAAGGTTAGGCGTGCTGCTAAGGGGCTAGGAAGGAGGAGGGTAGCTAAGAGAAAATGCACCCGCAATAACTTGTAAAGGGTATAATAAAAAAGTGGTAAAATCACACGTGATAAACAACCACTTGTGCACCCGATTGAGATTCGACCTCCGCCTTATCGTCACCGATGATCCAGTATATTAGAGCAGAATTATACCTTAGGACCATGCGACCACCGATGCGCGTCACCCAATTTTGACGATGTATTTCATGATCTGCGTGAAAAATGTAAACATAAAAGTGCGAAAGTGAATACAATAATTTGAAACAATATTTACACAAATTATCCAACTAAGCTGACAAACTATGTTTTAGTCTACAAAATTACCCAATTTACTCAACAATTACTTTGTGGATCATCGTTTTATACGTTCTCTGTTATTTTTACATGATGTATTGTAGCGTGGGTCAACGTTTTTCATCCCAAGGAACAAATCTGATTATCATTTTCCACCACGTGCAGAAGATAATTATATTTAGTAGTCCCATGAACTTAATATAGGCCTAAAAACACTAAAAAAATTACTTTATATATAAATTGTATTTTTGTATAGTATGAACCTTTACAATTGTACTGCCAAAAAAAGTTAATCTCCAAAAAATGTAAAATGAAATATGCATGAGATACACACTTTCACAAAATAACGTAGCGTTAAATATATATTTATACCTATTTTTATTAATAAAATAAATTCAAATGCAATCATCAGCTTTTCAAATAAATATTTTCATTTTAATCATCAGGTATTTCATATCTTCTATCGAGGTAATTAGAAGCAAAATTTAAAAAAACTTTAAGTACAATTTTACTTAGATAAAAGATAAATTGATAATCATCTGAAACACACTTCATAAAATTTAAATAAAGTTGCCACAGCCATTTATTTAAAAAATCAAATTTTCCAAAAATCAGTAAATTAACCTTAAACCTTTTTTTAAATATAAAAACGAAAATAAATGGTTATTTACCATGTGAAACCCTCCACAGCTATTCATTTTGAACAAAATCATTAAAACCATTTTAGAAAAATTCTAGTTTTCAAAATTCAATCATAAGCAAATTAAGTTAGCCTTAAATCTAGGGCTATAGTCAAAATTTCTGTTAGACCTTGAGGTACGGACCATATAACATCTAGATATCAAGTTTTCCAGAAATCCATAAGACCGTTTCGGTTGTCCGAGGAAATATACATCACTGTATCGAGGTCAAAAAGGTTCATGATTACAATAGTTTCCCTAAGTGAGAAATTAATAATGTATCAAAATATATATGTCACTCGTCACTACAATATTATTGTAACACACAAACACACACTATATATATTAATAAAATGAAGAGTTTGTTTGTTCGTTTGTCATGAGCGTTGTGAGACATTCACCGCACGAAGAGAACTAAAATTTAAAAAATTATTAGGCCCTGCGCACAATCGCTTTCACCTCAAAGACGGAAGTTTTTTTTTTTTTTTACTAATCAAAAAACTCCAAGTCAACGCCGGTTACTTCAGCTATACCTCAGTTTTAGCTTATGTGGTGCTGACTGACAGTTCACAGCTGACTTCTGACAGTCAAAATTTAGGTATATACCTAAATTTTGACTGTCAGAAGTGACAACTGCTAAAGACATATTTTTTGCAGATCATATGGTTCGGCGTAGGGATACATAATTTGGTCTGGTAGCTTTTCAAAGCCGTCAGAAGTCAGCTGTGAGCTGTCAGTCAGCACCACATAAGCTAAAACTGAGGTATAGTCTTCAATAAGAATGAGTTCTAAGATTTCCTTTACGCAGTGTTATGATCTTTATTTCGCCTATGCCAGTTTGGAATACTACATGCCGTACACAACTGTACAACAGATTGATCTATTTCTATCTCACGGCGTTATTTTGTTCCACTTGAATATCTATCGTCACGCCGGTCTTGGTTACCCGATATTTTAAGGAACAGGACGAGAAGGATGGATTTCAATAAAGTGTCCTAGAATTCCCAAATGATCTTGCCTTTCTGGATTATGTGTTTTGACACTTTAGCGGGTCCTTGAGCCGTGATCTTTGGTTTAGAGTTAAATGTTTCACTTTGAAAAGAAGCCGAGGAATCTGATTTCGTTGATAAATTAATCCGCAAAAATTGATTCAGACTGAAAATATGTTAAGTTTGTTAAATTATGGACTAGGTAATTAACAGTTTATTTAAATATCTTATCTTTTTAGCTGCGCATTGATTAGAATATATTTGAAAAACAATTTAAAATAAATGGTTATACACAATCGCACAAACTTTCCTTATCGGTGTATTATAGCTTGGGAAAAGATTTTCAAAATTAGGATTTCAGTAAATTTCCTTTGAGAGCGTTCATCAAACAGGCCCAACTCAGCTCCCGGCTCACGCGAGGTCTGGGAGTAAAAGGGAAAAGAAAAGACAAATCTATGCCAGAAATGTGTGCAGTTTATTCGTATTTTAATGATTACTCGAAATTTTCCTCGATGACGATGGGGGACAAAGCTACAAAGTTTCTTTTTAATAACTACAGTATGTCCCTATTATGATGTAATGATGATTTGTGCACAGTGCTTAACTGTGAAGCCATTCTAAAATGGTCAAAAACGGCTTTTTAAATGCAGTTTTTATCCAAAGATAATTTAATATCTCAACAATATTGAGTATTAGAAACTTCTATTAACTCTTCATCTCCATTAATGATTAATCAGAAACGATCCAAGTGCAATAATGTTGGTGTAAAATTACTATTTCTAGCCGACTGTATCACAGATTTGATTGGAATGTGATTCGCACGCTCTTAAATAAGATTCCTCAGAAAATCAAACATATCTTGAAAAATCCCAATAAGCACACTTCATACATAAATGTTAAACAAAATAATTGTTAAAACATTTTTAACAAATCTCGAATTTACAAAAATTACTCATACCCTTAAACGAATCCATACCCAAAAACCAAGTATGCAGTGTTATTTTAGAAATTTAACACTCCATAGATATACATTTTAAACCAAATCCTCAGCACCATTTTCAAAAAATTTTGAATTCAAATAAATTATTAATCAGTTAACTATCCTTAATTTAAGTGCCAAGGTCAAAATCTAATAACGTCCCAATGTATAGCTATATAACATTCAAATATTTAGTTTAAACCCCTTCCATCAAACTGTTTTAGATTGGCCAAGGACAGACAGACAGACAGACAGATATGGAGACAGACAGAATGGTGAATCCACTTTTTTTTGTTTGGGGAGCACATGAAACATTAAGACTCATCATAATCTCGAGGTCAAAAATGTTCACCATTACAATACTTTCTCTTTATATTAGAAAATAAAATAGTTATTGGAATTTGGGCATCTAATATCGCCCCCATAATCATTTTAACATTTCTGTGTATGTTAAGGAAACAAATAGTTTTAAACGCCTGTGTGTTTAATACTTTGATTTTTTTTTTAAACATTTCTATAGTATAGTTCTGATAGAAAAGAACTTTTAGATAATGCAAACACATTTTTTTTTGCTGTCACCATTTAATATTTAAATGTTGTAAGAGGATGTCCAAATTTGAATAAAATTAACTCAATTATGCTATACCAAATAATAAACAAAAAGTCTTAGTCTAGTATTTTGACATGTTCTTGTAGATATAGCTATACCTTGATTTTCTTATGAATGGATGTTTGGATATACCTTTTAAAAAATACAGACATACTTTTTGCGATCAACTTTGGTAATTGAGGGCCCCACGCTTGCTTAGGTGACAAGTTGGGGAGGGGGGTGAGGTGATTTTTGCTTGCGCACTCGTATATAAGGTTTGGGCTCCCTGTATAGGTGATCTAGCAAATATTGTCAAAGTGTAAAAACAAATTAAAAAAATTATCATGTGATTGATTAAGTGAATGAGTGAAACGAGTTCTCAGTTTTAACTCCACCGATTTGCATTTGTTTGTATATTTGTGGGAGATATATCTTACGATAACTTTTAAACGCATTAAGTGATTTAACTATAGCTTGGCACAATTGTTATTTGTACCACTATACAGATAATGTTTGTCGGGAAGAAAATCAAACTAAGGTTGGTGAGAACTCATCCCTTAAGTATAAAAACACGGCTTCCAGCATTAATTATTACATGTATTTACGTTTTAGGGCATTTCCTGATAACTTATATTGATTAAAATGGGTATATAGGCGAAACAACTTAATAACATTAAACAAAAATTAAAATTTTAACTTTGAGAGGGGTGGAAGAGGGTGAGAAAGGTAAACAAAGCCCCGCTAACGAAGTTTTCCCGGGGCCTTAGTTTGTAAAGGGCAGCCCTGGTGTATTTTATTTAATTTATGTTATTTAGTGAAGTGTTTCTGCAAGAATGTATATTATCTCGTTTAATAAATCTTACTAGTTTTTAGTAAATGTTTTTATTTAAAGATTACAGAGAGAGAGATAGAGAGAGGTTTGTGTGGTTCACCAAACATTTATTTAAATGAAGTGCTGGTGGGGAGGGGGGAGTATACAGTTTGTTGATCCATGGCCCAGAAAGGGGTACACGACTGGATAAAGTTAGGGTAAAACTGGATTAGATTATTCAGTTCGTTGTCAATGAAGCATGCGAGTACAAGCCTATATTTTACCAGCTATGTTTGTAGTTTGACAGAACAAATTACTTCTTTTCTCCACAAGGAATAAAACTTTGAAGCGACATTGGTCGGATGACAAAGAAAGAAAGAAAGAAAGAAATGATACTTATAAACCATTCACGCTTTGGGTGAAAGACGTACATTAATATATGTAGATATGAAACAAAGGACAAAAAAAAGTAATTTAGTCATGGTAAAACACTTAAAAAGACTACAAATGTGTAAAAGAGGATGCAGAACGAAGCAATTGTCTACATTCATTTCAAGTATGTACCAGATAGTAAGATAAATGTTGCATTAAAATATAACTTATGTGTTTTTAGAATAAAAACGACGCCATCAAACAGCAAATATATCAGAGTAAAAAAGATCTCTTTGAAAGGCTTTAAAAGCTTGGGTGGTCTTTTTTCACTAGTTCTTCAAAGAAAATGTTTTTCAAAATAAATAATATGTAAAGAAACGTCTATAATAGTGTTGCCTCTAAACAAAAATTTCAAACAAATTGTGTACGCTTTATTTAACAAAATTTCTTCCATTTTCTTGTTTTCCTTAAAGTAGTATCAGTTTATATATAAATAATTAATATAATTATAAATCCATAAATGGACCTTGGTGGTCTTGGGATAAGGTGCTCAACTCAGGACCCGATACTCATGGGTCCAAACCCAGGCGAGGTCGACATATTTTTTTTGAGTGATAAAAATTCGTAGCACAACTTACTTCGCAGGGGAAGTAAAGCCGTTGGTCCCATGTCGATTGTGGACAAGTAAAATAACCCTGGAAGGTATGTGAAAATACCTTTCCCAGCAAGACTGATAGGCTCCATCGTACTCGCTCATAGAATTTCAGTGTGTAAGACAACGGCAAACAACCACACTTTCTGAACTCCCCCAGTACATGAGCTTTCTACCAGATTGTGCAGACAACACTAACCAGATGAAAGGTTGAGTGCATGTCCAGCTTCGGATAGATAGAAATTACATCAAACCAACCTTCGGGTGTTGACTTAAGAAGAAGAATAAATAATTACATTTTAATATGACTCTTTACAGCGTTTGTGAATTAGATTGTTGTGCATTTACTCAAGATAAATCAACGCCATGCCAAAGTGACACGTACTTTCTCATACATACTATTATAGTTTGGAACAAATTTTGATAAGTTTTGCTATCAGTTATTAAGTTTTCCTCATAAAAACAAATATAGTATTTAATTTTTTATGACCATATGAATAACCCTTTCGATTAAAATTTTGAACACAATAATCATTTTAGCCATTTTTAAAAAATATTAAATTTTTAGAAATTATTAATCAGTAGGCTACATTATTATTATTTTTTTAGGAAATGACCATACCTTATTATTTATCATGTAATACACTCTTTGGAAAAGCATTTTGAACAAAATCATTGAAATGCTTTTCAAAATATCTCAAATCGTTCAAAAAACATTTGCTAGTAATCTACTTTTAAATATTTTTTATATAAAAAAGTTTATAGTGTTTTTATTATGTACACATTGTAACAAATGTATTTGTTAGTGCAAATATTGGGGAATAGAGTGCTGCATTTTTCAAGTTGTTAGTGTTCAGTACAGGTAGTCCTAAATGTCCTTGTACTCACGCTCGGTACAGGTAATCCTAAATGTCCTTGTACTCAATCTTAGTACAGGTAGTCCTAAATGTCCTTGTACTCAAGCTATGTACAGGTAATCCTAAATGTCCTCGTACTCACGCTCGGTACAGGTAATCCTAAATGTCCTTGTACTCACGCTCGATACAGGTAATCCTAAATGTCATTGTACTCACACTCGATACAGGTAGTCCTAAATGTCCTTGTACTCACACTCGGTACAGGTAATCCTAAATGTCCTTGTACTCACACTCGGTATAGGTAGTCCTAAATGTCCTTATACTCACGCTCGGTACAGGTAATCCTAAATGTCATTGTACTCACACTCGATACAGGTAGTCCTAAATGTCCTTGTACTCACACTCGGTATAGGTAGTCCTAAATGTCCTTATACTCACACTCGGTACAGGTAATCCTAAATGTCCTTGTACTCACGCTTTGTACATGTAGTTCTAAATGTCCTTGTACTCACGCTCGGTACAGGTAATCCTAAATGTCCTTGTACTCACGCTCGGTACAGGTAATCCTAAATGTCCTTGTACTCACGCTCGGTACAGGTAATCCTAAATGTCCTTGTACTCACACTCGGTACAGGTAATCCTATAAATGTCCTTGTACTCACGCTCGATACAGGTAGTCCTAAATGTCCTTGTACTCACGCTCGATACAGGTAATCCTAAATGTCCTTGTACTCACACTCGGTATAGGTAGTCCTAAATGTTCTTGTACTCACGCTCGATACAGGTAGTCCTAAATGTCCTTGTACTCACGCTCGATACAGGTAGTCCTAAATGTCCTTGTACTCACGCTCGATAAAGGTAATCCTAAATGTCCTTGTACTCACGCTCGATACAGGTAATCCTAAATGTCCTTGTACTCACGCTCGCAGGAGATGTCGGGTCCAAACCAGGAGGCCACGTTGTCGATAGCGAGACACTTGGCCTTGGGGAAGCCGTTGGTGACGTAGCCGTGGTGACACTGGTACTGGAGGGTGCTCTCCAAGTCGAAGGTGACCTGCTCGGTCAGGGCGTTGTGACGGGCGTGCTCTATGTGCGGCGGAGACGTGCAGTAGACTGCCACATCGGTACATTCACAACACACTCGTCAGTAACAACAAATACCGCGAGAAACAGTAGAGAATGCACCGTAGCCCAAAGGCGATGTTTCCGTTCTTAATTCAGTACAAAGCCCGCTTCAGTGGACGAATGGTCTGAGAAGTTACTTTCGTGTTGGGCTTGCCTGCTGATGACAGGGAGGTCAGAATTCGAATGTCGGTAGGGTCTACTGAGGGTGGTTTTCCCTACATAGTTTCCCCCCAGGGTTTGGTTAATTAGGCTTCAGTTATACTCCATTCACGGTAGGAATTACTCTCTGAAAGGTCTTTTTTCCTACCAAAATCCTACTATATAATAGCTTTCTGGTAGGGAAAAAGGCCTTTCAGAAAACAATTCCTACAATGAACAGACTTTAGGTTGTGTGTCCGCTGGTTATACACCCTCATACTCACTATTACCCTCATACACGATACCACCATCATCTCATTCGATCGGGACATGGGAAGATCCTCCATGGAAAGGATGTACTATTATTATATTCGGGCGTCTCCTGGGCAACGGTACATTAGTACTGACTAATATTTCCACTACTGGGCTGCGAATAATGTAGCCCAGACGCGCATTAGTACTTTATATATATAATAAAATTATATTGTGTGCTTTGTTTTGTATATAACTTGCATTATATCCACATTATAGCTTTATATAATTATAGCTACAAAATCCTGCATTATATCCACAAAATCCTGCATTAAATCCACTGAAATTATATCCACAAAATCCCGCATTATATATACCACAAACTCCTGCATTGTATCCATTGGAATTATATCAACAAAATCCTGCATTGTATCCACAGGAATTATATCCACAAAATACTGCCTGCATTGTCTCCACTTGAATTATATCTACAAGCTCCTGCATTGTATCCACTGGAATTATATCCACAAAATCCTGCATTGTATCCACTGGAATTATATCAACAAAATCCTGCATTGTATCCACAGGAATTATATCAACAAAATCCTGCATTGTATCCACAGTAATTATATCAACAAAATCCTGCATTGTATCCACAGGAATTATATCCACAAAATCCTGCATTGTATCCACTTTAATTATATCTACAAGCTCTTTCATTGTATCCACAGGAATTATATCCACAAACTCCTGCATTATATCCACTGGAATTATACCCACAAAATCCTGCATTATATCCACTCTAAGCGTTTTCTATTCAGACATTTATCAAACAGATTTGTTTTATCACCACGTCCTACTACCTGTTCAGGTCTTACGAATATAATAATGATAATTACTCTAATAAGGAAGGAAGCATTTTAAAGGTAATCTACCCGTATTAGCGTGGAAGTAGATTGGAAAACCATTTAGGACAAATCACGCTTATTAGACCCAACCGGAATTCGAGCTCCTATCTCTCCGTCATCAGCAGGCCACCCTCACACTAAAGTGACGGCATAGACCATTTGGCCACTGAAACGGATGTTTACATTATAGATGTAATTTAATTACAAGCCGGAGTTAAAATACTATTTGGTAGCTGTTATAAAGATCACCACGTGTTTAAATATGTCACATTTAGTGAGGTATTAAACATATTTTCATAAAACACTATATAGTAAGTAGAAGTTTGGTCAATGAACGTCCAAGAACAAAATGTATATTCTCATGATAACAAACCAAAACATTAGTTATATTATTTAAATTGAAAAATGACACCTGGACACGAGATTCGAATCCGAGAGCTTTTGCTCAGTACGCCAATGCTCTAACCACTGAGCCATACAGGAATCGCCCCGTTCCCAGGGTAATTCTTCACTCATAATTTGAGGCAAGAGTCTGTGGTGCCAACTGCCGTGTCTAAGATGGCTGCCTTATCTCTGATAGCTCGGGATCTTAATTGATCGCTCATATGTAGCTGATGATTTCCCACGCGTCCATTACAGACTCTGCCTTAAAATATGAGTGAAGAATGCCCTGGGCACGGGATGATTCCTGGATAGCTCAGTGGTTAGAGTATTGGTGTACTAAGTCAAAGGTCCCAGCTTCGAATCCCATGTCCAGGTGTCATTTTTCAATTTAAAGAATATGATACATAGATGCGACTATAGCCGTAATTATCAAATATAATAATAATAATAATAAATAATAATAATACCGCGTCTTACTACCCGTTCGGGTTATACGCTTAAGTACTAATTACGCTAATGGATTAGGAATTTGGAGGGTTGAATTTAGAGGAAGTGAACCCGCATTTGCGTGGAGGGAGAGTGGAAAACCATTTAGGAAAAACCACCCCCAGTTCACCCGACCGAGATGCGAACCTCGATCTCCCCGTCCTCGGCGGTCGAGCTCAACACGACTAGCGCGTTAGCCAACTACGCCACCGAGGCGGGTATCAAATATAATAGTTTTGTTATTTAATCTCTTATGATAAACATTAGTTGTTGGTACTCACTATTCTCCTTGCAAGCGGGGGCTTGTCCCGACCAAGTCCCATCGGCTTGACAGGTCCTCTCCTGGAGTCCCACCACGTGGTACCCCGGATCACACAGGTACGAGGCTCGGTCCCCGAACAACCGGCCCGTCAAGGTCACGGCGCCAAGATCGGGGCCGCTCAGCTGGTCACACTCGCGCTCTGCAACAAGAAACACACGTGGGGTTGGATCTCAACTGCTCCGGTGGCCGCGCGGTCTGACGCGCTACTCTCGCAGTAAACTAGACTACCGATGAAGGGGAGATCGCGGTTCGAATCTTGGTCGGTTCTATTGAGGGTGGTTTTCCCTAAATGGTTTTTCACTCTTACTTCACGCAAATTCGGGTACATTTCCTAATCACATTAGCGTAATTAGTAGGCCTACATAATCGTATAGCTCAAACGGGTAAACAGACGCAGTGCTGAAAACAAATTAAATCTAAAAAATGTGGAACGCTTATTCGAACACAATCTGACCGCAACATTATCATAATTTCCATTGGTGTTCCTTGACAGCACAAAAGCTGAATAGCGGGAACGCATGCGCACAAACGGAGCACAATCGAATGGTTCAACCAAATATACGATAAGGTTGGTTTTTTTCATTTATTTGAGGTATTTAACGTGCACTTTATAAACCGATTGATTATATCAGCACATGATTTATAAACTAGCTTCAATCTAGAACACACACAACATCCAGCCCCCAGCCGTTAATTCATCACTGTGAAATGGTAAACCTACATTTCACCAATGAGAAATTTATCGGCCATACCAGGAATCGAATCCGAAACCCTTGGTTCAGTAGACAAACACCCTACCAACCAAGCTAAGGTGTCACAAGATACAATAAGAAATTTGGAGAGATGTGATAGGTTCCGCTTGAAATCAAGCTAGCCCACCACATTAAAGTAATTGTAATTTGGGTAATTTGCCAGCAAAAACGGTGAATTTCGGGCACATATGAGCACAAACGGAGAGTAATTGACTCCATACATGTGAGATTATTTGAAGAATGTGGTGTGCCATTTAGCCTGAAAGATAGCAGTATTACATTGTGGCACTATCTTATAATCTGCACCATAGTGTAACCCGTCAAGGTAAGCTCCATAACGTTCATGGTAAATGAACTACACGTATCCTTCAGATGCTCACACTCAAGTGTTATACAGGACACGTGTACACACGCGTGGATGGCACGTGTCACGGTACAGCTAGCTGGTCCGTCTAGCGCTAGTATGAAGAGCAGTTATAATTCAAGCTCCACAGCAACACGTGACATCCACACTTTAAAATGACACAAACGACATTTGTTACATATGTCACATGTCAGCGTACAATCGACTTGTCAGCCACAGAAGTTTTTATAAAATAGTAGTATGAATAAAACGTTCAAGCTATGGGATGAAATGTATGTATATATACATATATATGTATATATTGTGTATATATACATAAAAAAAGCTCGAGTAAGTTAAATATGACATGCGCAGAATGTTGGACGCGAGTGAAAGATACACGTGTAAAACAGAAAAAAAAAATCTACTCAAGACTAAAGTCGACTAGTTAAATAAATGTGTTGTCCAGAGTTTAAAAAAAAATTGAATTATTTTTTCCTCTTAAAAATTAAAGAAAATAATTTTTCCATTTATCAAATTTTTACTAAAAGTAATGAAAAATTTACCCGCTTCGGTGGCCGCATGGTATAACGCGCTAGACTAGACTGCCGATGACGGGGAGATCAAGGTTTGAATCTCGGTCGTGTGTACGGAGAGTGGTTTTTCCAAAATTGTTTTCCACTCTCCCTCTACGCTAATGTGGATACGCTTCATCTAAATATAACCTTACTAATCTCTCAGACCATTAGATCAGTTAGTACATAAGAGTATAACCCGAACTGATAGTAAGACGCGGTGCTAAAAATAATTAAATATGAATTATTGTATATATAAGTTTAAGCATTATCCATGTTAATGTATTTAAATTATACTAGCCGAGTTTTATAAATTATACAGTACCATTGAAACAAAAACCATATATAACTTACTTAAATAATTCTAAAAAAAATACCCCCGCATCGTCACAATATTATTTGTCTTATTTGAAATAGTTTTTTTTTTAATTGTCCCCAATCAGGATACTTGGTTTATTCACGAAAATGTCGAGTAGGAATCTTCCTTCAAGTATATAGATTTTAAAAAATTAGTGGAAGCATATGCCTATCTATATTATGAAACATTTAAGAGTTTATTTTTGAAATGCAAATCAATGATGTCCAAACGCAAATAGTATAGCGAGTGTTTATGCTCGTCTGCTGAAGAGGGAAAATGTACTCAGCTAGCCTATATGAGAAAGTTTTTACGTTTGTGTCGTAACATTCATTTTTTCGGCAAATAGTATTGGCTTGGTCCTTGTTAAAAAAGTTTGCAGTTGATAAAACATTAAACATAATTGTGCAGAACCTATTGCTAAATTAAACAACACTAGGCTCAAAGTAATTTGCATAGATATGGAAGGTCAACGAATTGTAAATTATGCAAAAAGATATGCACTGGTGCTATTTTCTGAAGAGGAAATTATTGTTTTTTTGTGTATTGCGTCTTAATACCGGTTCAGGATGTTCGTAATCAAATTTATACATTTCATATTGCATCTATAATAATAAAAGGAAGTGTTTGTTTGCTGTGTGTTTGTTTTGTGTGCGATTCCCAGCCAAATCTACGGCACGCAGAGATCTGAAATTTTTTACATAGGTGGACGGAAGGGGATCCGAATGCACCTCGAAGCCGGATCTAAACAATTTTAATTAGCTTTTTAATAAGCTATTTTTAACAAATTTTTGAAGAAATATTTTTAATCTGGTTTAGAATTACGTTTCAGAGATAACGTTTCAAAATCAAATCGGGCCCCATGGGGTCACGAGCAGCGTCATGCGGGATTGCTGGTTTATTATATACATGAAATAAAAACTTAAATACTTGACACTTGACATATTTACTGAGTTCTGCTACGCTGGAAAGCTGTGATTTATTACAGATTTAATTAAATAATATTAAAACATTTAGTTTAATGTAAGTATAAGTTAATCAAAAATTATGATTGAATATAAATATAAATTATAATATTATTAATTAAATATAATTTGTATTTTAACACATAAATAGTAAAAAAATATTTTTTAACAATTTATTTGTTAAAAAAATATTTTTTTACAATTTATTTTGTTCGAAAATTATGTTTTAGTAAATGCTAATAAAATATTTGTATAGGCTATTCAACCCATAATAACTATGTATTAACCAAATATCAGCCCCATTTTGTTATGTTCTAGTATTCGACAGATAATTTTTATATTTTTCTCACGGTTCTCAGTTTATATCCAACCTTTCTTTCTCCTTTTCTTTCTCTGTCGTAGAAAGCGACAGATACCGCCACCTAATTTCCGGTGGAATCCCTAGAGTCACGTTTCCGGGAGTGAAATATCTATATAGAGTCTGGGAACAAACTAGTATATTCCTACCGCCCTGAAAGAGTATAAGATTACGAGTCCTCCTATAAATCAAGATACTACCCCCACCAACCATCCCTACACACACACACACACACACACACACACACACACACACACACACACACACACACACACACACCACTTGTGACAAACTGGAGCAAGGTCATGTGGGAGCGGCGCTCCACAATCTCCAAGATAAATTACCACCGTCGGAAAGAACCATAACTTCAAGAAGGAAGTTGTTGATTTAGTTCTATTTTACTAATACAGTCCCATTTTGATAGGAAGACACTTTTTAAACATAAATTTGTTCACCTAAACTCAAACCTAGTGGTGTGCGACATTTTTCACTTCCGGGTCAAGTTCGAGTTAGTGTGAATAAAAACGAGTTTTTTTCGAGTTAAAGTAGTAATATAGAATTATTTGTACAATAAATATTTCAAGTTTAATTTCTGTAATAGATCCATGCATAAACCAAAAATAAGTATAAAGGTGATTTTTTTAGAACTACATTTTTTGTGAAAAAAAATTATAATCACACAATCAAATTTTTAAATAAATTTAATATAATTGTAAAAATTTTTTAACTAGGCTAAAGGAAATATTGAGGAAATCTATTTGCTATGAAATTATATCTTAACATTGAATAAAATTAATCAAACGAGGAATTTTGAGAAGAACTATCGAAAATTCCGAGTACTCAAATTTTTCGAATTTCATCAGAATCGTCGTGTCCTAGCACTACTAAAATTCAATTCGGACTCGAATTTTTCAGTACTCGCACAGCCTTACTAAAACTATTTTTATGCACTAAAAAACCATTTATTTGAATCACAATCATCCGAATTTCCGGAATATATACCTTCGATAAAAATTTTTTATTAATATTAATTGAAAATCTACCTGCCTCCTCGGTGGCGTAGATAGCTAAAGCGCTAGTTTCTTGTTGAGCTAAACTGCCAGGATGGGGAGATCGAGGTTCGAATCTCGCTCGGGTGAACTGGGATCGGCTTTTCCTATTAACGGTTTTCCACTCTCCCTCCACGCAAATGCGGCTTCACTTACTCTATATTTAACCCTCCCAATTCCTAACTCATTAGCGTAATTAGTACTTAGGCGTACAACCCGAGCGAGTAGTAAGACGCTGTGTGCTAAATAAATAAATACAAAACAATGAAAAGCTCCGATTACAATCGTGTCCTGCAAAATGCGTTACGATTGCGCTACTATTGCTGTTGAAAGGTGGATGGATCGGCCCGCAAAGACAACAAATCTAAAAACAATAGACATACTTTTAGTATTTTACTAAGTTTTAGGCTATATCACGACTTTGTTTATGGCAAAAAATAACATTTTATCCCTCACATTGTATCATATCGTAAATAAACGTGTTATTTCCACAACTGAACACGTGTTTCCAGCTTTGTACTGTACATTTTTAACCGTAAAAATTTCACAAAATTACGAATTTCCGGAATGATCATAGTCTCACCAAATTTGGATGAAAAAGTGTCATGTATTTAAGGATCAAGTCATGTAAAAACTAAGCTGATGCTTTTGATAGATATAATAAATTCCTCAAAAATTATACTAATAATAATGTTGATCGCAAAAAACACGTTTCTGTATTTTCTAAAAGTTTCTTCTTAGCAAAATACTACAGTAGCTTTTGTACCAGTTTATTGTAAATTAAATGTTTTTATCATCTACTATAAAATAATGAGATGAGTAGGCAGAAAATGGAAAATAAACACACCGGCATCAATCTGGAAAAAAATTGTGGATTTAAAAAATCTGTCTTCGTAAAGTCTGATCGTGACTCAGTTCAGAAGTGTTTTATTATTATTATTATTATTATTATTATTATTATTATTATTATTATTATTATTATTATTATTATTATTATTACTATTACTATTACGTTAAATATCAATGTTGATTAAGGCTTACTCTATGATATAGGGTTGGGAGGTTGGTTATTAAGCATTAGCATGAAGAGAAATTGGGATAACCATACCGATAAAATCACGTTTGGAAAATTCACCCCGAGGTTAACCATTTAGGGAAAAAAAAATCCTCATTACACCCGACCGAGATTCGAGCTCCAACTCCCTTGTGGCCGGTTAACCAGACTTATATTGGTGTTCAGTCCACTTGCTAACCAATGTGATTACAAAAAACTTTGAGCTTATAAATGTTTGGTATGCTATTTGTTTGACTGTTAGAGTTGAAAAACTCAGAGTAAAAGTAAAATTTAAACTATTTGCATGGGGAATACCCACATCGGTGATGATACGGTATTAATGTCAATCTCATATAGTCTTGTTTTCCGATGATAGGGATGTCAGGGTTCGAATAAAAACTGGGTTTCAATGGCCGAATGGCTTAAGGAGTCACTCTTGCGTCAGACTGTTGGACTGGCCTTCGAATCACGGTCGGGTCTAGTGAGAGTGGTTTTTTCCTTAAATGGTTTCCCACCCTCCCTCCAAACAAATACGGGTAGATTACCTCTAAAATGTTCCCTTCCTCATACCTACCCCATTAGAGTAATTGTAAATATATTCGTGTAGCCTGAACAAATAGTAACACACGGTGTTATATATAAAAACAAAGATGGGGTTTAATGGGGGTGTCTTTTACTAAATGGTTTACCACTCTTCCTTCACGCAAATGCGTATACACTTCCTTTAAATATAACCTTCCTAATCCCTAAAAACATTAGCGTAATTAGTATATAAGCGTATAGCCTGAACAAGTAGTAAGACGCGGAGCTGAAAAAAATGTAAGCGAAACTCTATTATTTTATTAGAAGGTTATTTTTATAACAGTCCTAATATATTTACCTGGGTTATTTTTGTTGCACCCCGTCTTACCAACCGTTCGGGCTAGTTCACATATTTACACTAATGGGGCGGTGATGAGGATGATATAATTTAGAGTACACAAATTTGTGGTGGGAGAGTGAGGAACCCTTAAAACACAAATATTTGTTAGTTTTGGGGGGTGGGAAAGAACGCCTCAGTCCTACCCTCGTCTTACACGTCCATATCTGGTAGTGCCACAAGATCGAGAATACATGCGAGTTGATTTCCCTGACGTGTAACTTTGCTTTCCCAGGGTGAATGTCCGCCATCTTGTTTCTCTCAGGTAAACAACGAAAGACGGAAAGAGGGTGAAAATGGGGGGGGGAGAAGATGTGACAAGGATTATTACTTCATGCCAACAACATCTGTTCTACTTGTTCCCGCGCATGCGCTCCAGTTAGTAACGGGAGGAGAGAACAGATTAAAGAGACACACAAGAATAAAATCCTATACAAAATCATTTATCAATACATGACAGTCCGAACGCGGCAACGGTTTCCCTTTATTGTAAACTAATGGAAGGAATAATATTCCAACAACCACTTATATTTATTTATCATTATTTCAAAAAGGTCCACTTGAAAACTTGGTAGATCACTGATCGTTGCAAAATGTTACAACTTTAAAACCCGCTTCGGTGCCTGCATGGTCTAACACGCTATTGTCACATTATTATTATTATTATTATTATTATTATTATTATTATTATTATTACCACGTCTTACTACCAGTTCGGGTTATACGCACTTACGCTAATGTGCAATGGTGGGATGATTGTGAGATGAAATGAAGGACCTACAGTTTAACGTGGGATCCGAACCACGGTGGAGGCCTGGCATTCCTCACATTCACAAGTTGTGATTAATACACGTCTTGTCAGAGGTGAAGGAAGGGTATGGCAATCATATAAATCTGTGCCGGGACCAAGGATTGAACCCCCGGACCCTCAGCACAAAAGTCCGACACCTTACCATTAGACCGCCAGGTCACGAATTCTCATAGTAGACTAGACTGCGAATGAAGGGGCGATCGAAGTTCGAATCTCGGTTGGGTGTACTGAGACTGAGGTATATATATATATATTAGCACCGCGTCTTACTACCTGTTCAGGCTCTTATGTACTAACTGCGCTAATGAGTTTGGGGTGAGGAAGGTTGAATTTAGAGTAAGTGTACTCGTATTTGTGTTAATAGAGAATGGATTTAAAAAATAAAACAGCATTCGTACACCCAACCGGAATTCAAATGCCGACCTCCCTGTCATTAGCAGTATAGTTTATATCAATAGTGAGGACTTAAAACCTTCGAAAACAGAAATGGAATTTATATCCTTCCCGATTTGTGTAGTTTTTATTGTAGTGCTCTACTTTGGAGGTTCACTGTGTCACCATATGTATTATTGTGTCCCGTCTCACTCAAGACTCAAAATAGATAGATATAACTTTCAAAGCCACGTGTTTTAATAGTTCTCACAGACCTTAAACATTAATCTTTCATTTTGACAGGGAAAAAAAACAAACAAAAGATTTTTTTAGCACCGCGTTTTTACTACCCTTTCGGGTTATACGGTTATGTACTGATTAAACTAGGGGTTTTTAGAGACGAGAAGGGTTGTATTTCTAGGAAATTTACACGCATTTGCGTGGAGAGTGAAAAACCATCTAGGAAAATACACCTTCAGTACACACAACCAAGATTCGAACCACGATATCCTCGTCATAGGCAGTCTAGTCTACTGCGATAGTAGCGCGTTATACCATGCGGCCACCGAAGTGGGTCAAAAATATTCATATTTTCCGTTTATAATCTCAATCTACACCTTTAAAAGCATCTGTTGACTAAATTCAACAAATAAAATCTATTTGTATTTATCGCATAACAATAGTATCTGGCAACGCATTTTCTAAGTTATTTGTTTTATTTTATAGGTATTGATATTATCTGTCCAAAGTAACAGCTGAAGAGAACACGACTTTCCGTATGACTAAATTTAATTAGTGATGGATTAAATAGCCAAGTTATTATATTTGTTAATTACGGATATAGCCTAATCTAAATATAAGGTGGCTGCCTTCTCTAATAACTCGTGATCATTCATATTATGTAGCTGACAATATATACGCGTCCATTACAAACTCTGCCTTAAAATATGAGTGAAGAATGACCTTGGGCATGGGATGACTCCTAGATAGCTCAGTGGTTAGAGCAATGACGTTCTAAATCAAAGTTCCTGGGTTCGATTCCCGTGTCCAGGTGTCATTTTTCAATTCAAAGAATATAACCTTCAAGTGATTGTTAATAAATTTTGTAGCTGTTAGATACATTACTTCTTACCAGAATCTTACCATGCGTCAAGATATTGACCGAGTATTCTGTTCTGCAGTGGAAAATCTCCTGTAATTCACGATACGGTGTTCCCAAGTCTGTTTGTTCCATCCTCCTCGTCATATTCCCGTCGACAGACTCGTGACGCTAAGCTCGTCTCTTGTGTCACAGCCGCTCCTTCATTGTTACAATCCTGCAGCAGTTGGCAGACATTGTTGTCACAGCTAACACTATATAATCCTTGATGTCTCCTTCAGTTGACGGAGGAACGAACTACTTCACGTCACTCGCTCGCAGTCGAGTCACGCCGCCATTGAACAAAAAAGGTGTTGTTTTCGGTTCCGTTGCTTGTTCGTTGAAGTCTCCGTTTTATTTCGCGCATCCTTGTTTGTTTTTGTTTCCTTCCTATCTTGTTTCTTATTTTAATTCCTTTCTTGTGTGACAAAAGTTTATGTTGGTCTCAGGGGTGATCAAAATAACCCGAGTTAATCGAGTGAGGATTATTAAGGCGCTTGGAGAGTCGAGCAGAAATTCATAAACGCCAGGGACCAAGTGGGTTTTAAACGTTGCTTGGCGGAGATGTCCAGCAGTAGGAGAACAAACGAGAGACGAGGAAAATACAAAATTCCAAAACCGTGTGTGCTGAGACCACCCCTCTCCTATTAAATTACATCATTCGATTAATAAAGGTCCGTTCTACCCTCCTACGTATATGAGTTACCTTTCGTTCCCAGGGCATTTATGTCTTAATAATCAATCAAAATATTCTTGGACTTCAGAGAGCATAAAATTTCACCATTAAACTATGTTTACATGCCTATATATGTATTTGATATGGTCATAGAAAATAGGTTTGTGTTAATTCCATTAAATACTAAAATTATGACGTGATTCAGTGGCAGGAAGGTCCAAGCCGCAGTGGTTCTCAATCAGTGTGCCGCTAAATGTTGGAAGTGTGCCGCCAAAATGTCCCAAGGTTTTAATTCAACAAACCTTCTCGTGATAAATCTATTACCGGTACTAGTTCCAGTTTTAAGCCTCCTAAAGTTTTATAAAGAGAGAGCTATTTAGCTTTCAGTTTCACTTAAAATGAAGATTGTGACCTACCAGTTTATATCTGTATATTTTGTGGAGAGCGCCTGAGTAATGAAACAACGACTCCAAGAAAAATGAAGTGGGGCATATAACCACAAAAAACTTTCCGGTAAGTCTCAAAAACCACCATCATGTTATTTTGAACGGATCTTAAAATAACAACACAAGGCAGCGACTAAAATGAAAAAAAAAAAGGGGGGGGTTAAATTTTAGATAGTAGTTCACCTGAGGCGTCTTTCAAAGTTGCTGAATTGATAGCAAAAAAACACGAAACCACATGTTATTTGCAAAAATGTAATTGGGCCAGTTTGTCAGGTCATGGTTGAAACTATGCTTATAAAATAATGTAAAGAGCAAATTTCAAGTGTCTTTATCCAATAATACGATAGGCCAAAATCTGAGGACATCAGTCAAAATGTTGTTGTAAAAATTAAAGTAAACAGGCAATTTGTTCTGCAAGTAGATAAAGGAATACACTAATTGTCAACTGCATCTCGATACTTTTTTTAAGCACCCTGTCTTACTACCCATTTGAGTTATGGACGTATGTACTGATTGCGTTAAAGGTTTTAAGGATGAGAAAGGTTATATTTATAAGAAGTGTACCGGCACTTCCTTGGAGGGATGGTGGAAAATTATTTTGGAAAAACCATCCTCAGTACACCTGACCAAGATTCGAACCCCGTCACCAGCAATCTAGTCTATTGCAAGAATAGCACCTTAGACCATGCGGCCACTTAAGTGGGTGTCGCGATACAAATCATTTTAATTTTTTGTATCTAAATTGAATAAAAAAAGGATTATATTACACTCTTTATACAAGTGTGCCGTAAAAATATTGTCTTTAACTAAGTGTGCCCTAAAATGAAAAGGTTTGGAAATTCCTAGAAGGCGTCACTCTCGTGTTAGACTGGTCTGATAATGACGGAGAGATCGGAGTTTGAATCCCGGTCAGTTCTACTGAGGGTGTTTTTTTTCCTAAATGGTTTTACCACTCTCCTTCCACGTAAATGAGGGTATAATACTTCCTTCCTCATCCCTACCCCATTATAGTAATTATATAAGTTATTCATACAACCTTAACAGGTAGTAGTACGCTATGATTAAAATAAAAATCAAATTAATATACTGTTAAATATTATGTAAGCGCAACATCTGATTGGCAATATCCCAGTTAACTCTACTGGGATTTCTTCTCTCAACCAAGCATCTAAACGTTTATTGAAATATTAACTTACTTTCTAGTAAAATATAGTTTATAATCTACTATCCTTTGTTTTTGTTTGTCTTTTTTTTTTTAGAATGCTCCGCCCCTGCACACTTCAACCCCATCCCCGAACTTTACAAGGTCCTGAGGGATATGTCACCTCAGCCTTTTGGACCTCCAGCTGTGTGTTTGAGGAAAAACAATATCGTGTTTCTTTTATCTTTTTTTTTGCCAAAGCGAGAGAATAAAATATAAATTTACTTCACTTCCCCTTCCTTTTCAAAAAATTTGCCTATGAATGAATTCCAAAATTTTTCATGGACATTTTTGGAACGCGATATTTTTTGTTAATTTGTTTGTTAGAGGGATTTGACATGCGCGTTATGAACCAAGTGACTATATAAACACACGACTTACAAACAAATATAAGTCAGTCTATCGACCAATAATATTTGTTTTTCCCCCACTCTCCACGTCTTCGGGCTTTACGTGTATTTACACTGATTGGATAGGGATGGTAAAGGTAGAATGTCGAGTAATTGTAACCGCATTTGCGTAGTTAGATAAATGGACACCACCTCAGTACATTTGACGTCAAGATAGCCTAGTCTGGTTTATCCGGTGACGGGAAAGTCAGGGTGCAAATCCCGGCTTGGTCACACTGAGGATGGATTTTCTTAAATTGTTTTTCACTCTCCCTTTATGCAAATGTGGGTACAGTTCCTTTATAATTCTATCTTATGCCTCCCTACCCAATTAATGTGGTTAAATAAGTAAAGCCCGGATGGGTAGTAAGAAAAATAATGATAATCTCAGGTTAATTACATTACTGCTTTGTACTCTGAGTTCAGAGTTCGATACCTAGACACGAAACGGTTTGATGTATTTTATTCAAAATTGATGTTTAGATAAAATACGGCTATGCCTTAGAAATTTTTAGTTTAATTTGACACTATCCCTCAAATTAATTTTACCGTAATTTACTGATGACTTTTTTTTAATTTGTAATATTTTGAAAATGGTTTTAACGATTTGCTTCAAAATGCATAGTACCTGGTAAGTTTTATACAATATACATACTTTTACGTATTTGTTTTTTAAAATTAGTTTTATAATAGTTTACTAATGGCTGTTTATTTAAAAAACGTAACTACAACCATGTTGTATAAAATTGGTATCTGGAGACAATTTTACTTGATAAATAATAATGTATATTTAATTTCCTAAAAAAAAATGTAATAATTTAAATGTAGTTAACTCATGACAAATTACAGTAAATTTGAAATTTTTCGAAAATAGCCTCGTAGATTTAGTTCGTCAAACTGCGAATTTTTTTTTTCAGGCTAAATAAGAAATAAGAATATGTTTTTATTTTTACAAATTTTAATTATTTTCGCTTCGTGGCCTTTTTCAAAATGCCAGAACGCATTGTGGCTCTTTAAAAGCGACCAGAATGCGAAATTTCGCGTTGTGACTGTTTCTCTATTACCACAACGCGTTCTGGTCGTTTATTTCGCTCACTGAGTGTTTTCGGTCATTGAGCTTAACATATATATATATATATATATATATATATATAAGCATATATATAATATATAAGCACCACGTCTTATTACCCTTTGGGTTATAAGCTTATGTACTAATTATGCTGTTGGTTTTATTTATTAATAAGGTTATATTCAGAGGAAATGCACTCGCATTTGCGTGGGGGAGAGTGGAAAACAATTTTGGAAAATTCAGTACACCCGACTGAGATTCGAACCTCAATCTTCCTGTCATTGGCAGTCTAAACGACTGTGAGAGTAGCGCGTTAGACCTTGAGGCAACCGAAGCGGGCCATTCAAATATAGCATTAACTCAAATATACAATTTTCAATGTTCGGCCATTTATGTCTTAGTTTTGTTGACGATTTACGCGCGGGTAGAGAGTGAGGGGTTTAACAGCTGCCCTTAATTAATCTTGTTATTTAGTTTGATCAAGTCCGGAAGACCCAAAAGTTCCGTAAACTGACAACACAGCTAAAAAAAAACTCTTAAAATTCTCCTGTAGATCAATTAAAACAAAGTTTCCTCGCCGAAGACCTCGAGGGAGTCGATTTTCCTAAACTGCATCCTTCACCACCCTACCGAAATTTCCAAACTGGAAACTTATTCTCTAATCGTGCTCGGCGTGAAGGGGATTGGGAAGGAAAATGAAAGGGGGGGGGAGGAAAGCAATTAGACCGTGAAGAGACATTATTACGGAAAACACACACACACAGACACACTTGCGTTATACTTTCTTCTGCCAGGCAATTAGGTTGGTACTTCTGAATGTTTATTGCTGCGATAGTATCAACTTCCTAAAGATATACGGTCTACCCCCCACCCCCTTACCCATTTTCCTCACCGTTTTCAAACTTCCATCCCTTTCCAAACCACCAAGATGTAATTTACATGCAATTAGCATATTTTTTTGATTGTGTGAGTATAGTTGGGAGAAGATGGTATAGACGGAGGTACAAGTGACTGGAAAGGGGAGCAGAGTCCCCCCCCCACCACCATCACCACCAACACCACCTCTTACCTAATTTGACAATTTGTTAATCCTAGGAACTACCATCGCCCTTCACTCAGTCGTAAACTGAGTAGGGAAATAAGGATCCAACTTACCCTTGGATTCTCCTCCCCTGTCATTACGACGAAGAGAAATTTCCATAACCTCCTTTCACTAAATAGCCCATTATGAACGCAGAATCAGTCTATTACAAACTTTGTCGAGCCGCCTCGTGATTTTGCTATGAATGGGTGAAAATGTGGGGTGGTGGGGGACTTATAACCTCACCTCCCCCCCTCCACCCCCCCGCTGGGTTTCCAATTCGTAGACGAGTACAAATGAAGTTTGAATCCTCACCGTCTTTGGAGGCTTTGAAGGATCGTTTAGTGAGTGTCAAATTGTGTGCGGCTTGGTCTGTTTTAGCAGTAAACACTATGTAATACTAACCTTTTACATTATTATGACCTTTACAGATGGTCACACGATCTAGCTCCCTCGCACTTCGCTATAAACTGTATTGCGGTGATGTAGCGGTCAGGTTCGTATCCAGTTAGGGAATAAAGAGTTACGGTTTTATTTAGTGTTTTTCTACTCTCCCTCCGGTTGAACGCGACTACCATTTTCTCTTCACTTTTCCTTCCTCATGCCCACCTCATTGGTTTAAATATGTGGATAGATTGGATTTTTTTAACACCGCGTCATACTTCCCGTTCGGGCTATATGCTTATGTACTAATTACGCTAATGGTTTCGGGATTAAGAAGGTATATTTAGAGGACGTGTACCCACATTTGCGGGAGGGAGTGTGGAATTTTTTTAAAACCACCCTCAGTACAACCAACCTAGATTCGAACTTCGATCTATGTCATCGTGTCTAGTCTACTGCTAGAGCGACGCCTTAGACCACAGAGCCATCGAAGCGAGTAACGGAAAGTTGATTAGTAACTTTTCTGTAAGACGTGATACCACATAATAAAAAAATAATACGCTTCAGTGGCCAAATGGTGTAAGGCGTTACTCCCGTGTTAGACCGGCCTCTGATGACAAAGATCGAGGTTTAAATTCCGTTAGGGTTTAATGAAGGTGGTTTATCTTAAATGTTTTTCCATTCTCCTCCACACTAATGCAGCTAGATCATCTCTAAAATTTTCGTTCCTTATCCTTACCTTATTAGACTAATTATCACATTGTGTATAGCCTTAACAGGAAGTAAGTCACGGCGATAATAAAAATCCTGTTCTAGTAGAAGAAGGAGAAAACAAGAGATTTCTACTATTTAGTTGAAAAATGAGAGAGGTTAAATTTTTGAGGAAGTGTGGTAACATTTTCGTGGAAGAAAGTGGAAAACATTTTTTTTAACCACCAGACCAGGAATCAAACCCCGATATCCAAATCATCGACGGTCCATTAAATTACGAGATTGACGCCTACCCCAGGGGTGGAAACCGGTAGATCTCGCGCAATTTTCAATCAATCACATCATAAAATTACTCTGTAGGCCTAATAATTTTTATCTTTGAGTCTTCTAAACTCTCAAACATGTCAAGTACTTTAAAAAATTGTTGATAGTGATAAAAATAAGATTGACCCGTCAAAATTGGTAATGTTATCAGAAAATTAAATTGGTTACTCTAAAATATAAGTGTTTTCTATATTTTAAAAAAATACGGGACATAAGTATTTAAGAATACGTTAAATTAAAAAAAATATATATATAGAACGTAAATACAAAATAAAACATCAAAGTAAAGGAAAAATTATGGTTGATGATAGATCATTAGAGCACGTAGCCGGGAAAACAATGCATATAATTGGGTTGAAAACAAATTTGTTATCAATCCACTTTTAAATGAAATAAACACATATTAATAATAAATAAGTAAAGATGTTTCTTAGGAATTATATTTAAATTTACAAGTCAAAAATAAATGTAAGAATAAAGATGGGTTTAAAGGAAACGTCAGCTAAGAAAGAGTCCATAATTTTATAATTTTTAAAACAAGAAGTATTGTTGGCCAAAATAAATAAATATATCTTCATTATATAAGTTTAGATAAATCTTCTATACAAAATAATATCAACAGATCCTATAATATTTGTCATGGACAAAATTTGAATGGAAACTTTATTAATGGAGATAAAAAAATCGTGTTCAAATTCTACCTGGCTCATAGCCGATATTCAAGAACTTTTGAGATTATTATACAGGATCTTTAAAAAAGTGGGTGACTTAGAACATTAGAATCTTGTAATACTCATTAAAATGAGTAAGAAAGTCTTGATAAACCTAGGTCCGCAAACCAACTCACAAAGAGATACAGAAAAGATTAAAGTGATCCAGTCATTTACCCCTTTTCCCGCCTACACAGCCTCCCGGTACCCCGGCTTTAATTCTCTGGACTTTTTGTTGTTGTATGGGGATACATAAAGAGGTTAGTGTATTCGTTTCCAATAATTATTTATCAGACTTACAACTTCGAGTTGAAAACGGTTGTCAGACGATTGGAATAAAGTTAGTTTTTTTTTTTCAAATAGCAAGTTACATTATTATTATTAGCACCGCGTCTTACTACCCGTTCGGGTTATACGCACTTACGCTAATGTGTAATAGTAGTGTGATTGTGAGATGAAATGGAGGACCTCCAGTTTAACGTGGAATCCGAACCACGGTGGAGGCCTGGCATTCCTCACATTCACAAGTTGTGATTAATACACGTCTTGTCAGAGGTAAAGGAAGGGTTTGGCAATCAGATAAATCTGTGCCGGGACCGAGGATTGAACCCTGGACCCTCAGCACAGAGGTCTGACACCTTACCCCTAGACCACCAGGTCACCAGCAAGTTACAGTCTGACCAAAAGATGGGAAATTTGTGTGTAAATGGAAGGATAACATGTAGAACAACTTTCGTAGTGATACGAGAATACATTTATGTCATATAAACACAAATAACATTGCATTTATTATTCTATTTTTTTTACTACCGAACGACAAAATTACCTATATCTCTGTGCGAGTTTGTTTGA
This sequence comes from Timema podura, assembly GCA_033556935.1. Lineage (NCBI taxonomy): Eukaryota > Metazoa > Arthropoda > Insecta > Phasmatodea > Timematidae > Timema > Timema podura. Next base: position 14,302,422 of record JAVRXN010000007.1, on the reverse strand, counting down.
TGACCTAGGCTTACTAAGACATTTTTTAAACTAATTTTAATGAGTACTACAATATCCTAAAGTTCTGAACTTACTTTATCTAAACATACCGTGTGCAAAAAAAATTAGCTAAACGTATCAAACGTGTGACCCGAACGGGTAGTAAGACGCGACGTTTAAAAAATTACCTATCTTTTTCCACGTTAAAAAAATTACTATTAATTTTGTTGGTACCCACTTCGATGACAGCATGGTCTAAGGCGTTACTATCGCAATAGAATATAATACCGAACACGGAGAGATCGTGGTTCGACCCCGGTCAGGTGCACTGAGAGGGTTTTTTCTTAAATGGTTTCTCACTCTCTCTCTCTCCACGCAAATGCTGGTACACTTTCTATAAATGCAACATTCCTCATCCCTAACCCAAACCCCGTAATTAGTACATAACCTGTATAACCCGAATAGGTAGTAAGACACAATGCTAAGAAAAAAATGTCGGTGCAAACGGATCACCTTGAAATACCTGCATCAAAATATAAATTGTTCATCGGTTAGTTTATAGACAAACCATTCGAGCTAGTCCTCCTGCTCAGCTTCCTAAGCTAGGTGTAGACAAATAGAGAAGTTTATTTCGGCGGTAATATGGATGGCTACACTGTTTCTATACTTGTGGAATGTCCCCCCTCCCCCCTTTGCCAGCTAGCACGCTTCAAACATTCCCCGACTCCGCATCTGGAAGCTATATCTCACCTCGAGTAAATTTCTGGCACTGCTTCGCTCCGAAGTAGACGTCTGGTTTCTCCGCCAGACATATTGGCATCATATTCAGTGGCGGTTCTGTGGAGGATTGCCAAGGGAGACGGGACATAAACAAACTGACACTTATATTTGAGTCGGCGTCGATTCCGAACATTAAAAAAAAAAAAATTACGAGGCATGCCATGTGGGAATATAAATACCGGTAGTCTGAAATATGATGGTAAATTATTAAACTAATAATACCAGTATCGGTGGGTTCAACTAAACTTCAAACTCGGCTGGGGCGTGCTGAGGCAGGTGTTTAATAAATGATTTCCTACTCTACCGCCGCGTAAAGGACACATTTCATCAAAATTATAACTTTCTCACAGCTATCGGTGACCTGGTGGTTTAGGGGTAGGGTGTCAGACTTCTGTGCTGGGGGGTCCGGGGTTCAATCCTCGGTCCGGCACAGATTTAGCTGCTTGCCAAACCCTTCTTCACCTCTGACAGGACGTGTATTAATCACAACTTGTGAATGTGAGGAATGCCAGCCCTCCCGTGGTTCGGATCCCACGTTAAACTGTAGGTCCTCCATTTCATCTCACAATCACCCTACCATTACACATTAGTGTATGTGCGTACAACCCGAAGACGCTAATAATAATAATTCTCACAGCTATCCCATTAGCTTAGTTAATTTCGTATAGCCCGTACGTAGAGTGAGAAGTAGAATAAAAGCTTGCGTTACCTTTGTTCTGAATCTTACTTCACATCAAGACTGTGCAGTTTAATTACACTAACGTGGAAAGGAGTAGGCTCTGAAGTGGACGCTGGAAAGCTTGATGCCGGGATCACAATCAACTTAACGTTCACGTTAATTTCACAGTACGTAACGTAACGTAACGGTTCTTAAATTGTTTATAAATGTAAGCCGTCACGGCGCGGTTAACTTAACGTTCACTTAACTTAAGAGTTGAAGTTAATGTTAAGTGAAAGTGAAGTGAAAGGTACCACGTGTTTAAAACCAGCCAATCTGATCGCACGTAACATCAACGCCGCTAGATGAGAGGATAACATTAGAAATGACCTGGAAGAGATAAGGTGTAGTGAGGTGGACTGGATATAACTAGCTCGAAATAATGATAGGTGGCGTATGTTTGTAAGTGCAGCAATGAGCTTTTCAGTTCCTAATGCCATAGAGCAAGTAAGTAGTAAGTAAGTAAGTAAGTGCGAGGAAAGTATAAATTTAGAGGAAAGCTAAAGCTAAGGTTAAGTAAACCCGTCTGGGATTCAAACCCCGATCACCAAGTCACTGATAATCCAGACCAATGAATTTGACATTTAGGTTTGCTGCCTACCAATTTGGGTGAAAATCATAATTAAATGTCCTATGTAATAAATCCCGTGCGTGAATAACTAATTAGGCTGATTATAGATTCAGAGGTCAAGAGTCAAAGTTAGGGTTAGGCTCAAATGAGTGAATGTTTAATAATGGATCAATTCTTCTGACTCTAGGATTTACCGCTAAGTGCTAGTTGCTGTGAACTATGCTAAGTTAGCAATATCTATTTGTAAAGTGAACTTTAAATACTAAATTAAACTAAATTGGGGTTAAGCCATTAACGATTACACAAGTAAACACTTCATGTGTTGAAAAAACACTAAAACTATATCACACTCTAAATTGGTATGTTTTTTTAAACATCACATCATTTACGACTATGTACTAATTACACTAGTGTGTCATTGATGAGGAAGGTTGAAATTAGAGGAAGTGTACTTGCATTTGTGTGGAGAAAAACTACCCTCAGTAAATCTGACCAAGGTACTATTAGTAATCGGCATTCCGATCTATTGTAAGGGTAACGTCTTATATAATCGATTTTAACCTTTTTCAACTCAAGGCACACTGAACAAAATTCTAAAATTGTCAAGGCAACCTTCAGTTTTTTAAGTAAATATTCTATCATTAAAATAACAAATATATAGATAGTTAACTAATTAACGTTCTAATAATAAATTTATGCTATTTAAAAAAAGTTGATCATGGATTTAAAGGGATTTCTTTGTATTCCTAAAATCTTTCGTTTGGGTATGTTGACAGAATGAGTGTGGATCGAGTGACGAAGCAATTATATGAAGGTAGAGTGTGTATTAAAAGGAAAAGGTAGGCAATTAAAACATAGTTTAATGTTCTAGACATTATTATAATCATCATCATCAACTGTTTCCAGCCTGTGGCCAGGTCAGTTTAGTAAAATGCTTCCATCTTACTCTATCCTTACACCATTCTTCCTCCATTAATTTATTCCATTCTTTTCCTCTAACACGTTCTGTTATCTGCTGCTCTCATATATTTCTTGGCATTCTTTGCAGTATTTTTCCTAAATATTTCATTTAAAAAATTTTCTTTGGCATCCTCTCCTTCTCCGTCCTCATTACATGCCCACAACATCTCAGTCTTGCTTCCTCTACTATCTCATGTACTTCCTGCAACCCCGACTCTTACCCGGATAACTTCATTCCTAATCCTTTTTCTCCTTGTGACAGCTAACATGCTCCTCACAAACTTCATTCCCATGACCTCCACTTTCCTTGTTCTAGACGGACGTGCGAAAAAGAGAAACATTAATAGTTTTAAGAATAAAAGAGTATGAATGACTCGGTGAATGGATGTTGTTGAAGCGAAGGGAGTACGCAAGGATAGGGAAGTGTGGGGAAAGTTAGTGAAGATGGATTAGGTACAGAGTTTCTTTTTTAGCTATATGCACAGTTTCTTGTCTACACTGTAAGGGAACGGCGTAATTAGGTATGTATGTAGGTTGTATAGATATGCAAAAAAAAAATTTGTGAGTGCAATTTTTTTAAATGTTCGAACTTTAATTTGCCTTCGGGAATATCACCTATTATTCGATTCTAATTGAAAAAGTGGACTTCGCACTCCTTTAGATTGCAACTATATATTCGATACGTCTAATCGTGTACTTGTCCCCTTGTTGCTCGCGTACGCTACCGTCGTGGTCGGTAACAATGGCATACCTTCTGAGAAGCGCTATGTCCTGGTCTTAGCGACGCCCACTTCCTTCGAGCCATTAATATTCCTATGAGCGTCGGTAGCGTTTGCCTGCCGCGATTACTAATTCTTCCTTCCCTCTAAACAGGGAGAAGAGCATTGCAAGAGTGACATAAGTGACTTCGACTTCTTAAATATTTAAACGTATCATGGCTTTCTTTTAAGGCCCCGCATCTTACTACCCGTTCGGGCTACACGCTTATTTACAAATTCCAACTACGCTGATAGTTTTAGGGATTATGAAGGCTATATTTAGAAGAATTGTACCAGTATTTACGTGGAGAAAGAGAGGAAAACCACCCTCAGTACACCCGACTGAGATTCGAACCTCTGCGTGAATAGCACGTTAGACCACGTGGGTACCGAAATGAGATTTATCATTACTCTCTCTGGCACCCCCCACTCTCCTCGACAACCAACTCTGGCACCCCCACTCTCCTCGACAACAAACTCTGGCACCCTCACTCTCCTCGACAACAAACTCTGGTTCCACCCCACTCTCCTCGACAACAAACTCTGGCACCCCCACTCTCCTCGACAACAAACTCTGGTTTCACCCCACTCTCCTCGACAACAAACTCTGGTTCCACCCCACTCTCCTCGACAACAAACTCTGGCACCCTCACTCTCCTCGACAACAAACTCTGGTTCCACCCCACTCTCCTCGACAACAAACTCTGGCACCCCCACTCTCCTCGACAACAAACTCTGGTTCCACCCCCACTCTCCTCGACAACAAATTCTGGCACCCCCTCTCTCCTCGACAACAAACTCTGGCATCCCCACTCTCCTCGACAACAAACTCTGGTTCCACCCCACTCTCCTCGACAGCAAACTCTGGCAACCCCCCCACTCTCCTCGACAACAAACTCTGGTTCCACCCCACTCTCCTCGACAACAAACTCTGGTTCCACCCACTCTCCTCGACAAAAAACTCTGGCACCCCCACTCTCCTCGACAACAAACTCTGGTTCCACCCCACTCTCCTCGACAGCAAACTCTGGCACCCCCCACTCTCCTCGACAACAAACTCTGGCACCCACTCTCCTCGACAGCAAACTCTGCCACCCCCCACTCTCCTCGAGAGCAAACTCTGTTTCCACCCCAATCTCCTCGACAGCAAACTCTGGCACCCCCACTCTCCTCGACAGCAAACTTTGGTTCCACCCCACTCTCCTCGACAACAAACTCTGGCACCCACTCTCCTCGACAGCAAACTCTGGTTCCACCCCACTCTTCTCGACAGCAAATTCTGGCTTCGCTCTTGCACACTAGTTCAATAGTCTGGATATTCTTAAATTAAAAAAATATATGTATATAATAGTCTTAAGCTAAAAAATATTTTTGTTAAGTTATATATGTATATATATTAACTTAAGACTAGCCAGACTATTGAATTAGTGTGCAAGGGCGGAGCCAGAGTTTGCTGTCGAGAAGAGTGGGGTGGTTAGTTTTCAGGCTCCTTCAAGTAAAAATTTAATATTTTAATTAATACCCGCTTTGGCGATCGTATGGTCTAAGGCGCTACTATTGCAATATTCTAGATTTCTGAAGACGTGGAGATCGGGGTTCAATTTTAGTCAGGTTTACTGAGGGTGTGTTTTTACTCGATTAATTTCTTCTCTCTCTCTCTCTTTCATAGCGGAACTTTTTTTGGACAAAATTAAAAAAATATTGCTCCAGTACAAACATAAAGAGTTTAATTTTCTTTGCATTTTGATATCAACAGTTGTTGACTATCTTTTATTAGTATAGCTGTATAAATGAGAAACTTTTTTAATGGATAGGAAATGTTGTCATTAAATTTCATGACACTCTTGACAGATATTCAACAACTGTTGATATCACCATGTGTAGAAAATTAAACTCTGTTTAATGAAACAATATTTGATTTATTTTTATACTAAAACATGCAAAAACACCTTTTCTCGCATTCCCTTCACTCCCAACTCAACCTAAACATTTAATATTATCGGTAGGAATTATTTATTTGATTATAAAAACAGCTAAAAATTACCCACACCAATGAGTACGAAGACAAAATCAGTCAGTCCCAACTAATTTGGTTAGCCAATGTTGGTAAATTTGGGGGTTCATAGCAATAAAAATGTAATCAGCTGTGTCAGTAAAGTTTTTCGGAACATTTGAATTCGGAACCTTTCCCTCCCGTTAAGGTTCCTGAGACTTAGACGGTTGATGTCTTGCAGGTCTCCAATCCCCAGTCGAAGCTCTCAATCTTCCTCTTAAAAACTGGGGTGGTGGTAATGGGGGGAAGGTAATCCCAATCATTAACTATGAACAAAACGCTAAATGTCGACACAGTATTTGAGGTAAGAAAATAACAAAAATATGATTTCTAATTTTCTGAAACCATCGGTGAGCACGTGGTCTAAAATGTCAAGCTCATCTGGTCTAGTTTGCCGGTCTTGGGGAGGTCGGGGCTCGAATTTTGATTGGGTGTACTGACGGTGGCTTTTCCTAAATTGTTTTCTAACCTTCCTTTTCACGAAAATATGGGTACATTTATTGGCAATTCTATCTACCTCGTCCTTACCTAACGTAATTAATATACATTCGTGTAAACCGAATGGTAACTCGGGGCCCCATTCAAAGTAACCGGGTTGATAATCTTGCCGCTTTCGACCAAATTTCCCAAATATCGCCCAGTAAGTGGGTGAAGACAATCAGATCGCAGGTGATACTGGATCGCCCGGGCGAAAGCATTCGCCGGCATTCTGAAGAAGATTGCACGGTGGTTGCAAATGAAGGGACTTCAGCAACCGGATCACCCGATGCTAGTTTGACCGTGTTGTCACAACGCGTCAGTCAGCACGTATATTTTCCCTGGCGTAATTTGTGAAAGTGCACTTTCTTTTGTTTGTTTTTTAGCACCGCGTCTTATTACCCGTTCAGCTTATACGCTTATGTACTAATTACGGGTGACCTGGCAGTCTAGGGGTAAGGTGTCAGACTTCTGTGCTGAGGGTCCGAGGTTCAATCCTCAATCCCGACACAGATTTATCTTATTGCCAAATCCTTCCTTCAGCTCTGACAAGACGTGTATTAATCACAACTTGTGAATGTGAGGAATTCCAGGCCTCCACCGTGGTTTGGATTCCACGTTAAACTGTAGATCCTCCATTTCATCTCACAATCACCCTACCATTGCACACTAACGTAAGTGCGTATAACCCGAACGGGTAGTAAGACGCGATGCTAAACAAATAATTCTAATTCGTCGATCTAAAAAGTGTACAACAGTGTCACTCGTCTGTCTCACTCTTGTTCTTGTCTAACGGCCCCCTTTATTTCCTGCACATAAGCGATCAGCCAGGAGAGTGAGACAGTCTTACAACTTGGCCAGCCCAGAAATGTCGGGAGAATGATTATAATTATTGGAAATAGTTTAATATTTGATGTTAAAAACATAACACTTTATCCACAAAGCACTGAACGTCAAGAGATTAATTTTACTTTTGAAAACAATCCTTTAGAAACCTGAATAAATTAAAAGTATCGTTCGAAAGTTAACTGTTATTTCACTCGTTAAGTGAGTAAAAAAATACTCCGTGACCTAAGCCTGTAATCGTGCCATACCGACCAAGCGGCCGCCATCTGTTGGAGAAGATAGTGCCATGTTGTCAGCACAACGAACTTTTCGGCTGTTTATCTCAGTTTTATAGACCAGAACCGCTACTTTCTCATTCAAGTTTTGGATTGGACGGAGGGAGGTTCTGATTCTAACTGGATGTCCTAAAAGTGTATTTTTCCATGGATGTTTTCCCACGCTCCCTCCATGCAATTGTGGAGTACATTTCCTCTTAGCCCTATGTGAATAGCCTGGATGATAAGTAAGACGTTGTGCAAAAATAATAATACAATTATAATTGTGTTGAATCTATAAATAAATAAAACAAATGTTCTTTCTGACTTTCCTTTTCATTTCGGTGTGTCTACAAATAGTGATACAAGGAAAGAAAAAAAAGCCTGTTAAATATAATATGTCAGTTTCCACCATCCTATTTTCAGAACTTTTCTTTTTTGAGTCGAATGGAAGGAGCATTATATTATTAAACAATAGAATTATTGCCACAACTCCGAGAAACTTGCCTTCACACTACGAACTGAAAACAAGGGAATTTATCACGAAATAAGACGGAAAATAGGTTACCAAGCCGAGGAAATGGGGGGAGAAAGGGCAGGAGAAGAAAATAATATCAAAAGCATTTTCATAGAACACAGAATCTTGACAGGCGAAACGAGGGCGCGCGCGCCCACACACACACACACACACACACACACACACACACACACACACAAACACACAAATACAAAGAAGTGAAGATGAAATAGAAAAGGAACCCTAAAACTAGAACCTCTTTGTATGAGAAAGGAAGAATTTGAATGTAGTAAAAGAGAAAATTCGAGAATCCAGAGTCAAGGAAAATGTATGTTGAATTTAATATAATGTAAAAAAAAAGGGCGTACTATAATAGGGCCACATTTTGACTTGCATTTAAAAGGGTATCGTTAATCTCACATTATAGTTGAGCCACGAGTTACATCTTGGGAATTGTAAAAGAAGGTGTACTGATGTACTAACTCGGCCACGGCTGTTGTGGCGCTCCATTTAGGAGGGTTGTAAATGTTTTCTCAGGAGTAGCGAGAAACAGCAAGTTATGGATAGTAAGACACAATAAAATGCTAAGCTAGTATAACCTAACCTAACCTAACCTAACCTAGTATAACATTACCTAACTTAACCTAACCTAAGCACAAAAAGATTGATGGAGCCGAATTCATATTTACCCGCAGGTTTATTATCCGTTATAGTTCTCTTGGTCTGTGATCGTGGCCCAACTAAGCTATGAACGTCGTTTGGGACAAGGGGTCCCATAGCCCAACTGTTATGTGCCTAAAAACATACGTGGGGTACAGAGGGGCCCTTGTGTGTGTGTCACAAATCACGTCAGTTCCCTCAGAGAATAATGGGAAGGGGGGGGGGGAGTTAGAACAAGGTCTAGAAAGAGATAGGGGTGAACGAAACACGGGAAAACATAAATATAACTTCACTTTTCTTATTTTGAGTATGGAAAAGCTTACTAATAATAACAAATTTATGGGACTCTTTACACAATGTGTTTACAATCGATTAAATTGTCTAATGTGATTTACCTATTGCCTGTGTGTGAGTACAGGGTGTTTCTAAACTCTCTGCCCAAACTTTACCCATAGCGTATGTGTGCATAAAGAAAGAGAAAATCCTAATAAAAAAAGTCCGGAAAAGTCATCTAACACTACTAAATAAAAGTTGAAGTTAGACGCAATAACGAGGTGAGTATGTACTTGTTCTTTTGGGAAAATTCGTTTAGTTATAGTTCACTGATAGCTGTTTATTTTAATATGAATATTAAAAAAAATAATTACAATATAAATAGTTAAATATATTTGTTTTTCTAAAAAAAATCTATATTAGTAGTAGTTAACTGATTTTAATAAAATTTAACTTAAAAAAAAAAGGTCTAACGATTCTGTTCAAAATTGGTATAGGGGGACTATTTTACATTATAAATAATATTGTATCTTTAATTTATTTATGAAAAATTATAGAAAATTTTCTATAATTTACCTTGAAGATTGAATTCAAAATGGGCATCTGGGAATAGTTTTTCGTGATGAATAAAAACTAGTTTTAATGGTTACATATTACAAATTTCAGAGTATCTTACAAATAACTTTTTTAATTTATTTTTTATATGTGAAATTTTTTGTTTAAAGTGTGTATATAAAGAGTTTTTATTGTGTTCAGTTTAAGTTTAACAAGATGGTGAATTTGTTTTTAATAAGGAAAATTTAGTTAAGAGTAGCTAACTGGAAAACTAATTTTTTCTTTTAATTTTCTTCAAAGCTATCAAACACAATTTGAGAAAGTTTGTGTGATTGTATCTTATCTTTTTTTTTATGTTCGTCAACTATCACAGATAAGGGAACAACTTTTAATTATTTAAGAACCAAGACTCGTTTGAATAAATACACATAATATAGAGCAGTGTAGATAGTTAATTAAATAATTATTCACATCCTTGACCATTTTCAATTTGAAATTTGTTTGGAATGCTCATAGCAAACAAATTAATTTCTTTTTTCTTTTTTTTTTTTTTGCTAATGATGAGCGTATTTAAATTATCAGCCTTACATAAAGAGCTGGCAACATAGTGACACCATAGTTCTATATTCCACCACAAAGTATTAAAAGAGCGCTAGCAGTGATGAAAGAGTCGGGGGGTTTCTATTTGCACGGGATTAATTTATCTTCATCTCTCTTTCATCAGTTTCACGTTGTTCGAGAATTTCAAGAACAAAAGTCCCTTGAGGATTGGACTCTGTGCAAATAACACACATTTCATATCGATGTGCCAAGGCGCTTACGAATGAAATGTACAAAAAAAAAAAAATTGGACAGGGGACACTTTTAAAACCTTTTATTTACTGATATCGAAAAATTTGATTTTGTTTCAAAAATATTTAGCAAGGACGCGAACATTTAAAAAATATTTTCTTCGCTCTTCTAGTATCTATATCTAATTTAGTTTTATTCTTACTTTTTTATTGCTCGTGACAACTCTTATTGTGATAGCAAAAAAAAAATCAATATTTATATGGATGTCGAAGTTTCCTGACCTCCTGGACCTAAAAAAATTGTTGTTTCCACGATGCCATATGTCTATCTATCTATCTGTCTTTGTGTCTGTGTGTCTATATATCGGCCTAGAACCGAAACCATTTTACCGATCGGTTAAAATTCTGGTATTTATGGTTTTCCTAAGGTTTCCCAGAGATTGTTTTGTAATTGGATATTTAAACCCACAATTTTTATTAAGGGTAATTTAATTAGTTTAGTTGTGACTGGAAAGGAAGAACAATTTTTTTTTCTCAAAATTAGCTCCAACAATTTTGATCAAAATTCGTAAACATTACAAACAAAATGACACAGATTATTTTCCCGAGAAAATGACAGAGGGTATTTTATATATACTGATATCTCCAATCTTGACCATATCTCCGTAACTATTCGAGATACAAAATAACTTATCGGGGCAAAGATGTAAGACTATTAAAGATAAAAAAATAATTGAAATATATTTTTATAAAACCAATATTTTCCCAGCTGTAAGCAAATATAATTTTTTTTAATTTGAGTTCCTGGAATCGGAAAGTTGATTTCTATGCTTTTTGGTGTAACAATAAGTTTCTGTAACGGTGTATATGCTCTTTGATTAAATATAATGGGGGTTTTCATTATGTTTCTGCAATAATGTATATTATTTCGTTTAACATATTATATTCCGAGTTTTTAAGTAAATCTCCTTTTTTAAGGTAAAAGAGAGAAAAAGTATAGGCCTATGCTTTGCATCGTACCATTTATTTAGTTATAATTTTTATCGTCTTAATTTAAAAGGTGGGAATGAGAGGTAGTTTAGAGAAAGTGCATCCGCCAGAGAAAAAAAGTACTACAACTGGTCCAACCTTTATTATTTCTACCTGAGCACTCCCACGTCAGTTGTCCACTATCTACCACATATACCTGAGTAATCCTACGTCAGTTGTCCACTATCTACCATATAGACATGGGCAATCCCACGTCAGTTGTCCACTATCTACCACATATACCTGAGTAATCCTACGTCAGTTGTCCACTATCTACCACATATACCTGAGCAATCCCACATCAGTTGTCCACTATCTACCACATATACCTGAGTAATCCCACGTCAGTTGTCCACTATCTACCACATATACCTGAGCAATCCCACGTCAGTTGTCCACTATCTACCACATATACCTGAGTAATCCCACGTCAGTTGTCCACTATCTACCATATAGACATGGGCAATCCCACGTCAGTTGTCCACTATCTACAACATATACATGAGTAATCCCACGTCAGTTGTCCACTATCTACCATATAGACATGGGCAATCCCACGTCAGTTGTTCACTATCTACCACATATACCTGAGCAATCCCACGTCAGTTGTCCACTTTCTACCATATCTACCTGAGCAATCCCACGTCAGTTGTCCACTTTCTACCATATCTACCTGAGCAATCCCACGCCAGTTGTCCACTATCTACCACATATACCTGAGCAATCCCACGTCAGTTGTTCACTATCTACCACATATACCTGAGCAATCCCACGTCAGTTGTCCACTATCTACCATATCTACCTGAGCAATCCCACGCCAGTTGTCCACTATCCACCATATATACCTGAGCAATCCCACGTCAGTTGTTCACTATCTACCACATATACCTGAGCAATCCCACGTCAGTTGTCTACTCTAGGCTGTTTTGAGGGTAACCTAAGCCATTTGTCCACCACTCGTTTGGTGGTGCATTCATAAAATAATATCAAACTAATTGCATCCCAGTAAGTTTGTGCAAACTAAAGAAAGGCTTTACACTGAAATAACTCAAATAAGTGGAAACATTATTATTATTATTATTATTTTAGTAGACAGACGAACTACAATCTGAACTACTCCGTTATTTTTTATTTATTTGGCGTATTTAACGCGCACTTTCTGAACCAACTGATTATATAAGCACACGACTTAAACTGACTTAAATCTAGAACAGACACAACACCCAACACGCTTTTCCACCAATGATAATTTTTTCAGCCAAGCCAGAGATCGAACTCGGGACCCTTGACTCAGTAGACAGACACGCTACCGACTGAGTTAAGGTGTCCGACTTCATTCAAGTAGCTCCGCATTAATTTTAGTCTTCTAATAATTTAGTAAAAATGTTATCAATGTTCACCCCAAAATCGGATGTTTGTATTTAATAAAATGTTCTTCAAATGTTTAGTCATAAGAAAAGTTGGGTGTACTTTAACACTACATGCGGAAAGAATGCGAACTAAAAAGAGTGAAAGAGAGATGGAAGAACAGCTCACAGCTCACCGACTGCAGCGCCCGACCTCGGAATGTGAAGCTAACGTAACCGTCATGTCGTAAACATCTAAACGAATACCGAAATTTAATACTCTGAAATATCCAGGAAACGTCAAGATTTTTTTAAATGCTTTCCCTTTTAAAATATAAAGTAGTGGATATAGACTTATTACTTTTAGTTACATCTCACACAGCAACAATTTGTTACCCTCTTCGGTGGCAGCGTGGTCTAAGGCGCTAGTCTCGCAATAAACTAGACTAGACTGACGATGTCGGTGAGATCGAGGTTCGAATCTCGGTCGGGTGTAATTAGGGTAGTCTTCTCAAATGGTTTCCCACTGTACCTCGACGCAAATGCAGATACACTTCACTAAAGTCAACCTTACCTATCCCTAAAATCCTTTAGCATAATTAGTACATAAGAGTATAACCCGTGCGGGTGGTAAGACACGGTGCCTAGAAAAATAAAAAGATTTGCTTTTCCACCGCGTATTTGTTAGCATTTTAATTAATCTTATGGGGCAGACATAGGGAGGGTAGAACTTAGAGGAAATGTATCCGAATTCAAGTGGAATGGAGAGTAGGAAATTATCTTGGGAAAACCGCTCTTAGTATATCCGGTGGGATTGAACCCCAACCTCTGGTCACCAGTAAAACTGACTAAATGAGCTGTACGCTTAGGTCTGTATGTAAGAATAAGCTGAGTGGATCATTAGTGTGAGTGGAGTCTTAGGGCCGCATGTAAGAAATAAGCTGAGTGGATCATTAGTGTGAGTAGAGTCTTAGAGCCGGTATGTAAGAAATAAGCTGAGTGGATCATAGTGTGAGTGGAGTCTTAGGGGCAGGTATCTATTAACAAACCTGAATGTGCAAGTAGTTCTTACATACGGCCCTAAACTCCACTCACACTACTGAACCACTCATTTCGTTCTTGCAAACGGCCCCTGGATCTACCAACACACTCCTGACGTCATGAAAGGTAGAGATGTTGCGGGTTGCAGCACGTGCTGGTCCTGTTATTTGAAGATGCCCTTTCTCGTTATATGAGTATATTAAATACACGTGATATTTTAGTTATTGAAAGAAGGGAATGGAGACATTCAAAGAGAGAGGTTAATGAGAAAAGTAGGATAGAAGGAGGATTAATATAGAGGAGATAAAGAGATATGGGGAGTGTGTTTGTTCACTTACGGGCAGTGGCGTCGCGTCAGGGCAAGCAAGGAAAGCACTTCTTGCCTTTGATTGAAGATACGTAATTATTTTATTTAATGTTTGCAAACTTTTTTTTTGCCTGATAATCATTTAAATGTAATTCAAGCATCAGTGGGTTTGAAAAAAAAATCCCATAGATGGCAATGGCCGTAACATGCATGCAAGACGTGCACTAGTCCATTAATGATGGTTGAAAGTCGGTATTTGTCCGACTTTCATCCCATTGCTCTAGCTAGTGTAGTTCTTATTTGTGACGTCATAGATTTTGGAGGGGTGAGAAGAGGAAGAGCGGTGGATGTCAGGTAAAAATGCAAGCAGCCGAGCTACGACTTCTCTTGCCCGAAAGGTGACGACTAGAACCGAAGTCACTAATCCTCTATTCCCCTTTCAAAACATAGATGGATGGTATGGCATGAAAAAGAACTTAATATATTATTGTCAAGGTACTGACCCCGTGCCTACACATCTTAAGCCCGGTACAAACGACACAATCTTCTTCTACATAAATTGTACAAGAAGTTGCAGCCTGAAGATGGCGTCGTGTTAACACCAAAACTTGTACAAGATCTGCTTTTCACAACTTATTGTATACAATTTCAGGAAATAGAACGGTCCTATATCAGCCACTTTCTTGCACAACTTTTGAGTTGTAAACACAAAAACTTCGTCTGCTAGACAGTAACTTAAAAAAATAGTAATTATAAAAAAACAGCTAAATCTTGAAAACAAACAAATTTATTATATTTGAAGGAGGTTAGACCACAAATATAAATATTTTCAACTGTTTTTAACGAAAATATAAAAAAATTAATTTTTTTTTCATAATATTTAGGAATAGACTAGAAATTATTTACATTAAATAGCAATATTTTCCAAATCATTCAATAATTATTTTTCCATAAAAAGGGCAAAAATGCCATGATTTTCTTAATATTGTATGCAATCACAAATGCCGTGTGAACAGTCACTGGCTAAAATGTGTATGCAATCCATGTGACCAAGATATTGTACATTTCCCTTCCAAGCTTGCCTAAGAATTTTGGTCACGAGACGTTACTGGTTACGGGAGCTTCAATGTATCACAGGCGTGCGGTCGAAGCCAATAATGTGAGGGATGCGTCTCTTTGCTAACGAGCTTTTGCTTCTGTTCGCACTGCCTGCGTTTATTAACTCCCCCCCGCAACCCTAGGTCCAAACTATCACTCTTTCTCTCTTTATGTGGCTTTGATACGCCCGTGTCAGTACAGCATTATGATCCAATCTTCAGAGAATGTTTTTATTTATTTAGCACCGCGACTTACTACCGTTGGTTTACCTTCAAAAAAATACTTAAAAAAATCATATTTTTAGCAAATTATCTTCTTTATTTTCATTTCTATTCCCTTCTCCTTATTTGATAGTAGCGTAGTCTTCTATGACGACATGTTTCGCTGTTATTATTGATGTTACAACATCTTCAGGTCTTATTTATGATAAAATGACATTCTGTTAAACACATATTATAAGAAAGTTAGTGAAAATGTTGAGGTCTTACAATTATGTACTACGTATTGTAAGTAAATTTTGAGGTCTTATATGTATTACATATTATAAGTAAATTTTGAGGTCTTATATGTATTACATATTATAAGTAAATTTGAGGTCTTATATGTACTACATATTATAAGTAAATTTTGAGGTCTTATATGTACTACATATTATAAGTAAATTTTGAGGTCTTATATGTACTACATATTATAAGTAAATTTTGAGGTCTTATATGTACTACATATTATAAGTAAATTTTGAGGTCTTATATGTATTACATATTATAAGTAAATTTTGAGGTCTTATATGTACTACATATTATAAGTAAATTTTGAGGTCTTATATGTACTACATATTATAAGTAAATTTTGAGGTCTTATATGTATTACATATTATAAATAAATTTTGAGGTCTTATATGTATTACATATTATAAGTAAATTTTGAGGTCTTATATGTACTACATATTATAAGTAAATTTTGAGGTCTTATATGTACTACATATTATAAGTAAATTTTGAGGTCTTATAATTATGTACTAAGTATTGTAAGTAAATTTTGAGGTCTTATATGTATTACATATTATAAGTAAATTTTGAGGTCTTATATGTATTACATATTATAAGTAAATTTTGAGGTCTTATATGTACTACATATTATAAGTAAATTTTGAGGTCTTATATGTACTACATATTATAAGTAAATTTTGAGGTCTTATATGTACTACATATTATAAGTAAATTTTGAGGTCTTATATGTACTACATATTATAAGTAAATTTTGAGGTCTTATATGTATTACATATAAGTAAATTTTGAGGTCTTATATGTATTATATATTATAATTAAATTTTGAGGTCTTATATGTATTACATATTATAAATAAATTTTGAGGTCTTATATGTATTACATATTATAAGTAAATTTTGAGGTCTTATATGTGTTACATATTATAAGTAAACTTTGAGGTCTTATGTGAATTACATATTATAAGTAAATTTTGAGGTCTTATATGTATTAAATATTATAAGTAAATTTTGAGGTCTTATGTGAATTACATATTATAAGTAAATTTTGAGGTCTTATATTTATGTATTACATATCATAAGTAAATTTTGAGGCATTATGTATGACATATAGGTAAATTTTTATAAACTTTCTTATAATAAGTATTTGACAGAATATTATATTTATCATAAATAAGACCTGAAGATGTTGTAACATCAATAATAACACCGAAACATATTAAAGACTAAGATACTATCGAATATGGAGAAGGAAATAAAATTTAAGAAGATGTAATTTTGTCATTTTATTACTCCTTACCAAATCAAATATGAATATTATTAAAAATATTTTTAGGCCAAAATTTATAACATAAAATGTTTATTAGTGTTATTTGAAAGGTATTGATAATATCTATCAATAGTGACAGATTCAGATAACATGACCTAGCGTATGAATACCTGAAAGTGGCTATAGTAGCTTTTTTAGCTGGCAGATAAAGTGTGAGAGAAGGTTCTAATGAAAATTGGTGAGGCGTGACCTTTTTAGAAAGTGTTACCATAAAGTGGTTGGTTCTAGAATGTTTATGTTAACGCAGTTTCAATTTTTAGAATGTATTCTCAAGTGGGCTATTTTAGACATATAAACAGACTAGTTCACCGGAAAGCTACCTAGTGTACTGGTGAGCCAACAGCCATTGCTAATAATATAAACTCGTGCGGTAAGTATACATAAAGACAAACAGAGCAGTAAAACGTGAATTGACCTTATAATATTAATACCGTTAAGTAAATATTAGCAAAGAGATCACATATTACAAACCAAGCTAGAAAATGGGTGATTACCTACCTATAGTAAAGACAATGCAGTAAATGTAAGTAAAGAGATGTGCACGGCAAACAGGGATATAAAATATGTATTGACCGCTTAGTATAAAGACCTTCTGAATATATAAGTGAAGTGATGCACATTACAAATCGGGCTGGAAAATGTGTATTTACCTCCTATAATAAAGACCTTGCAACGGGACGGATACGGGAATATTAAACGTGTATTTACCTCCTTTTATAAGGATCTTGCAGTAAATATAAGTAAAGAGATTCACATTAAAGAGCTAGATAGAAAACTTGTATTGACCTACCAAAAGAAGACTCGTAAGAAATTATGTGCAATTTTATCGTTCAAATTATTTAAAAGAACAGTTGTTGTAAAGATAAGTTTTGCCATATAGTTTGCCCCCATTTGAACTGAGTCGTGCTATCCCTGGCTGGGCCTTTCGGCAGTGGTTGAAAGTATTGACGTAGTAATTTGGTTTTATGTAGTGGGACTTATTGAGGTAGGAAGTTGCCAGCTGGGTTATGTTTTAAAAATTAACCAAAGCATCGTGCAAACAGTATTTTTATATAGATCGGTACAAAATAAATTAGATTCATATTGTGAAGAAGAGAGTTTGGGGTCAAAAAATGTTCACAAAGTGGAAAAAAAAAAAAAGTTTGACAACGTTAGGATCATATGCACATAAGATATTCCGGTGTAGAGGTTCAAATCTGAGGATGGAAATAAATACGCATATGAGAAGATTTGATTTTGTCTTAATAGATTGGAAAAAACACCGGGATGGAATCTGATTTGTCTGAAACGTAAAACATACTCATGACTAAACTCTTCAAATTTTTATGGATCACTTTTCCCTTCTTCACTTTCTCAAACCAGGATAATAAGAACTTAGAAACAAGGCGGACATAAGAGACCAATCTATTTTGCAAAAGCCGACGTTCAAGGACTTCCCCCTCCACGTTTTACATTGCGCATTGTAATCGGCTTTTCATACCAGCGAACTTAGGAAACTAATATATCCTTGGCACAGTTTTTGAGATACTTTTTTCAGTATGAAAACCGATTGGTTGACTCTTTTCTGCGTACCGTGGGGTTGACAATCAACCCCACGACTCAAATCAGAAACGTTACTGTGTTTTCACCCACCTCGGTGGTCACATGGTCAAAGGCGTCACTCTCACTGCCAATGACGGGGAGATCGCGGTTTGAATCTAGGTCAAATGTACTGATAGGCGTTTTTCTAAAAAAAATTTTACTCTCACTCCACGCAAATGCGGACACACTTCCTCTAAAATCAAACTTCCTCATCCCTAGCTCACTAATGTAATTAGTAAATATGCGTACAACCTGAAAAGATAGTAAGACGTGGTGATAATAATAAATATATATATATATATATATATACACATAAAACCTTAATAGTTTTCGATATTTGATATTTTTTATATATATATATATACTCTAGCATTGATTACTAAGTGACCCACGAATATTGAGAACGATTAGGGTCGTATATTAAGTCGTTAATGACGGACTCGAAAACAGGACTTTAAGTGAAATTACAACCCAGAGACTGCAGACGGACATCAAGAGACGCCTAAGAGACATATTGGACCAATGGTGGCCAAACGTAGTGTAAAATAAAGAACTGTGGAACAAAACCAACCAGAAACCCATCCAACTGGAGATCAGATGAGGCACGTGGCGATTACTCGGACACACTCTCCGGAGAGACCAGGATGACTTCTCAAGATAAGCTCTTTGGACTGGAATCCGCAGGGACGCCGACGTCGGGGTGGACACAGGATGACTCGGTGGAGGACCGTCGATGAAAGAAGGGCAGAAAAACTCAGGGAAGTCGTGGGACAGACTTAAAAGTGTGGCAGAGAATAGACTTGAATAGCGAAGCTTTGTTGATACACATAACAAGAAAACGACATTGCCTATTTGGAGATTTCGAAGCTAGTTTGCGAAGTGGGTTACATCTTAAGTTGACGCATCTAAGCACTCTGTAAGTACCATCACACTTAGACACTAATGTACGAAATAGAAAGAGAGGGAAGAAAATTAACAGTTCACCCTGCGAGGCCTCTTGTTTATCTACTGATAACCTCTCCCCTCTTCCTCTGACGAGTTTACACAGTGACTATACAGTATTATTCGCGCCTTGAAAACAATGAATTACTTTATAAAATAATATATTTTTTTTCCTATTCTAGATATACATAATATGCTACCACGAACCTTTTTAATCTATATCCTGGCACCCGCCTCGGTGGCGTAGTTGGCTAATGCGCTAGTCGCGTTGAGCTCGACCGCCGAGGACAGGGAGATCGAGGTTCGAATCTCGGTCGGATGAACTGGGGGGGGGTTCCTAAATGGTTTCCCACTCTCCCTCCACGCAAATTCGGGTTCACTTCCTCTAAATTCAACCTTTCCAATGCCTAATCCATTAGCGTAATTAGTAATTAAGCGTATAGCCCGAACGGGTAGTAAGACGCGGTGCAAAATATTATTATTATTATTATAATTATTATTATTATATCCTGGCAGGAAGAATCTTACACGCCTTTTTAGTTAATGAACCAAATAGCCCGAGTTGTAGATGATAAAAAAAATGTTTACAAAAATACAACCTCACGAAGAAAATAATTTTGTGACATTGTAGGACTATTTTTAGAATTATTTAAGAATTTATGATTTTTGTTTCACCGTTATATCTTTAAAAGTCGCTGAATAGAGCGTAAATTCACCAACATGTGAAATCCTATCTTGACTTGACGTGACTTAACAGGTAGGCAACGTCCTTAAAGAAATCTAGATTACGACGCCGTGAGCTAGGAAATACCCCTCCTCGTCGGTCGAACCAGGTAATCGATACCAACCAACCAACTCAGAAGTCCTTGGTTCAATACTCTGGTATGCTACCAGTTTTTTTGTTGAAGTATTTACTATATTCACATACCCAGTTAGTTAAATAAATTTTAAACAAAGTGAAATATTACTTTTTAAAAACGACAATTATTGTTAGTAATCCGATACCTTAGCTCAGTTGGTTGCGTGTCTGTCTACTGAACTAAGGGTTCTGGGTTCGATTCCTGGCATGGTCGAAATATTTATAATTGCTAAAATGTAGGTTTACTCTTTCACATTTATGAGTTACCGGCTGGGGACTGGATGTTGTGCCTGTTCTAGTCTTAAGTTAGATTATAAGGCACATGAAGCTATGCCAGGCCTAGCAAGCCGGTAGTGGGAAATATATGGCTTGAATAAAAAAACTGACCACAGGCTGTAAACAGCAATGGATGTAAAAAAAAATCAACGTTGGTGAGGGAAGAATAGGTCCAATCTACATTGTTTTCCTCTAAAGCATCTCAAACTTCCTTCCCTCTCGCTTGTTACGTTGGAGAGACTGGTAGTGGTAATTGTGTTAATTGTCAAGAACACGTGTACCACAGAGAAATGAAAGTGTTTATGAGTGAAGACTAACTAACTGTAGAAGAGGCCAAATTAAAAACAGTTGTGTACGGAGAAAGGGGGCTATAGGGCTGCAATTAGTTTCACCCATTCAACTCTCCTCTTTAGACCGAGCTACTTACCTACCTATTCTATATATTCCCACAACCCTTGGGGAAATGTGTGAAATCATGAGATGGGGGGTGTGAAATGTTTTCGAACTTTCAACGCCAGATGCTCTTTATTCTCTGCGCGTAGTAGTACTAAAAACAGCCGGGTGCAAACAAAACAATACGCTGGTAATTCTGTGGGGAGAAATTGGGACGATAATAAAACTATAATATTAATTTTTGTGCAGCAAACTGCCCTTACACTCAAATTTAATATTATGACAGAAGATGTTTATTTTTAACAATAATTTTGTGAAAACAATAATTATAAGCAACAATGGAAACAGTTTATTGTGTGTAGTACCATTATTATAAACAGTAATAATAAATAACTTTACTATTTCTAGACACCAGAAATAGTAGTCTTACATAACTTTAAAAACTATGTTTTCCACTATGGCACAATTATCACATCAACCGGCCCCATGCACCTGGCTACGAGTCTATGGGTCCCGGGTTTGATTCCCGGCTTGTCTCTTGGGTATTTTTTTCTTAAGGGGAATTACTCCAATGGTCGCCACAAGGGTTTGGGTAGCTAGAATTAAGTTATGTTTAAGTGTTTCCATTGGTTCCACACCCTCATACTCACTATCACCATCACCTCATCTCATCGGGACATGGAAAGAGCCTCCACGGAAAAGTAATTACGATTAGTACCATCGGGACTCCCCTGGGTAAAGGTACGCAAATACTGGCTAATCTTTCCACTACTGAGCTACGAATAATTTAGCCCAGACGCGCAATATTATACACAGGATGTTCGAAAATTCATAGCCCAAACTGCACATGTAGCTCGTTTTAACCAAAAGTAATACAAAATCCTTATACACTTACATCCAGCAAACTATGCTAATACCATTAAATTGTGTTCAAGTTTCTGTGTACAGCGGCGGGAGAGCAAAGCTGTACAAGCATGCGTGTAAAACAGGTTGTATAGGAGTTAGGCGCGCGGCACTGCACATGTATAATGGCAAACACTTTCTGTGATGTTGGACCGTTAATGATGACCTCAGAACGTATTCGCTTTTCTGGATGGGCTGGTGTGTGGTTTACTATTAACTGTGTATGTTCTGCTGCCATACTCCAAGATGTCGAGGTGCGCAGTGCACGCGCTAGCTCCTATGCAACTGATTGTACAGCCATGCTTGCACAGCTTTGCTCTCACGGCGGTGTACGCCGAAACTTTGAAAGTAATTTAATGTTATTAGCATAGTTTTCCGGATATAAGTGTACTGGGATTTTGTATTAATTATGTTCAACTATATGTGCACCTTGACAAGACGTGTATTAATCACATCTTGTGAATGTGTTGGATTTGCCAGGCCTCCACCGTGGTTCGGATCCCACGTTAAACTGTAGGTCCTCCATTTCATTTCACAATCACCTACCATTACACATTAACGTAACTGCGTATAACCGAACGGGTAATAAGCCGCGGTGCTAATAATAATAAGAATAATAATAATAATAATAAAACTATATGTGCAGTTTGGACATTGAGTTTTCGAACACTCTGTGTAGTATTTATTTATCACATTAATGTTTATGTAATAATATTATGATATATGTTTGGTTCAGAAAATGAACGTTATATATTTACCCCTCATACAAAATAATCACATAATTTTTTGTAATCGACATCGGTGGGCACAAGGGCTAAGGCGTCAACATCATTTGTCTGATTTTTTTCGATGACGGGGAGGTTAAGGTTTGAATCCCCTGACAGGTGTACTGAGGGTAGTATTTCCCTAAATAATTTTACACTTTACCTCTGAGCCAACGTTTATTCCTACACCCTTAATGTAAATATAAGACTAGCCCGAACTGGTAGTAAGGCTAAATAGAGCCACCGTTTTTTGATCGATTGAAAAATAAATTATTTTATGTATTAAAAATTTTCATTTAAAAAAATCGATAATGTTAAATATTTTAAGTCAAACACTCAAATTTTGAACCCTTATCGAACAAATGAGATGAAAGTCTTGAGCTATTTCAAAGTGATGAAACGACATTCAAAGTTCCGGTTTTGTGAGCAGCTCTTCAACTTAATTAACTCTTCAATGAACAACGCTCACTCTATTAAAACGACAGTGCTGCCTTTCGTTATGTAGCGTTAGAAATGGGAAGTGAAGTAGGGGTGAGGTTAAGGGTGAGAAAAAAAATCGTATTGCATCCAGATACAGACCTAATTAGAAAGGGTAGGACTTTTTTTATTGTTATAAAAGTTACTTAAATAATTTAAATATTATTTATAAGTCAAGTCATGTGATCTGAAGCTTTCATTTTTCATAACAATACAATAATATAGTAAAATATTCTCAATGTTGGCCGTAAAAAAGAGTTTATATTTTTGAATAGTTCCTTCCTACTAGATTCCGTCTATAAATATAATTACTTCATATTTTTATTATTCTCTCTCATCTCTTTTGTCGGGACAGCGAGAAGGAAGTGTACGCTACCAACAATATTATTCTGGAAATAATTTAGAATAGACCACACTTTTTTAAGTTTATAGTTAGTTTGTAGTCATGATTTACAGGCGGCGGCAAAATGCCAGCTACCGCTTCCCACGGCGAGTGGTGCAACTATATAAAACGCTACGGACGCTATAAAGCAAGATACAGCGCTCAACAAATGCTCGAATAAACGTACTCATTTGAGTCTGATGGGCTCCATTACTAAAGTTCATGTCATTAATTTGAGAGTAGATGCGATATTTGTTTTGTTTTAATAATTACCATCAGTCATTATACTGCTCACCCGGAATATTCGTAATATTTATTAATTTTACAACACACAATGAGAAAGATTAAGTTTGAATAAGTGCACTAGAATTTGTCTGAAGAATGGATAAAAAAATCGTGGAAAAAATCGCCAAAGCAGTCCGTCTGGATTCGAATCAAATTATATTCACCTGAGTTATCGCTAAAAAATTTATTTTATTTAGTGTATTTAACGTACCCTCTTTGAAAATATTAAGAATATAAGCACACGACTTACAGAATCGTTAATTCTAGAACAGATAAATGTCCAGTACCATGAATGTTTATTTTAAGCACCGCGTCTTACTACCCATTCGGGTTATACGCCTATGTACTAGTTATACTAATGGTTAGCGATTAGGAAAGCTTAATTTAGAGGAAATGAACCCAAATTTGCGGAGTGAGAGTGGGAAAACAATTTGAGGAAACACCAGCCTCAGTGCACCCGACCGGGATAGAACCCCGATCTCCCCATCTTCGTCAGTCTAGTCCAACACGAGAGTGGAGCGTTAGACCACGCGGCCGGTGAAGCGGGTACCTGGATGTTTAATTCATCATGGTGAAAGGGAAAGCCCCTGTTTCGTCATTGGTAGATTTTTCCTCCGTGCTGGAAATTGCGATTACCGGTGTAGAGCAAAAACTTTCCGGTTAGGTAGGACTCAAACCAAATTCCAAACCTCAATTTGACGTTTTCCAGACACTAGATTAAAGCCATATTACAAATAGTTCGTGCTCTCCTTGTTCCGGAGGTCTCGGGCGGGGATTCAAACCAGATACTCTCAAAAAGGGTTACACGGCCCGTTGGTACTCCTGGCCACGGTCGATTATTCACGGGTCCGTTCAGTGAACGAACTATTATAGTTCTGGTTTATTGAATCAGTAAAAATAATTTGATTTTATATCTCAATTTTATAATTGCCCCAATTTCCTTTTACAATATTATAGAACTTATTAGGCTGGCCTTAAAATTTAATTTATTCAACGCAATAAACTTAGTTTAAATTTGTTTTAATTTATTATATTTTCTATCATTATAATTTTAACCATTTTTTTATGTGTTTCACGTTATTTTTAATGTCCTAATACATTATTTTTCATATTTTATAAAACTTTTTTCCATTTTATCAAATTTCAATTTATATTCTTTTGCCATTCTCAATTCTAATAAACCAATAATAAAACATTTTTATTTTTCAAATTTTATCCTATCTTAAAAGTATTATTTAAAAAAAATTAATGAAAAATTTCACTATTTTTAGCTTCTATATACAATTAATTTTGAGACCATCTGATTGAATCTTATGCCTTTAATCAGCAGACATAGTCCAGTTCATTGCCTCTCTCTCTCTCTTCGGGTATCTTCTTCCTATTCTATACTTCACTCGACACTTGACTCGAGTGGCCAGAAATACTTGCGGACGCAGCCATCCTCTTCCTCTTCCTGAGCATCTTGGGGACGAAGATCAACTTCCGTTTGACTGAACAATGACATTGACTCGCTCTGCAAGGTCACTTTATAAGCCCACACCTAATTAATGACAAAAGTGTTTTTTTTTTAAATAAGACGATTTAAGGTGGGATGCTAGTGAGCGCGAGTTTAGTGCATTAATTTTGTAGTTTTTATAGCATAAACATTTTTTGTCTAAAATAAATCAAATATTTCTTCTATAGAAACATAGAGTTTAGTTTTCTTCACATGCTAATCTCAACAGTTATTGAATATCTGGCATGAACATAGCGGCATTTGGTGACAAACTTTTTAAATGAAGAGAAAAAGTTGTCATTAAATTCCAGAACACATCTGACAGATATTCAACAACTGTTGAGATTAGCATGTGCAGAAAACTAAACTATATGTTTCTATAGAAGAAACATTTGATTTATTTTGGACAAAAAATGTTTCTACTATAAAAACTACAAAAATACTTCCCTAAACTAACGCTCACTAGCACCCCATCTTAATCTCGTTCATTTACTGTCATACAAACCCATAAAGGTGTCCCAGTTCTCTAGAGCGTCAGACTTGTATCCCACTCTATTACAATATAAGTTTAAAACTGTGTTCGAATCCCAGTAGGGTGTACAAAAGGTTATTGTCAAAGCACCTTATTGCAGTAATGTTGGAGCGTTTTCTGAAATTAACCTTCTTCTTTTTAACACTTCCCACGCTAATGGGGGCAACATTTCCCCTAAATTCAACCTTCCTCATTCCTAACCCATTACCGTAATTAGTACATAAGTGTATAATTTGAATGGTTAGTAAGGCGCGGTGATAAAAACAAGATGAGTCTTAAAGAAAGAAGGGTCAAAGTAGGTAAATAAAAGCGAGTCCCAGATATATTATGGTTGCTCCTTGGTAAAAAAAATACCCTCAATTGAGTTGAGTAATTATACTTGACTAAATTTTGCATTTAAAAAATGGAGTACTAACTGAAAATTTGAATGATTAACTAAATTAATTTTAATTTTAACAATATTATAGAAAAAGAGTTTGAGTGAATATATGTTCAAAAGCGTGGTATTAAAATGATTTATTTATTTCTCGTCGTTGTATGGTTACTATTTTAATAATTTGAATGCAACGCAAATGTATTTGAAGACAAATGAGCAAAATGTTACCCATTTATTTTACTCGATCTTTTGTATCGCAGTTTTTTTTTAACTTATGAAAACTGTCAGATATGTTTAAGCTCTATCAATCTTAAGGAGTTTTGTAAAAGACGGAGCACGCGGGTCCTACCTGTCTCCTTGTATCATCAATCTTACTTGAAACCACCGGGGACTTTCCCCCTTAAGTGAACTGTCGTCCTTGTTACAAAGTTGTTTCCAAGAGTCGCTCTCCGCCGGATAAATCCGGGGATACGTGCAATTTTCACCATCCCCCCCCCCCTTTCTGTGCTCTACGTCTTACTACCCATCCGGACTATCAGCATATTTACACTAATAGGATAGAGAGGCGAGGAAAAGTAGAATTTAGAGAAAGTTTTTCCAGAATTCGCGTGGAAAAGAAAGTGGAAAAAAAAATGTTGGTGGCCTGATCCTCCTCATGAACAAGAAACCATACAAGATAAGACCAATATGCTTCGGTGGCAGCTTGGTCTAAGGCGTCACTCTTGCAATCGACTAGATCGCCTATCACGAGGAGATAGGGGTTCAATCCTGGTCAGGCGTACTTAGAGTGGTTTTACACACTCCTTCCACGCAAAGGTGGGTACACATACTCTAAATTCAACCTTCCTCATTCCTTAAACATTAGAGTAGGCCTAATTAGTACATAGGCGTATAACCCAAAAGGGTAGTAAAACGTGGTACTAAAAAAAAATAATCATGAAAACTAAATTCTAGGATAGTTAAAAAAAAAATTAAAATATAATGCTCAATTTTACGTTGACAGTTCTCAAATTGCAGCCTTTATATTTTAGAAATGTGAATTGGAAATTTAATTAATCTGGTTAGACTAATCATATTTTAATTTTAATCCCAAATTTAAAAATTCCCTATTAAGTATATTTTTGAAATTTAGAATTTTTAGGCATATTCTCGGTGTACAAGCTTTTTTATAAATGAACATCTGTTGGATAAAACTCCAGGAATCATTGTCTAAAGCCTAGATTATCTAGAGGAATATCTTCACGTTTTAAATACTGTATAATACGGATAGGTGGCATCGCCAGCTAAAGAAGTCGATCATAGTCAGTTCCTCATGATAAAGTTTGCAGATGTAAACTAGACATTAATTTAAACAAAATATCATCCCTTTTTCGATCGGATTTTGGAATTTTTCCGAAAAATGATTAATTAAAATTGTTCCTTAAAAAATGCTAAATAAATTAATTTTTTTTCAAAGAGTAACTATCTAACTATAAACGTTACGAAACTACGCACGGAATTAAACTAAATGTTCACCCCATTTTCGATATTACTATGAATTGTGGCACAGAGGTGATTAATTTTAATGGCAGATTGTGGTTCTCGACCCAAAGTGATAACAAGTTAAGTTTTCCCCTTTTCCTATTTCAATTCGTATCAAGCTAGACGCTAACCAGCTCGGGTTCAATTCAACACAAACTTCCATTCATATCATTACCACAATATTCCACTTGGGCGGAATGGTTTCCTCCCGAACACCATTCCATTATTCCTCTTAGACCTTGACCTGGGAATGCCCTCTGGGGAGCATTTCCATCACAAATGGTGGTATCAAAACTTGTCCTCAATGTAAAAACCGGTTACCAATATTATTTTAAATTAAATTGACTTGAAAAGATAATGCAGTTTTTTAAAGTATCATATACAGTCCAATTTTTATAGAAACAGCCCTTTTAGAAAATACTTACTCTACGCCCTTATGAACACGAAAGTTCATTGCCGCACTCACAAAAGTACTCTACATATCTCTATCTTGAGCTAGTTCTATCCAGTCCACCTCATTACACCCTATCCCTATCTTGAGCTAGTTCTATCCAGTCCACCTCATTACACCCTATCACTATCTTGATATAGTTCTATCCAGTCCACCTCATTACACTCTATCACTATCTTGATATAGTTCTATCCAGTCCACCTCATTACACCCTATCACTATCTTGATATAGTTCTATCCAGTCCACCTCATTACACCCTATCACTATCTTGATATAGTTCTATCCAGTCCACCTCATTACACCCTATCACTATCTTGAGCTAGTTCTATCCAGTTCACCTTATTACACCATGTGGGAGCTTGGACCTCTTGTGTGGTTTGCCAGTGATGGGTAGGCCAGGGTTGGAATACCAGCAGTATGTAAAGAGGGTGGTTCCCTACTCTATCTCCACTCAAATACGGGTACAATTCCTCTAAATTCTCCCTTTTCGTCCCAACTCAAGCCGTGTAACTAAATGCCCATAGCCCGAACGGGTAGTAAGAGTTAATAATAATAATCTGTGGAGGTGGATGAGTGGACTAAGGCGTTATACTCGCACCGCGTTTGGTTGTCGATGACTAGGATATCGGAGATCGAATCCCGGTCCAGTGCACCGGTGAGGGGGTTTTTTTTTTGCTTGTGATTTTGTTTGTAGATTTGACGTTATTTTTTTCCGCTAATTTGGGCTAGCTAGCCACTTCATTCATAACCCTTATATTAAATATGTAATAACCTTTATAGATTGAAATTAAAATAGAGCACCAGTCCGCAAATCGACATTAGGTTGAGAGGGAAGGGATTGCGAGCTAAGGCCAGGAATTTTTGAAGTTTTTTATCACTTTTTTTAGAGCAAAAAAACACAAAATATTGCCGCAGTAGAAACGTTTAAATTTATTTTCTGCATAGATAAAGAGTTTTTTTATCAGCATTGCGTCTTATTACCTGTTGGGGACAATACGACAATATTACAACAACATTTTTAGAGTTTAGGAAGGTTGTATTTAGAGGAAATGTACCTACATTCACACGGAGGGAGTGTGGAAACCCATTTTGTAAAAACCACCCTCAGCACACCCGACCAAGATTCGAACCTCAATCTCCATGTCATCTGCATCTGCATCTGCGAGAGTAGCGCGTTAGACCATGTGGCCACCAAAGTGGGTTAAAGAGTTTTTGAATACTTATCATGAGCATCCTAAAATTTTATGATAATTTTTTTCATTTAAATAGTTTATTATTAGAATTTATTATGTTAATAACAAATAATAAAGAAATGTTCATGTTAATGTGTGTAAAAAAATTAAACAACCCGGATCTAATGAAGAAGTATAACTATTTTATTTATTTTGGCCCAAGAACAATTTTTACTATAAAAAATACAAATAATATTGGCCTTAAATTGCGTTCCTTTCCAACCCACCCTAAATATATTCGTCCCCCTAGTTAGTCTTGGGGTAAATTGCTTGCCTCATTACCCGATATTCGTGGGTTCAGACCCAGTCGGGTTCGACGGATTATTCTTGAGCGATAAAAATCCGTAGCACAACTTTCTTCGAAGGGGAAGTGAATCCGTCAGTCCCATGTTGACCTTGGCATGCAAGATAACTCTGGAAGGTATGGGAAAATACCCTTCCGGAAAATTATATAGGTCCTTTAGCTCTCGCTCATAGAAATTCTCGTGTGCTGATTTAAATCAGTAGGTTCATAAAGTGCAAGGTAAATACCTATAAAGATAATTAAATGTATTCGTTTGGAAAAAAAAAAACTGTGTATTATTTTACTATTCCAAGTTGAAACGTTGACTTGGTCGGTTATTCGCCCCTCCCTCGCAACACAGTATAAAAAGCCCTTTCCAAGCCTCCCTTGTTCATAAGTTAGGGCTCCCAACCCCCTTTTTGTCGCGACTTTTACTGCCCCAGAGGTATCGTTCAGTGGTGCGAGATAGCCCCCTAACGGCTTGCAATTCTACTCTCATTATAACCAAGTCGTCTCATGAGAGAAGCTGGCAGAGCGAACAGGGGTAGGGGGATGAACGTCATTGGTGGGAGATGGGGGGTTGGGAGTGTGAGGGGGTGGAGGATTGTTAAGATAGCACCCCTTCGGGTTGATAAATACCTTGCGCCGAGGAAAAAAAATAATATATTTTTGTTTTGATACATTTATGTGCGTGTAACTATATAAAACTTCTATTAAAGTGTAAAAATATCAATAGTACGGTACACCGCACTAAATTTCTCTCTCTTTTATCTTAAAATATAAAATTTACTAAAAAAAAATCAGTAAGATTTGTGAAAATATATAATATTCATCGTTGCAGAAACATTACACAAAAGAGCCTAAATAAAATAATGTACACTGTTACAGAAACATCGAGCAAAGAGGAACATCTCTGTCCACCAAAGAACACAACAATCAAGTTCTGTTTTCAAGGAGAAGTATATATATTATACTTATAGATCAGAAACTATGAGTTTATAAAAATATATTCTAAACAAAAGATTTTAGTTTTATCAGTACTTCAATTTTATAACGATTAAATTATTTTGTATTTCAAATGGCTTCAGAGATACGATTCAAAGTGGAAAGTTCGCTTTAGAGCAGATTACGAGAAAATAAATTTTTTTTTCTCTTAGCCCTTCAGTAAACTAACCTTAATCTTATGGCTGGATACCTAATTATAAAATATCTCGGGCGAAATTACATTAGACAAACAAATAGCTTCGCGAAAAACCCCTTTTCGGTTTTAGGGGTCAAGAAACTTCTACATTTATCAAAATCTCAAGTTCTTTTTTTTTTTTACGATCACAATACTTCTCTCTCCGAGGGGTAAGTTTAGGTAAAAGAGAGTTTGTCATTATATATGATTTAATCTTCGGCCATGCTGGCTAGATATAAGATGAGACCCCATCATATCAGTGGCTTGTTGAATCTATAGCGGTATTATATATCACCCCTCGGTCCCCATTTGACGGTTCTGACCTAAATACCTCACATTGGAATGTATTTCCGTTGATACCTGATCAATAAACGTTTCACCAACCGACCCCGTGGTTTAATGGTCAGTGCACCTATCTACGATCCTAGGGGTCCCGGGTTCTATTCCAGGCCTAGTACTTTGAGTATCTTTCTCCCGAAAGGGGAATTATCCCGACTGTAACATTAGCGTGTACTGCTAATATGACAATCTTACTACCCACCCCTAAACAATCTAATATTCATAGACATCCTGCAATAGAAATACTACCCCAAGTAATCAAATATTCATAGACATCCTGCATTATTAAACATCGCGATCTTACTATGTCAAATATAGGTGTTCTACTCACGCATGTCTGCCGGAGTAGAGCTGCTTGCAATGGGAATTACTACTCTTTCGAAAAAATCCCCAGGTACAAGTCGGGAATTGAGCCCGGGACCTTTAGGTCAGCAGCCAGGGTCTTTGACCACTAAGCCACGAGGCTGACTATAGTAGAGGAAGCAAGGCTGAGAATGAGGATGGGGAAAGAGAGAATACCAAAGAGAATGATGAAGATGAAGTATGTGGGGAATTTGCAACAAGGGAGACAAAAAGAAAGATGGGAGTAACAGGATAACAGCAAGTGTGTGAGTGATAAAGGAGAAACAATTGTGGAGGGAAAAAAGGAATATGGAGGCATTTTACTAGACTGATTCAGCCACAGGCTTGAAACGATTAATGATGATTATGATGATAATGACGATAGTACATATAAAATTCAAGCAAAGTCAACAGGCCCTGTGGCGCAACGGATAACGCGTCTGACTACGGATCAGAAGATTCCAGGTTCGAATCCTGGCAGGGTCAAACAAAGTAATTAATTTTTATTCCATATGTAACATATTATATTTTTCTAATACGTCTTTCTATCTTTTTGAGCTGTTCCTCATATTTTCATTAATTTGGCAGGAAAGAAGAACTAAGACATTAGAGAAAGTGTACTCATATTTATGTGGCGGGGAAAATGGAAAACCATTTAAGAAAAAAACACCCTCGGAACACCCTACCACGTATAATAATAATAGTAATAAAAAATTTTACTGATCTATGAGAGCCCGCCTAAAGATACTAATACCACTTTCACTGGCAACACTGCACGTTACGACACTGAACTATACATTTTTTCGCACGTAGTCGGGAGCGTTGAACCAAACTTGAAATGTTTTGATTCAAATTCAAGTCTACCTACGTCATTCGGGGCCACATGGTCTAAGGCAACACTCTCGCGATAGACTAGATGGCCGATGTCGAGGAGATCGGGGTTCGAATCAAGGTCGGGTCTATTAAAGATGGCTTTTCCCAAGTGGTTTTCCATTCTCCCTCCACAAAGATGCAGTAGTACATAAGCATGTAACACAAACGGGTAAAAAGATGCGTTGCTAAAAAGAAGTCGGATCAACATTTTGTTTTCAAGTGGGCAGTTTATGAGGATCGTGTTAGCTGTCACGAGGAGAAACAGGATTAGGAATGATGTCCGGGTAAGAGTAGGGGTACAGGGAGCACATGAGATAGTAGAGGAATAATAATTACAATTCCAATTTCCTTTATTATAGTCGTAAGACCTCTAACAGGCCAGTACTGAAAAGTACACAGGTACCTTAATTACAAGAGATTTTTTCGAAAGGGTAGTAGTTCCCATGGTCACCAGGGTTTGGTTAATTAGGCTTGAGCTAGGTTTAAGATCTTCATTGGCTCCACCCCCCGTCATATTCACTTTCATCATATCCTCATCTCATCGGGACATGTAAAGAGCCTCCATGGAAAGGATGTACTATTAGTACATTTGGGCGTCCCCTGGACAACGGTACATTAGTACTGGCTAATATTTCCCCTACTGGGCTGCAGAGTTATGTAACTCAGACATTCCATTATTATTATTATTATTACTATAGCACCATTTCTAGATTTGTCGAATTCTACTTCTATCATAAAAGAAAAGCTAGACTCCGAGAGTTATTTAATGAACTCCGATATCAATAATTTATCCTGTAGAGTTTCTGTCTATAATATTTAAAATTACAATATTCTGATTTATTTTTTGCTTACTGTTACTGCTTTTAAAATATGTATGCTTTAATACTCCTTAGTTATTTGTTATTATTGCTAGTTTTTATTCTTATCATTATTATTTACTATTTTTTTCGTGACTATTCATCAGTGTATATAATTATTTAGCTATTATTGTTTATATTCTGAAAATTGAAAAATGACACCTGGACATGAGAATCGAAACCGGGACCTTTGGCTTAGTACGCCGATGCTCTAATCACTGTCGAAGTTGAAGTCGAAGATGACTGCGTTATCTGATAGCTCGTGATCTTAATTAAACCACAAATTTGTAGCCGACGATTTCTGCACGTCTATCATAGACTGCCTTAAAATATGAGTGAAGAAGGAATGACCCTAGTCACGGGACGATCCCTGGATAGCTCATTGGTTAGAGCATTGGCGTACTAAGCCAAAGGTCCCGGGTTCGATTCTCGTGTCATTTTTCAATTTTCAGAATATGATACCTTGATGGAGAATTCCTCACTAAAAAACATAAAAATAGCTTCGGCTATTTGATTCATATTATTGTTTATCCAATTTTCTCTTGTAATTATGGTAACTGTGTACTTTTCAGTACTGGCCTGTTAGAGGTCTTACGACTATAATAAAGGAAATTGGAATTGTAATTATTATTCCTCTACTATCTCATGTGCTCCCTGTACCCCTACTCTTACCCGGACATCATTCCTAATCCTGTTTCTCCTCGTGACAGCTGACACGATCCTCACAAACTGAATTCCTATAGCCTACACTTTCCTAGTCTCTTTCGGGAATTGAGCCCGGGACCTTTAGATCAGCAGCCAGGGTCTTTGACCACTAAGCCACGAGGCTGACTATAGTAGAGGAAGCAAGGCTGAGAATGAGGATGGGGAAAGAGAGAATAACAAAGAGAATGATGAAGATGAAGTATGTGGGGAATTTGCAACAAGGGAGACAAAAAGAAAGATGGGAATAACAGGATAACAGCAAGTGTGTGAGTGATAAAGGAGAAACAATTGTGGAGGGAAAAAAGGAATATGGAGGCATTTTACTAGACTTATCCAGCCACAGGCTTGAAACGATTAATGATAATTATGATGATAATGATGATAATGATGATAATGACGATAGTACATATAAACTTCAGCAAAGTCAACAGGCCCTGTGGCGCAACGGATAACGCGTCTGACTACGGATCAGAAGATTCCAGGTTCGAATCCTGGCAGGGTCGTATATTTATAATTAATTTTTATTCAATATGCAACATATTATATTTTTCTAATACATTTTCTATCTTTTCGGGCCGTTCCTCATATTTTCATTAATTTGGCAGGAAAGAAGAACTAAGGCATTAGAGAAAGTGTACTCATATTTATGTGGCGGTGAAAATGGAAAACCATTTAAGAAAAAAAAACACACCTCGGAACACCCTACCGAGTATCGAACCCTGTCACCATCAATGTACCAGTTTATTGTTGACGTCTTAGATCATTCGACCACCGATGCGGGTCGCATCAGAATCCGCGATGTAGTTAAATTTTATTTGAGTAATCAACAAGTGTGTGGCGTTCATTTAATTTTTTTTTAATTAAGTTTGCTACTATTTATTTAGATGTATACCATTTTTACAACAAAATTACTATGCCTTTTCTACGTGATACTAATGAGATAATGCAATTGTATGTATATATATTTTAAAATCTGAATCCTGTCGGTTAAAGAAATTTGAGTAAACATAAAAATTCAGAAATGAAAAAATAACCAAATTAAAAGAGGTTCATGTTTTAAATGCTTACCAGTAACAAACTTTAACCAGAAATATAAAAAATTGTTTTATCTTTGGGTTAAGACACAAATTTCACAAACTAATTTAAAATGGTTTACACAGGTTTCTATATCAAGAGAACCCAAAAGAGTATTATTTTGACTAATTAACGTTCATAAATAAAACTATGTAAAAATAAATAAATAGGCTATCTTATATACACGTTACATTTTTATTTTCCTGCAAGTCAGCATGCAGATACTTGGGATTTATATGTATATTATGTATGTAATTACACACACACACACACACACACACGAGTTCGTCTTTGAATGTTACTCCTTCACGCCAAAACCACTGTAATGATTGTATTGAGCACATAGGCTATTATTATTTATTTTAAAATCCGTTCAAATATTCTTTCTTAAACTACATGATCATACGTTATATTCTCTTATTGAATCAACTCCAAATACAAAGAGTAATTACAGAATACAAACTCAATCTAAGATCCAAATAAAATCTATATTTTTTGTGTTGGTTGTTTTGTAATCACATTAGTATATTATCTATAACATTAATAAAATGTAGAGTTTGTCTGAATGTATTTAGCATTGAGTGATTTTACCGCACTTATATGTCTGAAATTTAAAAAATGCAAAACATGTGCACCTCGAAACTGGAATTTAAATTTTTGACTAGATTTTTTTTTAATTTTATTAAAAACTGGATCTGAAGATAGAAAAAAAAGGTAGAGATTTTTTTTCCTTTCTATTTGAAGCAAGTAAATTTACCCTCGGTAACTCCGCCCTAGTATTGTATAAAACTTAAAAGTGTTATAAAAATCATAGGAATAGATATTAGTATTTTTCCAAAAAAGCCCCAGGCCCTGTATTCTTGAATGCACCCTCGTGCGTCTCGATTGGTTTCCTCTTGCAAAGTTAAATGAGAACCATTCTAGATGGCTCTGAACGCGCTCAGAAATATATCCCCTCAGGGGTCGAAAACTTAGCCCTTTAATAACTAACAAAGCACCAACGTTTTAACTACGGAAAACCTGCAAGCCCTTATTATTATCATCATCATCATTATAAAGAGGGTGGACAATGTAACCCCTCTACAAGGGTTTGATTAAATATAACGTTCAAGAGATGAAACCAAAATTTATACCGTTGGTGAGGTGGAAAGGGACGGGGAAAAAGGCCAGTATTTTTGAAATTTTTATAGAAAAACTTTTTTTTGGTAAAAAAGAAATCGAATAATTCTCCAGTAGCAGCATGGAGTTTAATTTTCCTCACACGGTGACCTTAACTTGTTCTTGAATATCTGTCCTGGAATTGAATGACAACTTTTTCTCTTAATTTAAAAAGTTTGTAATCTAATGCCACTATGCTTATGAGAGATATTTAATAATAATTGTTGATATCACACCATGTGAATAAAATTAAACTTTATTTTTCTACTGGAGCAATATTTTATTTATTTCGGCCGAAAAAAAAGTTTTGCGATAGAAAAAACTGCAAAAAAAAAAAACCACTGATCTTTTCTACGTCCCCCACACCTTAATCATCTTCAAAGAGACGTATAATTTGAGCTCACATAATTCATTACATAAAATAAAATAAAATAAAAAATACTTACATAAAAATTAGAAAAGCCAAATCCTCTTTCAAATTTTTGACCAACGCCCAGTACGCCCTGATTAAGGCCGATACACACAGAATGCTAAGCTAAGCTATGTTGTGCTGTGCTGTACCAAGACTTTGTCAATTTGGTTTCACACTCATTGCTAAGTTAAGCTAAGCCATGGTCCCTCTTTTAACTCCAGAATTCACTGTTGTTTCTCTCTGGTCTGCTCCAGTGAAGTTTAGTTATGATGGCATTCTCCAAAATGTCTTGTTTGAGTTCAGATGATACTGAGGAAGAGAAGATGCTGTTTTAAAAGATTAAGAAAATTTAGGAGGTGGAGTTTGGACTTTATTATTATTATTATTATTATTATTATTATTATTATTATTATTATTATTATTATTATTATTATTATTATTATTATTATTTATTATTATTATTATTATTATTATTATTATTATTATTATTATTATTATATTATTATTATTATTATTATTATTATTATTATTATTATTATTATTATTATTATTATTATTATTATTAGCACCGCGTCTTACTACCCGTTCGGGTTATACGCACTTACGCTAATGTGTAATGGTAGGGTGACTGTGAGATGAAATGGAGGACCTACAGTTTAACGTGGAATCCGAACCACGGTGGAAGGCCTGGCATTCCTCACATTCACAAGTTGTGATTAATACACGTCTTGTCAGAGGTGAAGGAAGGGTTCGGCAATCAGATAAATCTGTG
Source organism: Timema podura (assembly GCA_033556935.1). Classification (NCBI taxonomy): domain Eukaryota; kingdom Metazoa; phylum Arthropoda; class Insecta; order Phasmatodea; family Timematidae; genus Timema; species Timema podura. The sequence goes on along the minus strand of JAVRXN010000007.1, from coordinate 14,265,109 downwards.
CCGGGACCGAGGTTTGAACCCCGGACCCTCAGCACAGAGGTCTGACACCTTACCCCTAGACCACCAGATCACCTGGACTTGTTTAACTAACGTTTCCATTTAATATAAAAAATGTATTAAATATAAAGTCTAAATATAATATTACTTAAATACACGTGAAACAAACTGAAAACAAAATTTGACACTTCTTTAGTTATTTTCACCAAACCAGCACTGCGTCTGTTCAGCACGGAGACCAAGCTACGTTATGCGCATGCGCAACGTAAGATGGCTCAAGATGGGAGATGGAAAAATTGCCCGGCCAGCAATCAGAAAAAACATAGCGCGGCGTAGCAAGGCATAGCTTAGCTTAACTTTCTGTGTGAACCAACACATTTAAATACATGGTCCAATATTTTTATAAAGAGTTAGCAGGGCAAATCTTAGCTTAGTTTAGCTTAGTTTAGCTTAGCTTAGCGTTCTGTGTGAATCTGCCTTTATTGTATATTACGAACCGGTTGTGTTTTACTTGATTGGTCTTCACTCGGACTTTGAAGACCTGGACCGGGGATTCAAACACTAGTTCCCAGCATGGGATTCCGTCAAACACTTTCTCTTTCTAATTGTGTGCTTGTGACTGAAAAGTACCAATTTAGAACTGTAGCAATTCAGGATTTTGTAGTACATGTTAGTTGCTGTGGAAAAGTTGGAATTGGTACAAATTCATGATCTTGTTTTAAATTAATAACCAAGCGTTTAATGAATTTATGAACAGTATGCTACCTAATCAGAAGTATAACAATCGAGGAATTTTTATCAAATTTTGTTTGTTGTAGACAAGTTGGAATTCGTAAAGTTAAGGATTTTGTTTCAAATTAACAATCAAAAGCTTATGAATCCTGAAAATAATCAAATAGAAATAGTTACAATTCTAATATGTCCAAAATAACCAACCCAATATTCAAATTCTGAATACAACCCCCTAAAATTCTACTCACCAAATCACGAAATGTTTTCACTGTAATATTTATAGACACTAATGCCGAACATTCACTTTACGTATCCTAACAATTTGCTTGGTTAATATTACGATCAAATTAGGAATTTTTTTTATTTTAAAGTTGGTGTAATTCAGAATTTTTATAGTGGATTGATTATTCTAGAAGTTGGAATTTATATTTTTCTGAGTCGATAATTTTCAGTATTCATAAAAATTGACTCATTAATTTGACAAAAAATAAATCATAAATGTATAATTTCCGACTTGGCTTCTGCAACCGATATGTAATAAAAATTAAGGATGTGTTACAGTTCCAAGTTTGTTATATTAAGCTCTTCCTCTTTTTATTCCTCCTAGAACATTCTGTTTCTCTTTCAATATTTTATATATCTGTTTAAAAAAGAATAGGATACCCGGTCTGACACGCGCTTACCTATTCATTCCATGGATTCAACACTTAGCAGAGACAATGTAACTTAGGTTTATAGTCATACTTAAAGAGAAAATGGGTTTTGCTACGTTTATTTTTTTTAGAGTTTTTAAACACAAATTAGAGTAGGAGGTGTTCTCCATAAATAGGGGACATTTGATGCTTTTGGGAAAGGCACACTCTGCAAAATTATTGTGGATGTATTTAATTTCCGAGTCCTTGGCCAATTTTCAACAAATCTACATTTTATTTGGTACCAGAATGTACCTATAGGTGGAGGGTGATTTAAGGGGTGTATTTTAGATGAGGAAGAGAGTGAGAGGGGGAGGATGGGGTAGGAAATCGAACCATCCCATAAGAGGAGAAGAACACAAGGCCTCCGTGATATGAGTGAAAGGTGAAGAAAGGAGAATAAGAAAAAAAAGAAGTGAAGAGTGTAAGAGGGAAGGAACGAAAGGAGCAGGGAAAATGAAGCTGTTCCCGGCGGCAATCTGTTATTCACGCGAAGACACAACGAGGTAGATAGCACCACTAGCTGGAATGATGTCATTATGGTAACAAGAAGCGCCTGTTTTTCGTGGACGAGTGTTATAAGACGATATCAAAGACATTCTGAGTAGAAGATTGTTTACTACGAGAAAGGAAACGTAAAAACGTAGCGTATCGTAACATAACGTAATATACCTAAGAGTCAGATTTAAAATAAGTTGTTATATTTAACGAAAATCAGACTGGGATATTCTGAATATGATATAATTCCAACCATCGATACTTTGACCGCCTCATTTGACGTCACCAGTCAGAATATATCTCTTCAAGAAACGTGGACACCGTCGGTTCATTCTGGACCGTGATATTACCGAGTATGAGCAGGACATAATACTATGGTTTTCAGGTTTCATTCAACTGCATTGACGAAACAGGACCCGCTTCAGTGGCCGATCAGTCTAAAAGGCGTTAATCTCTTGTTAAATTGGCCTGCTGATAACGGGGAGATCGGGGTTCGAATCCCGGTAGGGTGTATTGAGTGTATTTTACTAAATAATTTCCCATCATCCCTCCAAGCAAATTCGGATAGATTACCTATAAAATGCTTCCTTCCTCATACCTATCCCATTAGAGTAATTATATATGCGTGTAGCCTGGACAAGTAGTACGAAGCGGAGATTAAAAAAAAAACTAAGTGAAAAACCATTAAATACGGAAATTGAATCAAAAACTTCACACAGTTAAATTTTAGTAACTTAAAAGTAACACATTTTGTAATAAGTTAACAAATAAATATCAAATTCATTGAAAAGGACACATGTACACCAGAATTGAACCTGAGACCTTTGGTTTAGAACGCCAATGCTCTTACTACTGAGCTATCCAGGAGTTGCCTCGTGTCCTGGGTTATTCTTTTACCCCTTAAAATGTTCTTTATTAAGTCAGAGCCTGGGAGAGACCCCAAAATAGCAGCACAAACCAAAACACGTCGAGGATATACTCAACATCGAAATGATATAAAGTTTAAAACTTTTACTCGGTATTGTTTTTAAACCATGCGGCCCGCCATATTTTTTTAAATCCATACGGGTCGTGATATCAAAAAGGTTGCCTAACCCTCATATAATATGTCAAGATAAGACTACTGCGCCTGGTCTAACACGCTACCCTCGTGTTGAACTGGCCTGCCGAAGACGGGGTAATCGGGGTTCGATCCCGGTCGAGTGTACTGAGGCTGTTTTTCCTAAATGGTTTTCCAGCCTCCCTCCATGCAAATGCGGGTACACTTACTCTAAATTAAATATTACTCATCCTTAACACAATAGTGTAATAAATATATAGGCGTATAGACCGAACGGGTAGTAAGAAGTGGTGCTAAGAAAAAAAGAATTGTTACTCTCCAGGGTGAACGGAATGTATAATTAATAATACAAACGATATCATTTAAACGACAACTGTCTCAATGAAATGCAGAATATTCTCATCATTCATCCACTCCGCAATATATATGTTTTATTATTTTGAAAAATTATATAGATTGAGATAAAATAAATACTACCATTGACGTATATACATTTTGTTGAAATTTTTCAACATAAAAGGATAAAATAGCCCTTTAATAGTATAGTGAACTGGCATTAATGTATTTGAAAAGTATTGTTCTTGGCATAAAAAGATTGTAAAATAACGTAAATAATTTATTATATATATATGCCCAAATTTAAACGTTATTTCCTAGATAATAGTTTACGTTGTATATTTTGGGACAGATATTTGCATTTTCACTACTTTGATCTAGTTATATGTTTTTCTAATAATAAGACCCCCACAACCAGTTTTATTCATCTTTAAACCGACCATATGTACAAGGAATGGGAATAAAACCTTTTTAGCGAGTTAACTGAACCATTCTTAGACCAAAAATAACATCTTTCTAATACTCTTCAAAATAACTTTCGATGGCTGTTATCTGACAGTTATTAAAGTTACTTTCATACATTCATGTGTCAAATCATATTTTATAACGCTATCAATATTATTATTATAATTATAATTATAATTATAATTATTATTATTATTATTATTATTATTATTATTATTATATATTATTAGGTGCTCTGTCTTAAGACAGGTCCATTTCTTTTGTCAGTAAACTTAGACTGCCAATGCACCCTGTCCTTTTCCTCCACCTTCAGTAACTAGAATTTTCTTCTTGCCTTCAAGTCTTCCAATATTTGAATCTCCCTTCTTCCTAAGCTCCTCTTTCCCTCAACCCATCGTTCTATGACGTCGTGCAGAAGACAGTTCCTCCTAAGGATGTGTCCGATCCAGTTAGCTTTGTACGGAAGAGTCACATCCGAACTAGTTCTCTTCTCATCCATTCTACTTAAAACTTCTTCATTTGTCACCCTGTCTGTCCACCTGATCTTATCTAGTCTTCTCCAGCAGCATTAAATCCAATTTAATAAGAATATAGTCAACCTTGGTGGTCTTAGGGTAAAGTGCTCGACGGGTTCGACGGATTTTTCTTGAGCGATAGAAAATCAGTAGCACAACTTTCTTCTAAGAGGTAGTACAGCCGTCGGTCCCATGTCGATTGTGGCATGTAAAAGAACCTTGGAAGGTATGTCAAAATAACTTTCCCGGCAAAATTGGTGGGGCCTTTCACTCTCGCTCATAGAAATTTTCGTGTGCTGATATAATTAGTCGGTTCAAAAAATGCACTTTAAATTCCTCAAATGAATAAAATAAACACAATAATAATTTAAGATAGTTACATGTTGTATAATAATATTATATTTACAGCAGAGCATTGTTGTGTAAATGTTAAAAAATTGTATTTAATAATATAAATATATTAATGATAGGAAATAATAAGCGCCATGTTTGAAATAAATTCAGTGTAGGACCTAAATTTTTTTTTAAGATAATATTTGTTACGCTAAACACAGTAATTGCTTCTAGTACGAGGTTTAAAAACCATATTTATAAGTAACTAACAGAAGTACCTGGCGTTGCCCGGGGTAACAACGCTGTGAATTTCGTAGTTACGCCGGGAAACGCTTTTATTTGCTTCTAACAGATAGGAAGAAAAAATCTCTTTAATTTATTTTTATGGCCCAGTTTTAATAAATTAATAAATATCTTAGCAAAAATTTAAAATTTTAGCTTCAAGGTGTACATGTTTGTTCATATAAGCTACTAATTTTAAAATTTCACACCTCACCGTGCAGTAGATAATAAGCAAAGCACATGACAGACAGAAAAACAAACTCTTCATTTTATTAATAAAGATAAAATTAAAAATGTAATATTATAATCGAGTGTAATAAGTTATAGTATTATTTTTTAAATATAACACTTGTAAATAAAGGTTTTTAAATAAATGATAAGCGTATTATAATTAATGAAATAAAATAGACAAATTCATGTTATGATATCTTAAAAATGAAAAATAAATAAATATTCAAGTCTAAAAATATATTTTTATAGAATAAATATTTTCCTAGCAGTTGGGTCTCTTGACTCAGAATCTTAATCTACCATTTTGGACTTAACTACTCTTTCAATGTTTAGATCCATAACAAAGCACAATTCTACAACAGCCCAAAACATTTCCTCTCAATTATACCTTCCTCATTCTTAGTCCAATAGTGTAAATATAAGAATAGCACGAACGGGCAGTAAGACGCGGTGCACACAAAAAGAAGTGTCTCCTCAATATGAAACGATTTTATCTTCAGTATATACTAATATATTTTATATAAAAATAATCAGCCCCATCAATAAAAAAAGCTTTAAATCAAGCGATATGATTCGGAGATACAACAAATCCTCAAATTACACCGGTTATGTAAACCTATGTTTCGCCGCATGCAACTGAACTATCCACCACATAAAAGTGATAATTATAAACAATGATCATTATTGGTGCATCGGAACTAAAATAATATATTAATAAGCTTACAATCACAAGCTTTTCCTTATGCATGAAATATATGAATAGGTAGAACTAAGTAATGTGTTTATATGTTATAGTTAGTTATGTTCTCTTACAACAAACTTTGGTGTAATTCACTTGTAGCATTCAAATTTTTTGACATTATGAGTGTAAAATTACAAAATCCAAAACATTTTGCTAATATTATATTTGTTTTCATTTCATATATCTTCTTCAGCTATGCAATTCATAAATGTATGTAAACCTATTTTTATTTATTTAAACTATACCTTTTAAACCAATTATTCTATTCGATTATTTAATAATCGTGGGAAAGCGAATCGACTCACTTCAATGCATCTCGATCGGTAGAAATAATCGATTCATCACCAAAAAGAAATCGATTATATTCGCCCATCCCTAGATAGAAATATTAAGCATGACTACAAATGTTAACCTCCAAAAAAGTGAGAATATCCTCGAAAGCACTTAAGGTGGTAATGTAAGGAACAAACGTTTAAGGCGGTATTGTTGCAGTTTATATAGCAACACTTTTTTTTGGTCAACAGAAATCCAATGTAAACATAGAGAGTTTAATTGTTTTCACATGGTGACCTCAACAATTCTTGCATATAGATCTGTCAAAGGTGTCCTGGAATTTAATGACAACTTTTACTCTTCCTTTAAAAAGTTGTCTCATCTAATGCCTCTATGCTCATGGCAGATATTCAACAACTGTTGATATCACCATCCGAACAAATGTAACATTGTTATGTTACATTTACCCGCCTCAGCTATTTCCACCTGATCAATCTTACTACCCGCTCCATGAAACTACGAAGAATAGCCTCAAAACAATAGTAATCTTCACTATTGTAAATCCAGTCCTAATACAGTTCTTTAATTAATACGTCTCTTTCTGCCCTATACTCCTTCAACAACCACAATTCAATTTCAAATAATAATTCCATTCTATTACTTACCACTTGGATCTGCTGTCCGAGACACGAAGATTGCTCATAAGTAAAAATAAACGTCCTAATTCGGCGAGTGGGGCAAATGTACTGTGAGTACCCGCACTTGATGCTTACAGCTGACCGTCTAGTTGGATACTAGCGGGCGCAAATTCATGATAATAATTCTATCAAGACAAGATGACGTCACCTGACCTCGCCGGGGCTAACTACAGACCACTATACGTAGCAAGCCAATCGTCCGGGGAGGATTTGAAAATTAAGACACCAAATCCGTTGGGCCGAGCGGTTCATCCAATCATAGACCTGCATGCTGAATTCCCAAGAGATGGCGAGACTTCCACCTGCCCAACAACGTCACCGGCCAACTGTGGTTACCACCCCCCCTTTAGTGATACGCAACTAGCACTGTATATAACCTATGTCCATTATTGTGAAGATATGATTCGGAGTTCTGCAAGTGACCCGGTGTGGTCGTTGTGCTGTACGAGCCATCATTCGGAGTTCTGCAAGTGACCCGGTGTGGTCGTTGTGCTGTACGAGCCATTATTCGGAGTTCTGCATGTGACCCGTGTGGTCATTTTGCTGTACGAGAAAAAGTAAAGAAGAATTAACAGTTAAATATTCTTTAAATGTTCAGTTCGCTATATAGTTATGTACGTGAAGAGTCCAGAGAGGACGGGATTGATTCAGTACGAGAATTAGTCCGTATTCACGTAATTAGATCTGAATGTGCGTTTAAACTGTTATGTTGACTGATGACCGGCACTGGTGGTCATACGGTCCGAAGTGCGACTACCGAAGGCAATGGATAGACTATATCTATATAGAAGTGCAACACTATACTGCGTCGTGAATAAGTAGACGTATAATGTCTCGCCTAACTGAACGCTTGTGCTCCATCTCTATTGCTGCCAACAACCTCTGCTCCTGTCGTCGGCCACGTGGATTTTCACCAGCACCGCGTGAAAATGTGGACTCATCTCTATCGAGGAGACATGACAACAATTGACTCGGTAATGAGAACATTTCTTATGTTGTTATATATTTTTGAAACTAAAATATCGGACGTGTCAACTAATGGAGTTGACGTTGTTTATTGGACTATCTAAATATTATTGTTGAGAGACTTTACGTAATAAACTTTATACTGTGTAGAATCATATTATATATTTACTTGGTTTCATGAATAGTCAATTTTACGTTTGCATATATCTTGTATGAATATATCTTGTATGAATAGCTTGAAATGCAGTTATCATTTATCATTGGTATTAATCCAGTTCTTATTATTGTAACAAGAAAATTTTCAATAGTAAAACTTAGGTTTTCTTTTACAAAACCATTATTAATAAATAATAATAATGTTTAGGGTGTATTACCAAAGAATGTTTTCCTATAATCTATGTTCGCAAATACTTTCGCTGCTAGGATTGTCTAGGCCACAATGTTGATGTTGTTGAAAAAACTTGCTTATTAAATGACTATTTACTTTAAAATCTCTGATTATTTCCTTATTTATTCATTTTATTTTTCACATAGCTTATGCCCCTCTATACTCGTTATGTTGTTTACGGTGGCCTTAAACTACGAGGTAATAGAGAGGGCGTAACACAAAATTAAACTTTATATTTCTACACCCGCCTCGGTGGCGTAGTTGGCTAACGCGCTAGTCGTGTTGAGCTCGACCGCCGAGGACGGGGAGATCGAGGTTCGAATCTCGGTCGGGTGAACTAGTGGAGGTTTTTTCCTAAATGGTTTTCCACTCTCCCTCCACGCAAATGCGGGTTCACTTCCTATAAATTCAACCCTCCCAATTCCTAATCCATTAGCGTAATTAGCACTTAAGCGTATAACCCGAACGGTTAGTAAGACGCAGTGCTAAATATTATTATTATTATATTATATTTCTACTGGGACAATATATTATTTATCTTGGACAAAAGATGTCTTGCTATAAAATCTGCTAAAACACTTTTCTCGCGTCCCCTACAACTCCACCTTAAATATCCTGCTATTCGTTTATACCTTTAAAATCCGAAGGAAAAAACCCCGCATACAATCAATAATGATGGAAGCCGTGTGATTGTATATAAGACTATTTCCGGTGTTTATGACACTGAAAGATATGTATGGTGGAATATTAGAAGTAAGGTAGGATTAGAGAAATAAAAATTGCAAACAACGCCAAAATAAGTTATATAATATTATTGTTGTTGTTGTTATTTGTATATTAGCATCGGTAAACTTTGTATGAAGAGACAATAATTGTCGATATTAGAATTTTACGTATGATTAGGGTGTGGATAATATTGTTTGATGTATGAATACATAAAAGATCTACAAGCTTTTTTAAAACTTCCTATCGTGTTGTTACTTAACTTGTTAAGATATAAATCAGACACATGTTATCTTTTGTGCAGACTGTACATTCAGTTTTGTTTGACTCGATGTAGATTGGTTCAAGTAGAAACCAACCTGGCGGAAGAGGGGTGTTAGAACAGCGTGTCTCCCTTCTCCTCTGCCCCGTTGGGGGGTGACAGGGGGGTGGGGAGTCAAAGAGAGATAGAGGTGTGCTACATCAGTCCAAGACACCACACTGGCGGGACTTAACATACGGTTCAATTTTCATAAGAACATTATCTGACGGCTATAAGAGTTACCAGAAATACTTTAACGTATCCATAAGTCATGTTATAGATCAAATGTACCAACATTTAAAGATTTGACTCGTCGTTTCGGTTGTCACATCGTCTGACGCGCTACTCTCGCAGTAGACTAGACTCCCGATAATGGAGAGATCGAGGTTCGAATCTCGGTCGGGTGTACTGAGGGTTTTTTCCCTAAATGATTTTCCACTCTCCCTTTAGGCAAAAGCGAGTACATTTCCTTGAAATATAGCCTTCCTAAGCCCTACCACCATTAGTGTAATTAGTACATAAGCGTGTAACCCGAACGAGTGGTAAGACGCGATGCTAAAAAAAATTTAAAGCGATTTAATTCACCTCTGAAAAGACGTGTATTAATCACAACTTGTGAATGTGAGAAATGCCAGGCCTCCACCGTGGTTCGGATTCCACGTTAAACTGTAGGTCCTCCATTTCATCTCACAATCACCCTACTATTACACATTAGCTTAAGTGCGTACAACCCGAACAGGTAGTAAGACGCGGTGATAATAATAATAATAATAATAATAATAATAATTCATGTTTCTTAACATGTATATTAATATTAAAGCGTGCATGGATTCAATTGCTTCTTCGGTACTCAATATTTTATCATTTTACTACAAAAATAGGTTAAGAATGAGTAGGATACAATTTATATACAATGTGCCCTTATTAATTAATGTCTCTACATCTTCTTTAAAGGTACAAATACCATAAAGAAGACGATAAGCCTAGCGGTTTGTACACAAAAGTAGAGCGGTTTTAGGAGACATACAAAATATGAATACCATCTTTTTATTTTCAAGCGAGCATTTGAAATTGGAGTAATTATATCTATAAACAAGATTAGCCTAGTGTAAACGTAATAATTAACTGCCGTGGAAATTGGATTCAGAGCTTCTCACCATGTTCCCTTGGATTAAATATTAGCTTTATTATTTCAGTAGGTGTTCTCGGCATGCAGTTTCTGAACCAATTTATACATCGTCACACGAATTTAAAAATAGCATAATTCTAGAATAACACCACAGCCATTCCCTTGGACATCACCAGGGAAGGGAAAGTTTCAATCTTTCTTACTTACTACATGGCATTATGAACTCGAGAGTGCATTGCCACACTTATAAAAGTACGACACCTATTCCTATATTGAGATAGTTCTATCCAGTCCACCTCATTACTCTCTATACTTATCTTAAGCTCGTTCTATCCAGTCCACCTCATTACTCCCTATCCTTATCTTGAGCTAGTTATATCCAGTCCACCTCACTACTTTCTATCCTTATCTTGAGCTAGTTCTATCCAGTCCACCTCATTACTCCCTATGCTTATCTTAAGCTAGTTTTATCCAGTCCCCCTCATTACTTCCTATCCCTATCTTGAACTAGTTCTATCCAGTCCCCTCATTAATCCCTATCCTTATCTTGAGCTAGTTCTATCTATTCCACCCCATTACTCCCTATCCTTATCTTAAGCTCGTTCTATCCAGTCCACCTCCTTACACCCTAAAGGAACACTTGAACACAGAACACTTGAGCAGGATTTGAACTCTTGACTTCATCACAGGCAAACCAGATAGGACAGTTATTCTGACACCTTTATACGCGTAGCAAGTAGTACGGGTGACGTAATTATGAAGATAAAGAACATTCTAAGAATACAATCGTACAACAATGTTTATTCAAAACGAGCTTATAAAAATATAAAGGGTTATAATAAGTACTGGTAAAAGATAGAATTATTATCGGGGACAAAATTGTATCTGTTCGATCAAAGAGACGTCGTCATTTTGCGGGATACGCCTGTTAATGTCTATGTATGCTATCCTGCATATCTAGACCGTCATGCGTAAAGTATAACTTTCAAGAGACCAGCATTTAATAGTTTGCCAAACCCGCACTCAAAGGCAAGCTCTAAAAAGTTTATTCGCGATATAAATTAAGGTAGGTTAGATACTTAGTGAAAGAATTATATATTTATTAGTACACTTAACAAAAAATTATTAAGTGATAAGGATAGTATGGTAGTACTGTAGTAAATGCACCAGCATTAGAACTGATAGAGGTATGGGGAAATAATGTTAAATCACTTATGAAAACCTCCCCTAGTGACACCATCTTCTATCTTATTATATTAATAAAATAAAGAGTTGTTGTTTGTCTGACATGAGCAATGGAAGATATTTACAGCACGGACAGGGATAAAATTTAAAAATTAGTAACTTCTGTGCACCATGAAGGTGGAATTTTAAAATGTGTTATTTGATTTTGATTTTTAATTAGTAAATGGAGAAGCAAAGCAATATTAATAAAAGGATTTTTTTTTGTATATAATTAGCTTTGCGTGATATATACCACATGCAGAGGTCTCAAAATTTTAAAAATTTGTAGGCCTATGCAAGAACTTGTACACCTGTAGTTGGAATTTTAAAATGGTTATTTGATTTTTTAAATTAATTATAAACCGGCTCAGGAAGCAAAGCAATATTAATAAAAATGGACAGTTTGTTTGCCAGTAGGCTTTACGTGATGTATACCGCACACAAGGTCTGAAATTAAAAAAAAAAAGGCAATGTGCAAGATCTCGGTATCTTGAAGCCGGAATTTAAAAATTTAAAGTTACCTACCATGTACAGTACAATCAATAAACTAAAAACGTTTCTCGCGGGAAACGCCGTATATTTCAACTAGTAGTTTAATAATAATATGTTTCGTAACTTTGTAAAATAATCCTGTTTGTGCTGGTTAGTATGGCCCTAATCCAACTCGATTGTTGTCAAGCTCCGCCATGACAGTTGTTGGTTCCCACGATACTTGTCAACACTCACGTGATTCCATGTGGAATTAAGTACGACGAAAAGAGGCTTGTGTATACATGTTTAAGGTGACACAGCTATTGCATTTTTGAAAGGTAACTTTTCTTTTTCTACCGAAATCAAAATCAAAAAATTGCTATCAAAATAGTCTTTAACATGGGGTGGACAGGAAATTAGTTAATGCTAGTATTTTTTTCAGCTCTTATGAGAAAAAAAAAGTTCAAAGTAAATCAATTATGTATTCCGTAGGTGTGTTTAGTTTATTTTCACATATAAGTAGCAAAAGTTATTGAAATATTGGAGTTTGAAAATAAACTTTTTCAATAAAGATTTTTTTTAACTTCGCGATATCCTAGACAAATATTCTTGAAGTGTTGAGATTACTATGTGTAGAAAATTAAACTAATCGTATATACTAAAGCAATATTTTATTTACATTAGCTAAAAAGGTTTTTCTACAAAAACTACAAAAAATACCGATCTCGTATCGTGTTCCCTGGCTTCCCTTCCTACCTTAAGCTAAGAATAACAGACAAGTGGGAAGATATTCACTTTTTTAACATTATTTTTCATAAAATATAAATATCTAGGAAAGCTGGTTTTAGTACCTTACAGTAAAGACATAATTTTTGAAACGTTCTTCTTAAAAAAAATTAAGAATTTCTATAAACTAGATGTATCTTTGAATGTAATTTGAGTACTGTCTTAATATTAAATAGAATTTCAAGCAAATGCTTTACTTACTTGTGAACTCTAAGAAAACATTTCTGATCTTATACTATATATTTAAAATGTGAAGCAATCTTTTCGATAGTGATTCATATGATCCTACACAACCAATTTTCATTTAAAAAAATACTTTAACACACTTAGGATGTGCCAATTCAATAATGAAAATTTCAAAAATATTAAAAGGTAAAGTCGCGATTTCAGAAAACGACCCTTTCTTTAGACAAAAATTTCTTGAATAATACCAAACTTATCTTAATATCTATTTTTTAAATCAAATTATCCCCACGATCATATTATCGTATCAAAGTTTAAGAAAATCAAAAGTAACAAAGACGCAATATATTTATCATTTACGTTAGTCGATGATTACATGGACGCTTTTAAGACAGGGTTACTCATGTCATAAAACAATGGCTTAGGTCTCTAAATAAAGAAGATGTATAAAAATTACAACCACATATATTTGTTGTTTGTATATGTGTTGTCAACATAGGCAGTGTCGTATGTGTGCTTGCGTGCTCAGTTCTAAAATCAGAAGACCAGGGTTTGATCCTCGTCCGAATGGAGTGGGGTTAGTGGGTCTCCTCTCCACCACACAAACAAAATGTTGTTCCAAATCCTCTCTCCAGACAAACACTGGTACAGTTCCTTAGTTCAGCTAATGAAATGTCTGCCTAGAAGGTACGAGTCTTGCCGGGACAAGATGTTGGATATTGAATTTGTTTCGAGTAATAATCTAACGTCTAAAACGTCATTCTCGCAATAACTCTACTACCGATGATGGGGGAGATCAAGGTTCGAATCTCGGTTCGGGTGTATTGAGAGTGGGTTTTTCCTAAATGGTTTCCCGCTAGCCCTCCACGCAAATATGATTAAACTTTCTCTAAATTCAACTTTCCTCAACCCTAACACATTCTTGTAGTAAGTATAATCCTGATTTTTGTCGGAATAACAGTAGAGAAAATTTCAACATATTTCTTTGCGACCAACATTGATTTAAAATTTTACTTATTATTTGTGTTCATTTATGGTATGAGATATCTATAAAGTGAAGCTGCAGATACAATATGTTTGAATATATTAATATGTTTAGTTTATATTATTATTTATTATTAGACCGGTTACTACCTTCGGTTACGCACTTACGCTAATGTAATGGTAGGTGATGTGAATGAATGGAGGACCTCAGTAAGTGGTCCGAACCACGGTGAGGCCTGGCATTCCTCAATACAATTGTGATATACACATCTTTAGAGTGAAGGAAGGTTGCAACCCTAAATCTTGCCGGACCATGATTAACCGACGTCAGCCGAAGTCTGACCTACCCTAACCACAGTCACCTTTTGTTTAGTAACTTAGTAGATAATTCATGCTCTCTAGGTGTATAGCGTAGCTAAAAACAAACTAACGGCCTCGGGCCTGATAGTTTTGTTTGTCTTATAATATAATATTGTAATTTGATAATTAGTAGTACACTTGCACTAAATAATATTAATAAACGAACTAATTTTGAAAGTATAAGACTGGTTTCGTGGATGCTCACAGTGAAAGTATTATAGTATTAAGAACTATTTATAGGTGCACAACAACGTTTTAAAAAATACTTGTCTTCCGGCTTTTAGTATTTGAGATTCCTTGCCTCCTTCCCATATCTCGTGCTCCCACCACTCAATGTTGGAGGATCTCCCTCCCTCCCTCCCTCCCTCCCTTCCCACCTCCTCCAACGCAAGATGTTAGATCACACGCGCGAGGAGAAAAGAGAGAATAGAATAAAGCGTGTAAGTATCTGGCGTGTCTCCGTCGTTTGACTCGCTGTCGAGATTATAATTCTACGTGACGTGAGTCGCTACGATGTAGATCGGGGTACCAACATCAGAAGAGAGTAAAAAAAAAATACCTGCCTTGAATTTCACAACGTGGCCAAACTTCGTTCGGGGTTTGTGTGCTACGTCACTACATCACAAGGAGCCAGTGCACTTGGAGTGATGTGACGTGAACATAACAAGGAGCCAGTGCATTGGAGTGATGTGACGTGAAACATAACAAGGAGCCAAATGCACTTGGAGTGATGTGACGTGAAACATAACAAGGAGCCAGTGCACTTGGAGTGATGTGACGTGGAACATAACAAGGAGCCAGTACACTCGGAGTGATGTGACGTGGAAACATAACAAGGAGCCAGTGCACTCGGAGTGATGTGACGTGAAACATAACAAGGAGCCAGTGCACTCGGAGTGATGTGACGTGAAACATAACAAGGAGCCAGTGCTACTTGGAGTGATGTGACGTGAAACATAACAAGGAGCCAGAGCACTTGGAGTGATGTGACGTGAAACATAACAAGGAGCCAGTGCACTTGGAGTGATGTGACGTGAAACATAACAAGGAGCCAGTGCACTTGGAGTGATGTGACGTGGAACATACAAGGAGCCAGTGCATTTGGAGTGATGTGACGTGAAACATAACAAGGAGCCAGTGCACTCAGAGTGATGTGACGTGAAACATAACAAGGAGCCAGTGCACTTGGAGTGATGTGACGTGGAAACATCACAAGGAGCCAGTGCATTTGGAGTGATGTGACGTGAAACATAACAAGGAGCCAGTGCACTCGGAGTGATGTGACGTGAAACATAACAAGGAGCCAGTGCACTTGGAGTGATGTGACGTGAAACATAACAAGGAGCCAGTGCACTTGGAGTGATGTGACGTGGAACACAACAATGAGCCAGTACACTCGGAGTGATGTGACGTGAAACATAACAAGGAGCCAGTGCACTTGGAGTGATGTGACGTGAAACATAACAAGGAGCCAGTGCACTTGGAGTGATGTGACGTGGAACATCACAGGAATCTTGCACGTGGCAGTGATGTCACGTCAATCTCTAACCTTAGTGGACCAAGTACACTTGAACAGAAACCTATTCTAGTTGAACAGGTGATGTTCTAACTCACAATGTGGCGCATGCACTGGGTATCAGTGGGCCAACACAAGCTACACAAGATAAATAAATATTTTACTTAGGAAATAATTAATCTAGAATAATTAAATAGTTGATAGTGACATTTGCATTATGTACAACCCGCTCTAACAAGGGGACCACAAGGTTTAAGGCGTCACTCTCGAAATAGAGTAGATTCACGATGCCAGGCGGATCGGGGCTCAATCTTGGACGGGTGTACTGAGGGTGGTTTTTACTAAATGGTTTTCCACTCTCCCTCCACGCAAATGGTTTATACTTCCTCTAATTCAACCTTCCTATCTTCCAACACATTAGCATAATTAGTTCTAAGGTATATAATTCGAACGTGTAGTAAGATCAGTGCTAGAAAAAGTATCAAATATGTATTATAAAGTTCAACTACTTATAATATTTGAAATAATTTTTTTTAAGATTATTAAAATCAAAATCTAACTTTAAAAAATGTAATATGTATAACTATATAATTATGTATAGAGGTAAAAATATCACACTTTTAAAGTTCAATTATTTATTTAAATAATCTTGCACATGCAAAAGCTTTATATATAGGCTGTACTTTGTAGACTTGTTTAACAAAATACTATATATTTTTATTCGTGAATGATTTCTTTTTAAGTGTCACGCTTTAGTTTTTCTCACACAGCCCTATTTACAGTATTTAACTATCATATTGTACCATTCTTTTTAGAATTTGAATATGCAGACTAGAAAGTGACTTCACTTAAAACAATAGTCAGTCCAAATAATTCTATTATTTTGACAATGAGGCAAATCCATTGGTCTACACAACGATTTATAACTTCGTCACATGGCATACAACGATGGTCATTATACTTGGCATTCAGCTTCCCTTTCTACTGATCTATTAAAACAAGTGTTTCTATTGGTGTTTTTTTTCATCTCACCACACAATATTTTCTGCCGTGTTATTTATTCTGTGCTAGGAGTCCCCCTCCTTCCATTTCCGACCACAACTTCACGCAGTCTCCTAAATAGGAATTCTTGCACGCGGTGTGGCCGCACAACAAATATTGTCAGTTCTGTTAGCGATGCGGGCGGCGAGGGTCGGAACTAACCGCACGGACCGCCGACATGTTTGAATACAGCATTAGTGATTGTTGACTGTGATCGCTGGCTCACACGAGATTAAATATTTGTTCCGGTTCACTGTAGTGTTGGTATTTTTTTTATTAAATTCTATAATAAAATAAGGTCATAGCTATAAATGTAATGTATGAATTCTCGATTACTCAATCCTATAATTATAAATATTTGATAAATTCGAGCTTCGAAAGCTTCGAGGAATATATATATATATATATATATATATATATATATATATATATATATATATATATATATATATATATATATAATCCAAATCAAAGGGTTGCTACGATTATTAAAATAAGTAAAACGTTTATATATAAAAATAAACGTTTTACTTATATATATATATATATATATATACACAACTTTTTACTTATTTTAATAATCGTAGCAACTAAGAATGGTTGAATCTTATTTTATCGAATCAAAATATTCAGTGCAGCTTTATTTTAAATCTAATTTTGAGTCCTTGAGCCTACAAATATGTCCAAGTTAAAATAAATAATAAACGTTTTACTTATATATATTTGCTTATACTTATTTGTAGATTCAAGGACTCAAATTTGGATTCAAAATTATGTATGTTGTAATGTCACTATTTTGAAAAGAAAACAGAAGAAAAAAAATATATATATATATATATATATATATATATGCGCACCGTTTCTGCTATAATGACAATTTAAGTTAAACTCACCTGCCTGGGTGGCGTAGTTAGCTAACGCGCTAGTCGTGTTGAGATAGACTGCCGAGGATGGGAAAATGCGGTTCGAATCTCGGTTGGGTGAACTTGGTGTGGATTTTCCTAAATGGTTTTCCACTTTACCTTAACGAAAATTCGGGCTCACTTCCTCTAAATTCAACCTTCCCCATTCCTAATCCATTAGCCTAATTAGTACTTAAGCGTATAACCAGAACGGTAGTAAGACGAGATGCTAAAAAAAAAAGTTAAACTCTCCCTAAATCAAATATTAAAAATACACTGGTATGTTTTTTAACCACGTCTTACAACCCATTTGAGCTAACTTTACTTAATTATACTAATGGGGTGAAAACAAGGTGCTTAGGAAGATATTTGGTCCAAAAATCTATGAAGATAGTGGGGAGGGGAGGAAGCTACATAATGGTGAGCTGCATACCCTGTACTCATCACCAGACATTGTTAGAATAATAAAGTCATCGGTAGTCTAGTCTACTGTAAGAGTAGCACCTTAGACCATACGACCACCGAAGTGACGGATTAAGGAGTTGAAATAGGAGTTAACAATAAAAAAGAGTTATTATTTTCTAGAAAATATTTCAAAGGATGTCCCAATAACATATCAAATATCCCCACAAATCGAACTTCAATGAATTCGTGGGGAATACCAAAAGAGAATGGAGAGGTGTTGGATTGTAGCTCTCCAGTACCGGTAATATTTAGTGGAGAGGCACCATTTGTGCGTAAATCATTTCGTTCATCAACTATTTACGCACTTGTGATTTTAGACTAAATATATTTTGCTAGAGCTGATATATCGCTTTTAAATGTATTTAATAGTTACATACAATTTTTACCATAAGATATAATGTTATTATTTCCTGTTAAAATTATAATTTTTGCTCTAACCAAATGATTTTTTTTATTAAAACAATAAAAAATTAATAAACGATAGTTATTTCACTTTGTGTCTGAATTAATAAGTGATAAGATAATAAGACCTTAAACTGATGTGTTAATAATTTTACTGCAATAAAATTAATTAAAATAATATTAAATGCATTTACAATTCATAAAAGTTCAAAGAGATTGACTATACATACAATAAAAAATTATTAACACGTCATTTTATTATTATCGTAGCATTATAACAATCCTTACTTAAAAATTTCCTTAGAATACCCTCTAAGATGTTGTATTATTAGTGTTGACATTACTTTAAGTATGAATATATAAAAGTAGATCTAGTTACTTTTCTAGCTGTCAGATAAAAGTTGTTTCCATGAACATTGAACTGTATGAATATATCAAAGTAGATCTAGTTACTTTTCTAGCTGTCATATGAATTTGTTCCTATGGAAATGGGATTGTATCAACTAAAGATCGTGCAGCACTTACCTGGTTTGATGCAGCTCATGCCGCAAGCCCCATCACACAAACATTTCTTCTTCTTGCTCTTACAATCTTCGTCCGAGGAGCACTTTCGCAAACACTTCTGACCCTGAGGACAACCCAAAGCAGACTACAGTAGAGTTCCAGTAGGAAGGAACTTGAAAATACGAACACATACATATATTTTTCAGCTAACATTATGTTTCACTCCATCCACTTTCGCTGATTTACGTCAGTAGAATGAGCTACAACACCTTAGTTCAGTCGGTAGCGTGTCTGTTTATTAATCTGAGGGACCCAGGTTCTATTACCGGCATGGGCGATAAATTTATATTTGGTGAAATGTGGGTTTACCCTTTCACAGTGACGAATTAAAACCGCCGGGGCCTGGATGTAGTGATGTCTGTTCTAGTTTTAAATTAGTTTATAAGTCATGTCGGTTCATAAAGTCCACGTTAATACCATGGATAAATTAAGAAATTAGTTATACAGTGGATCTATCTGTTGCAACCCACATAAACGTTTATATTTTCTGAAATAGAAGATAAAATTTGTAATCGATTGAATTATATATTTAAGCAAAAATACGTTAAAGATGGTTTGATCTGTTCAGTAACCTTCCCTACACTATACAGGTCGCAAATTGCAATTAATCTAGCCCAGTATTTTTGTAGTAACTTCGTCTATTATCATAAGATAATAATTTACAATAATTTGGATAATTATTTATATGACTAAGTAGAATTTTACTATAATCTGTAGCTTTAGACCAAAATATAAGCAACAAATGGGGAGTGCGCTTTTTGTTCTGCCAAACATTTTCTTCATTGATAATATTATTTCATTGATGTTGATATTATATATTAAAAGTGGCAGTTTCAGATCATATTACTTGACGTACGACTTGAAAATAACTTTAGTAACTTTAATAACTTTAAAAAAACTACCAAAAAAGCTATAGTTAGTTAATCTATGGCATTGTTAATTCGGAAGTTCGTTGCCGCACAGACAAAAGTATGCCACTTATCCCTATCTTGAGTTAGTTCTATCCAGTCCACCTAATTACACCCTATCTCTTTCAGGTATATTCAAATGTAATCCTCCCATCTGCATCTTGGTCTTCCCAATGGTCTCTTCCCATTGGGTTTGCCAGTCAGTACCCTGAACAAGGTTCTAGATTCTCCCATTCGCGCTGCATGTCTTGTCCGCTGTAATATACTAGACTTGATCATCATAACAATGTATTGTGATGAGTAAAGGGTATTAGCTCATCATTATGTAACCTCCTCCTCTCCCCAGTATCTTCATCCCTTTTTGGACCAAACATCTTCATAAACACCTTGTTTTCGTCATGTAAGGAGACCATGTTTAGCACCAATAGAGAATGAATTTGTATCCTTTCAAAATATGACTTTATATCCCCGTGCTTCTATCAGTCAGAGCTATGAGTTGATCCTGTCACGGCCAATAGTACTGAACCTAGTGTCGAACCCCGTCCTCAAGTTGGGCAGGGTATATGAGTGATATTGGATTCAGGGTAGTCAGGAAATCCGGTGAGGTTGAAAACCCATTGAATGTTAAACACTTTTAGTGGTTCAAAACAATTGAATATTATTTTCTTTTTTATAAGCAAAGAAATGTCAGAACCTATATTCTAGAACAAAGTGTTTAATAATTAGGATGTAAACTTAGTAATTATTTTAGAGTGGTTTTATGAGATGATATAGAAAGCTATAGCTGTGATACCTCATATATGTGTCTATGGCTGTCTATGGCTCATGATCCCAGTAGGGTTAAGCTAGTAATGATATATTCAAAGAAAGCTATAATCATTAGACTATAAAATAAGAACTTAAAAAAGTTAAATAATGAAATTTAAATAAGATATTTGCTCAAATTTTGAAGCCAGTAAAAAAAAAAAGCTGAGAGAGAAAAGTTATTTTTTTCCTCAAGAGGCCAATAGTTTTTTTTTCAGTTCCCACTATATATTATATTTGAGAATAAAGCACCTTTACTCTGTATTGACAAACAGTCCCAAAGTATTGAATAATATAACCCCTGGACTCTCAGTATAGACAAACAGTCCTCCAATATTGGAGAATAGAGGCACTGGCCTTTAAGTATAGACAAACAGTCCCAAAGTATTGGAGAATAGCGCCCCTGGTCTGTAAGTATAGACAAACAGTCCTCCAGTATTGTAGGATAGAGCCCCTGGCCTGTAAGTATAGACAAACAGTCCCAAAGTATGGAAGAATAGAGCCCCTCAACTCTCAGTATAGACAAACAGTCCCAAAGTATTGTAGAATAGAGCCCCTGAGATCTAAGTATAGACAAACAGTCCCAAAGTATTGAAGAATAGAGCCCCTCACCTCTCAGTATAGACAAACAGTCCCCCAGTCTCCTCCGAGGAAAGTATTGGAGTTGTAAGACGATAGATAACTCTTCATCGCACAGATGTGTGACGAGTCAATATTGACACGAAGACAGAACCTGTGTTTCACCTCAGGTCAATATTTGCCAGTAACACAACAGAGCGGAGCTGGATCGACTGGATGGAAGTCAAGAGATCCGATAGATAGATATTTGAAGATTTATCTTCTTCTTCTTCACAAGGATGTACTGTACCCGTATTATTAACAATATAGGGGTGATTGTTCAACTTAGGTCTTGAACTGAGAGGTTATGGTTCCACCCCGGTAAGTATCACTTAAATAAATATATATATTAAATAATATAATATTGGTAGAATATATTTCTTATTGATTGTTATATTTGTTCTAAAACCACTAGCGTAACTAATACATAAGCATATAAACCGAACGGGTAGTAAGAAGCGGTGCTAAAAAATATATATATAAGAATAGCTCAAAATGTAAAATTGTTTAAAAAATGTAGGCCTATATATTGTTGTGTTGGTATTTATTCCTTCCATTTTATCTTAAATAGTTTTATATATCAGGATTTTGTTAGAAGGAAATTTTTAGAAAATACAGACTTGTTTTTGGTGGCCAACATTAAAATCACACTATTTAATTATTTTAATTTCATAGGAATTGATATTTTCTATCAAAGGCGATATCTGAAAATCACATTACCTTACGTATAGAAATGTGAGACGGAAAATTTTCCCTATATTTTTTCCGGAGAATTTTCCAAAACTGAATATGTTCAATTATTATTTCTGTAGATTAATTTAAACTGATTAAATGGATAATAATAACAACAGTAATAATAATAATAATAATAATAATAATAATAATTGGTAATGATAGTAGTAGTAGGTGACCTGACGGTATAGGGGTAAGGTGTCGGGCTTCTGTGCTGGAGGTCAAAGGTTCAATCCTCGGTCCAGGAACAGATTTATCTGATTACCAAACCCTTCCTTCACATCTGACAAGACGTGTATTAATCACAACTTGTGAATGTGTGGAATGCCAGGCCTCCACCGTGGTTCGGATCCCACGTTAAACTGTAGGTCCTCCATTTCATCTCACAATCACCCTACCATTACACATTAGCGTAAGTGCGGATAATCCGAACGGGTAGTAAGACGCGGTGCTAATAATAATAATAATAATAATAATAATAATAATATAATAATAATAATAATTAAAATATATAGTTGTAGTAGTAAGAAACACCTGCTTCGGTGGCCACATGGTCCAACGCGCTACTCTCGCAATATGACTAGACTGCCGATGACAGGGAGATCGGGGTTCGATTCGGGTGCACTGTGGGAGCTTTTCCCTAAATTGTTTTCCACTCACTCCCCACACAAACGCGGGTGAAATTCTGTAAATTCAACTTTCCTTACCCCTAACACATATATTATTAGTACATAGGCGTATACACCGAACGGGTGGTAAGACGTGGTGCTAAAAAAAAAGTAGTAAAGGAACAAATGAATGCGAGTTCTGTAGACCCGTTATGTTTATAAATCATACTTCAATTTTTTATCATCAATATGTTAATTAAAGTAATTTTAAGGTTGGCCCAATATTTGTCTCTCCCCCCTATCCTCCGTGATTCCAACCACCCCTTGGTTACTGCAGTGGTAGAACACTTAGTGGCTATAGTGGTCGACCATGGATTATATAAATTCTACTTAAATTCCGAATAGTGCTGAGGAAATCTATTTATTTTGAGGTTATTTGTGTGTTACGATTGCTGAGCTTATGAAGGCATTATCTGTATGTTTAGAAAGTTAACGTCAAAACACTCCGTAAAAAATAAAACATTATTTAAGATGGAGCTATAAAGTTACTATACGAGGCTATGAGTTTTGCCTAGTATTCCAGATGAATTCAAAATTCAAAATATTTAAATCATGTGGCCGGAAATTGAGATATGTAGGAAATGCGTCTCTTCCCATCGGGAAAACCAGATGTTTCTTTGTGTTTTTGTTTGCAGAAACATTTGAGATCCACCAATCCTTTTTTTATTATTATTTGAAAGTCCTGAATATTTAAACAAAAAAGAATCAAACTCATGTTTGGGAAGAGAAAAGGCTGTAATTCTCTGCATTTTGATGCAAATATAATCTTATTATAATATTGTTATTTTGTTTTATAGCACTACTTCCTATTGAATTATCTAATATTTAATTTTAGCAATCCTGCTCGGCGTTGCCGTGACCCACTGTGGTATAAGAATTATATAATGCCCCCCTCCCCATGGTGCCCGTATCTCTGAAACGTAATTCTAAACCAGTTTTAAAAAAAATTCTTCAAAAATTGTTAAATATAGTCTAATCAAAAAGATAGTTAAAAATTTTAAATTTCAGCTTCGAGGCGCATTCGGACCGCCTTCCGTCCACGTATGTTAAAAATTTCATATCTCTGCGTTGACGTAGATTTGGCTGGGCGTCGCACACAAACACTTCCTTTCATTATTATAGATTTTATAGCCCCCTTTGGTGGCCGCTAGTCTAACGCACTAATCTTGTGTTGGACTAGACTGTATAAACGGGGTGATAGGGGTTTGATCCTGGTCGGGTGCAATGAGGTGGTCCTGATGGTTTTCCACTCTCCTTTCACGCCAATGTGGGTGCACTTCCTCTTAAATCAAACCTTCTTAATCCCTAACCAAGTAATGTAAAATTAGTACGTAGGCATATAACCTGAACAGTTAGTAAGACGCGGTGCTAAAAATAATAAATAAATAATTTTATAGAATTCACTTTGCTCTCCTTACTTGTTTCTTCAAGCAACATATTCTCACCCACGTCATTGGACACATGAACACAATCTCAGGCTCATCTAATCTGGATTTTCCCGCTGACGTGGAAGATTGGGGTTCGAATATCAGCCGGATGCACTTTTAGGTGTTTTTCCCTAATTGTTAAACCGCTCTTCCGCCACACAAATGCTTGTAAATTTCCTATAAATTATATCTTCCTTACTCCTACGGTTCTACCACACAAGATTTCAAAAATTTGTATAGCCTTAAAGGATAGTTGAGGCGTGATGGAGGATAAAAAAAAAACTCCGACTTCTCTGGCTATCATCCTCCCCAAGTTTGAGTTCTTACCAGTAGTGTGGCTTGTTCCTCGTCTCTGGGACACAGCACAGAGGGCGAGTTCCTGGGGTTCTTATACACCCTTCCGTCGTCATCCACCTCCCCTGACAGGTCTGTCTCCTCCTCCTCCTCTTCCTCGGGTGTCAGGGTGTATCTCTTCCTTGGAGACAAGCGCCGACAACCTGCGGACATAGAGGAGCAACGGTCGTCAGGGCGGCACCTAGCTACACAAGGACGTGTTTGTTATCCATGGTCGAGTGGTTAGAGGTATCAACTACAGGTCCTTATACTCCTAGTGTCAGGGTGTTTTCCTGGATACAGGACATAGAGGAACAACGGGCGTCAGGGCGGCACCTAGCTACACAAGGACGTGTTTGTTATTCATGGTCGAGTGGTTAGAGTATCAACTACAGGTCCTTATACTCCTAGTGTCAGGGTGTTTTCCTGGATACAGGACATAGAGGAACAACGGGCGTCAGGGCGGCACCTAGCTACACAAGGACGTGTTTGTTATTCATGGTCGAGTGGTTAGAGGTATCAACTACAGGTCCTTATACTCCTAGTGTCAGGGTGTTTTCCTGGATACAGGACAAGAGGAACAACGGGCGTCAGGGCGGCTACCTAGCTACACAAGGACGTGTTTGTTAACTCATGGTCTGAGTGGATTAGACCATGCGACCACGATGAGGGTGGTTTCTTCGTCCTTTATTTTTAGCACCATGGCTTACTCCTGGTTCAGGCTACATGTATATGTATTAATTAAGCTAATGAGTTAGGGATTAAGAAGGTTGAATTTAGAAAAGTGTACATGTATTTGCGTGGAGGAAGTGTGGAAAAATCATTCGGGGAAATACACCCTCATCTCGACCGGGATTCGTATCTCGATCCCCCTGACATTGGCAGTCTAGTCTATTGTGAGAGTGATGCCTTAGACCATGTGGCCACTGAAGAAGGGAACCTAGTAGTTTCTTACTAAAATGGAAAGTTATTTAGTACTTTAACACAAGAGTAGGGTAGATATAAATAAAATAATTATTTTGATAAAAATCCGTAGCACAAATTTCTTTGGGGGAGAAGTAAAGCCGGTGGTCCCGTATCGATTGTGGCGTGTAAAAGAACCCTGGAAAGTATTGTGAAAATACCTTTCCCAGCAAAGTTGGTGGTACCTTTCACTCTCGCTCATAGAAATTTAGTGTGGAAGGCAGCGAGAGCCACCAATTTCTGAACTCCCCATAGTACATGTGATCTCTACCAGATGGTGCGAACAGCACTAGCCAGCGAAGGGATGAGTGTATGCACAGCGCCGGATGGATAGAAATAACATCAAACCAACCTTCGGGTTGTTGACTGAACAAGAAGCTAATGTAACGATATCAAACCTATCTCTCTCAAGAAAATGTGTATTTATCTTAATATTATTTTCTCAATAAATATAATAGTTGTAACACAATGTTTTAATTAGTAAGCCTAATTATAAATACATGAATGTTGACTGGTTTTTACTGTATTATTATTTATTATTATTATTATTATTATTATTATTATTATTATTATTATTATTAGCGCCGCGTCTTACTACCCGTTCGGGTTATACGCATCAAGGGATGAGTGAAATTAGACCTCAGGTAAAATAGATCCAACCACGGTGGAGCTGGGGCATTAACATTCACAAGTTTATTAAAAAGTCTTGTCAGATAATAGGTTTGGCAATAAATAAATCTAGCTGCAGAGATTGAACCCAGGTTAACAAGAAGTCTAATTATAACCGCAAAGTTCACTATTTTTTTACTGTAAATAATGACCTAATAACCACCCGAGATATCCGCATATTTACATCAATGGGTTACGATGAGTAAGGTATAATTTAGAGGAAATGTAGTCTAACTTATTCTATTAGTGTAAATTGTGTTCATATGTCATGTATGTAAGACGTGATGCACAACACAGATTTTTTTTAAACTTAAAATCATTATTTGTTCAAATATTACGAGTGTTTAAAAAACAAATGGTGAGACATTAGACCTGAAAGCCATTTATGGCGAACTACAAATTACTTGTTTAGCCATGCTTTTGTATCAATTGAGACAAATTTTGATCCCACCTAGATTTGACCAGAGTCTCTCAGAGATGGATGTCTATGAACACAGCCGAGGCCCATGTTCCGAGACGGGATAATACTGGAGTTGTGTGGCTGTTGCCCGTAGGTTGGATAAACCAACTTGCTCGATGTAGGCCTATGTGGTAAGATTAATTATGTTGGCTAGTCAGTCGGACGGGTTGGTGGGCTATAAAAGGTGCCAGTGAGGAGCTGCGGGTTAGATCTTCCCTCCAACTGTCAGTGTGCAGACCCGTATCTAGCCAGCAGCAGTGCACACTTTCTAAACCTGTCACTTGTTCTGATATATCTATCTCTTTATGTGCATGGTTTGTCATAGTCTCTTAGCTACAGTCGGTGGCAAACTCTGAGGGAAGTGCAGGTCTTAATAGGAAAATACTGTCTTCTCTCTTTCTCTAATCTACACTCATTTACAAACTCTAAAGGAACTGCAGGTCTTGTGATATATGGAAATATTTAAGCTTTCCTCTCCCGCTCTAAACTTAACTCAAAACTGACAAAACTGCTGGAGTAAATACAAACTTGATGAAAGAAAATATTGTTTCTCTTCTCTAATTACCTCAACAAATCTACTGAGCTAAACTACAGTTCTTAATAATGTAAATATTATCTTCCCTTCTCTAAATCCATCAATACCATCAGTACAAAGTCATGCCTGAGGGAACTGCAGGTCTTATATTGGAAATATTAACTTCTCTCTCTCTCTCTCTAATCTATACTCAGTGACAAACTCTGAGGTAAATACAGGTCTTATGTAAGAAATATTATCTTCTCTCTCTCTAATCTATACTCAGTGACAAACTCTGAGGGAACTGCAGGTCTTATATTGGAAATATTAACTTCTCTCTCTCTCTCTCTAATCTATACTCAGTGACAAACTCTGAGGGAACTGCAGGTCTTATATTGGAAATATTAACTTCTCTCTCTCTCTCTCTAATCTATACTCAGTGACAAACTCTGAGGTAAATACAGGTCTTATGTAAGAAATATTATTTTCTCTCTCTCTAATCTACACTCAGTGACAAACTCTAAAGGAAATGCAGGTCTTATGTAGGAAATACTATCCTATGGAGGAAACATATTTTCTTCCCCACAGCTGTTCCCAATTTCCCCCGCTCATAGCTGTAGACACAAATACTGACAACAATGGCAATCCGGAGTTGCAAGAAAGTCAGAAACTTGAGCACAAGAAACTAGCAATATTGTTACTCTTCGACAGAGTTTATGTTCCCTCGCAAATTTTAACTGAGCATACATTTGTACTCACCACGAATTTACAGTTAATCCAATGTATAAGGCCGTTTCTTCTTTACCCCTAAAGTTTTAAAAGACTCCAAAATCAATTTCACCCAATCAGTTAACCTAAAGTCAGTTGGCCTGAAGTAGATTTCTAATAGAAAAAAACGTGTTTGTTAAGTTCACTAAAAGGTCAGTTGACCAACAGTCATTTGTCCTAAGAATTTACTTCCCAAAATCAGTTGTACTAAAGTAGTTTAGCCTAAAAAATTAATCAAACCAAAAATTCGTTGGCCAATAAGACATATCAAAGTGAAGTTTTCTGCATTCTTCATTTAACAACAGAGAATTAGGGATAGATTTAGTAGGTTTTTTTTTCCATTTTAAAATAATCTTTTTTTTATTTTGTTGTATTTTTTAAAATATGAAGAACGATTAATTGGTTTGTTGTTGTTTAAAGTCGAATACAGAAAACCACACTATTATGTGACATCTGATTCAAGATGTACTAGCTAGAGTATATGCAGCGTAGTAGTGGTGGTAGCCGACAGCTAGGAAAAGTTAACAGATCTACTTTCATGTATCCATTCGCCAAACCATATGATCTGCAAGACCATAATAATTATGTTGAGCTGCCGTCAATTTTGAGAGTCAAAACTTTCACAACAAACAATTTGTTTTTAATTATTACTTTCACTCGACCCCTAGGAGAGAAAGGTAGTCTATTGGGATCGTCAAAAAACTGTGTACTCGAGATTTTTATGCCGACGTTTCATGACCCCCTGAAACCGAAAAAGTGTTTTTTGCGAATTCTGTCTGTTTGTATATTGTGCTAGTACCGAACCATTTTACCGATGGGGCTAAAACTTGGTATCTAGGGTTTTAATAAGGTTCCGCCGAAAATAGATATCCAACCCTACATTTAAGGGCGGTTTACTGAAGAGAAAAAATAATTTTTTTTCAAAATCCGCTTTAACGATTTTGAAAAAATATTTTTTTTTCAAAATCCGCTTTAACGATTTTGATTACATTTTGTATCCAGTCCCTATTTAACATTATAAATAAAATGGCAATTCTATTTTTCCATGAAAAAGACCATTTCCAATTTTGATCATATTTTCACAACTAATTGAGATACGAAATAACTTATCATTGTAAAGATGTAGTACTATTAAAGATAAAACTTTTTAATTTGAAATTTATTTTTGTAAAACCAATAGTTTTCGAGCTATATATATATATATATATATATATATATATATAAAGGTTCAGAGAAAAATATAACCAAAACCAAAATTGTTTGTTATGAAAGTTGGGACTGCCAAAAGTGACAATAGCTGATGCAGATCATATGGTTTGGTGAGTGGATGCATGAAAGTAGATCTGGTAGCTCTAGCTACACTCCTACTGTAGATGAGGTATAAGAGGTTTAGCCCTTGTTATCCCGACAAAAGAGACCGGGAGGTTTGTGAAAAGACCACACCACCCTTTCTACCCCCACCCTCCCCCCGAGGAATGTGGGTGGTGAACAAGAATCTCCTCGGGACACAGACTGTGAACAGGCGGGGGGGTAGTGGGGAGTAGTACCATGTAGTGAGGATTTGGAACCTTCCACCCCTCGCCGGTTTCGTTTCATGCTCCATTTAGTTGGGGGGTAAGGGACGGGGCAGGTTCTAAACCTTGCTGTGAGCGCGGGCCACTGATTGGGGTGGTTAATTTGAAGGGTTGGGGGGCGGGGGGGGGAGAAGGGTGCAATACACGTACACTCTTGTCCAACGTAATTGTAACTATTTGATAGTTCACAGATGAGCCGTTGTTCTTAAGTGCCCATCTCGTCCCACGGATAACATCGAACTTCGAACTGAGTAGAAACCTAATTATTACAAGAATGGGGGGGGGGGGGAGGGGGGATTCATTAGATAGAGGACGTAATTATACAAATATAATTTTGATACAACTATATGATAATGGATTAAATAGCAAAGCTATTAAATTTTATAATTACGGTTATAGCCGCATCTAAATATCATATTCCTTAAATTGAACATAATAGCTTAGCTATTTAATCCATCATGATATGAGCATTCGTACAGTTGTCAGTGTATAAAGCCTTACCGAGTTGAAGATGGCTGCATTATCTGATAGTTCGTGATCTTAACTGATCACACATTTGTAAATGTCGATTTTCACACGTCCATCACAGACTCTGCCTTAAAATATTAGTGAAGATGACCTTTGGCAGGGGACGATTCCGGGATAGTTCAGTGGTTAGATCAGTGGCGTACTAAGCCAAACGTTCCGGGCTCGATTCCCGTGTCCAGGTGTCATTTTTCAATTTAAAGAATACTATACATGATATATAAACAAAACCTATATAAATATATATTATATAATAAAGTCTGACTTTCATTGGAAGGCTGTTATTTGAAAACTGAAAACTTATGTTGCCAAAATAACGTAAATAAATTATTACAATGTATTATTATTCTTAGTTTGTTTGATTAAATTAATGTAAAGAGAAATCACACAGTACTCCATAAAGAAGTATTATTGTAAGCTTTTGATTACTTTTTAATTAATAAATCAAATAGAACATATTTCTAGAATGCCAAATTTTAGTGACTTTCAATCAATTCTGGTGGGCTTCCTGTACAAATATGAGTTTATATAACGGGTGAGGCATTTAAGTTAAGACAACGGAATATCCCGAATACGAAGAATTTTTGAAAAAAAGTTTCAAATATTTTTTTGGGGGGGGGGAAACATCTCTAGTTATTTTTAGTTTTGTGGACGTCTTCTAGATTAATCAAAATTGTTTAGGCAAATTTCTATAATATCATTTTTTTACTCTTTTAGCTCTTAAGTTGATTTTAGGGTTAGATGTTTAATTCCAAAAAATTCTTCGAGGGAAACTTATGAAAGCCACTAGATACCAAGTTTTAGCTGAAAACTGTAAGCGTACGCCTATGTGCTCCTTATAGTTTATAAAACGTTGTTGTACTATAAAAGTGGTATAAAATATGAATATTATCAGCCAAGACAGCGGTATCTCGGTTCCAACGGATGCTGTCCCATATTCACTAGTACAACGATATACACGTTTTGTGCGATGACCCAGCCCCATTTCCCGATGGAACCATGAATCGTGCCCGGTTGATCCATCACCTGTCAGAAGAACCAAGCCTACGGTTAACCAGCGTCTTGATACAAATACTCCGAGGAGAATATAAGGGCTGAATGGAAAAACGAACCAATTACATACAGAATTAAACGTTGTATTAAAACATTTAGCGTTAGGATGTGTTAGAAACATTTTATTTGGAATTTAATGTTCTATAGAATAAAACCTTCGGATTTCTTAGTTAAAAGTTTACTCTTAAACATATATGTTTATTTTAGGGATTAGTAAGGTTATATTCAGAGGAAGTATACCCACATTTGTGTGGAGGGAGAGTGGAAAACCATTTTGGGAAAACCTCCCTCAGTACACCCGACCGAGATTCTAACCTCGATCTACCCATCATCAGCTATCTAGTCTACTGCGAGAGTAGCGCGTTAGACCACGCAGCCACCGAAGCGGGTTTCCAAATATATAAAGTTTGGAGATCTTTGGAGCTTTCTAAACTATAATTGTAAAATGTATCTAATTTCACTACTACAAGACGATGTGAGGATTAAAATGAAGTTTCGTGGGGATGGATCCACCTATTAAACTTCCTAGAAAATTATATATTCATTATACATGATATAGCGTTGGAAGGACTGAAAATGATAAAGAACTGTTCTTCACTATTGAAGGTTTATGGTTCACGTTCTGATAAGATACAACAAATAGCAACAGTTTTACAAAACCTACTTTAATTTTTATTTATTTATCCATGCGTGTCACTCTAGCTCAGTTTATGAAAAAATTAGCCAGTACTAATGTACCGTTGTCCAGGGGACGTCCGAATGTACTAATCGTACATACTTTCCGTGGAGGCTCTTTTTCATGTTCCGATGAGATGAGGTGATGGCGATAGTGAGTATGAGGGTGTGGAACCAGTGTAAACAATTAAACGTAACTTAAGCCTAACCAACCAAACCCTGGTGATTGTTGGGGTGATTCCCATTTTGGGAAAAATACCCAAGATACCATCCGGGAATCGAGCCCGAGACCCCTGGACTCGTAGCCAGGTGCACTGACCACTACATCAGTGGACCAGTTGCCTACTTTAATGAGTTACTAAACGTTGGACGTTCAAACGCATTCAAAGCCCTAAGAGCTCAGCTTACGACCGATCAACCGGGAATTTAAAAACGAGATTATGCTTTAACCAGAAAATGTAATGAAGTGCGGTTTTCTTGTATTATTTACTTTACAACTGTGAAATTGGGATCAGTTTAACAGTATTTCACTAATTTTTTTTTTAATTGCACAAACTTATATTCTTTAAAAAGTCGATTACGGTGGTCTTGGGGTAAAGTTCTCGCCTCATGCCGGGATCAAGATCAACTTAACGTTAACTTAACGTAACTTAACGTAAAGGACCTCGTCGTGTGTTTAAATGGAGCCGATCACGATGCAGTTAACTTAACGTAAGATATGTCCTGGGAGGTCTTTTACTTTAAGTGAACGTTACTTGAAGGGTATCACGTGATCTAGCCAGCCAATCATTATGTGAGTGACGTCAACAGGGCTATTTAGTAACTCATTTGTTGGTATTATGACCAATGTTTACTCTTTAGCGTAAGTTCTAGTGATCAGACATTGAAACAAAATAATTTAACTAAAATAGGAAAGCTAAAATTATCAAAAAAGTTTTGTAATATATATTTATTATATCGATTGAAATCTGTAAACATTCACAGATCATCACTGTAAAACTAGTACAAATCACAGATCATACTCGAGAATGAAGATGTTTGGCTCGAGTTGTTACGTTAAGTTACGTGAATCGTGATCATACATACGTCAAGTTAACTTTAAGTGAACGTTACTTTAAATGAACGTTAAGTTGATCGTGATCCCGGCATCAGGCCCTGATGTTGGTGAGTTCATACCCAGCCGGGGATGACAGATTTTTTTTTCTTGGGCGATAAAGATCCGTAGCCCAACTTCCTTCAAAGAGAAAGTAAAGCTGTCGTTTCCTTGTTAACTGTGGCTTGGAAATAAACCCTGGAAGGTATGTTATACATTTCCCAGCAAAATTGGTAGGCTCTATCGCTTTCACTCATAGAAATTCTCGTGGGCTAAAATAATCAGTCGGTTCAGAAAGTGCGCGTTAAATACCTTGAATAAATAAAAACAATCTTTAAAAAAATTGGTATAACAGTTTCATTTGTGTCAATTTCATTGTTTTCTAGTCAGTATACCGAAATCCGTAACACAAAGCGAGGTCTGGTTCAAGCTGTGTCACCTATCTAAGTTAGGTGTTATCTGTGGGGTAAGACGGGCCTGCACCTATTAATGTAAGTTATCAATAAATGAGAGTTTTCAGAGTAAACTTAACTGTAGAAGTGATAATTCATCTTGAAACACAATGATTTATTTGATGTATTTGACAAGCCCTGTCTGAACCGCCTGATTATATCAGCACACGAGAATTTCTATGAGTGAGAGCCAAAGGGCCTACCAATTTTGCCGGGAAAGTTGTTTTCACACACCTTCCAGGGTTCTTTTACATGCCACAATCGACATGGGACCGACGGCTTTACTCCCCCCTCCCCCCTCCCCTACCCGAAGGAAGTTGTGCTACGGATTTTTATCCCTCAAGAAAAATCCGTCTACCCAGCTGAGTTCGAACCCACAGACATCGGGTCCTGAGGTGAGCCCTTTACCTCAATACCACTGAGGTCAACGTTAGTTCTTAAATGTGAATCAGTAAAGACAGCCCCAAACTTAGGACACAAATAGGTTCTTTTTTCACCGCGTCACACTGTTCGTTCGGGTTATATATTACTTAAGTTATTATAGTAGTGATGAGGAGGGTAGAATTTAGAGTAAGTATAACCGCATCTGCGTGGAATAATATTGGGGAAAATTTATAACATCTCACCTTGAATACACCTGGCCGGGATTCTAATGATTTATACGCGTATTAATTCCAGTACGGACTACTGTAGCTCAAAATAATTTAAGGACACAAGAGTGTAATATTAATTTTAAGTAAATGTGCTAGAATTTTTAGGGAGGGAGAGAGGTTAACCAATTAGAAAAAAAAACTCTTAGTACAACCGACTGGGTTTCAAACCCCGATCTCCCCGTAATCAGTAGTTTAGTCCATTGCGAGAGCAGTGTCTTAAGCCATACGGACGCTGCGGCAGACCCAAGAACTTATGTGACCATTAAGTTGGGGGAAAGTCTAACCACCTAGCTGTATTCATAGAGGACCGTCAGAGGATAGATCATCAGTCAGGTACGCCAAACTCTGTATTCATAGAGGACCGTCAGAGGATAGATCATCAGTCAGGTACGCCAAACGCTGTATTCATAGAGGACTGTCAGAGGATAGATCATCAGTCAGGTACGCCAAACTCTGTATTCATAGAGGACCGTCAGAGGATAGATCATCAGTCAGGTACGCCAAACTCTGTATTCATAGAGGACCGTCAGAGGATAGATCATCAGTCAGGTACGCCAAACGCTGTATTCATAGAGGACTGTCAGAGGATAGATCATCAGTCAGGTACGCCAAACTCTGTATTCATAGAGGACCGTCAGAGGATAGATCATCAGTCAGGTACGCCAAACGCTGTATTCATATAGGACCGTCAGAGGATAGATCATCAGTCAGGTACGCCAAACGCTGTATTCATAGAGGACCGTCAGAGGATAGATCATCAGTCAGGTACGCCAAACGCTGTATTCATAGAGGACCGTCAGAGGATAGATCATCAGTCAGGTACGCCAAACGCTGTATTCATAGAGGACCGTCAGAGGATAGATCATCAGTCAGGTACGCCAAACGCTGCCACCCACACGATATACATATTAAATACATGATACACATAACGTCGCAATGAAAGTGTAATTAAATTCCTGACACGGAGTCTGCCAGTAATTGGTCCCACCTGTGAGAGGTTCGGGAGCCAAGTTCGTCTGGCGGTCCAGGAACGCCGTTTGATCGATCGTCCGTCCAATGAAGGGTGCTACTGCCCTGATTGGGCATTGTTTAAAAGGGAGGGGGAGGAGAAGTGGTTACTCTAGGGTGTATTGTTCCCTGTTGACAGAGGGGTTGTGTGAGAGGGGTGGGGGGGGGGGATTTGCAATCCCTTCCTCGATAAGATAGAACACGTTGTGTGGAATAGGTATGTGGAAAATGTATCGATACTTATTTTACCAATATCGAGATATTTTCTTACAATACCAATACTGTTTTATTCGACAATTTATTTCAATACTACCTACTTCGGTGGCCGCATGGTCTAAGGCTTCCCTCTCGAAAGAGACTAGATTGCCGATGACAGAGAAATCGGGGTTAGAATCCCGGTCTGGTGTAACAAGGGTGGTTTTCCACTCTTCCTCCACGCAAATGCGGGTACATGTAGATAGCAAAGCTATTATATTTGTTAATTACGGTTATAGTTTCATTTAAATATAATGTCCTTTGAATTGAAAAATGATTCTTGGACATGGGTATTGAACCCAGGATCTTTGGCTTAGTACCTCAATGCTATATCCACTGAGCTATCCAGAAATCATCACGTGCTCAGGGTAATTCTTCACTCAGATTTTGAGGCAAAGTCTGTGATGGACGTGTGGAGATCGTCAGCCACATGTGTTATCAATTAAGATCACGAGCTATCAGATAACGCAGCCTGCATTAAAATATGAGTAAAGAATGACCCTGGATAGCTCGGTAGTTAGAGCATTGGCGTACTAAGTCAAAGGTCCCAGGTTCATTTCCCGTGTCCAGGTGTCATTTTTCAATTTAAAGGAAACCATAACTTAACTATGATGTATGTGTTTGTCTTAGGGCTTGTTGCACAAACCATTATCAATGTAAATTGACCTCCAATTAATGTCTCGAACCTCATCTTCAGTTGCGCTATTAACAATTAGGACGTGATTGTCGACCAAATCTCTGGTCAAGTTAACCGGCCAATTATCTCTCATCAACTGTTTGATTCTCCGTTCATCATGGGGATGGGAGATGAAGCCTACAAGTTTTAATAACTGAATTAGTTTTGCAGCCTTATTCAAACATTTTAGAAAACATTCTAAAGTTGAGAGTAAGGAGCTATATTTAATATAAGATATATTATTATTATTAACACCGCGTCTTACAGCCGGGAAGGGTATTTTCACATACCTTTGAGGGTTCTTTTACGTGCCATAATCGACAAGAGACCGACGGATTTACTTCCCCTACGAAGGAAATTGTGCTACGGACTGTTATCATTCAAGATAAATCCGTTGACCCCGGCTGAGTTTGAACCCACAAACACTGGGTATTGAGGCAAGCACTTTACCCCAAGACCACCAAGGTCGACCCCATAAATGTGGTAGATGTGGAAATCCCGGTAGTAAGACGAGGTAAAATTAATAGTTAAATAACAGTATTTGAACACTTGTAGGTGTCTCAAGGGGTAGCATCGGTCCTGGGGACAAAAACTGGGGTCAAGCCCTGCAAAAGCCTGGAAACTACTGTTTTAAATACATCAGCCACTATCTTTAGTACAACTTTTGAAAACCCAAATTTGTTTTGCTTTAGAAATATTGGTGACGTTTATGTTTAAAGGGATTTAGTCTCAATTTTCCTTACATCTGCCGATACGGCCTTGTGTACCGTGTCGAGCGGATTGGCCAGTACCACTTCCACCTCTTCAAGTGGGTCAACAAGTAGGAGGGCTGTAGTGAACATGATTGTCGTCGATCAAATCGTGTTTGTCAGTACTATTGTTCTTGACTCTTTTCAACAGGACGGGTTGGATACTGAGCCTTGTTACTCTCATCCAGGAGGCCGGAATTCGATCACCGTGACTTCACTTGGGGTGGGGGAATATCAATATTCCTTCCCTCGCGGCTGTTTACAGTTTTAATATATTGTGTTTTTTAGGAGTGAACTTAATCGCTTCGGTGTAAGCTTGGTCTGAACCAAGGCGTCACTCTCGAAATAGACTAGATTGACGATGACGGCGAGATCGGGGTTCAATCCCGCTTGGGTGTACTGAGACTTGATTTTTCATAAATGGTTTTACACTCTCCTACCACGAAAATACGGGTACATTCCCTCTAGAATTCAGCCTTCCTAATCCATAACACAGAAGAGTAACTAGCACATACGTGTAAAGGGTAGTAAAACGCAGTGACTTGATGATTTAACTTAATCAAGAAGATGTCAAGGTTAGGGTTCAAATCCCAGCCAGGTTTACTGAGTTTCCCCCTCCCCCCTAAAACTGTTTCCCACTCATTCCCTCTCATATCACACCTTCCTTATCCTAATTAGTGTAATTAAAAACCGTGTAGCCCCAAAATTTAGTGGCGACATGGGGATTAATAAAAACCACCATGGACATTCGTAAAAAGGTGTCATTTCTCGTAGTGTCCTGTTTTCTTGTTTGAATCCCGGCAAGGTGTACTGAAGTAGTATTTTTTTAAATGGCATACTATTTTCACTCCATGAATCTGTGAGTATTGTTTTCTCAATTCTATTTTTCCTCTCCCTGCCTCATTAGTGTAAATATGCAGATAACCCGAACGGTTAGTAAAGACGCAGACAAATTGGAATGGGTTGTAGGGGACGCGAGAAAAGGACAGGTTTTTTTTTTTGCCGTTTTTATAGCAAATATTTTTTTTGGGGTCAAAATAAATAAAATAATGCTCCAGTAGAAACAAAGAGTTTAACTTTCTTCACATGGTGACCTCAACAATTGTTGAATATCAGTCGAGGGTATCCTGGAATTTAATGACAACTTTTCCTCTCAATTGAAAAAGTTTGTAATGTAATACCGTTATTCTCATG
The DNA here is from genome assembly GCA_033556935.1 of Timema podura. Taxonomy (NCBI): domain Eukaryota; kingdom Metazoa; phylum Arthropoda; class Insecta; order Phasmatodea; family Timematidae; genus Timema; species Timema podura. Next base: position 14,227,079 of record JAVRXN010000007.1, on the reverse strand, counting down.
ACAGACATTCAACAATTATTGTTGATATCCCCACGTGAAGAAAATTAAGCTCGATGTTTTTACTGAAAAAATATTGTATTTATTTTGGCCAAAAAACGTTTTGCTATAAAAACTGCGAAAACATTTACCTTTTCTTGTAAACCTTACACTCCCCTCCAGGAGATTACACCTGATACTACCCACCCAGCTCTAGAACTTGTATAGTTGGATAACTGGACGAATGTGAATACAAACAATAAACATCTTCTTCAGCTCAACAAGGTGACCTTGCGGTCTATGGGACTTCTGTGCTGAGGGTCCGGGGTTCAATCCGTGGTCCCGGCACAGATTTATCTGATTGCCAAAACCGTTCCTTCACCTCTGACAAGACGTGTATTAATCACAACTTGTGAATGTGAGGAATTCCAGCCTCCACCGTGGTTCGGATCCAACGTTAAACTGTAGGTCCTCCATTTCATCTCACAATCATCCTACCATTGCACATTAGCGTAGGTGCGTATAACCCAAACGGGTGGTAAGACTTGGTACTAATAATAATAATATTAATATTAATAATTTAGCACCACAGGGAGTAGAACCACAGGTCCCCTAAACTTGTGGTCAGTCTGTCTAACCTCCTTATCTGAATAGCTCGTACTCCACCTGCATTCGTATAACACAGAAATTAAAATAATGATGTCTCCACTGAGTTACAAAACCAAGCTTGCTGGAATTTATAGTCCTAAACATTATACGTTGACGTTTATGGACTAGTTGACCTCAGGTAGTCTTGGGGTAAAGTGCTAGTCTCAGGGACCGATGATCGTGGGTTCAAACCCAGCCGGAGTCAACATATTTTCCTTGACCGATAGAAATCCGTAGCACAACTTCCTTTGGAGGGGAAGTAAAGCCGTCGGTCTCATGTTTATTGTGGACATGTGAAAGAACCCTGGGAGGTATATGAAAATACCCTTCCTGGACAAATTGGTAGGCCCTTTCGCTCTCGCTCATAGAAAATCTCGTGTGCTTATATAATAATTAGTCGGTTAATAAAGTGCACGTTGAATACCTCAAATAAATAAATAGTGGATTATTAAGGTCGTTAAATCGCAGAAATGTAGCAGTAAGTTTGGCTACCCCTATAAACACAGTACCCTCGACAAAGGTGTCAGAGAGTCTATAGTATAACACCTTCAGAAATAGTTGACTGATTTATGAGATTTTTCTGTAAACTTTGTAGGAACGCTTCAAATTTTCTTCTGTGAATTCAATTCAATGATTTAAACTATCATACCAATATATCATTAAATTATTTCCATAGATGTTTTATTATGAAATCCCAGACACCTTTTACGATGACCCTGCACAACGCATAGACAACTTTGCACCGAATCCCACTACCATTCCGGACTACCCACGTATTGGGTAGGGGTGAAGAAGGTAGAATCTAAGGGAAATGTACTTTCGTTTACGTGAAAGGATAGTGGTAAACCACTTATGGCGGGAACAAAATAACTACCCATTACACCCTCCCAGCCTCCGGGATTCAAACCCCAACCTCTCCTTCACCAGTGAACCAGACAAGATGAGACTGACGCATATGTTTACGTATCCACCTGTGACGGTAGCAACTTCAATAGCATGAGAGGGAATATGAAGACACCCTAGGGGGTACGTAAGATTAAAAAATATATATATATATATTATTTATACAATTTATTTTAGAAGTAGATTATAGAATATGTTATGTATTATAACTTGCATTATTCACCAACAACTTTAGAGGTACTTTCTTCGGTGGCCGCGTGGTCTAAGGCACTACTCTAGCAGTAGACTAAGACTACCGATGTCGGGTGTATTGAAAATGGTATTTTCCAGAATGGTTTTCCACTCTCCATCGACGCAAATGCGGGTACAGTTTCTTTAAATATAATCTTCTTAATCCCTAAAACCATCAGCGTAATTAATATATAAGCGTTTAACTCGAACGGGTTGTATGACGCGGTGCCAAAAAAAAACTTCAGGAGTACAGGGTTGAAGAGGAAATTTATTTCGAATTTCGCGAACAAAAAAGATTGAATACCACTGGTTTAAGGATCGAATCCCAGTCGGCTGCATTGAATTGTAGCATCGGATGGTCAATAAAATACACAACTGCTATATCGATGGTTGAACCTTACCCCATTTGTCCGTGATTGGAGGCGACGTGGAAGAGCGACCTAACTTCTGCTATGCACACCTTCCTTCACCCGAGAGAAAAAGTATACTGACGGAGCGAATTGAACGGCGATTTAGCGAACACCACATGTGGGCTGGACATGCGCAGTTATAGTTATTCTCTTCTAGATTGCGCCAGAAAAGAACCACCGGTCTCCCGAGGCACGAAGAAATGCGCATAACATTGTTCCTTGATATTCTAGAATCTTTCCCCTCTTGCTTACCCTTCATGCCCCTCCTCTTTTGTTGTATCTGTATATATATTGGTGTCTGTCCCAATGTTCGAGACAATTGGGACAGTGCTGGTTTAGGACTAGTACAAGCTTCGGCTTTCTGCTTTTGAAAATGTAAGAACCCAAATTCAATCTCGGCTAATTTAACATCTTTTTTTATATATTTTCTTTATTATTTCAAAATTCCTTTTTGGCTTAATATTTTCAGTTATCTTAAAAAAATAAAATTTAAATAGAAGTCTGGCAATTAACTTGTAATGGCGTCTTGTCACCGGTTGAGGTGTAATGATTTATTTGTATTAATTACGGTGGAACTTTAAATTAATTATTGCTTCATATTGTGGTATTGGACTTATAAGCCTATGTTGTCTTTTTACAACGCGCCAGGGCGAATTGGGCGTAGTCACGATTTATAACTAATACAAATTGTTATGTTAGGGGAACTATTGACGTTTACTGTCATGTTTATATTAAATAGTCTTGTTGACATAATACTTAGTTTTCTTGGGGTTATTTTGCAACCTATTAATGTTTTCTTCTTGAGAAATATTTACCTTTTAGACTTGAGAGTCAATGTTGTCGCAATACAACACGCCAGCGCTGATTGAACCAAATCAGGATTAATAGGGTAAATAATTATTAGACCGATTGTATTGTCCATATTTACTATTATTATATTATATATATATATAACCGTACATTTTTTGTTTACTTGTAAAGAAAATATTACTCTAATTGTAACTTTATTGTTGGCAGAATATCATTTCTGCCCAGACCCGTTATAACGGGCTAATTTTCAATGTTAAAGTCCAAAGCACTTGTACATAATGTACATATAATTGTTATAACAACAATAATTAGTACTTATTTGAATTGTTAAACTTCGGATTGTCCTATCCAAAATAAATATTGGTTCAACATGACTAATTCTTTTATTTTTAACTACGATATACCATCACATGTCCTAGGTTTTTTTGGTTGTTTAATGTAATGTATCTAATATTTTTCAGTGGTTAGGAAGGGTGACGCATTTTAAGGCTCTCTAGTGATAGACGACTCCCATATATTTTGATACTCTCAGTAACAGGTGGGAGTGGCGGGATTAGACGCGTAATGTTTCTCTATGGAACATTTCTAGTCTTGAACTCATGTGCACTCACTCTTGTTATTGTTATTTAACCTTTTGTATTTTCCTTGTATTATTTTGTGGCCTCCTCACCTGAGGACGCTACAAGAAAAGCTGCGCAAACTCTGCTTTTTTTCAGAGTGAAGGCACCTTGTGAGTTTTATTTGTTAATTGTCTTTGAAATTGTTTCATGAATCACTCCCGCCATGGACACCACCACCTCTGGAGGCGTAATCAGCACAAGAACTGATGTATACCGGCTCAGTAGCTCCGATCTTCGCCAGGAGCTCAAGAGAAGAGATATTCAATTCCCCCCGACGCTCCTATGGCCGTGTTGCGGTCATTGCTGTCCGAGAACATTATTAGTAAGTCCAGCGATCCTTTTAATTTAGAACCTCGTGATGACGTTAGCCATCCTTCCCTTGAAGATAAGGAACAGGAAAAAATAGAAGCTGTAAGGATAGAGGGAGGTAGTGGGCTCCCGATCCCCCCTAGTGTTCCCGCCGCTAGTTTAGTGTTATCTAATTCACTTGCCAAAACTCAAAGTATTGTAGCTAGCGAGCGTGTAAAACTATGGCCGATTTGCGATGGGTTATCGTCCTCTGATTTATTTAACTTTCTGTTAGAGGTGGACAGGATTTGGAAATTGAGACTTATAGGAGATTTGGAGTTACTCACGCTATGCGTTGGCAAGACGTCAGGGTTTTTGGCGCATCTAATCACTGAATGCATCCAACTAGGTCTCCCCTGGGTTAGAGTGAAAAGTCGAATATTAGAGTCTCTAATATCTAAGAGAGAGAAGGATACTCTATGTAATCGAATGGTTCGGCGCTTCCAACTTCCACACGAACCCTTTAGATTATTTATTTTGGCCATTTCAGAGGCTATTGGGGTGTTAGATCTCAAAATGCCGGAGGAAGAGGTAGTTGAAATCATTCTGGAAAATGTGTCCCCCCTGACGAGAAGGCATTTTGTGTTTTTGAATAAGCCTTCTACCCTTTCTGAGCTTTACTCATTAGCTTCTTGTATTGAGGGTTCTCTGGTAGCCGAGAGGGAGTATTTGCACGAGTTCCCTACACAGGTGTCCCGTAACTTTAAACAGGAAAGGTCCCCCCCATTTTCAACTATAACCCGGCCTACTGAGGGAGCCAGTTCTAGTTCTGCTGTGAGGGAAGTAGGCGCGATAAGGGCAAGGAGACCTTTTGATATCACTCGCGTCCGATGTTACCGTTGCCGCCAATTAGGGCATCTTCAGAGGGATTGTAATGGGGGAAACGCGTAACGCGTGGTGTTAGCAAGGGGACCACCGCGCGTACGATTCCAAAACATTCTAGCCCCCTTCCCCCCATCATTAAGTTTTCTATCAGATCGGTGTCGGGCTCTGCCTTACTTGATACCGGCTCATGTGGTTCATTTATTAGTAATAATTTTGTGGATATCTTAAAGAAAAATGGGAAGATATCGGTGGAAAAAACTGGTATTAGGACCTTTGTTTTGGGTAATGGTAATCTCTTAAGAGTTAGCGAGAGAGTAGTCTTGTCCATAAAAATTATGGGGTTTTCGTGGAAGAGAAGCTTGTTTTGTGTTCCATTGCTTCCCTTTGACATTATTTTGGGGAACGACTTCCTGTGGGGAACTGGGGCCGTTATTAGTCTGGCGAGAAGGGATTTAAGTTTTGAGTTCTCACCCAGAGTTAGAATCCCCTTTTGTAAAGATTGTATTGTTCCTAGCTTATGTTCGTTCGGAATTGGGGAAGAAGCCATTAGGGAGCTGATTTCTAAATTTTCTGACGTCATTACTAGCAGGTGGGGTAGGTGTGAGGTCCTACCGTACGAAATTGTAATGACTGACAATATCCCCATAAGATCTGGTCCTTACTCGTGCGCTCCTCCCAAGATGAAAATCTTCCGGAAATTGATTGATGACTTGGAATCAAAAGGGGTAATACGCCCCTCTAACTCACCATTTGCTAGTCCCGCGTTCATCATACCCAAAAAAGGGGAGGGATATAGGTTAATTGTAGATTACAGGAAGGTCAATAAGAAAATCCTGTTCGACCCATACCCGATGCCGAGCATTGAGTCGGCATTCCAGCATCTCGGTAGAGCTAGAATATTTAGTCTGATTGACCTCAATGCGAGTTTTTTACAATGTGCCTTGACAGAATCGTCAAAAAAGTTTACCGCCTTTGTCACTCCCTGGAGACAATACGAATTTAATTGTGTTCCCCTTGGGTGTAGCATTGGGGGACAAGCCTTAAGTCGCGTATTAGATCTTGTTTTTTCTGACATTAAATTTGAGTATGTATTTAACTACTTGGATGACATATGTGTGTACAGCAATACTTTAGAGGAACATTTGGTGCATTTGGAGGAAGTTTTGACTAGGCTGCGGCGAGTAGGACTAACCGTGAATCCCGACAAGGTTACTTGGGCTAAACCCTCCATCAAATACCTGGGGTACGTCATTTCAGAGGGGAATCTTCTTATTGATCCCGAAAGGATCAGTCCCATTATTAATTTTGCTCCCCCCTCTAATCTTAAGGGAGTAATGCGTTTTGTGGGCATGTGCGCCTATTACGCCAGGTTTGTCCCGTCCTTCTCGGAGATTACTGCCCCCCTTAATGCCTTAAAAAGAAAAGGAGTGGCCTTTAGTTGGGGTGAAGAGCAGGCACGAGCTTTTAACCTGTTAAAGGAGAAGCTAATCTCTCCGGAGGTTTTGAGAATGCCGGATTTTTCTCTCCCCTTCCTCCTCCACGTAGACGCGTCTTCTGTGGCGCTTGGGGCTGTATTGTCTCAGAGGTCATCGGAGGGAGTCCGACCGGTAGCTTTTGCTAGTCGAACTCTCACCGATGCTGAGAGGCGATATAGCACCTATGAAAAGGAATGCCTTGCCTGCGTCACGGGCATTGAGCGTTTCGCTGACTACCTCGAACAGAGGGAGTTTGAGCTGTACACGGATAACCAGGCCCTTGCGTGGATGCTGAACCACCCCAAGCAACTAGGGAAAGTGGGGAGATGGGTGTGGAGGTTATCTAGGTTCAAGTTCTCCACTAATCATGTATCCGGTAAACATAACGTAGTAGCTGATGCCTTATCCCGCATGGCCGAGGAAAAGTGTCCCATTGGTTCTCTCGAGGTGGCTCCCGCCTCCTGCGTCATTAGATCCATTCCTGAATCCTTTGTGGCAATCGGGGATCACCAAAATAGTGATCCGTGGTGTATTGATATCATGAGTAAATTATCTAGAGGAGAAAAGGTAGGGTCATATTCTGTATTTAATGGGCTATTAGTTGTGACTAATTCGAAAGGGAAGAATAGGAAAGTGGTTGTACCGGGTGCGGTCAGACCAATGCTACTTAGATATTTTCATGATTCTGCCTTTGGTGGTCATCTTGGAGTTTAAAAAACCGTACGGAAAATTTCTAATGAGTTCTTTTGGCCAGGTTTATACAACGATGTAAAAGCGTGGGTTGGCAAGTGTGAGAGCTGTCAGAAAGCTAAACCAACCCAAAATTCCAGAGTTGGGTTTCATTCGGCCGGTGTTGCCCAACGTCCCTGGGATAAAGTCTTCATCGATTATATTGGGCCAATCACCCGTTCTACTCTTGGCAATTCATGTATTCTTATATTAGTTGACGCCTTTTCCAAGTTTGTAGTGCTCATTCCCTTGCGCAATATGAAGGCGACCACTACCGTTAACGCCCTCTGCAGACGAGTTTGGAATCTTTTTGGGGCACCTCGTGTCGTGGTTAGTGACAATGGGCCTTGTTTCCGTTCTCTTGGTTTTAAGAATATGTGCTTTAACTGGGGGATTAAGCACGTGACTACCAGCCCCTACCACCCGGGACCCAATCAGGTGGAAAGATTTAACCGCAATTTGGTAATAGCGCTTACTATTTATCACTGTGAGGCACAGCATAAGTGGGATCAGGATTTAGACTTCTTAAATTTAGCATTTAATTCTGCCTTCCATGAGTCCATAGGCTGTTCGCCAGCCTCTATCCTTCTTGGTCGGGAATTAAACCACCCCCTCTTAGCGATTTGGAACGTTGATTCGCTGTTAGAGAATTCCGATGATTCCTCCCATAAGGAGAGATGTCGGCGTGCCCTGGATCATCTAAAAAGGGCTCAAAAAAGGGTGGCTAACGCCTATAATAAGGGTAGACTCCCCGTCCCTTATATTGTAGGGGATTGTGTGTTATGTAAGGAATTCCCCTTGAGCTCCTCGGCAGATAGAAGATCGGCGAAGCTGTGCCAGAGGTGGAGTGGCCCATGGACCATTGATAAGTTTTTAACCCCCGTGACCGTCTATCTTAAGAGTGTGAAAGATGCGTCTATTTGTAGACGAGCTCATGTCAGTCATTTAAAGAAAGCCTGAGCCCAATTGTCCCTAGTGACATGGTGTGGTATAAATTAAAAAAAAAAAAAAAAAAAAAAAAAAAAAAATTGTAAATGTTTGTTAGTCCTTTGTGTCGACGATATCTTGATTTAGATTTGCAATACCAAATTCCCTGGGCCCAGGGCAAAGAACTTGAAAAGGTATTAAGAGGAATATTGGTGAAATGTGCCGGACACGTGTATGCTTGATCAAGAAGTATCTACGTGAAAGTGACGAGTGCGCGCCTAATGGACCAGTGCGCCATGTGACCATAGACTGGCTGCGGCATATGATGGCTAGTTTGTTAAAAACTTTATATATATATATATATATATATATATATATATATTTTTTTTGACGTTGGATATAGGTCCTATTAGTTAGGAGTGTAAATTTTTTTGGTCAGTTTACTGCTTATGTTTTTTGTTTGTTGTACAGCCCAGAGGAGTCCTGTCATCTCCTTCTTCTCCCTCCCCTTCCCTTGTCTTGGTGCGCATGCCTCGTGGGTAGATCCTGAAGAGGCGAGCGTGGTGTGGGAAAGACTATGGTGACGGCTCTCGAGTCAACGGTCGGCAGGAACAGTTTGGAGCTCCCACTGCTATTGTGTGCAGTAGAACGTCCCGGCGTAAAGAGCGGTGCCGAATCCCAGCGGCAGCCCAGGGCGGATCAACCCATCCGATCTACAAGGACTCGAAAAACAAAAAAAAATGATCTGATGCCAAGGATGAGAAAGATCATATACGATGGGGAAATCCTGGAGAACAACTTCCCGAGTACACCGTTGCTGCCCCATGGGATGTTCCAAAGGTCGAGTAGAAGAATGTGACAACCTTCTCCCTCCTCCCTGTCAACCCTGAAAGGGGGGGAGATTTGTAGCATCGGATGGTCAATAAAATACACAACTGCTATATCGATGGTTGAACCTTACCCCATTTGTCCGTGATTGGAGGCGACGTGGAAGAGCGACCTAACTTCTGCTATGCACACCTTCCTTCACCCGAGAGAAAAAGTATACTGACGGAGCGAATTGAACGGCGATTTAGCGAACACCACATGTGGGCTGGACATGCGCAGTTATAGTTATTCTCTTCTAGATTGCGCCAGAAAAGAACCACCGGTCTCCCGAGGCACGAAGAAATGCGCATAACATTGTTCCTTGATATTCTAGAATCTTTCCCCTCTTGCTTACCCTTCATGCCCCTCCTCTTTTGTTGTATCTGTATATATATTGGTGTCTGTCCCAATGTTCGAGACAATTGGGACAGTGCTGGTTTAGGACTAGTACAAGCTTCGGCTTTCTGCTTTTGAAAATGTAAGAACCCAAATTCAATCTCGGCTAATTTAACATCTTTTTTTATATATTTTCTTTATTATTTCAAAATTCCTTTTTGGCTTAATATTTTCAGTTATCTTAAAAAAATAAAATTTAAATAGAAGTCTGGCAATTAACTTGTAATGGCGTCTTGTCACCGGTTGAGGTGTAATGATTTATTTGTATTAATTACGGTGGAACTTTAAATTAATTATTGCTTCATATTGTGGTATTGGACTTATAAGCCTATGTTGTCTTTTTACAACGCGCCAGGGCGAATTGGGCGTAGTCACGATTTATAACTAATACAAATTGTTATGTTAGGGGAACTATTGACGTTTACTGTCATGTTTATATTAAATAGTCTTGTTGACATAATACTTAGTTTTCTTGGGGTTATTTTGCAACCTATTAATGTTTTCTTCTTGAGAAATATTTACCTTTTAGACTTGAGAGTCAATGTTGTCGCAATACAACACGCCAGCGCTGATTGAACCAAATCAGGATTAATAGGGTAAATAATTATTAGACCGATTGTATTGTCCATATTTACTATTATTATATTATATATATATATATAACCGTACATTCTTTGTTTACTTGTAAAGAAAATATTACTCTAATTGTAACTTTATTGTTGGCAGAATATCATTTCTGCCCAGACCCGTTATAACGGGCTAATTTTCAATGTTAAAGTCCAAAGCACTTGTACATAATGTACATATAATTGTTATAACAACAATAATTAGTACTTATTTGAATTGTTAAACTTCGGATTGTCCTATCCAAAATAAATATTGGTTCAACATGACTAATTCTTTTATTTTTAACTACGATATACCATCACATGTCCTAGGTTTTTTTGGTTGTTTAATGTAATGTATCTAATATTTTTCAGTGGTTAGGAAGGGTGACGCATTTTAAGGCTCTCTAGTGATAGACGACTCCCATATATTTTGATACTCTCAGTAACAGGTGGGAGTGGCGGGATTAGACGCGTAATGTTTCTCTATGGAACATTTCTAGTCTTGAACTCATGTGCACTCACTCTTGTTATTGTTATTTAACCTTTTGTATTTTCCTTGTATTATTTTGTGGCCTCCTCACCTGAGGACGCTACAGAATGTTATTATTCCTAAATAGTTTCCCAGCAGAAAATATAACAGATGGGTTAGGTTACCCCTGAAAATACAATTTCAATAGCAAGACGACATATGACTGGGGATGGGCTACCCATAGAAATATAGGTTACCAAACAACAAAGAAAATCAACAGTTCCTACAGAGCAATTGGATTAGAGTCAGATTTGCGAGCTTTGTGATTGGGCATTAGAGTTATATATTCCATTATAATCAGGAAGTCCCCGGTGTTGAATAGCACTCTCGTGTTGATAAAGACTTGTAAAGTCACAAATAACAAAAACGAACGGGAAATCCCGATCTGTACGTAACGCCAGAGCGCAATGCATCATGGGTTACTAGGAACGGGAAATAAGAGAAGATAAAGCTGAACGCTGATTGGCTTAAAAGTCCCTGGACATAATTCATCCATTTTATCGCCTCTGGTGTGTTCAAAAACGATCGCTTGTTGTGTATCCCGCTAATTTGGCTAATCAGCATTTCTCGCTGTGACAGATCCATTAACATAGTTTTATGAAAAAGGGGGGGGGGTTGTATGGTAGCAGCTATAGTCGGATTCAGATAGGGAAACACATTTTTTTTTACTGTTACAAAATTTACTAAAATAATTTTTATCTATTTATACGTCAAGTTATGTGATCAACTGTCACGTTTAATAGATAATATCAATCCCTATGAAATTATAATTATAATACAATAAGATGTTATCAATGTTGACTTTTCCTTTCTAAACGTTTCTTTCTAACAGAAACCTACTACAGAAGAAAATATACCTAAGTACAGACTAACAAAATTGTTTATAGTGTAATAATTTAACCTTAAAAAGATATTAATTAGTGTAGATGTAGGCCAACCTTTTGGTCTAGTAGTTATCATTCCTAACTACTATTCTAGAGGTCCCAGGTTCGATTCCCAATGGCAGTGGATTTAGTGACAAAAAAGGTGCTTGTCTTCCGGTGGGATGTAGGGGACGCGATAGAAAAGTCCAATGCGTTTTTTTTTTTCAGTTTTTACGTCAAAACTTTTTTTTTTTGCTAAAATAAATAAAATATTGCTCCAGTACAAACAGAGTTTTATTTTCTTCTCATAGTGATAATCAAAAGTTGTTGAATATCTGTCATGAGCATGGCGGCATTATCTAAAACAAACTTTTTAAATGAAGAGAAAAAGTTTGTCATTAAATTCCAGAACACCCTTGACAGGTATTCATGAAATTTTGAGGTCACCATGTGAAGAAATTTAAATTCAATATTTGTACTGGAGCAATATTTTATTTATTTTGGCAAAAAAAAAAGTTTTGTCCTAAAAGCTGCAAAAACACTGGCTTTTTCTCACGTGCCCTTCCATCTCAACTTAACTTAGCCCAACTAAAGACGATATTATTATTATTACTATAGGTATTTTACTCAAAGGTAAATTTCTTCCAATGGTTGCTATGGTCTGGTTAATTAGGCTTAAGTTAGAGCTAAGACTTCTACTGAACCCGCATAATAACCATAATTATCATCACACCATCTCAGCTGGGTGACGTAACCGCACCTACATGGTGGGGAGGCAACCTCTTAAGACGGTTACATTACCGCCAGAGCCAATAGAAGACCAGGAATGTCTAACCGACAAACCCTAATGGAAAATTAAAAAAAAAGTGCATATACAGTAGATGCTTTTACTAGTATTTAAATAATGTTTGGGCTAGTAATTTGTCAGCCTTAACTCTATCGTCTGTCTACTAGTTAAATCAGCTGAGTAGTTAGCACGCCTGACTCTGACACAGGGCTGCCCAGGGGATCCAGGGCCCCCCAGGTGAGTAAAGATTGTGGGTACAAAATAATGAGATGCAATTCTGTGCCATATATATTTTTATTAACTAAATATCTATATAAAAATAAATATGAAAATTCCCTTCCATCAATAAGCTAACCTTATTTTTATCTTAAAATTTTGAGCACCTTGAAAATAACTAGGGCTAAAAACTCAATCAAAAAACACATTACCGCCTATCGTAGTATTAGATGAGCTGAAATCCCGCCATGCCAAAATGTAGACAAAGGGTATCAACTTGCTATATATACTTTTTTAATAAATTGGTAAACTCATTTTCAACAGCGTTTTACGTCAAATATTGCAGTTCTGAGATCAAAATAAATGGTGAGAAACCTGAGATTTAGTATTTATTTAATATGGTCATATAACAAGATTTTGTAAAATTCCTCGATTTATTATAAACTTTACCAAAAACAAAGTTTTGAGTTCAGTGAGTGTTATTTTGATGGTCTTTGAGTTTAAAAACTACCGTACACGGGACAAATACATCTCCCCGTCCCCCCTCAGTTTAATAACTTGTTTCTAGTGACAAAATCTGAGATTATATTAAAATCTTGAGATCTATTGCAGGTTTCAAACAAAATGTAAGATTAAGGAATAGTTCGCTAAGTGCGAAAGGTATTTTGACTTTCAGTTTGTCATATTCATTCCTAAAAGGGTTTTCCATTATCACTCTGCGTAAATGCGGATACACTTCCTCTAAATTTAACTTTTCATGCCTAACAAGTAAGTGTAATTATTACATATGCATAATCCGAACCCGAACAGGTAGTAAGACATGGTTCCACAAAAAAAAAAAAAAACACATACCACTACATTAATCGTGGCACTCAAAACTGTTACTTGTTCAAATGAAACATGGTGCGCCGCACAGACTTCTCTTTTTTTATATTAAAATATATACATTTAAATAAAACTAGTAATATTTGTGGAAAGAAATAATATACATTGATGCAGAAACATTCCACCAAATAGTGTTAATTAAATAATATACACTGTTATAGAAATATGAGATAAAAGGAACATCTCTAGCCCAAAAAAAAACACAATCAATTTCTATTTTTTAAATAAAAGATTTCTTGGTAGTACTACAACTTTACACTAAAAGTTATTTCATATCTCAAATAGTTGCGGAGATCCGATCAAAATAGAAGATTTCTGCTTATGTAAAGCACTCTTAAAGTATTTTTCATGGGAAAATGAGAGTTTAAATTTTGTTTGTAATGTTAAACAAAGCCTAGATAACAAATTTAATCAAAATCATTATTATTATTAATAGGTGTTCTGTCTTACGGTAGGTCCATTCCTTTTGTAAGTGAACTTTTCCCCCAATGCGCCCTGTCCTCTTCCTCTTTCTCCTCCTTGAGCTCCAGAATTTTCTTCTTTACTTCAAGTCAGCTAATGTTTGAAGATTTCCTTCTATCACGTCGTGCAGAAGACATTTCCTCCTAAGGATGTGTTCGATCCAGTTTGCTTTACACCGAAGAATCACATCTAAAATGGTTCTCTTCTCACCCACTCTTATTAGGACTTGTTCATTTGTCACCTTGACTTCTCACCTGATCTTCCCAAGTTTTCGACAGCATCACATTTAAAAGCCCTCCAAGTTTCTGCTCCATACAGTGCGATGCTCCAAATGTAGTATTTCATCAGTTTCTTCCTCAGTTCCAAACTCAACTTGTTGGTCAGCAGTAACCTCTTTTTGTTAAAAGCTTCCTTGCTCCTGACGATCCTCGACTTAGTTTCCTTGATGCTGTAGTCATCCTTTGTCAGCAGACTTCCCAGGTACTTGAACTGCTCTGTGTTGTCCGTCGTTAAGCTGATTTTTGACCAAATCTATTCTTTTCTATTTTTGCCCATCTACTCTTAATTTTAGGGTTAAATATCTAATTCCAAAAGCACCTCATGGGGGAACCTTATGAAAAGCCTTGATACCAAGTCTTAGTCCGGTTGGTAAAATGGTTTCACCTTTAGACCGAGATGCAAAGAGACAGATGGCATCGCGAAGACAATTTTTTTCTCTTTCAGAGTGTCATAAAACGTTGACATTTAATAAAACCTCGAGTTCGATTGTTTTCATTATCACAATATTTCTTCTACGAGGGGTCAAGTGAAAGTAAAAATAATAATTTCTTAGTAAAAAAAATACTAGAGTTCAAAATTACAAAGAAAGTAACATGTTCGTCGACATAAAAAAATAGATAGAAACATGTGTTTTCAGATTGTTTAGAAACAATCTTGGGGAATATTTTTATTTGAAAAAAAAAGCCCTTCAAAAAACAACATACTTCAAATCCTGGAATAGCAAGTTCTATTTCAACGCGGTATGTATATAACTTAATCTTTGTAAGTTTATTTGGAGAAATTTTATATTTTTATATCGACTATTGCGTGTCCACTGTGATCATGTTTAGACGCCTCTAGTAATGTGTTCTATTTGAAATTTCCATTTGATATTTTTGTTTCGAATGAATTATAAATATTATTAAGAGTAAAATGTTTTAGTATCATGTTTTTCATTCGTCGTTTGTATTTTTATAATTCAAATAGCGCTATTAGTAAGCCTTATAGCTTGGAGGTGAAACGGTATTCATTTTAAACGAAACGATATTTTCATGTATCAACGCATTTTAAAACAGAATTAATATTTTCAAATATGGTCATATCAAATATTGATTTGTATTCCCTCTCGACTATCACATATTTTTATTTAATAAAGTATGATATATCCAGTGTAAAATTAATAACTTATTTCTCAAAAGTTTTGATAAATTAGAGACGAATTTTGAGGGACCAAACCACAAATAAAAAAAAAATTATTGAGTAAGAAAGATAAAGTCTTATCGCGATATCTTATCACCCACGCTGTTGACCGTGTGGTCTAAGGCGTTAAATTCGCATTCAACCTGATAACCTTTAGCTGGGAAGTCGGGATTTGAATCTCGGCTTGAAGCACTCGTGGTGGTTTTTCAATTATCATGTATCTATGTAGATTCCTCACCCTATTTCTACGCTTATTCAGGTTCACTTTCTCTAAAAAAAATACCTACCTAATCCCTAAGCCTTAGATTATGGCTGTAATAATTATTGTGTTAAAGGTAAAATTAAAACCTTAATGTATTGTTTTAAATTTCTTATAACTTCCCATCTGTCACAAAAACATAGTATTTTCTTCGAGTAGTTAGCATAAAGTGGTAAATCCAAGGAGGTTCATTATCTTATAGTTGGCTACGTCGTTAGAAATTTAAATTTTTTACAATGCTAAAATGTTGTAATAGTTTTATACAATTTTGTACCACAAATAAAAAGTTTTGTACCGCTCCCTACCCTTATTTAGAGTGATTAGCATTAAGTGTGCTTCCGGATGCCAGGTATTAAAATATATTCGTTAATTCAATCAGTTTCAGAGGTTCGCTTGATAAACACCGAGTTAGAAGAATATTTTTGTTTTGTTACAAGGAAGAAGTACATTCCTTTATTAAATGTATAACCCATTAAATGTGATAAAATATTAATTAGTGGTAAATTATGTGAATGTGAATGTCAATGTCAATATCGCTATTTTTAATTTTTAAAATATTGAGAAAAGTTATAGAATATATTACTTTTCCTTGAAAAATACTATATTATAGCATGATTGGGACTAAAGAACGGGTACAAACAATCGGCATTAATGTACGGTAGTCGACAAATTGGTTAATCTGATCAGACCTATCAAAGTGTTATTTGGTGTGTTAGTTTGTAATTTATTACGAAATAATATGTAAAATAACGTCAATATTACTCGCATCGGTGGCTACATGGTCTAAGGCTCTACTCTAGCAACAGATTAGACTGCCGAAGATGGGAAGATCGGAGTTCAATCCGGTCGAGTGTATTGAGGGTGTGTTTTTCTAAAGGTTTTCACTCTCCCTCCACGCAAATGTGGGTACACGCCTCTAAATATAACCCTTCTCATACCTAGCACATTTGTTTAGTTAGTATATAGGTGTACAGTCCGAAAGCGGCGCTAAGAAAAGTGTCAATATTTGATTGGTAAATGTGAGTCTATAGCTGAATAAATGATAACGCAGTTTTCTGAAGAGAGAAAAAAAACCAGTTCAATATAAGAGTATCTCTCAGTTTATTTGAACTTGGCTGTACTGTCTGTGCAGTGAAAACCAGTTCAATATAAGAGTATCTCTCAGTTTATTTGAACTTGGCTGTACTGTCTGTGCAGTGAACACCAGTTCAATATAAGAGTATCTCTCAGTTTATTTGAACTTGGCTGTACTGTCTGTGCAGTGAAAACCAGTTCAATATAAGAGTATCTCTCAGTTTATTTGAACTTGGCTGTACTGTCTGTGCAGTGAAAACCAGTTCAATATAAGAGTATCTCTCAGTTTATTTGAACTTGGCTGTACTGTCTGTGCAGTGAACACCAGTTCAATATAAGAGTATCTCTCAGTTTATTTGAACTTGGCTGTACTGTCTGTGCAGTGAAAACAGTTCAATATAAGAGTATCTCTCGGTTTATTTGAACTTGGCTGTACTGTCTGTGCAGTGAAAAACCAGTTCAATATAAGAGTATCTCTCAGTTTATTTGAACTTGGCTGTACTGTCTGTGCAGTGAAAACCTAAGTGCGCAAAGTCGGTAAATCTGGTGGTGAACAATAAATACTTGTGAGAGGTGATGGTTTGATACCGACTGTTACGCCCGACAAAACACAGTCTCGCTTCAAACTACACCACATGGTTCCCCAACAACCCTCCCGGATTGAATCATGTGTGTGCAAATTACACATTCACAGATCAAGAGCATCGAGCAAAAAAATATCTTTCAATCGGTAGGCAGGCAATGAAAATCAAATGATTCTACGAAAAATGTTTTTCCGACTACGGCGGACAATTCTAGAGACTGTTGTTGAGAAATTGAGCTTCAGACAATGTCGGACCACCTTGGAGGCTTTGGTTTGAGTACCAATGAGTGTTTCTATTAGTACGTTTAACACCATGGCTATTAACGTTCTACCCGCATCGGTGAGAGCGCGAACTAAACGGGAAACTTGTCTAGTATGGTTTGTTGTTGACAAGGAGGTCGAGCTTTGAGTCCCTGCTGTGTGCACTGAGGGGGATTTTAACTAATGGTTTTCCACTTTAACTCTACGCAAATGCGGCTACAAACTCTACCTTTCTCATCTTCATTCATCATCATCATCAACATCATCAACTGTTTCCAGCCTGTGGCCGGGCCACTTTAGTAAAATGCTTCCATCTTCCTCTATCCTTCCACCATTCTTCCTCCTTTAATTGCTTCCATTCTTCTCCTCTAAAATGCACAATTTCTGTTATCCACTTTTCCCATCTATTTCTTGGCATCCCTTGCGGTATTTTACTTCATCTCTAACATTCTTTTTAGCATCCTCTCCTTTTCCATCCTCATTACATGCCCATACCATCTCAGTCTTACTTCCTCTACTATCTCATGTACTCCCTGTACCCCCACTCTTTCCCAGTTAACTTCATTCCTAATCCTGTTTCTCCTCGTGATAGCTAACATGCTCCTCACAAACTTCACTCCCATTACCTTTGCTTTCCTAGTCTCTCTTACATTCAATGTCCCTGTTTCTGCTGCATGTGTGACAAAGGGAACAAAGTATACGACCTGCACAACACTTTATTACACTTCAAGGGCACTTCTCTCTCTCCTTAGAAGGTATTTTACACTCCATTAATTTAGTTTAAATTCTGATTGTACATATAGGTAGTAATACACGGTGCAATAAAAAATCCAATGATTTATTCTAAGAGGTTAGAATTGAGTGGGTAGCTTATGCCAGTCAAACCACGATTATGATTGTCATTATAATAATTATTACTATAGGTTTTGATACAGGAGACGCCAAAAGTCGTGAAGGAATTTTAAACGCTGAAAACTTATATATTATGTTCCCGGTTTGTTTAACGTTAACATTTGGCCTATACAAAATGTATTTAGAATGGTGAAGTGGCCATTTCGCCAGCGGTCACATGTTGTTGAGCCGTACTTAGGAAACAATTGCTCTATTATTGAAGCTCAAAGAGCATACCGTTGTGAAAACAATGAAAACGTCATCCCTTCAAAGCGCTGTGTAACAGAATTTCGGAGAAATGTTGAGGTGAAGAAGAGAAGTAGAACAGGCAGCAACGAACGACAACGAAGGAAAACATAGAAACAGTGTTCCAAGAGTACTCGGAAGGTACACAAGAATCTGAAAAAGTAATTGCTGAAACATCCTTGAGACCCATTTTTAGGAAGCATCAGGCTGTCATCCGTACAGGATTCAGTTTTTTTTTTTCAGAAACTTCTGCCGCACGACTATGAAACACGATTTCAGTTTTCTAGACCAGAGGTTCCCAATTTTTTTTTGCCACGGAACCCTAATTGATCATACTTTTTTTGGCGGAACCCCATTTTGATAATAACAAAAGTACCTTGTAGTGTAGTTTGAATATTTTCATGTTTGACATGAAAAGAAAGAATAATTATAAATAAAAAATAATTATTATAAGTATTATAAAACATTTATCGTACAAAAAAGTAACTATTTAATGTGAAGAATGAAATTTTTTCACATATTTACTTATAATAGCACTAAAATTAGGCTTAATGTCTGACAATTGAACGCGAAGATCTGAACTCGGAACCCCTTTGACCCTTCCACGGAACCCCAGGGTTCCGCGGAACACCTTTTGGGAAACGCTGGGTTAGACATTTTGTGAATACGTTTTACGAGGTGACCAACATTTTTTAGGCTGATGACATCGTATGAGGCAAATTTTAACCTAGGAGGGTTTGTTAATAAACCAAGCTCTTGAATGTGGGCAACCGGAAATAACAATTAAATTTAGGCCAATGCACTCGCAGCACGTGGCTGTACGGTGTGGAATTATGTACAGTACATGAGAGTTGTAGGTCCTTGCTTATTTTTTAATGCCAAGATAAATTATATAGTCCACTCGCTTTGCTCGTTGTGAGCTCCTCCCTCAAACCCCCAGTGAGTTTTCTTTGCAAGTGGATGTAAACTAATGTAATTCCAGCGTTGTTTTGAACGTAACAACTTAAATTTACCGGTATTGTATTGTATATACCGTAACGACTTTAAAGTTGCTCCACCATTTTGAATTTTTTTGGGGGTTTAAAAATTAACATTATTACATCTTTTGGAATTTTCCCGGTAGTTACAGGCTAGAATCTAGAAGTGTGCCAAATTTCAAGTTTCTAGCTCATCTGGAAGTGGTTAAACATTAATGTCAGTGAGTGGGTGAGTCATCCATGTGGATTTATAGTAGTATAATTTGTCATTGGAGTGGGGTAACTGACAGCTAGCAAAATGTACAAGATCCACTCTTATTGTACCCATTTGCCAAACCATATGATCAGTAAGATCATTATTGTATTGATTTGTTAACCCTTTTATTTATCGAAACTTTCACGAAAAATATTGGTTTTTAATTTTGTTTTACTTTTAACGGTATTTACATCTTCTGCTAGCTGTTAGTTGCCACCACTCCTGTGACGAATGGACTCTAGTGACTAAATTTTCGAGACCATTTCTGCAAGCAATAAATAACCAACTTCTTAGGATAATAATTGTATCTATATTAATAAAATTAATAGTTTGTTTGTCGGTCATGAACATTGTGTGATATATTCCACAAGGAAAGGTCTGAAAAAAACAGCCCCTGTGCACGAGCATTTGTGCATCAAAGCTGGAATTTTAAAATTGTTACTAGATTTTTTAATGAATTAAATTTTGGGTCGTAAGCACAAAAAAAAAAAACCGGCAACGGAGGGATTTAAGGGATTAACATTAAAGTTACCTTACACGTACAATCAATAAACCCGAACAACGCCGGGTATTTAAACTAGTTAATAATAAGAAGAAAAGAGAATAGTTTTAATATATGTGCTAAGTGAAGAAAGTGTCTTCAGCTCTAGTGAGAGGACGGAGTTTTTCGGCCACCCTGTATTGGGCCGGGTGGTATGAAACAATAATCCTGATTGAGTGCGGGTTTATCGGGTGGCCACGGGTTTATCACCCCAGCCACCAGGAGCATCAGAGGGGGGTGTAGCGACAGGAACTAAGCTGACCACCAGACCTAAAGCCAAGCGCAAGGGACGCGACTGTTCGGCCAGGGGTCGGGAGGGAGTGTTGATGTTACAACCCCCCTCCTCTCCAACAATCACGGGGGAGGGATACTTGGGATAACACAGAGTAGTTCTCGAAATGAGAATAATTGTGGACGCACCCTGGTCACCTCCGCACCGAGACAGTGCACGCAACTGGGATTTGAACCCTCATCTCTCTATCTCTGGCAGCCTGGTCTATTGCGAGAGTGACGCCTTAGACCATGCGGCCGCCGAAGGAGGTTATAATGAAGTTAATTTGTAAGCTGTGTACCGTACTGATACAAAGTCTGTTTATATAGATCTAAACATTTTTTTAAATATAAATACCAGCAGCAAGTAGGAAGTGAAGACTCTTTTCCTCCTTCCTCTATGGCGTCTACACCCCCTCCTCCTCCTCTTTAACAGTGTTTGATACGTCGAGGGTGGGAGAGGGTGGCGCGCACTGTAATTCCGGCCGTATGCGCAGTAATTTCTCCCGTTTCGGCGTAACGGCGCGTTGAGTTTTTATTTTTCTTATTGCTTTTAAAGTGTCGATACTGAAACATATTTGTTACACTTTTTTCTTTTTTTTTTACTTCAGCGGATTAATATTTTGTATTTTGTTTAATTTGTGTCACGTGATTTGTTACAGATATTAACGAAACAAATACTGGGGGATTGACATTTTAGTTTTTGGATTGCGTAGAGTTTTGTGTAGAAAATTACAAAATATGTTTTATATATATATATATATATATATATATATATATATATATAGCTAAATCACATGGTACTAAACCATCTGAACAAATACAAAATAATATATTTTGTGATTTTCGACATATATTTTCGATATATATAGCTAAATCCCATGGTATGTATAGCTAAATCACATTATTTATATATATAAAGAAATAGAGAGGTATAATCGAGAATCTTTTGTACTACACAATAATATGTAGCACACGGTTGTCTAGTAGAATAGACTCTCGATTATCCGGCTCAATGAAAGGATGCTGTACGGATGCTCTAAATTCTAAAAGTACAAATGGTTCTATTTAATGGTAACTGAAGTACTTCATCCCAAATTAATATTTAACTTCTTAACAAACTGGTTAATTTATAAATAAAGTTCATGATGTTTGTTAGACAACAAGCTTAACGGCCACACATTGTAATCTGGTCAACAGCCGAAAAATGAAAATTAAAAATAAATTGTAAAAAATTGCACAAATAAATAATCTGCAAACATGTTAACCCACGAACAAATAATTGAGAGTGTACTGAATATGCGAAGTTAGTATTCTCAACTTTAACTTTTATTAGGAATTCAAGTTGGGGTTTAGTTTAAACTGTTAGGGACAATTGACACTTACTTAAAAGAACCCTAAAAACGCACCCTAAAAAAACCAAAAGCCAAGCTCTATATTTTCGGCGCTGCCAATCTTCTTGTGTTGGTGGTGAATTTACAGTATAGTGTCTTGTTGAAGCACCTTAACAATAAAATTATGGTTGGGTGGCCTGGCGGTCTAGGGGTAAGGTGTCAGACTTCTTTGCTCGGGGTCCGGGGTTCAATCCTTGGTCCCGGCACAGATTTATCTGATTGCCAAACCCTTCCTTCACCTCTGACAAGACGTGTATTAATCACAACTTGTGAATGTGTGGAATGCCAGGCCTATCACCGTGGTTCGGATACTACGTTAAACTGTAGGTCCTCCATTTCATCTCACAATCACCCTACCATTGCACATTAGTGTATGTGCGTATAGCCCGAACGGGTAGTAAGACGTGGTGCTAATAATAATAATAATAATAATAATAATAATAATAATAATAATAATAATATAAAAAAAATTACCCGCCTCGGTGGTGTAGTTGGCTAATGCGCTAGTCGTGTTGAGCTCGACCGCCGAGGACAGGGAGATCGAGGTTCGAATCTCGGTCGGGTGAACTGGGGGGGGGGGGGGTTCCTAAATGGTTTTCCACTCTTCCTCCACGCAAATGCGGGTTCACTTCCTCTAAATCCCACCCTCCCAATTCCTAATCCATTAGAGTAATTAGTACTTAAGTGTATAACCCGAACGGGTAGTAAGACGCGGTGCTAATAATAATAAAATTACTATACCATGTTATGTTGTGAGCTCGCCCTGACACTCGACCCTCTACATGGCATGTGGTGAACTTTTAACCAAACAGTCAACACTTCATGAGACCCACTTCGGTGGTCGCATGGTCTAAGGCGCTACTCTCACACTAGACTAGATTGCCGATGACAAGGAGATCGTTCGATCCCGGTCGGGTGTACTGAGGGTGATTTTCTCTAAATGTTTAACCCTTTCTCTCTTCACTCAAATGCAGGTACACTCCCTCTAGATTCAACCTTCCTCATCTCTAACCCAATAGTGTAAATAAGTCAATAAGCGTGTACACCGAATGGGTAGTAAGACGCGCGGTGCGTTTACACGTTTTAAAATTAATGTTAGATAACGGTTTACTTTATGGTTTAGGAATGAAAAAGTAGGGGCAATAAATGAGTCCGCATTAGCGTGGAGGAAGGATGAGAAAATCACGGTTCTCAATCACATGTGGAAAAAAAAAAAACCATCCCCACTGCGCCTTAGAGATCGACTTGAAACTCAACATCTCTTTTACCGGAAACCCAGACTATTGCGCCTTAGACAAGGTGATCACCGGTACGGGTCTGTGCTTGTGATGCAGTATGATTGCTCTCTGGAGTTGAATCGTACCAGACTGCTAACCTATCAAATGCACCGCCTGTCTGCCACAGACTCGTTCAATATATTGTGATCAATAATTACAAGGTGAACAACAGAGATGTTTTTTTGTTTATTTTTTAGCAACACGTCTTACTACCCGTCTGGGTTATAACGCTTATATAATAATTACGCTAGTTGTTTTAGGTGATGAGAGTTATATTGAGATGAAATGTACCCGCATTTGCGTGGAAATAGAGTGGGGAGGGTGTGGACCATTAAGGAAAAAACCATCCTCGGTAGACCCAACCGGTATTCGAACTCTGATCTCTCCATTATCAGAATGTACACATAAAAAAGATAACGCACAAATATTTTTGGTGGAACAGATCGCCGTCGAGAGGAAAACGACTTAGAGACGTTAAAGGTTAGCCGTTAAATTTTAACTGGCAGCGCCTTAGTAACTTATTTTATGATCGCATCCGACTTCACGCCCTTTGGGGTAGTTTTATAGCCTGAATTGACAACGGTGGCAAAAAAAAAAGTTATATTATTTAAATATACCTTTTGTAGCTACGTGTTTTGTTTCATTACGTGCATATCACCCTACTACAGTAGCCCCATGGCTTCTTTGGTGCTGACTGACAGTTGACGGCTTTAAAAAGTTACTAGACCAAATTATGTATCCCTACGCCGAACCATATGATCTGCAAAAAACATATGTTTAGCAGCTGTCACTTCTGACAGTCAGCTGTGAACTGTCAGTCAGCACCAAAGAAGCCATGAGGCTACTGTACCTAACCAGTTTAGCAGCATATTTATACTAATTATATAAGGGATGAGTAAGGTATAATTTGGACTAAATGTACCCGCATTTTTTGTGGAGGGAAGCAATACAACATTTGGGGGGAAGGGGAGACCTCAATACATACGGTGGTGTCATAAAACCAAAATGATACTGATACCTTGATCGTCGTGGTCACCGGTGCATGAATGCTCGCTGCTAGTTCATTCATTAATTCATTCATTGTCATGTTGCAAAAATATATGTTGAACGAAAATAAATTTGTTTATTCGTTCGTGTATTTTTATTACTTGCCAAATAAGTTCTTAGTTTAAAAAAATGCACTTTCTTATTTCGCATAAAAAAGAAAAGAGAATATCGATCTTGCTAGCGGGCTCGGTCAATATTTTCAGGATTGTGAGTTTAAAGACTTTGTTTTTTTTTAGCAATGCGTCCTACTACCTGTTCAGGTTAGACGCACATGTACTAATTACCATAATGAGTTAGGGATAATAAAGGTAGAATTAAAGGAAATGTACCCACATTTGGTTGGAATGAGAGTGGAAAACCATCCTCAATGCACCCGACCGAGATTCGAACCCCGATCTCCCTGTCATAGGCAGTCTGGTATATTGCGAGTGAGATGCCTTAGACCATGCAGCCACTGGAACCGGTATATAGACTAATTTATTTGTTTTAGAGAATCCAAGTTGCACTACCTGGTTAAGGAAAGATGATTTTAATCTGTCTTGTACAATTATTAATTTTGACCCATTTTCTTGGAGTTTTTCTCAAGTCTTTTCCAAAAACTAAGTGATACTATCATCTGGAATTGCATTTTAGTTAACTCCAAAATACTTGTACTTAGCCCGCTTTCGCTCTAAGTGAATATCAAGAAATGTAGACTCCACCTAGATTCAAACCAATAAAAAATTATGTGAACTAATTTAATGCTAGTTTTAAGATCTTAACCATTTTATTGCACTAACATTTACCCACTACCCAGTCATATTTTTTTAGTTCGCATCTTATGAATCATTAGGGGATATACCCATTTAATTAGACTAATGGAGTAAGGTTGAGGAAGGCATATCTCAAAGGAAATGTGCCCGAATTTGCGTGGGTAAATTGTGGGAAACCATTAAGGAAAAACCACCCTCAGTCCACCCGGTTGGGATTCTAACCCAAAATCTCCTCGACACTGTCAATTCTAGCCTAGACGAGAACGACGCCTTTATCCGCGAGCCCACAGGTACCGAGGTTATAGTCAAATGCGTCAGAAGTTCCCCCATGGCTCAACGACAGTTCCCCATGAATCACACGACTTGATGCGCATCATACGGGGAAGTCCCCTGTGAGTGATGAATGACAAGTGATCCGGTGCGATAAAGTTTCGAGTTGATCCCTCTGGAACAACTTAACATCGCGTGACAGCTGTCAAAACGAACCTTTCTGGCAGAGCTGTCATACATGACCGCGCCGATGACTGTTCACGAACTCACCACCAGCGTCATCGTAACTCCATTGTACTCAGAGAAAGCTCCATTAACCTGTAGTACCACTTTTGAATTTTGAACTTTTTTTTATGCCAAAGTTTTGTACTAGTTTTGTACCGTTTTGTACCACAAAGAAAAAGTTTTGTACCCGTACCCGTTTTGAGTAATTAGCATATCAAAGTGGTGACTCCAGGTTAATGCTGTTGTACCACTTTTGAATTTTTAACTTTTTTTGATGCCAAAGTTTTGTACTACTTTTGTACCATTTTGTACCACAAAGAAAAAGTTTTGTACCCGTACCCGTTTTGAGTAATTAGCATATCAATGTGGTGACTCCAGGTTAATGCTGTTGTACCCCTTTTGAATTTTGAACTTTTTTTGATGCCAAAGTTTTGTACTAGTTTTGTACCGTTTTGTACCTGAAACAAAAAGTTTTGTACCCGTACCCGTTTTGAGAAATTAGCATACCCAAGTGGTGACTCCAGGTTAATGCTGTTGTACCACTTTTGAATTTTGAACTTTTTTTGATGCCAAAGTTTTGTACTAGTTTTGTACCGTTTTGTACCACAAAGAAAAAGTTTTGTACCCGTACCCGTTTTGAGTAATTAGCATATCAAAGTGGTGACTCCAGGTTAATGCTGTTGTACCACTTTTGAATTTTGAACTTTTTTTTTATGCCAAAGTTTTGTACTAGTTTTGTACCGTTTTGTACCACAAAGAAAAAGTTTTGTACCCGTACCCGTTTTGAGTAATTAGCATATCAAAGTGGTGACTCCAGGTTAATGCTGTTGTACCACTTTTGAATTTTGAACTTTTTTTGATGCCAAGGTTTTGTACTAGTTTTGTACCGTTTTGTACCACAAAGAAAAAGTTTTGTACCCGTACCCGTTTTGAGTAATTAGCATATCAAAGTGGTGACTCCAGGTTAATGCTGTTGTACCACTTTTGAATTTTGAACTTTTTTTGATGCCAAAGTTTTGTACTCGTTTTGTACCGTTTTGTACCACAAAGAAAAAGTTTTGTACCCGTACCCGTTTTGAGTAATTAGCATACCCAAGTGGTGACTCCAGGTTAATGCTGTTGTACCACTTTTGATTTTTGATCTTTTTTTGATGCCAAGGTTTTGTACTAGTTTTGTACCGCTTTGTACCACAAAGAAAAAGTTTTGTACCCGTACCCGTTTTGAGTAATTAGCATACCCAAGTGGTGACTCCAGGTTAATGCTGTTGTATCACTTTTTATTTTTGAAATTTTTTTGATGCCAAAGTTTTGTACTAGTTTTTACCGTTTGTACTACAAAGAAAAAGTTTTGTACCCGTACCCGTTTTGAGTAATTAGCATATCAAAGTGGTGACTCCAGGTTAATGCTGTTGTACCACTTTTGAATTTTGAACTTTTTTTGATGCCAAAGTTTTGTACTAGTTTTGTACCGTTTTGTACCTCAAACAAAAAGTTTTGTACCCGTACCCGTTTTGAGAAATTAGCATACCCAAGTGGTGACTCCAGGTTAATGCTGTTGTAACACTTTTGAATTTTGAACTTTTTTTGATGCCAAAGTTTTGTACTAGTTTTGTACCGTTTTGTACGTCAAACAAAAAGTTTTGTATCCGTACCCGCTTTGAGTAATTAGCATACCCAAGTGGTGACTCCAGGTTAATGCTGTTTTACCACTTTTGAGTTTTGACATTTTTTTTATGCCAAAGTTTTGTACTAGTTTTTACCGTTTGTACCACAAAGAAAAAGTTTTGTACCCGTACCCGTTTTGAGAAATTAGCAAACCCAAGTGGTGACTCCAGGTTAATGCTGTTGTACCACATTTGAATTTTGAACTTTTTTTGATGCCGAAGTTTTGTACTACTTTTTTACCGTCCCGATAAGAAGGGGTTTTGCGAAATGTAATCCCAAAAAGTGTTCGACGGTGGTAGGAACATTTTGATTGTCAAAATAGTTGTATAAATGAGCTGGAAAGATAAAATTCGGCAGGAAGCTATAGGTACTGTCTCATTTAACAAAAAAAAAAAAACATAAACAGAGATAATTTCAAAATGGAGCTCCAAGAAATAAGGAGGGTGATGTGGCTGGAGACTATAATTATTTTATTATAGATTAGGTAGAATTTTTTTTTGTAAACATATAGATATACAACTCCATACAAACAAATACATCTTGAAATATGATATGTATAAGAGTGATTTGTATAAAATGATGTTAGAGATTTCATAATTTTCAAAACTAATAGAAATAACTACCTATTAGTGTGTAATCAAATTTAGATTCCGCAGGCAGTTAAAGGGACCAAACCATATATTTATTGAAGTTTAAAAATGTATATTCTTAAAAGGGTTTCTGTGAAATAAGGGAAAGGGAATAAGGAGTTTTTCCAAAATGAAAAAAACTTTTAAGTATAGTAAATAATTTAAATTTGATCTATAGTTAGAAGAACAACTCCAGATAACCAAATAAGTTTTAATTTTAAATTTCTAATCGTAGTTGTAAAATGAAGAGGGGCAGGGATTTATAATTTCCCAAAAATAATTAAAACAACTACTTCTCGGTGTGCAAGGAAACAGAAATTCAGAGATAAGGTAAAGGGACTCTTCGAATAACCGTGATAGCCTAATCATTTTAAAATTCAAGTGTGAACCTGAAAATATATGAAAAGGGGTGAGGGGTGGGGGTTGATGTATAAAAATATTTTTAGGTGTGGTAGAAAATTTAAATTTGACCAGCAGGTGGAAGGACTCCTCCAGATAAGAAAATAAAATCTTAAAATTCGACATTTCTAAGTGGATGTTGAGTGTTGAGAAAATAATGAAGGGGTGGGGTTTAAAATTTCCAAAACTAATTTAAACAATTTTCTTTTTTTAGAACCGCATCTTACTATCCATTCGGGTTATACGCTTATATACTAACTACTAACTACGCTAATATGAAAGGGATGATGAAGGTTGAATTTAGAGGAAGTGCACCTATATTTGCGTGGAGTGAGATTGGAAATCTATTTAGGAAATATAAAACCTCCTCAGTTCACCCGATCTGGTTTGAGCCACGATCTCCCCGTCCTCAGTAGGACAGTCCAACACAAGAGTGACGCGTTAGACAACCGCTGAAGCACGTTTGAAACAACTACTTTTCTGTGTGGTAGAGAACTGAAACTTTGAAAGCAGGTATAGGTACCACTCAAAAGTAAGGTAAAAATTAGTTTATTTTAATAAATAAAGACCTTTTAGGGGCGATAGAAAATTTTAATTTACCGGAAATATACAGGGAACACTCCAAAAAACTAAATTAGGGTTTAATATTTTATCTATTTAAGTGGCGGCAGGTGAAATTGGGAATCTCGAAATTTACAAAACTAAAACTATAAACGACTCATCGGTGTGATAGAAGACAAAGGAACCAACATGGTAAAAAATAGACATTTCACATGTAACTAGAAAGTTTGAAATATATTTTTAGTTTTAAAATCAAGATCTGGTTTTAAGGAGAGCTAAGAATTTCACAAACTAATAGTAAGAAAATAATAATAATTACAGTAGAAAATGTAAATACTTTCAATTAGTTAGGACGATCACCCCCAAAAATCAAAAATAAATATTTAAGATTTTGTGATTTCAAAACTGGTTTCAGTAAATGGGGAGCTCAAAATTTTTGAAACTAATAAAAAAACTTGGTATGGTATAAAATTTAATTCCAGCATGTAAGTAAATAGATCAACTCGAATAAACGAATTATGTCTGAATAATGTGACCTACCCCCATCATTATCCCACACAAATAACACACAGATGTAAGAAAAGAGAGCTATAAATGTATTTCACAATTAACATAATACAGCTCAATGAGGGAGAGGATCTTAAGAGCTAATGCGCTAAACCAGAACATAAGCCAGATGGGCAACAAGACACAAGGGTTACCACCAAGGTCAGATGGGCACTAAAACAATAACAAATGACAGAAGGTCCCTTATTTATTTTAGCGTGCCAAAATTGGCATCATCAGAGGATGACAATAACTCTAATAAATTGGTCCCCTAACTCACAATAATAAATACCTCTCATAACAATGACAAAGAGCCAGCACATCCCCTAAAGTAAGACTTAGGCGAGAAAAGATCACCAATACTTAACTTTAAATAATGGTGGAGCTATATAAATAATACTTGACAAAATATAAAGTTCAAAAGTCTTGCAGTAATAAATGAACCTAACGTTTTAACAATAAACGGAGTGCCCTCCGCTGATATAAACATCTGGTGGCTCGCGGCCCCATATTTAATAACCATAAGTTTATACAAGCAAAGAGACAACAATAAACTATCCTAACTTTAATAAACAACAATATTTCCACAAGAGAGTTAACTTCCCTGCCGGCTCGCGAACCCATATTTAACCAACCTCTAAATGAAAACAAGGCTGTAAAAATGAACTATCCCAACTTTTAACAGACACCTCAAATAGGTCTAGCGATAATAAACAATGCCGACATAGCATGGCTTTCCCAGGCACGTAACAAAGGACCACAAACTTTTCGTGAAGCTGAAATCAAACATTCAAAAATAAATTAAACCAGAATGGTTCCCTCCAAGTTAACATTGCCTTATGTGCAAAGAGCAATATATCAAATCATAATAATTAGTTATCCATAAGTATAAATATTGAGTACAGAAGTCCTAGCACTAATCAGCACTAAGGTAGCACAAATGATGGGCGTTTTCAAAAAAGGCTATCTCTATTATTTCTTAATCCTGGTGGCCAGAGAGATATCTCCCTAGCCACCCATAAGAAATCGTGAATAAGTGCCTTAAATTTACAGCACTAACGATGAAAATCGAGCACTAACCAGCACTAACGCACAAACAATGGATGTTTTCAAAAACCGGGTGGCTAAATGTTGGGTGGCCAGGGTGACACACATTTCCAATGTCATGTATTCCAATGCTTGCATTTAAAAAGAAGGAAACTCGACATTGAAAATGATTTATTCAAATCAATCAATGTTTATAAATGGGGTTTAGCTTATATGACCAAAAAAAGTAAAGTAAGTAAAATCTCTAAACCTCTAAAAAATGTCTACAAATTTGCAAAAAATAAAATAAAAAATTGAGAATTTAAATAAAATATTGAAATGAATGCATATGACTAAACACACGCTTTACAAATGGATACTACCCGTCTTGGTGGAGTAGCTAGCTAACGCGCTAGTCGTGTTGAGCTCGACTGCTGAGGGACAGGGAGATCAATGTTCGAATCTCGGTCGGGTGAACTGGGGGGGGAGGGGGGTTTCCTAAATGGTTTTCCACTCTCCCTCCACGCAAATGCGGTTTACTTCCTCTAATTCAACCTTCCCAATTCCCAATCCATTAGCTTAATTAGTACTTAAGCGTATAACCCGAACGGGTACTAAGACGCGGCGTTAAATAAATAAAAAGAAAATACAAATGGAAACTAAAAAATAGCTATGCAATGAAAGTCCTTTTAACAACAATTTAAACTCATGCATTCTGCTAATTATAGCATTAATTTACGAAAATCTGCTGTTGTACCACAACTTTCAATTACAACAATCTGCTGTTGTAGCATAACTTTTCACCGCTTAGCAGCAGCGTCTCATGGGTGATGTGGATTTTACAAACATGACAAAAAAAGAGGATAAAGAGTTAATTCTCAACCTTATTCTTCATTCCGACAATGGTTTGATTAAAAAAAAGTAAATATTTATGCATTCATAAAATATTAGTAGCATTTAAAATGTACTAATCTAACATAAGTGACTGGCAATTATTCAAAAATGCCTAAAAATGACTCATAAAAGACGAAACCAAAAATATAATATTAGCTAAAATCCAAAATAAAAAAATACTAAAAAAACGTTTACACAACCAATGGGTCATGAACAGAAACGAAAATGTTTGCGGAACAATCCGTAACAAACAAAGATCAAACAATTGAGATTATAAAAACTTGAATTTTTAAAAGTAGGGAGGCCAACTTCACGGACGTCTTAACATTTGAGAAAAGGTTAGTCCAGTCTTGATAGCTTCACTTATACTAGGCTCTGGAACTAGTGGTTCAGCAGTGTGGATTTTGACAACCTCTTCCGATTCTGATTCTACATGGACTGTTGTGTATTGTGTGTCTTTGCATTTTGCTATGCGCATATGTTTTACTGTTGTCACTTTCTGTTGCCATGGGCCTGTAGTCTTTTGTTTTGTTTATCTAAAATGAAACGACCGAACAGGGTCCTCTTTTGTGCTCGTGATATAATAAAATAAAATAATACTTAAGTCTGAGTTGTTTAATTCAGTGGTCCTCCCGGTTGTTATAAGTAGGGATTCCTCAGCCCTCAATCCCGAATATGGACATTCAAAATATTACTGAAGTGGTCCTTCCATCTTTTAAAAACCTCGCTCATATCTGCCATCAGATTTCCATTCTTATTTTTCACTAAATATCTCTTATAGTGTTTCAAGTTCCTAATGCCTAGAGTAAGTAAGGAAGTAAGTAGCTAGTAATGTATATTATTTCATTTAAGATATTTGGTGGAATATTTCTAAAACACTATAAGAAATATATTATTTCGTTTCTGCAACAATATAAGAAATATATTATTTTTGTCTGAGGTACAAACGGTAAAAACTAGTACAAAACTTTGGCATCAAAAAAAGTTCAAAATTCAAAAGTGGTACAACAGCATTAACCTGGAGTCACCACTTGGGTATGCTAATTTCTCAAAACGGGTACGGGTACAAAACTTTTTCTTTGTAGTACAAACGGTAAAAACTAGTACAAAACTTTGGCATCAAAAAAATTTCAAAAATAAAAAGTGGTACAACAGCATTAACCTGGAGTCAACACTTGGGTATGCTAATTACTCAAAACGGGTACGGGTACAAAACTTTTTCTTTGTGGTACAAAACGGTACAAAAGTAGTACAAAACTTTGGCATCAAAAAAAGTTCAAAATTCAAAAGTGGTACAACAGCATTAACCTGGAGTCACCACTTTGATATGCTAATTACTCAAAACGGGTACGGGTACAAAACTTTTTCTTTGTGGTACAAAACGGTACAAAACTAGTACAAAACTTTGGCATCAAAAAAATTTCAAAATTCAAAAGTGATACAACAGCATTAACATGGAGTCACCACTTTGATATGCTAATTACTCAAAACGGGTACGGGTACAAAACTTTTTCTTTGTGGTACAAAACGGTACAAAACTAGTACAAAACTTTAGCATCAAAAAAATTTCAAAATTCAAAAGTGGTACAACAGCATTAACCTGGAGTCACCACTTTGATATGCTAATTACTCAAAACGGGTACGGGTACAAAACTTTTTCTTTGTGGTACAAAACGGTACAAAACTAGTACAAAACTTTGGCATCAAAAAAAGTTCAAAATTCAAAAGTGGTACAACAGCATTAACCTGGAGTCACCACTTTGATATGCTAATTACTCAAAACGGGTACGGGTACAAAACTTTTTCTTTGTGGTACAAAACGGTACAAAACGAGTACAAAACTTTGGCATAAAAAAAAGTTCAAAATTCAAAAGTGGTACTACAGGTTAATGGAGCTCTCAGAGAAGGAAGGGTTTGAGTTCGACCCCCATATCAGGGTACGTTTCTTCGCTTTTCTGTTTTAGTACTCATGCGATTATAGTTATATACAGGACTTAAGGGGCCTAGGGCGATGTAAATTTGGGGGGATGGAATGCAGAGGTGCGTTTACACTTGGATGATTTGTCTGCTGGGAGCGTCAAAAAGTCAAATCACGTTTTCTAGTAAACAAAACATGTTTCCAAACTAAGGTGTCACATTTCGTTTACCCTGAATGGTAGCAAGCCTACCTTGGGTCATGATACTACTATATTGTAGCTTTTAAGGTGGGGTCCTAGTATTTTTCATCAATGTAAACTGTTGCTCATCCAGGCCACATCAATCGTAGCCCAGTATTGGAAAGATTAGCCAGTGCTAATGTACCGGTACCCAGAGGACGCCCGAACGTACTAATCGTACGTCCTTTCCGTGGAGGCTCTTTCCATGTTCCGATGGGATGTTGGCGAAATTATATAAAAAATAAAGCGCGTACCTCGGGTTAAGAATGCAATCTATGGATCCAAATAGCTCTTGTTCAATTATTTGTGAAAGTAGGCTTTAATGACACTATTTTGTCTATAAAAACTGTTTTAAAAGCTTTGATTTATGTTCTGATTCTACTGTAGTCAGTTTGTAAGTCGTTTTCTGATAAAACTCTTGGTTCATAAATGAGATGTTAAAATTAATAACAATTTTACTTTGACTATTACTATAAGAAGAAGAAGTTATGAAAACAAATTGGTCAAACATACAGGCAGTAAAGGTGGACATAAATTAAGACTTTAAAAAAAATCTTCAAGGAGACGAAAGATAAAACAAAATTATTTAAAAGAAGAAAAGAGAAAATAAAACGTCCACAGGAGAATAGGGGGGAAAAAAATGCAATGATTAATGAAAGGACAAATGATTCACTAAATACGTCGGGAAAAACAACAATCAAAGTGTCACATTGTAAATAAAATAGCTGTATAGTAAAGTAGATAAAGATCGAGTGAAAAGTGAAAACAATTAAACCTCCAAAACAAAAACAAAAAAGTCGTGAACTAACGTAATTAGTAGATAACTCTTGTGGAAGTAACATGACAATGACGTCAGAATTTGATAATGTATGTGTGTAGATAAAACTAGTAAAATATCTCGTCTAGATATACTGCAATAGAACATTCAGAACTGATATTTATTCTTCTATTTGTTGTTTGAATTCTACAATACTATAAGCCTAGTAAGCAATCCTGGACTTCCGATGACGAGGAGATTAGGATTAAAATCCCGGTTGGGTTTGAGGATGGTGTTTCATACATGGTTTACCATTCTCTCTTTACCCGCAAATGTCAGTACACTTGTTCTAAATTTACATTAGCGTAATAAGTAGCCTAAGTATGCGTACAACCCGAAAGGTTAGTAGTAATATGAAGTGGTAATTTAAAAAAAATACGGCGATAATTTATGCCTAAATGACAGCTGTTTGAGTAACAAATGTTCACACCTCGGGGGTTTGTGTGAAGCTGAGAAATGGAGCCTGAGGAGAAAGCGCAGAATAAATATTTGTGTGACTAAAGAAGAAATTCTAAGAAGGGTCAATAAAAAGAGAATACATTTTATATAGATTGTGGATTAGCTATTGAAAATTTGGATTTGATAATCCTTGGAATAAGTTCTTTTATTTTTTTTTAATAAAAACAAATAGGCTTGGTAGAACTCAAGAAATTTCTGTCAAAATAAATGGTCTTTTTTCTGAAATTGTGGCTTCCCCTTTGAATAATTTTGAAATTTTTTTGGGTAAATTCTTATTGTATAAGCTTTCATTAAATTTTTTTTAAATAAAAATCGGTTGGGTAAAACTACTGGAATCATTGTCGAAAGAAATCCCGTTTTAAATAACATATAGATGGAAAGTAAAGAAACGTGCGGGAACTAAGGTAGAAAGCAGCTAAAGAAAAGGAGAGGGAGTTCAATAACGGCTCATAAAACAGAATGTGCCCAAAATATCTTATTCTCTTAGTGTTTCCTCAAGCCAAGCGTTCAAGAAACGTTCTGCCATGATCGGGAACGCTTGCGTTTCACGCGTCCTCGCGACGAAACAAGAATCTAGGGCAATAATTTAACTCTCCACCCTTCAACCCCCTACCCCCCTTCGACCCCCGTACCCTCCAAAAAACACATTAACTTAGCAACAAGTCCGGACCGGGATTAAGAAATTGTTTCTGCTTTTCTCCAGCGATGTGGAATATTAAAAACTGTTCCCGAGCCATGCGTTGGAACTCACTATTAAAAACTTGGTTCTGTTTTTCCTCCGCGGAACAATACTATGCCTCATACTCACGGGCGATGTTTTAATACTTGATTGAGTAGAATAATTTGTACTGAAACAATTATGGCTGTTATCAGGAAATAACCAGTAAAGTAGCAACTATGAAATATATGACGTAATCATCCTTGTTTTGGGAATAGCTAAGGTTACCTAATGTATATTTTGAAACAATCTGGCATATCTTTTAAATTATGAATGTACAGAGTGTATATATATATATAAATATATATATATATATAAATATATATATAATTATTGAAATGTTGAGTAAAATATAGCAAATGTATGTAATAAATATGACGTAATAATCGTTTGTTTCTTAGAAGCTGTTTAAGATTTAAAGAGAACTTCCGAAGAAAAAAAAGAGGTAGACTATGTTAAGCATAGATAATTATTTATATTGTTTATTGGGGTTCTTTAAGCAACGCGTCTTACTACCCATGCGGTCTAAACGCATATGTACCGATAATGTTAAAGTATTAGGGATGAGGAAGGTTGAATTTAGAGGAAATTGACACGCATTTGCGTGGTAATAGAATGGAAAAATGTTTAGGGGAAAAAACCACCTAACTTCCTGGCACATGAACACAATATTTCAATTTTCTAAGGCGTCATTCTCGCAATAGACAGTAAGATCGAGATTTTAATTCCTTCCGGGTGTGGTATAAGGGTGGGTTTTCCCTAAATGGTTTTCCTCTCTCCATTCACGCAAATGCTGGTGCACGTACTCTAAATTTAACCTTACCTATCCCTTACGCATTATTGCAATCGATAAATATGCGTAGAACCCAAAAGGATATTAAGACGCGCTGCCAAAATAAAAAATAAAAATTTGTATCCTATCGATCAGTTATTTTATATTAAGGTGGGGTGGAAGGGGACGCGAGAAAAGGCGAGTGATTTTGCACTGTTTTTTGGCCAAACACTTCTTTGTCCAAAATAAATCAAATATTGCTCCAGTAGCAACGGTTAGTTTAATTTTCTTCACAAGGTGATGTCAACAGTTGTTGAATATCTGTCGAGGGTGTCCTGGAATTTAATGACAACTTTTTCTTTTCATTTAAAAAGTTTCTCAACCAATGCCGCTATGCCCATAACAGATATTCAACAACTGTTGACATCACCGCGCGAAGAAAATTAAACTTGACGTTGCTACTGGAGCAATATTTGATTTATTTTGGCAAAAAAAAAAGTTTTGCTATAAAAACTGCAAAAAACACTGACATTTTCTCGCGTCCCCTTCATCCCCAACTTAAATAAATATCACATTAAATAATTTAGATCTGTTTATTGAACCACCTCCTAGATTACTATTTTTTATTTAAAAAAATAAAACTAAACGCTCATAACAAAGGGAATGCCTATCGCAACTCCGTACCATTTGACTGTCAATAACGTAATCCCCTTTCTGACTTGCGGGGGATATGTTCTCAACACACACAATCCTCAGAGAAGGAAGGATCCACCTAACTTAATCTAAACAGGCACATGTTTTCTTTGAAAGTCTCTAAAAACTGTGCCAAGGCCATTTACGTTTTATCTTGCTTTGACTGAGGAATTCTTAAAAATAAGCTCTTTCAAGATTATTGTTTTGTTTTTACAAGGACCATAAAACAACCACTATCCTCTGCTCAGAAATTATTATTATTAATTATTATTATTATTACTATTAGCACCGCATCTTACTACCCGTTGATGTGTAATGGTAGGGTGATTGTGAGATGAAATGGAGGACCTACAGTTTAACGTGGGATCCGAACCACGGTGGAGGCCTGGCATTCCTCACATTCACAAGTTGTGATTAATACACGTCCTGTCAGAGGTGAAGGAAGGGTTTGGCAATCAGATAAATCTGTGCCGGGACCGAGGATTGAACCCCGGACCCTCAGCACAGAAGTCCAACACCTTACCCCTAGACCACCAGGTCACCAGCTCAGAAATTACTAGCCTGGTTTGAAAGCAAAATATCAAAATATTTGTAAGAAGACGTAATTTTGATAATTTATTCATAAATATATGCCGCGTTTCATCAGGTAATTTGATATTGCGACGCGAGTGGACGGTGGCCAAAAAAAAAAACTTTGATCAAAATCTGTGTTTAGTTTTTCGACGATCTGTTGAATTTAATAACATTTACAGACGGGACGGTAGGTCTGAAGGGTGTCCTCCTCACCCCCTCACTCAACCCTTAAACCCCCATTTACTCATTGTTATTTTAGGGAGGATGAAACCACACAACGTTCTATATATGCGGGCAATAACCTCCCCCCTCAACATTGACGGGAGAAGAGTAATTAATCAACGCGTTGAGGGTGAGGTTTGGTCTTTTCACGAGAAATAGAGGGAGGGGTGTGGTGAGGTGGGGGTGAATTGGGGACAAAGGCCTGGCCGAAATCTCAGTGGGCCTTCATCCCCTTTCACTGGTACACTCTAGCTCAGATATGTTGAGAGGTGACTCATTATCATGGTCCATCATCCCCTTTCACTGGTACACTCTATCTCAAATATGTTGAGAGGTGACTCTCATTATCATGGTCCACCATCCCCTTTCACTGGTACACTCTAGCTCATATATGTTGAGAGGTGACTCTCATTATCATGGTCCACCATCCCCTTTCACTGGTACACTCTAGCTCATATATGTTGAGAGGTGACTCTCATTATCATGGTTCATCATCCCCTTTCACTGGTACACTCTAGCTCAGATATGTTGAGAGGTGACTCTCATTATCATGGTCCACCATCCCCTTTCACTGGTACACTCTAGCTCAGATATGTTAAGAGGTTAATTGTTCATAATAGTACCATTTAATTTCTCATCATATACCCAAAAAAAGTATTAAGAAAACTGTATGAAAATGATACTAAACTATATTCTTCCATATTTAATTTTCTAATTTATTATTATACGGAGATTTGAAAAGTATTATGATGTTAAAACTATATCTTAAGATTAAAAAAAGCCTTTTATGTGTCCTTTATTTTCAAAATTGTGTTTTTGTTGCACCGTCTGGTATTGTATAAGTCTGTTTGTACACAAATTTAGAGCCTAGATGGTTGTATTATTTTTTTTATTTCCGTCAAATTTGATATATAAACATACTTTTATTTCGGTTTTGTGACCGTAGAAACATGAAAATTAAGGCTACCTACCTTGAACAACATTAACTAAAGCTATATTTTTATTCTAAACACTCATTTTTAGAGTGTAATATACAATAAAAAAATATATGTTTACATACATTATAGCGTTCAAATGATTTTTCTTATTTCTTAAAGCGTTTACGGCTCTGGTGCATAAACCGTGTTGGTGATTTTCTTTGACTTTGATATTTTAATTACTTTTCATCGCATCTCTGTGAGTATTTAATATTATCAAAATAGCTAACGGTGTTTTATCTAAACAAAAAACCTACTTTTTTATTTCAAACTAAGTACCTTGACAATTTTGATTAGCTTTTATTTTTAATTTACATAATACAGAGAAATAATGTAAAGGCCATAAGTAACAAATAATAATAACAAAATTACAAAGTACTGCTTAGTTTTTATAAATTTGTAAATATTCCCAAAGCTATAGATTACTTCATAAACAGTTTGACTAATATTTTCAATATATATTATTTATAAAGCTATTAATCTAGACTCTAGACAATCTTCTTACTAATATGAACGAATAAATTTAAAACTAACCGGTCCCTTGGTGTTGTGGTCAGTGCATCTGGCTACGAGCCTAAGGGTCCTGGGTTAGATTCCCGGCTGATACAATGGATATTTTTTCCCGAAAGGGGAATCACCCCAAAAGTCACCAGGGTTTGGTTGTTTGTGCTTAAAGTAAGGTTTTAGTGTTTCCACTGGTTCCACACCCTCATACTCACTATCACCATCACCTCATCTCATCGGGACATGGAAAGAACCTCCACGGAAAGGATGTACTATTAGTACATTCGGGCGTCCCCTGGACAACGGTACATTAGTACTGGATAATATTTCCACCACTGGGCTACGAGTGATGTATTATTATTATTATTTATTATTATTATTATTATTATTATTATTATTATTATTATTATTATTATTATTGAAAACTGGTTACTTTACATAAAAAATAATAATGCAATACATGAGAAAGTTTTGCAATGTATTTACATATGTTCAGAGCCTATTCCTCTGTTCAAAGTGTATAAACAGGTGGTTTCCAACCTGTTGGTCGCGGCGTATTTCGGTTTGGGTTGCAATACTTGTCTAGGTTTTAGCTTTATATTTACTTTTTCAAGTGATTTTAATGATTTTAGGAAGGTACGAAATTTAAATAGAAGTTTAAATGGTTAAAAATGATAATAACTGTTATGTTAATTCTTGGGTTCCCTTTAGTTAGTTTGGTTAGTTTCATGCTGACTTATAGTTTATTTGTGATAGCCACGTGACTAGCTAGCTTACCAACCGAAAATTCACCCCACCCCGGGCTTGTTGATTCTCTTTTTACATCTAAGTCATGTTCATATAATCGTTGTGTACTGGGAGTAATTTTTAATGCACTGTTTCCTTCTCTCCCCCATGCAAATAAGGGTACATTTCATCTCAATTATATCTACTTCACTTGTTTAGTTAAATGTGGAAAGCCCGGATGGGTAGTAAAACGCTGTGCTAAGAAATAAACGAAAATTGATTTTATTATTATTATTATTACTATAGTTATTGTAACGTAGAAAGCCAACACCGAAGAGTCGGCACGATGTATTGGTCTATACTTTATTTCGTGCACTACACCCAATATCACCTCTGAGGAAACTGCAGGTCTTATGGAGAAAAGCTTTATCTTCGCTCTCTCACAGTTAACTGTTGCCAAATCTCCTTGCTCTCAGTTAAGTTTGAATTTGATGTGCTGAGGTAAGAAGGAGCTACTGGCAACCTCGACTGACCAGCGTTGCGAAATTTGTATTATATTTGGAGGGAGATTTACCACAGAAAAAACGATAGAATGACAACGTTGTTTCCCAATAGTTACCTTGCAGTTACCTCAGCGATGATATCCAGTGTAGTTGTTAGACAACAGTAGACGTCTTATTCTCACCAGCGGAAGTAGACGTTTGTATATTGAGTCTAAAGAAAAATACACACACATAGTTTTTAAATAATAGTAAATGGTATCTTTATACTTCCTTTTCCTACTTTCATTCTCCACTACCGCAAGAAAAAGAAAATCCTTTTAAATATTTCTTTACGGGGGGGGGGGGTGTTAGTAGAGGGAAATTATCTTATGTAATGTCTCATTAGTTTCCGATGTTGGTAAACACTGAAGGTATGTGTTTTATAGTGTAAATAGAAAGGCTCAACAACTAAAGCCCTTTTTGCGGTAACAATAAGAAAAGTGGTTTATATGAGACTACGTCTCACTAACATACGTAGTATAAAAAATGTATATTGATCTTCAAAGTACTATTCTTTTTCCTATTCCTTAAGGATACACTCATTAATAATCCTTGTGATATGTAGGAAAAATCAGTATTTTGGTATAAAAGTTGGTCGATAAAATATTTTGATTTTAGTTAAAATTGACTCTTATTCAAATGGTTTATTGCAACAAACAAAGATGGTTAAAAAGATACAGTTAAGTTTGATCGAAGATTGTTTTTCTTCTGTATCTTTAAATACTGGTTAATACTGGCCTATATAACTACCGGTTAAAGTAGCCTACATCTTTAACCGATA
Organism: Timema podura; assembly: GCA_033556935.1. Classification (NCBI taxonomy): domain Eukaryota; kingdom Metazoa; phylum Arthropoda; class Insecta; order Phasmatodea; family Timematidae; genus Timema; species Timema podura. The sequence continues at coordinate 14,186,123 of JAVRXN010000007.1, read as the reverse complement.
TTATTCGGTTGAGGGAAATACATTTTTTGAGCGAGGTTGTTTTTGTTTGTTATTGGAATGTTGTTATTGTTAGTTGGCATTTAGATCAAACCAACTAATTTTATCATAATTCGTATTTAAAGGTCTAGTAATAAAAATATTTAATCTCATTTTATTTTGCTCATGTGTTATTAATTTTAAAAAGTTAGGTTAAATTCTATGGGGGTTAGGATTATAAAAAAAATTAAATGTGTTCATTTTATGTCTTATTTGCGCTATTTTCAATTTTAATTTATTTAAAATTGTATTAACCGTTGATTAAGATATCAAAGGAGCAAAATATTTGCCATTATGTACAAACCCATAGTTTTAACGAAACCAATAATCTTGCGCTTAGCTGGCATAAAATTTGCTAATTTAAATGCATAAATTGGTTTTTTTTAATGTAACATTATTATGAACTTAAAATTAACAATATCAGCGTGGCCCATGACCTTCATGATTTAATCTTAAGGACATCACCAAATAGAAAGGCGAAATTCTCACAGGACAATTATTTGTCTTATTAAAATGGCAGTTTTGACGTTTGAAAATGACAAAAATAATCCTGAACTAATAGTGTATGGCTACAACAACAAATGGCCGAATTTCTTTTTTAATTTAAAACGTGAAGCCATTTCTTTCAACAATAATATTCCCGGATCTGTACCCAAACGATTTGCATCCGTTAAAAAAATAATCTTGTAGACTGAGGATTCACCCAGGAATTTTAACATTCAGAAAACGATCCTTTCTTTCAGAAACAATTTTTAGCTCTACAAACCGATTTTAATTTTTTTTTTTAATAAAAGCTTTTACTTAAGAGGATTATGATATAAAAATGTAATAATTGACAATAACTAGGGCACCAACTATATTTCACATTAGACAATGATCTATGGATAAAACAATGTTCCCGATGTCATAAAACAGTTGTTAATATCTAATCAAAAGTGAACTGTAGATTTGAGCAAAAATCACAACACATCTAAACTTATGCGAGGTTTTTTTTTTTACAAAAGCTTGTGACTTGAGCAATTTTTCACCCGAGTACGATTAGTTATTAATTAAAAAGCTTATCCTGTTAATTCTCTTTAATCTCAAAATCATGACAATTTTAATACATAGTCGTTGGAAATCAGCCAATTTTACCTTTGAGTTTTAAATTTATTAAACAAAAAATTTCAAAGTAAAACATATTTTGAAACAACAAACCATCGCTTTAATAATACAGAACATCTGGGGGCCTTAAATTCGTTTCAGCGCTACATTAGCGTCCCGTCGACCTAGGTGGTCTTGGGGTAAAGTGCTCGCCTCAGGACCCGAAGTTCGTGGGTTCAAACCAGCCGGGGACAACGGATTTTTCTTGGACTATAACAATCCGTAGCACAACCTCCTTCGGAGGGGAAGTAATCCTTCTGTCCATGTCAATTTTGACATGTAAAAGAACCCTAGAAGTAGTGTGAAAATATATCTCCTAGCAAAATTGGTAGGCCCTTTCGCACTCGCTCATAGAAATTCTCGTGTGCTGATATAATAAGTAGGTTCAGAAAGTACATGTTAAATACATCAAATAAATACAAATAAATGAAAAATGACAGTTTAGTTCTGAATCATTTTACCGTAGAGTCTCGTGTTTGGGTGAGTGCCGCTTCTAGAATAACTAACAAAATACCAGCCGGACTCGTTGATTATTTTTTTAGACATCTTAGTTGTATTGCTATAGTTATTACCAATATATGAGCTATTTATGATAGTTAAAGCAATCATCAGTAAGCAGGTGGGCGTAACGTCACGCTCTTTTGGTTTTATTTTGTCAGTGACGGTAAATTCAGGCCAGGTGTACCAACTACCAGGGGTGATTTTTCCTAAACGGTTTCCTCCGTTCTTCCACGTAAATAAGGGTACATTTCTCTAAACTCTACTTACCCCACCAATGTAATTATATGTGGATGATCTGGACGAGTAAGATATAGTGAAAATAATAACTAAAAAAAAACTAGGATTCGCTTGTAGCTTTCTCAAGGGGTCACGATGTTCTTTAGAGAAAAAAATTGGGGTCAAACCCCACAAAAAGCTGAAAATCTATTCTGTAAGGAAACGTCGAGGTCGTTAAGAGGGACGCCTTTTTCATTTATCTGAGGTATTTAACGTGCACTTTGTCTGAACCGACTTATTAACTAACTTAAATCTAGAACAGACACAACTCTCATCCCCCAGGCCGTTAATTCATCACTGTGAAAGGGGAAACCCACATTTCACCAATGATAAATTTTTCGGTCATGCCAGGAATCAAACCGGGAGCCTTAGCTCAGTAGACAGATAAGCAACCGACTGAGCTAAGGTGTCGGACAATTCAACTGCCAGAGTTGCAGAACAAACTAAACAGCAATGAACAATTTTAACCGCTTACATTTCTATTTAAATTTTGCTCCTTCTTATAATCATTATAATCATTTTAAAAAGTAAATATAACGCCATAGCTTATACAATAATTGTAACACCACCCGAAACTCACCCCAACCCCAAATCGGGTCACAGCCCCTAGGTTGGAATCCAACGCCTTACAGAATCGACAAACTTATTAAAACTTAAGTGAGCTTGATTCACTTTTACCTCTAACGCGTTTTCTAGTTGTTTCTAAGATAGGAATAAAGAGCCCTGGTGGGGTTGTATGCAAACTCCCCCCCCCCCTACTATCCCCGACCCACTTGGGTAAATCTTTGTCCAAGCTGGGAAGAGAAATAATGAAAAAGAACAGTATTAAAACTAGATTTGTAAGTTGTTTTTTTTTGTCGTAGACTGCAGTTCTTTGATCAATGTGAAGCTACAAGTGAGATTTTATTTTGTCTTGAAAAGAGACAAGTAGAAAGAACGAGGGATAGAATAATAAATAATTCATCCAACATCCATATTTCTTAATAACGAAAGAGTATGTCGCAATGCTAGGCAAACGGTTTGAAAAACACATATCGTGGACAAACTTCACTTTAATATAAAAATATATTTTCTCATGTAACATTAGTTATTATCTTATTTATTTGAAACTATAATACAAAACGTATACCCGCTTCAGTGGTCACATAGTCTAAGGAGCTGTTCTCGCAAAAGACTAGACTGCCGATGACTGGGAGATCGTGGTTCGAACCTGGTTGGGTGTGCTGAGGTTGGTTTTACCTAAATGGTTTTCCCCTATCACTACAGACAAGTGTGGATACATTTCTTCTAAATTTAATGTCCTCATTCGTATTTAAATTAGTGTAATTAATGCCATTTATGAACATTTAGTGAGAAGAGGAGCAAAAAAAATCGGACGACACAATTGTAAAAATTTTCTCGTATATTAAATTATAGTTTGGATCAAATATTTCAAAATAGGTTTATAGTAAACCAACCTTAAGAATGATTTTCCGAGAAAAGGCATGCATAACGTCTTGTTTATCACAATAAACACACTTCAAATATAAATTACAAACAAAATTATTTCCATCATTTAAAAAAATCAAAAATTTATCTATATGTAAATTACCATCCAATTATTTTTATATTTTTAAAAATATAAAGACAGATTCTTATTTATTATTAAAACTAATTCTAAGGTATCCATTTCGAAATGAATCTTAACAGATAATTTTGAAATATTTCAAATTTTCAAAAATCTGTCAATAGTAAACTACTCAATTATTTATTTTTGATAAATAAATTTCTAATTTTATTCTTTTTGTCTTGTAAAATAGAACCCAGGTGCCAATTTTAGAGAAAATCTTTAGAGTTTTTTTAAAACAGGCAATTTAAAAAAATCATCAATAAACTACTATTAATGTATTATTTCTAAGAAAAACAATCAAATAAAATTGTTTATATTATTAAAAACATATCAGAAAACCATTTTAAACAAAAACGTTTGAAGTCATTTTAAAAATAATTCTAATTTTCTAAAATCACTTATCAATAAACTACCCTTCAACGAAATTTAACCAAAAACCAAGTACACAGTGTTAATTGGATATCCTAGATATCCATTTCAAACAAAATCTTTAGAGCCATTTTAGAAAAGTTTTCAATTAAAATTTTTTTTATCATCAGTAAACACTCTTAGATAAAAGGCTTGGGTCAATTTCAAAAAAATATGTCCTGGGGTATAAAAACATATGACATCTAAATATCAAGTTTGAAACAAATTCATCAAACCGTTTAAAATATGTGACCATGTACATACAGACAGACAGACAGACAGATAGAATTGTAAAATCAAATATTTTTTTTGTTCAGAGGCAGTAAAAACGTTGATGTTCATCATTATTTCGAGACCTATATTTTTTACGATTACAATACTTTCTCTTTAAGTGAGAAAATAAAAAAGGAAAAATTATATATACATTTAAAAATAAAAATAAATTATTACTCACAAATTCACAGATTTAATGAGTACTTTAAGACTTTTAATAAATGTAGCTTATGCAAGGCAAGGATTTCAAAATCAGATTTTGAATATCTATGTGGTCTGATGATCTCTTGGTTTAAGTAATAGTGGTAAAACCTGCGTCGGTGGCTTCATGGTCTAAGGCGTCACTCTCTCAATAGACTAAACTGTTGATGACAGGGAGATCGGGGTTCGAATCCCGGTCAGGTGTATTGCGAGTGGTTTTCCCTAAAATTGTTTTCCACTCTCCCTCCACGCAAAAGTGGGTACATTTCCTTTAACTTCAACCTTCAGTATACCTAGCATATTGGCGTAAATAGTAAATAAGCGTGTAGCTCGAACAATTAATAAGAAGAGTTAACATCTTCTATTCATGTAAACACGTTGTGTTTCAACCAACGACGACCTTCCATTGAATATGGTACGATATTGAAGTACCGAAACATGTCGGATACTCTTCCAGAATTCTCCAGCTGATATGGAATACCAAAAAGGAGTAAAGGGACAATGATTTCAGTTAAGACTTAAACTTAACTTTTTCATTTAACTTAAATTAACTTTCAATTTATATAATACTATATTCAAAACTTTTGAGTGGAGAGGTTAACCTTATTTTAACTTGTTGTTTTAAATAAGTTTTATATTTCTCATATTTATATCAAACTACACTTGTATTGTAATTTTTAATATGTTATTAATGATAGTTTGACCATTTGACTCTTTTAAATGCACTAATTATTGAGTCAATGAAATATTTAAAATATTTTGAAAATTTGTTATAATTGATATTCCAAGATTATAAATAACTTGTCCAGGGTCTTTCAGTTGTAGAGAATTTCTCATTAGTATTCACATTTATAAAATCATAAATTTGAAATAATATTTTTTTTGAATTCTTTAAATAACAATATCTAAGTCTTAATTTATATTTATTCACTCCTTACTAAAGATTTATTTAGAATGTTTTCTAAAATGAAGTAATAAGACGTTGTGTTAAAAGAAATAGTAGTAAATTCAGATAACCAAAAAAACAAAAAATTAAGGGGCCATAAAACAAGGACGTGAGCTAAATGTGTATTACTTCAAACATGCAGTTCCCTTAACCACCAGCACCCCAATTAGCCCTTCTCATCCCCTAGAACACGGGGGTTCTATAAATTAATACGATAACCGTGACACTGTCAGCGTTCACCTACCCAAATTACACCATATCTGTGTAATAACAGTAAAACAAATATACTTTTTAGAATACTTTTCTTTTTTTTGCTTGAACACTCTGCAAATTGCTCTTAAGAACGATGTTTTCTAATTAGTCCTTATACCAGTGCAAGATAATTAGCAGTCTACCTCCTGCTCTCATTTCCATTTTATTTATTACAATGCGCTGGTATTAATTTGCAGTGTTAAAACTTTGTGAAATAGAATAAAAAAAAAGTGACGTACAGCTTTAATTTACATTTCACCCTCTAACAACTACAGTGAAAATATGATAGGAAGAGCCTTTATGAAAACACAAAACCTATCAGGTTTGTGTTCAATATTGATAACCTTTTATTATATTACTGGGATTACTTGATATATAATTATATTAAATAACCTCACTTATTTCACTTATTTGAGGAAATTAACGTGCACTTTCTGAACCGACTGATTAAATAAGCACATGGGAATTTCTTTGAGTGAGAGCGAAAATACCTACCAATTTTGCCGGGAGAGTTATTTCAAACACACCTTCAAGAGTTCTGTTACATGCCACAGTCGACATGGGACCGACGGCTTTGCTTCCCCTCCGAAGGAAGTTGCGCTACGAATTTTTATCGTATATCAAAGTAATTTTAGTAACTTTCTTAAATGTTTTCATACCATATTCCTACTATAGATTATTATGCTAAGACTTAGATGGCTCGTGAGGTAAAAAAGGTAATAATGTAATATTATTGGGTTATTAGTCATAAGAGAATGAATTTTATAGCAATCAAATGCGCTTGAAATGGTCTATTTAAATGATATTGTTAGTTTTAATTAGGTTGTATATACAATATAAATATGTATAGCCTGTATATTTAAATATATACATGCATAAACGTATGTGTATGCGTAAAACACGAACGGGTATGTTTAGAATTTAGAGTAAATGTGCTCACATTTGGGTTGATGGAGAGTGGTAAACCATTTTGTAAAACCAACCTCTATAACCCCAACCAAGATTTGAACCCCAACCTCCTTGTCAAAGATAAACCTAATTCTAATTAGCTTGACATTTAGATTATTTTCCCACCGATTTGGATAACTAAAATAATTTATGGAAAAACTACACAAGATTTTTTTAAATTATTATTATTATTAGCACCGCGTCTTACTACCCGTTCGGGTTATACGCACTTACGCTAATGTGTAATGGTAGGGTGATTGTGAGCTGAAATGGAGGACCTACAGTTTAACGTGGAATCCGAACCACGGTGGAGGCCTGGCATTCCTCACATTCACAAGTTGTGATTAATACACATCTTGTCAGAGGTGAAGGAAGGGTTTGGCAATCAGATAAATCTGTGCCGGGACCGAGGATTGAACCCCGGACCCCAGCACAGAAGTCTGACACCTTACCTCTAGACCACCAGGTCACCCACTATTTTTTTTTTAAATAATAGGTCAAAACTTTATTTATTCAAGAAAGGTAATTTTACAACATTTAGTTCGAAGGGCTGAACATATCTAATTATAACAAACCTTATTTCGATTAATTTAATCGAACCTGAATAAGTGGTCACATGGTCTAAGGCGTCACTCTCACAATAAACTATATTGCCGATGAAAGTGAGATTGAGGTTCAATTACGGTCAGGTATACGAAGGTTGGTTTTCTCTAAACAGTTTTCCCCTCTCCCTACACGCAGATGCGGGTACACTTCCTTTGAATCCAACCCTCCTAATCCCTAACTCATTAGCGTAGTTAGTATACATACATATAACTTAAATTGGTATTAAGACGCGGTGCTAAAAAAAAGTTTATTAACACTTTGGATTTGTACTTAGTAAACCGCAAGCCACCACTGTGGAAAATTTTCCTACTCAAAACGTACCGGAAAATGTTGATCTCTAATGTCGATACACTCAGTTGGCTCAGAAAAAAAAAAACCTCAGTGGCGTATCAAGGGAATTTGATACCCGGGGCGGGTCTATTTTAGCAGCCCCTACTCGGTGTAGAAACCAATATCTTTAAGAAAAAATTCTCATAAGAAGTTTAGTAAGAGATTAAATAAAAACAAATCTGGAAAACCAATCCTGTAAAAATACAGCAATGTAGTGAACGTCACCCTAATAAAAGGGAGTTATAGCAGTGAACCCCTAATATAGCCCCTATTAATAATATTTTATATATATATATATATATATATATAATATAATATGACACCCCTTGACCGACGGTACCAAGTGCCAACCCTAGACGCTGGGCCACGGAGTCCCACCATGTTGTCACACTTGTGGATAGAATTGACGTAAGATTCTTCGAGATCTTTCTGGCCCGACTTCCACAGACGTTAATGTAGCTTGTTAAAAACTGTTATTGGCAGGAGTATCTCGTATAACCACCAGGTGTGCGAGGACTGAATGAACACCTGTCCGACCTCTGTTCGCGTCGTGTCAACATGGAACACTTCCAAAGAGCCCGACGACACCAACATTCCGAGGAACAGAGAAGTATTTGTGTGCGCATCACTCCATTAGGTTAGGTAACACAGTTTTAAACAGGCGACGTATCGTATTGCGGTAATTTGGAGGGACACAAACGCAAGGTGAATGCGGTTAGAATGAGATAGCTAAGAAATGTGTGTGTAAAAACTCGTATGGACAGTTTGTAATGGATGGGTACAGAAGGAGTGCGATTTGAAAGGGAATCCGATAGGTCAATGTGAAAGAAGCGTCTTATGTTGGGTAGTTTGGGCATGTTGAGAGGATGAGAGTGGAACGAGTGAAGAAGCAAATATATGAAGGTAGAGTGTACGGATCGAAAGGGAGGCTTGAGCCATCTAAGGCGTGGCTAAATGTTGTAGACGAATGTATGAAAAAGAGAAACATTAGAGTTTTAAAAATAAAAGAGCATGTATGACTCGGTGTATGGATGTTGTTGAAGCGAAGGGAGTATGAAAAAAAACTATTTCAATGATTCCAATTTTATTGTTTGCAAATGAAGAATGCAACTGAAGAATGCAGAAGACATCATTCCGAGCGAAGTCATGTATCTGATATCCTGGTTGATCAGCCGTGAGTTAGACTCTACGTTGGTTGTAGATCCTGGCCCCCTCGATACGGCCAGATAGGCCGGCGGGAGTTTGTCCATGGAACGTGACGTAGAGAGAACTGTGGAGAGAAGGAAGTTATCTGGGGGTAGGGGGAACAACCTAAGACAGACAGACAGACAGACCCTACCCCCCGATGTAACTCTGACAACCGGAGCTCGCGATTGTCCGGTGATGAATAGGGAGGGATCCAGTAAATTTTTCGGAAAAATATTCATTTCGTGGAGGCACAGTGGAAGGGGATGTATTCTAAAAAAAGGATTTGATTACAATTTTGAAGTATTAACATATCTGGACCCGCGCCGGTGGGCATGAGGTCTGATGTCGAGCTCATTTAGTCTGGTTTACCGGTGACAGGAAGGTCAAGGTTCGAATCTAGGCCGGGTTTGTTAAGGGGGGATGGAAGAGGACGCGAGAAAAGGCCAGTTTTTTGCAAAACTTTTTTTTTTGCTAAAATATATAAAATATTGCTCCAGCACAAAAATAAAGTTTAATTTTCTTCACATGTTGATATTAACAGTTCTTGAATATTTGTCATGAGCATTGAGGCATTAGATGACAGACTTTTAAATGAAGGGAAAAAACTGTCATTAAATTCCGGAACCCCATTTAAAGATATTCAAGAAATTTTGAGGTCGCCATGTGAAGAAATTTAAATTCTATGTTTGTACTGGAGCAATATTTTATTTATTTTGACCAAAAAATGTTTTGCCATAAAAACTTAAAAAACACTGGCGTTTTCTCGCATCCCCTTCCATACCGCCTTAAGCATGTTTTTTACTTTCTCACTATCTTACAGGTAGAGAAAGTATTGTGATCGTCAAAAAAATCGAACTCAAGATTTTGATGAATTTTGACGTTTCATGACTCCCTGAATCCGAAAAAGTGGTTTTTGAATTTCTGTCTGTCTGTCTATCTGTCTGTACCTCGAACTAGAGCCTAAACTATTCTACTGATCAGGCTAAAACTTGGTATGTAGGGTTTTCATAAGGTTGTTCCAAGGGGTTTTTGGAATTGGATATCTAACCCTAAAATTAAGGGTAGTTTACTGAAGGGAGAAAAGAGAAAAAATCGTTTTTCTCAAAATCTGCTCTAAAGATTTTGATTAAATCTCATTTCCAAGCATTGATCAACACTATAAACAAAATGTCCGGCAAAATGACTTTAAGGGTTCTGGTCTGATGCGTAAATTCTCATTTTTTATCACATCTCCGAAACTATTTGAGATATGAAATTACTTATCATTGCAAATACGTTTGCATTGATATGTATATGTATGCAAATATTTTGTTTGAATCATATTTTTTAAAAACCAATAATTTTCAAGCTAAACATAAATGTATATATTTTTTAACTATTCGAATACTTAAATCGTAAAAAAAAATCCGACCCGAGATGTTGATGGATGTCATCGTTTCATGACCCCCCGAACCCTAAAAAGTGTTTTTTGCAATGCCGTCTATCTGTGTGTCTGTTTAACCCTAAAATTAATAGTAGTTTAGTAAAGGTCGAAAAGAGAAAAAATCAATTTTCTCAAAATCGGCTCTAGCGATTTTGATTAAAATTCATATATATGCGTTTATTAAGATTATAAACAAAATGGTTATTTTCATTTTCCTATTAATATAACTTTTAGGGTACTTTACAGAAGCAGAAATGTCCTTATCTCCACAACTATTTAAAATAATAAATAGCTTACCATTGCAAAATTGCAGTACTATTAAAAATAAAAAACTTTTATTCGATATATATATATATATATCAAATAAAAAACTTTTATTCGATATATATATATATATCTTTATAAAACCAATAGTTTCTTAGATATTGGCAAGTATATTAATACAATTTTGTGAGCTTTAGTTGTACAGTGATACTTTTTAAATTTTAACGCAATTATTCTCCACTTCCATAGAGTAAGTAGATAAATAAGTCTCTCAAAAATGTATTGTTCATTTTTCTTTAACCTCTTAGGGGAAATGTTTGTATAGTATGATTTTGGTAGGAAGAACATTAGAAGCTAGTTACTAAAGTTACTAAAATAATTTTAATATATTTATACGTCAAGCTATGTTATCTGCAGCTGTCACTTTTGATAGATATTATCAATACCTATGGAATAACACAAATAATATAGTAAAATGTTAGCAATTATGTCTGAAAATAAATATGTTTGGATTTTTTCTACTGTTCTTCCAACCAAAATCAGGGTATACAGCAATGGTCTAGCTCTATCATTTTAGACTCAATCGTCAATATTTACCTTTTTTATTGGTCTAAATTTATAATTGATGAATCTAATGAAAATTCGATAACCATAAGATGTGGAACTCCTAATAAAATAACGAAAGTCTTAACCGGAAGTCGAAATTTTAATACGAAGTATTGACCCTTTTAAACCCAATATCGATAAAAAAAAAATTGGTCCAAATATACCAGTGAGGACTTTTATTCTTTAAAAAGAAAATCATAAAATTTAAATCCGGAAGTCAAAAAAATGTTTAACGTAAGTATAACGCATTTTTTTCTCGGGTTTGCTTGTGAATATTATTTCGTTTCACATATATTACGAGCTTTGAGTAAATATCTCCATTTTTAAACAACGGAGTGAGAAAGTCCGTGCGGAGTTCCGTACCATTTATTTTCTAATTGGTTTTACATTCTCCCCCCTTGAAAATGAGAAATATTTTTTTCTCTAAATCCTACCATTTTTATTCCTAACGACGAATACAACTGATTAATGACCTCTAACAAGAAAATAAGATGAAGTTACATGATTTTTTTAAAAAAAGAGGAAGCTGCTGATAGGACATACTGGAGGACTCAGATTTGAAAAAGGCAACGGACCTGTCGAAAGACATAACACCTAATAATAGTAATAATACCCACTTCGGTGGCCGCATAGTCTAACACGCTACTCTCGTGTTAGACTAGACTGCCGAAGACGGGAAGATCGGGGTTCGTATTTCGGTCGGTTGAGCTGGTTTTTTCCTAACTGTTTTTCCACTCTCCCTCCGTACAAATGTGGGGGCACTTCCTCTAAAGTATACCTTCTTGATCCCTAATACATTAATGTAATTATTAGTACATATTAGTACATCCCGAACGCATAGTAACAGTGTTAAAAAAAATATTAATAATCCGAATGGGTAGTAAAACCTGGTGGATAAAAAATGGGTGGTATTTTGGACCAACGTAGATAGGGCGTATGGACTAAGGATGGATATAATTCTTCCTTTCATTTATGTAGAGCTAAGCTCACATAATCTAACCTAACCTAACCATCAAAAGAATTCCTTCAATCTTTGTAGTTCTAGCCTATGCTAACCTAACCTAACCTCACATAATCTAATCTAACCTAACCATCAAAAGAATTCCTTCAATCTTTGCAGTTCTAACCTATGCTAACCTAACCTAGCCTAACCTAACCTCACATAATCTAACCTAACCTAACCATCAAAAGAATTCCTTTTATTTTTGCAGTTCCAACCTATGCTAACCTAACCTAGCCTAACCACCAGTCGATATCATTTCATTTTGTAGACACAGCCTAACACAACATAACCTAGCCTAGCCATCAGGAGTTTCTCAAACCTAATCCAACCCAACCTAAATTAACTATCAGGCGATTGAACAAACAGTGGCTAAAGAAACGCGAGTCGGAAGTTCACAAACACACAAGGTAGTATGAACAAGTGTTTTCACAACCGCGCTAAACGTTCTATGAGCAGTCGGATCCAAACGTCACGTGAATTTCAACCAGGATGATCCCAGATTCCGCCAAACTTCCTTCGTGCGAACTCTTAATACAACAATAAAAAAAGATTGTGATTGATCCCCAAAAATGACAGTCCTTGAGCTACAGACTATACCAAGGGCAAAATAATAAAAAATTTAGTAAACCAACATGAGAGTTGAATTTAAAATGGTTTAAGAGTATAACAAATAAGTTTTTCTTAAAACTTATTGTCTTCCCCCTTTAACACCGGTATTCGTCATTCACCGTGCGTTGAGGCACGCATTACTAAGAGTATTCCCCCCCTCTCCCCTTATAGTTCTCCACTTCATTACCACGCAACCGCGGGTAAGTTTACTATAAAATATTACCTAATTCACCCCTACTGACATATTAAACCACGTGAACATTTCTTATTCTCTATGAATAATTATAATGTACTAAAGAATGTGGTATTAATTTGTTTTCTGTCAAATTTGATCTTCAAGGGGAAATATCTACTTAAAATCAAAGGTGATTTATTTTATCAGCGCGTCTTACCACCCATTTGGGTTAAACGCCTTGATATACTAATTACTTTCATATGATAGGGATGATGAAGGTTGAATTTGGAGGAAGTGTACTCGTATTTGCGTGGAGAGTGAGTGGGGAAACCATTTAGATAAGAAAAACCTCAGTACACCCTACCGGGATCGAACCATGATCTTTCCGTCATCATCAGTCTAGTCTATTGCGAGAGTAGCTCCTTGAACCATGCGGCCACCGAAGCGGGTTTGTACCCATATTGCCGGGCTCTAGCTATAAATATGGGCTGTAGTTTTTTAGGTTGTGTAGCATTCAGCAAGACGCTGCGATCTTTTTGATTTAATTCCCTGGTAGTGTTCGTTCCTTGGTAAGTTTTAGTGGCCAGTGTGCTAGCTTCAGTCCCCTTGCTGACCATGGACCGCCCTGTGCCCCGGTAGCTGTCCACAACTGGCCGACAAACGACCCGGAAACTCTTATCATCTTTCCGAGATTCCAGATTGGCTCTTCTCTTCACAAAGCGGTGGATCACGTTATCTGCGGTCACTGGTGAGACCAGGATTTAACTTTGGAGAGAGGAACAGACAAAAGAGAAAGTTCGACACTTTTTTTTTTACTCTCCACAAGAAGAGGTGGAATTAAAGAGAAGTTAGAAGATCTTCTAAGTTCAGTACAAAATTGAAAGGTTATAGGCGTAAACTTGAACACGTTGGAAAATATATCTAGAGAAATGAATTTAATTCCTCGATGGGTAGAGCATATGAACCGCTTAAGTGACCGAATGGTCTGAAGCATCAGGCCTTCTGATGGCGGGGATATCGGGTTTCAAATCCCGGTCGGATCTACTGAGGATGGTTTTCTCATAAATAGTATCCTACTCTCCTCCCACGCAAATGGGGGTAGTTTACTTTTAAAAATCCTTCCTTCCTCGTCCCTACTCCATTAGAGTAATTATAAAAAAATGCGTATAACCTGAACAGGTAATAAGACGCGATGATAACTAAGCTAATGAGTTAGGAATGAGGAAGGTTGCATTTGGATTAAGTGTACCCGAATTTACGTGGAAAGTGTGGGGGAAATAATTTTGGGGAAAAAAAAACCCTTACTACACCCGATCGGGATCGAAACACGATCTCCCCGTAATCGGCAGTCTAATCTATTGTGAGAGTAGCGCCTTAGACCATGAGGTCACAGAAGCGGGTATGGATGTAAATTACATCAAACCAACATTCGGTTTGTTAACTTAAGAAAGATTTTTTATTTAAAAATCATTATATTAAAAATCATTTAATAGAACAAATATAAGCCTATGTTGGCAACGAATATTTAATTTGCGTTTAACTTAGCGTTCATTTGCTGCGGAATAAATATTAGGCAAATAAATAATTTACAACATGTTTACGTGTGGGTATTTTCAATGCATTTCACGACCCATTCGGGTTTCACCCATATTTATTAGACACAAAACATTGTGTATATTAATTTCGCTTGAGGGAGGTATAATTTTATAGGAAATGAATCCACAGGTTTCCCAAGTTACGTGGAGGGAGAATGGGAAACAATTTAGAAAAGAACACCCTTAGTACACCCTACAGGAATCCGAGCCCCGACCTCCATCGTCATTGACAATCTTGGCTAAATGATCTATACATTTAGGATCTGTACTCACTAGCGCGACGCATTTGTATGTTCATTTAACTGTATTGTAACGTTAACTTACAGTTAGTTACAATTGGATCCATCCCGTTATAATGTTGATACGTAACTATCAAGAATTCATACCACCCGCTCTATAATTCCGACCTAAATAGAATCCCTACAATGGTACATTTCTCTGTTGTAGTCCCTGTAGGCTAATACGGAAAGATAATACGACACAGTATATTTCATACAGTACAATCTTCTGTAATAGTACACTCATATTTGTTCAGGAACTTACCTTTGAAATCTTCTATCACTAGCCGCCACCAAAGCTGAACGACACCGCGCAGCCAACGTGAAGAATGGGGCCGAGCTAACGAAAGTCTACAATCAACGCGTGGTCATTCTCCGTCTAGTCAGATTGATTCTGAAGAATGACAACATGGAGAACTCTAGAAGACAACAATCCACCCGCCCTCTGACGGATGTCAGATGAACTTCCCCAAACAACACAAACATCCAATGATCGCCGACTTGTTCTAATTTTCCGATGGAACAACCCTACAAAGTGACTACGTGACCGATGACAGCTAGCAACTGCGTGCTAGAAATTACCTCCCCTCTTTCCGTGCAACGAAAATCACTATAAAACAGGCTGACATTGTCTAAAAACTTTGACTATCTAAAATCTACGAACGAAGACGGATCATTGTCGTCGACCTGGACAATGATCGGATAAACATTCATACATCATAAATTGGAACGTAACTATGGCAGTTACTTATAAAGAACTCTATTCATTTTCAACTTATAATATTTTCGTGTTAAAATCTTTATTTTGTGTTTGCTTAATATTTAACTTTTTGCTTTATTATCTCAGTCGCTTAAATGTAACTTATATGCCGCCACTTTGGCGCGGTTGGTTAGTTGGTTAGTTTATTAGTTTGGTTTGAAATCCACCATTGGTAATTTTGTATTGAGTGAATTTAAATGTAAATTGTTAAAATGTGTGGACTTTTGTATTTTGCTATTTCACGCGACTGTAGATATAAAATTAAGCTTGTTATTTTTTTTATATAATTTAATTTTGTTCTAAATTTCATTCTTAAGTTTTTCTAAGATATAGTTAGTCCCGGGAGATTTTGACTAGCGTCTGGAAGTCAAACTCTCGCGTTATGTTTTATGTAATTGTAAATTTTCGTATTGTAACTTGTAATTGTTTGAGGAGCCCATCAGGCAAGAATATTTAATGTTTGTTTCATTTTTGTGGATATCTTACTCCACTTCACTTTTGGTAGTTTAACTTCGCTTTTGATGTTATAATCTACGTAATTTTGTGTCTCTTAAAGACGACTTGTAATAAATGTAAACATGGTATGTTTACATTCTGCGCTTCACGTTATTATTTTCAGCATTATTCAGAATGATATAATGAGACCACTGTACTTTGCTTTATCTACGTTTATACTGAATAAACCATATTATTGTTATATTTTTAATTCTGCTTATATTTTCCCTTATGTAGATTATACCTTCTCCCTTTTATTTAATTGTGGTCGTTAAGTAGAAGGCACGGAGACGGTGTAACACTGCGCAACTCTGCTTTCCTTTTAATTAACTGATCTTCCTGTTTAATTAGTTAATTAATAACCTATATCATTGCTGAAAAATGTTGGAAAATTATACTGTATATTTTTGTTGTTGTTGTGAAATCATAGCCTGAGTTTAACCTTGTATCTCTTTCTGTTTCATAATGGAACACAATTTGACTACGGACGCTTCGACTGAGGAAGTAGTGACTGGCGAGCCGAGCGTGTTGTCTAAATCTGATGTTTACCGACTCAATAAAGAAAGCCTTATCTCCGAGCTTGCTAAGCGTGGACTGCAAGGTTCAACAGAAACCACCGTAGCAAGACTTCGTGCAGTTCTCGTGGGAATCCTTTCGGAGAGCGATACGTCTCGAGACCAGGCAACAGTGGGAGTGGAGGATCATCATTCAGTACCGGTGAGGGTTGGAGATCCAATTGAAATGTCACGCGCTTTGGTAAGTGATAAAATCCAAAGTAAAATTCTTGTTGATTTTGTAAGTCGAATACCACTGTGTGATGGTCAGGACAGCTCATCTCTTTTTTTTATTTTTAATTGAGGTTCAAAGGATTTGTCATTTAAATATCGGTTCTGAGTCCGAGTTTATTGCATTATGTTTAGGTAAAACTTCTGGATATTTAACTCGTTTATTTTCTGAAGGGTTAGTTAATGGGTTAAGTTGGAAACTTATTAGTCGTAAGATATTAGACTGTCTTGTCCCTACTAGAGCTAGAAATAATTTGTGTAAGCAGTATGTACATCGCTTTCAACGTCCTGATGAGTCGTTAAGGAGTTTCATCATGGCCATTTCTGAGGCCGTTGAAGTTTTAGGGTTAGATCTTTCTGAATGTCAGATAGTAGATATTATTTTGGAGAATGTGTCGCCCTTGTCTCGACGTCATTTTGTATTTACTTCTAAACCTAGTACGATAGTTGAGTTACATGAGCTAGCTTCCCTAATTGAAGGTACTTTGTTGTCTGAAAGTGAGTTTCTGGAAAATCATGCGCCTTTTATTGTTGACAATCCAGGCGTGGGTTCGAATCCTAGTTATTGTGGTAGGTCTAGGAATAATACTGCGATTTCTCAGTTGGGTGTGCAACCTGTGAAGAAGAACCATATTGGCCCGCGAGCGTTGGATAGTAAGTTTTTGTCAGGAATTCGCTGCTTTAATTGTAAACAGTTAGGACATGTCCAGAGTAAGTGTAGTTCAGGAAACTAGTTGTGCGCCGTAAGAATCATGGGTCTTACGAGTCAAGCGCATTTCCATGCCCCCCTTCCCCCGTTGTAGTTCTTGTGCTTGTTTCTTTATGTTGTCTAGCGTTAAATAAATATCTGCCAGGCTCTCTCCCAGATGGGATAGACCCTGGTCAGTTGAATCTTTCTTAACACCCGTGTCGGTCAGGTTGATGTGCCAGACAGACCCGACCGATACGCGAAGAGCTCATGTGAGCCATCTTAAACTAATACCGACGCTTTAGAATGTCGTAGTTTAATGGATAATGTTCGTAAGTTATTGTACTTACAGATTTAATTACTCCATTTTGGATTTACTTAGGTATATGTAGGATGCCAAGAAATTTTTTTATAAGTTTATGGGGACTTGTATTTGATATTTTTGGTATTCCTGTTTTGTGTAAGACTTGGTGTCTTGATATTATTTGACGATTGTTGAGTCATTTAATGAACGGTCAATTAACGTAATTTCATTTTGTTAATTATAGTATTGACCGGGTTTATTCATACTCTTAATAATAATGTGGAATCATGCTTAATTTTTATAGGTATATGGGGACCTATAATTAATCTTTTGGCATCCCTTATTAATTTGAGTTTTGTTTGATGGCATTGTGCCCTGGCTGTGAGCCAAATCGTGTTTAAAATTTAAATTTTGTTTACCATTAATGATATGTTTTATATCAGTGGTTTGTAAATATAGTGTTTTGTTATATATATATTGTTGGCCATGTGTATAGTAATTTACAGGTATTGAACCGTAATTGAACTTGTGGATATTATGTGTTTATGAAATAAGTGAATAGTTTATAGATTATTATGGCACGAATTTGTTGAAGTTCCACTTCATGGAATTTGGATCACGAAATCAAATGTTGTTTTGATTTAATTATGACGTAACTTTCTCTATTCTATGTTTTGAGACACTCTATTCTAGATTGAGTGCTGTGAATGGACTTTTATAGAATATAGTGAGATTATAGTGATCTAACATTTGAAACTCTCAAACCTTTGAATAGGAACCTTCAAAAGTGTTGAGGGGGGGGACGCTCCTCCGATACATCTATGTAGGATTTCTATAGGATTTTAGGATTTCATGAGGTTAACTTTTGTGACTTTGTAGTCTAGTGAACTTTATTGTGAGAACTTGAGTTTGAACGTAGAAGAAAGAAGAGATTCTTCATGTGTTCATACAGACAATTAGACATGTGGTTGCGTGTGACTTAACGCCACTTACACATCGACAACAGACTTGTTGTATATGATTTTTCGTTGCGCATCCTGTTTCCCTTTCTCTCCTGGTTTCTGGTAAAGTCTACGTAGTGGTACCGACTGCTTCTCTAGATGATGGAATCTAGAGCTGAAAAAGATGGATGATCTCATGCTGTTTGGGAAGATGATGTACAAGAAGGCAACCTAGAGCCCTTTGATGTTCCGCCTTGCTGAGGACGGATGCTGCATCTTCTTATTCTCCTGGTCAAGGGGGGAGATTTGTAACGTTAACTTACAGTTAGTTACAATTGGATCCATCCCGTTATAATGTTGATACGTAACTATCAAGAATTCATACCACCCGCTCTATAATTCCGACCTAAATAGAATCCCTAAAATGGTACATTTCTCTGTTGTAGTCCCTGTAGGCTAATACGGAAAGATAATACGACACAGTATATTTCATACAGTACAATCTTCTGTAATAGTACACTCATATTTGTTCAGGAACTTACCTTTGAAATCTTCTATCACTAGCCGCCACCAAAGCTGAACGACACCGCGCAGCCAACGTGAAGAATGGGGCCGAGCTAACGAAAGTCTACAATCAACGCGTGGTCATTCTCCGTCTAGTCAGATTGATTCTGAAGAATGACAACATGGAGAACTCTAGAAGACAACAATCCACCCGCCCTCTGACGGATGTCAGATGAACTTCCCCAAACAACACAAACATCCAATGATCGCCGACTTGTTCTAATTTTCCGATGGAACAACCCTACAAAGTGACTACGTGACCGATGACAGCTAGCAACTGCGTGCTAGAAATTACCTCCCCTCTTTCCGTGCAACGAAAATCACTATAAAACAGGCTGACATTGTCTAAAAACTTTGACTATCTAAAATCTACGAACGAAGACGGATCATTGTCGTCGACCTGGACAATGATCGGATAAACATTCATACATCATAAATTGGAACGTAACTATGGCAGTTACTTATAAAGAACTCTATTCATTTTCAACTTATAATATTTTCGTGTTAAAATCTTTATTTTGTGTTTTGCTTAATATTTAACTTTTTGCTTTATTATCTCAGTCGCTTAAATGTAACTTATATGCCGCCACTTTGGCGCGGTTGGTTAGTTGGTTAGTTTATTAGTTTGGTTTGAAATCCACCATTGGTAATTTTGTATTGAGTGAATTTAAATGTAAATTGTTAAAATGTGTGGACTTTTGTATTTTGCTATTTCACGCGACTGTAGATATAAAATTAAGCTTGTTATTTTTTTTATATAATTTAATTTTGTTCTAAATTTCATTCTTAAGTTTTTCTAAGATATAGTTAGTCCCGGGAGATTTTGACTAGCGTCTGGAAGTCAAACTCTCGCGTTATGTTTTATGTAATTGTAAATTTTCGTATTGTAACTTGTAATTGTTTGAGGAGCCCATCAGGCAAGAATATTTAATGTTTGTTTCATTTTTGTGGATATCTTACTCCACTTCACTTTTGGTAGTTTAACTTCGCTTTTGATGTTATAATCTACGTAATTTTGTGTCTCTTAAAGACGACTTGTAATAAATGTAAACATGGTATGTTTACATTCTGCGCTTCACGTTATTATTTTCAGCATTATTCAGAATGATATAATGAGACCACTGTACTTTGCTTTATCTACGTTTATACTGAATAAACCATATTATTGTTATATTTTTAATTCTGCTTATATTTTCCCTTATGTAGATTATACCTTCTCCCTTTTATTTAATTGTGGTCGTTAAGTAGAAGGCACGGAGACGGTGTAACAGTATTATTTATAATACTCCTTCCGCGAGTATTTGTGATAAATATTTGCCATATTTTACGCCCTAACCAAAAAGCTCTGCTTTGCCTGGGACGTGTTTCGTCCTTCTACACCCTCAACTTAGTATGGTCCTAGTGTAGAACTCAGATCAGATATTGCTCTATACTCTCAACTTGTTACGATCCTAGTGTAGACCTCAGAGCAAAGGTCACTTAGCTGCTGTTGCCCTTGCCCTACACTCTCAACTTGTTACGGTCCTAGTGTAGACCTCAGAGCAAAGGTCATTTAGCTGCTGTTGCCCTTGCCCTACACTCTCAACTTGTTAAGGTCCAAGTGTAGATCCCAGAGCAAAGGTCACCTGTTACTCTACACTCTCAACTTGTTACGGTCCTAGTGTAGACCTCATAGCAAAGGTCACCTCGCGGCTGTTGGCAAGATACCCAACACAAGAGACCGGGGTCAATACTTCGATAATTCCTTTTACTTCTTAATTTACTGCCGTCTGCGTTTATGACCCCCCTTCATGTTGGGGGGGTTTGGGTGGTCTCCAAATAAAATAGGTAGTGTTTTATTTGCTCTCCATCCTTTGTTTTCGCTAGTTGTCCTCATAAACAAAGGACAATGGTCCGGCGTTGTTGATGTACATGAGGGAAGCGGGACTTTCAATTTATTGGGCTGTTTCGTGAGTAAACTGGACCAAATCTGTGACCCATTTGATCAATATTTATGTTCGTATTCGGGTTATATAAAGCCTTTTAACATTAATGCTACTTTAGCACCTGTGACTCGATTATAGGGGACTCCAAATAATTAATACGCTGTGAGACAGGGCTGCCCTTAGGGGTTTGCAATCGGTCGCACAGGGCCCCATGATTGGGGGGGGGGGGGGGGAGGGGGTGGCACGTTCGCTTAGGTAGCAGTAGAGATGAAAATTCTCCGCACTGGCGGCTTACGATGAAGGGGTTAAATTGTAGAGGTGGCACCTAGAGCCTATTATACTTCAAAATATAATGTGTTAAGAGACGAGTGGGTTATAAGAAGAGAGAAAGGGGTACAGGGTTGGAGGAGGGGTAAATAGGAAGCGGGGGGGAGGGGGGAAGACAAAATGTTGCACCAACCTCAAAATCATTTTAATTTACTTATTGATGGTAAAAAAATGGAAGTATAATTTATCAACATAACGAGTCTACAAAGGCCCGCATTCATTTGTTTCTTTACTACGTGTTTTTAGCACCGCGTCTTAATTACGCCTCTATGTACTGATTACGCTAATGTGTTAAGGATGAGGAAGGTTGAATTTAGAGGAATTACACCTGCATTTGCGTGGAGTGAGAGTGGAAAACTATTTATGGAAAAACCCACCCTCAATACACCAGACCGGGATCGAACACGGATCTTCCTGTCGTCGGCAGTCGAGTGTATTGCGAGAGTAGCGCGTGCGACCATGCTCTTAACCTTTTTTTCTAGGTGTGAGCCGTACATCCCGCAGTACACGGCTGTATGAAGTGTAGTATTCCACTCATCGCACGGCGTCAGTTTATAATATATACGTTTCTGGAACTAGGGGAACTGACTTGTCTGTCTAAGAACACTATAGAGTATCCGAAAAAGTTTGTAGTGTTCTTAAAATATTTACAGTAGGCTTTTTATGTATCCAAACATCCTAAATTTAGTTTAAAACAATATTAGCTTTATATATTAAATGAGATTTCTGAGAAGCAGGATCGGTGTGACAAGGTGTGACGATGAGAAATGAGAGAGTAAGAAGAATAGTAAAGGAAGAGCGAGTCCAGGACAGGATAGAGAAGGAACGATTAAGGTGGTATGGAAATGTGAGGAGAATGGAGAGGGAAAGGATGCCCAGGAAGATTTTGGATATGGAGGTGAGTGGTAGGAGGCCGAGGGACAGGTGGCTGAAGGGAGTAAGGAGGAGTGTGGAGGAGAGGACTGGGCCAAGGTGGAGGGAAAGAGGAAGGTGAGAGGAAAATAGGCGGGGGAGAGGCTTATGTTCCAAGCAGACCCATCCAGTGGCTGGAAGCTGTTCATGATGATGATGATGATGATTATACTAAATAGGGGATCCCTAGTATCCACATAAATGTGGACAAGTGGACAAAGGTGTCAGTCTCGTATTCTCTGGTTCACTGATAATAAACGAATTTGGACTTTAATCCCAAATGAACATACGAAGAAGTTTTATTCATTTAAACAAGTCCCATCACCTCTTACTACCCATACAATACTAACGCATCTTAATTACTCTAATGGGGAAAGTATATCATTTACATGGAATATAGCCGCCATTTTCTTGGAGGAAGAGTGGGGAATAATTTCCTGGAAAAAGCCTCAGGCCACCCAGACAGTATTCGAGCCACGACCCCTCTGTCGCCGGCATTTAGTGCTCACAGATGCGGGAGATTTTTCCTCATTTCCAAAGCAAATTCGTGTACTCTTCCTCTAAATTATACCTTCATCATCCTTGGCCCTATAGTGTAAATATGTGAGCAACTCGGAGGGGTAGTAAGGCACATAGCACGTAAAAAAAAAGTCACAAATCCAACTAAACTGATTTTAATTCCAAACTAAATGTTATCCGCAGAACTAATAAACCCACATTAGAGAAACGTAGACTGATATAATAAATACAAACATGTTTCCTCCTCGGTCGCGACAGATGCGGAACACGAGACCGCTACAAATATCTCTCTATTCTTTCACTCGAAACCGCGGCGTATTTTTTAATTAAAACCATTTTGCGGCAGATCAGACCGTGCGTGGGAGCGCAGGTCAAATAGAGATTACACTACATGAGGGGCGTCGTAACGAGGGGCAGGGTAATGGGCGAGCGATCAGCACGCCTAGGGAGGCCGTGGTTTGGTCCCAGGCGGCTACATTGGGGTGGATTTTCTATTTTATTTCCAAGCAACTACTTTCTCGTTTCCTTAATAGTGTGTTCAAACAAGTTTTGAAATATTTCTAACATTTTATGTGTTTTTTGTTGTTGTTGGGAAACCATTATTTTGTACTATTGTGATATTTAATGAAATGTAATTACGTATTAATAAAACCTCAATACGCTTTAATAAATACATTAAAATAGTTTTTATAACAATGAAAATTTAAGTAATGTTTAATTTTGAGAAAATGTTTGTTAATCACGGGATTACAAATGGTTTATTTTTAATAATGTAATTGAGACCAATGATTTTTTTTTTCATATTTTAAAAACTACAACAAAATCGAAAATTAATTATTTTGAATTAAAAAAATTATCAAACTTGTTGAATCTCGTTTGTTGTAAAATGAAGAATGTAGGAAACAGCACTTCAGGAGTAACCTTGCCTCTATATCACCGGTTGATTTGCCGTGAGATGGGCTCTTAAAATACATTATGGAAGGATAAATTAACTACGTCATGAAAACCTGAATATCTATTATATTAATGAATTTACTGCTTATCAGCCAATTCAACCTGAGACAAGGCGGTCACCGAGAAAGTATTCAGGTCACACGGCTCGTTTTATAAAATTATTCATATGTTTTGTCTAAGCTTATACTCCTTTTCGAACTTCACCTACAGCCACCCTTTGTCACGTCAATTAGAAAGAGGGGAAAGAAAATTACGAAACTTCTTCTCTCAAGATTAAGAGAGAAGCTCACTGCGCTAGTTCTCAAATATCGTAAAATTTTATGTTGTAAACCTATAAAAAAAATACTGCATTCGTTAGAGGAAGGCTAAATCTACACTAGACTACATCAAGACTAGTATAATAGATGCCCAAACAGGCTTAAAATGTCGTTGAAAATTAGCTAGTGTTACATTTTCACACCTTTTGTTCTATTAATAAAGCTCAAACCATGGTGTTAAGACATGTTGGAATCTTTCGACTTTATTTTGGCTGAACTATATTTTGAAATAACGCATAGTAGAATTAAATATTTCGTTAGAGGTGAACGTCTGCACGGCTGTTTACCAAAGTGGCCGTTAGGCTGACTAGGCACAGTCCTAGGTACTACGAACCTTTTAGGGCTTACGAATCTTTTAAGGCCTACAATATTTCACTTGAAAAAATACTTAAAAAAATCCCAAATAAGGAAAAAAAACAGCAAATTTTAATCTAAAATATTTATTTTGATATATGAATGACTATGACTAAAACAATCATTTAAATCATCGCGATTCTCAACAGCCTAACTGATACAATCACAGACACAGTAGTTGCTCTATGTTTCTCAACAGCCTCAGGATACAATCACAGACACAGTAGTTGCTATACAAGCCTCACTGATACAATCACAGACACAGTAGTTGCTAGTTCAACAGCCTCGCGATACAATTACAGACACAGTAGTTGCTATACAACAGCCTAACTGATACAATCACAGACACAGTAGTTGCTATACGCTCTCAACAGCCTCGCTGATACAATCACAGACACAGTAGTTGCTATACAGCCTCACTGATACAATCACAGACACAGTAGTTGCTACGTCTTCAACAGCCTCGCTGATAAAATTTACAGACACAGTAGTTGCTAACACAGCCTAATGTACAATCACAGACACAGTAGTTTGCTATACGTTCTCAACAGCTCGCTGATACATCACGACACTAGTAGTTGCTAACAGCTCACTGATACAATCCAGATCACGTGTTGCTAATCTTCAACAGCTCGTGTTTCAACACAGGACACAGTTGTTTCTATACTGCTCCTGTACAATCACAGACACAGTAGTTGCTATACGTCTCTCAACAGCCTCGCTGATACAATTACAGACACAGTAGTTGCTATACAACAGCCTAACTGATACAATCACAGACACAGTAGTTGCTCTATGTTTCTCAACAGCCTCAATGATACAATCACAGACACAGTAGTTGCTATACAGCCTCACTGATACAATCACAGACACAGTAGTTGCTATACAGCCTCACTGACACAATCAGAGACACAGTAGTTGCTATACAGCCTCACTGACACAATCAGAGACACACTAGTAACAGGGTTATGTTGTTATGCGCAGTTGTATTGCATGTATCATGAACCAGTGGCGGACCCAGGATATTGTGTAAACAGAGGTGCTCACGGTGCATTAAAATTTGCGAGTATTTTCAAGATGAATAAATTTGTTTTTTGTGCGTGTAAACTATGAAATTAGTATAAAAATGAGTAAAAAAAATATCGGACAGACAGGAAAAAATGTCTAGGCCAACGAGGTTCTTAAAACTGCCCTGAATACAGCTACAAAGTGCTGTTGTCTCTACCTTGGAATGTATAGCAGGTTTTTTTTCCATGCCCAGGGTCTTACTAACCGTCAGAGTTTAAGAAGAAATATAACCACATTTGTAGGGAAGGAGAAAGAGAACTACTGAAGAAAATCACCCCACGAACCCAAATGTGGGCTGACTGTCTAAAATGATTGATTAAAACCAAACCACGGCAATCTTCTGTTTGTATCACCTGACACAGTCAGCACAAGTTTTCCTCCCTTGTCAATAAAGCTACACTGTTGTATATTCTGGAGGGACAAAGTACCTAACACAACCAAAATGGTCCAATTTTCATAAGAAAGGAGCCCTTTATAAAACAGCTAACCAGAACAAGGAGTTCATGTTGAATGAGGGCTTGTCCGAATATCGACTATATATACGGCCCTAAAAAACCGCTCTGTAGAGGTAAAGGGCGGTAAGATGAGCTCTCAACTTGCCGCGCCCGTGGTTGTGGTTTAGAGCCAAAGCCCAGCTGGTCGAACCAGACCACCTGCCAGACATACAGACAGACAGACAATCGCTATATTTAGTATCCGTCCTATTGGACCATAACTCCGAGTCATGGGATGGACCGGACCGACTCAACAAGGGTTGGCACACACGCACACACAACACACACACACACACGCACAGGTCGGCCAAAGTCAACCAAGTTGTCTCCCTCCCCACCTCTTCGTTCAATCAGCGACGTTGTCTACTTGATGAATCCGAGGCTACATCCGACCTCTGGATATCCGTCTCTTCGTTTATATCCGACCGTAATACTGACACTAAACAAGTATTTGATATGGCTCCTCAGTATACAGAACAACATCCTACTTTGGGGCCTGTAGACATTTTGTGGCTAAAGAAGCACGGTGAGACTTAGCAGCCAAGGTTAGGATGTCGTCTTTAAAAAAATAGAAAAATATTACATACTTCTCCACCAGCAATAAATCTATGTTTCCTGATCAAACATTTCGTTTTGTGTTGCCGTATTTAAATTGTAGACTGTATTTGTAAAAGAAAAAACACTTCAATATTTTTTAGAAAACCATACTCTTTCATGCTTTTACTTTTTATATGTTTTGGTAAAGTTTTTTTTTTTTTGCTCCTCTTACTATCCGACCTTTGTGTTCTGACCATGTCCAGTCCCGTGATTCACGGATAATCGGAATTCGGGGGGGGGGGGTCACTGTATTCTGCCAAGCGGGTTGCATCTTAGCTCGACGTACTTGAGCAGCATAAGAATCATGATCACACTTAGACGACAATGTATGAAATAGAAGGAAGAAAATATTGGTGGCGTACTCTGTGAAGCCTTTTATTTATCTACGGATAGCACTTCCCCTTTTCCACTGACGAGTATAAACACTCACTTCACTATTTGAACCTGGACAGTATTGGTTTTTCCTTTTAAAATACACTTTTGTTTCTTGTTTCCTGTTTTAGATAGACATTTTACTTCCACATATGTCCACATAACCTACATCTTCGCAGGAAGAATCCTAAGCTGAATGTTTCTTTCCTTCCTCGAATCTTGTGACCTGAGCGTTTATCCCCTCAATATAATGGCTTGACAATCAGTAGTACCCTCTGCTAGGCCGCTTATTTACCAATTCCATCTCCTACTCTCCTGCTCCTATATACCTATGTTCTCATCTCAATGTTGGTCCCAACACAGCAATGATTAGAAGTTATATTAAAACAAAAGTATTTTTTGGTTTATTTTTTGACTAGTTGAAGCACTCAAAAGTTCCCGGGATAAATATTTTTAAGTTTAATGATTGTACGTGAAAGGTAGCTTGTTAGTTTTTGCTTCCGACCCGATTTTTAATTAATGTACTCAAAATCTAATCAAAATTTGATTAATTCCTGTTTCGAAGGTGCATATGTTTGTTCACAGGGGCTGATAATTTTTTTAAGATTTCAGACCTCTGTATGCGGTAGATATCGGGCAATGCTCATTACAGACAAGCAAACTATTCATTTGATTAAGATCGTTCATCATAACAGGCCCAACTCAGCTCCCGCCTCGCAGGAGGTTTGATATAACAGGGAAAATAAAAGACTTGCGATATTACATAAATGTGTGCAGTGCATTCGTATTTGAATGATTCCTCGAAATTCTCGGCGGTGACGTTTGTTAATAACTACAGTATGACCCTATTATGACAGAATGAAGACTAGAGAACAGTGTTTATCTGTGAAGACATTCTGAACTGGTCAAAAACGACTTTTTCAATGCAGTTTTTATCCAAATGTAATTTCATTATTGTTCATTTTCAGAACAATCCACCACAAATACTACCTCGCTTATGTTCTCCTAATTATACTATCGCACACCATTCATGTGTGTTCGGTTGCCTATACAATCTATCTGACGGCGCACATATCGATAGTAACGATCCGAAAATACTTAGCATCTGGTCTTACTAACTGTTTAGGTTAACGCATATTTACTAATTACGCTAATGAGTTAGAGATTAGGGAGGTTTGATTTTAGAGGACGTGTATCTGAATTTGCGTGGAAGAAGAGTGTAAAAACTATTTAGGAAAAACCAGCCTCGTTACACCCGACCGAGATTGAGCCCCGACAGTCTAGTCTGTCTTATGTACAGCTGTGCTTGAACGTATAAATTAATCTGCCGATCTATTTAAACGACTAAGAGGTAATCATTTTCTATTGTCAGATATTGACAAATTGTATTTTGAGTACACACACGCTAACTTCATCACACTACCCCAGATTAAATTATATTTGTATATATTTATGCAAATAATATCAATCAATTTAAAAGGAAGTTCACCATTTAAAAAATACCTTATTGTTTCGTGATATTTTCAAGCTACAGGGGCTATATATTACACCACCCCAAAATTAAATAAATATATATTTATTTAATTTGGGGCGGTGTAATATATAGGCCCTGTAGCTTGAAAAGTATCACGAAACAATGAGGTATTTTTTAAATTGTGAACTTCCTTTTAAATTGATTGTATAGTGTATATTATAGAACCATGGATTTGAATGTAGTCAGTGGGCCTGTAAATTTAAAATATTTTCGTAGTAAATCAAATAAAAGAGAAAGTGCTCCCTATACCAAGGGCGTATGAAGGGCCGTTTAGGGAGTTTAAACACCCCCTTCCCCAGAAATGTTACTAAAATTTTTAATATGAAGCTTAAAGATGGCCTTGTATATTTTTTTTTTAAATTCTGGGTAGGAACCAATTCAAATAAATTATAGGGAATCTAAAAATATACATATATATTTAATAAGTTGGTGAGCCCATCTTAAAATAGCTTTTAAAGATATTCAATTTTCAGAAATATGCCAAATACACCAAATAGCCTCTAAAGTATCAAAATTTAAAAAAAATTTTAAGGGGTATCACTATTCTAAATATCTTTAAAAAAATCTCCAAGCAAGGAGCACTACAAATAGCTTCTTAGAGCATCAAATTTTCTAACATTAACTGGGGGAGAGGAAGGTAGAAAACCCCGAAAAAAACTTTTTGATACTCGCAACCCCCCTCCCCTTTCACGCAAATAAAATTCCACCCCTACTGTATAAAGTAACGATGTTCTTATTTCTTAGTGTTTGATAGTAAGTCTTAACATCAAGTCATAAACTTACGATTTTTACCCCTCCACCCTCACAAAAAATCAAATTCTACGCCCACGCCTACTGCACTTACATAACTGATGATTTCATTAAAGCAACATTTTTTTTTTTATTTTTACATATTTTTTAAGATGTGTTACATTGGTAACCAAGATGCCCCCCAATTCAAATCAAACCTTTAAACAGCACTGCTATTGCATATTGTTATTAGATATGCTAGCTAGGACGGAATCAGGGTTCCTCACTCAAAAGATGTATTTAAGATCACCGAGAAAATAATGAATATTACCCGCTTCGGGGAAATCGGGGTTCGAATCCCGGACGGGTGTACTGAGGATTTTTTTCTTAAATGGTATTCCACTCTTCTCCACGTAAACGCGGGTACATTTACTCTACATTTAACCTTCCCCATGCCTAACACACTAGCGTAATTAGTCCATAAACGTATATCTCGAACGGGTAGTAAAACACGCTGCTAAAAAAAAGTATATTCAGCTTCTATCGATTTATTTTTTTATCACTTTTTAAAATTAGGAAACAATATCGACTTCATACAAATCAGACATTAAAAAAATACATTATAATTTAAAAACTCGTGCAGTCACATGGTGTAAAAAATGGCCACGTGTACCATGAGTTTGCCGTCTATTTAAATGATAAAAGTGTGATCAAAACAATTTTAACAATCATCTTGTAATAATGTGGATAACATTATTAAAATATATCAAGTGAAAAGAGTTTATACTTACCTAAGAAGGCAAGTTGATGAGACAAAACTAATAAAACAATAAAAACTCTGAGAGACTTTCGAGTTGTCATTGTAAACCCGTGTTAAAATTCCCCTGCTCGGAGCTACACGTGGATTCAGCGACGTCTCATTTAGGTTCAATAAAAAAACATTTATTTTGTCCCTCACATTTCCTACTACAGTCAAATGCAACTGCTGTCAAACGCAACTTTTCTTTACTATTGCAATTTGAGAGTATGACTGGTCACGTCCTATATTGTTGGAGACACGACAAATACTGAGCGCCGCTAAATTCAAATGTGGTGGGGGTGGTTGTAATCCGCGCTACCTGGTCGCACGGAGCGCCAACTAGATGTATCGATAGTTAGACTTTTGACTAATAGATGGTGTTGACTCGTGTATGAAAAAAATTAGGATGTAAATGTACAGACAAAAAGGAAATGAAAAATACACCATTTTAAATAGCAACTAAAGGTCATGATTTTTTTTTAAATGCAGTAAAAATTGAAAGTTTAGAAACTAACAAATGAAAAAGTGGAAGAAACTAAAGAAACAAAACTATTTGAGATTCAGTATTTTAATAAGATTTTTTTTATAGAATATATGTAACAATGGTCGAATATTTAATTAGTCTAAATTTTACAAAAACTAACATTATGGGACTAACATTATAATGTTTGTAACAATGTTTTTAACGTTCCTAAAGCTCCCATTCCAAGCAATCATTAAGTTTATTACTACTAAAACCTCTTGAGGGTTATGGGTTAAAATTACTTGGAACAAAGATTAAAATAATTAATTATTTTAATAATACTAAACACATTTTCCCTTGCTTTTATCATGAAAGTAAATTAAGCACAGGAATGGAAATTTGAAGAAATATTTACCAAGCACACATTAAGCAACACCGAACAAAGTTGATACAGATACTCTTTAGCCCGGAACGTTTTGAATCTGCCGCCATTAGTATGAGAGTTATGAGTTTACCAGGACGGCGTTATTAGCAACGCCAGGGATTGCTTACATCTGCATCCAAGTATTTTAGCCGTTCGTTTTATATTTCAATAGTTCTGGGAGGTGTTGATAGTAATAAACGTAAGAATAATTGGCAAAATTAAAAGTAATTTTAGTTTTGTTTAAGGTCACTCACCTAAATCCAAGGATGACATTCGACCCTGTAACAATGCTTGGAACGTGTTGGTCTGCTAACTCGCGTAAATATCCTTCCACATGACCGATTATGGAAAAGGCGGGAGCCTTAAATTCAATTCTTCTTCTCATTAAGTATTATTAAACCCATCAATATATTCAAAAACAAATTTAGTTAACATTTCAAGACTTCTATAAAATATTTTTAATGCAGCCTTTTTTTTTGGTGGTTAATAGTAAAGTGTATTGCGTCACGCTTTCAAACGTCTTAAAAGAAAAATACCCTTTGCAATTTGCATCAATCTGACCAGATTACTAGAGTTCCAGGCAAATGTGCTTATCTATCTATTAAAGTATTATCTTTAATGTAGTCGGCAAAAATTAATTATATTTATAATGAAAATCATCTCAACCTAACCCTTCCACGCGTCTATAAATAAAAAGTTTGATAAAGTTGAGATGGAATATAATTATGGATAAAAAATACCTACCTTTGAAAATGGAATTTTATATCAAGATATTAGAGGGAAAATCTATTGACATATGGAAGGATGGGTTTCAATTAAAGTTAGCCTATCATTCCTGATGATACTAAGAAAAAACATCAAAAATCGTATTATTCGACTTTCCACATTATTTTTGTTGTGTATTAATCACACCAAACTACTGATTATATGAAATCAATAATGTAAGCATAGATAGATCCAATTCTGTCAGCATAAAAGAATACAATGTATTTCTTATATTCTAGGACACTTTTTTTCCCCATTTAAAGTCTCAAGGCGCACCTTAGAATCATATATTTTTTTAACCAACTCTCGATGACTCGGAAGATATATTATGGGACAATAAATATGGCTCAAAAGAATTGGACTGATATAGATTCAGAAGGAAGAGATAAATAATGATAAAGCTGTTAGTAAATTGAATTCTGTGATTAAACATTTATTAGATATAGAAGCTTTTTTTTGTCTGTTGATCATACTGAAAAATTAAGGTGTGCCTTACAATAGAAGAAAAATTGTACTGGCTTTGTTTTTTCTTCTCTTTACCTTAATATACTTAATGGACAATTTAAAAATTAAGTGTTACACAACAAAGCCTTATCTTCATCTCCAGCTCCACATTAATAAAAACTGCTTTGCACACGCTTACTGAACATTAGTTTGCTTAATGTTGCGACTAATCGCATGTACTAAAGAGATTTACTTACTCAGGAGGGCTTTTGAATTTTGGCCAGATCCAATGGAAGAGGGGGAGGTGTTCCAGAAAGTGAGTTTGTCCCATTTCATGATTAATGATAATTTTTAAACGAAACATCTATTTGGATTATATAATTCAAGTCACTAATAGTAAATACCTGCATTAAATTGTTCTGATTAAAACAAATTAATTTAAAATAAACTAATAAAAACCTAGATCTAGATTAAGCTTTTGAAATACTTCTTTTCCCACTCTCTTTAAGATGTGCTAAAATTAAATTAAAAAAATTGGAGACACAATTTTTCAATCTAATCAACTCAGGCTCTTAAGGGCCCTTCTCACAGCTGATTAAAATTAGATAAGACTATTTTTGAACCACAAAACTAACTGCCATCTTCATTTTAGAGCAAAAATTGAAGTGAAGTTTTTATTTAATTTTTTCTGTTATAAAACAATTATTTTTCAACTTTGTATTTTTAAAACGTGGACAAATATGTGACTTTGAGCTACCTTCCTAAAATCAGTGTTTTCTCTCCCCGTGAACAAATGTTTCAACTTTAGTTGATAGCACAGCTTGTGTACATGGTAGTGCAGTTTTCTGTATTCTTAGTAAACACTCGGAGCAAGACTAGTGAAAGTTCCCCACGTTTTAAGAAATGCAACAAAATTCCTAGTAATCATCTTAACATGATAAAAAAGTTCACTGATAAATTTTAAAACGCTGAAAACCACACAGATGTCTTTCTCCAGCATTATCTTGTATCTAATACCTATTAATTGGTTGTCAAATGGGCTGCATGGGTTATAATTAAAAATGTGACTAATTAAATCTAAAATTATAACACATTCTACTGTTTTTTCCCTGCATGCATCAATGTACAAACGCTTCACCACTCCCCAGTATTTTATTTCAATGTCTCCTTTATTTATATCTTAATAATTGTGCTAAATTGATTTGTAACTAAAGATTAAATGATCACTATGTTTATATCCATTCCAATAATTTAACATGGCATTAGTCGTTCTTTAAATTTTGAATAGCCTTGTTAGTCTTCAATTTTTTTTCGCTCCACAAAGAGGTATGTAAATACTAAACATTTAACCTTTGCTGTGTTTGTTACAACAAGAGGAAATAGACACGTGTCTTTACAAAGTAGTATTTAAAAAGTTTGTTCCATAGCTCTTGGAGTTACAGGTTAGCGCAGAAAATAAGATTTAGATAGATTAGCTATTTTCAGATCTCACTGAATGCTCTAAGAGACTGTTTAAATGAACCAGTTACAAGTGCATCATGAGATGCTAAATTTAGATCAGCTTCCGATTTTATTAGGGCAGAATTTGAATATAAAAATTGGTGCTAAACGAAAAGAATTTATCTATGGGAAGCTTTAGCAAATATAATTGCTGCCGTGTGTTTGTAGTAATTACTATAAACACAAAACCATCTGCAAATGCACTCTCTGGTTACAACTAAAAACTTACGATTTGATTAACTGTGCATGCTGTGTGCTTTGGTCACCCAAATTCAATCCCCAAAAGCATATTTTTGTTCTGATGAAATTTCTAAGAATGAGAACACTTACTGATCAGTAAATAATATGTAATACATGTGTTTTCTTTATGTACTAACTAGCTGTAACCCGTCGTGGCTTCGCCTGACGAAAAGTTTAAACATTAGTATATTAAAATTAATGTAAAATCAAAGGTTGGGAATAGTCCTATATGCTATTCCAGGACATATTCTATCTACGTACCAAGTTTCATTCGAATTCGTTCAGCAGTTTTGGCGTGATTGAGTAACATACATCCAAACACACCAACTTTCGCATATATAATATTAGTAAGATAATGAGTGATAGCTCAATGCATTCAGTGTATTTTCAATTTTCTTCACATGCATTAATGACTTGTGGATTAACTTGTCTTGATTTTAATGTGATCTACATTGTTATACAGTAATCTTAGGTTTTGAGTGGGAAGAATGTCACAGCTATTTCCTAATTTTTTAAGAAAATTCACCAAACCTACAATATATGAAGCGGTTATTTTAATTTTTCTATCATTTTAAACCGTATGTACTGTTCTTTAATAATAATAAATATAATTTAATCAAAATTATTTAATTTCTAAATCTTAATTTTTTTTAAACTAATGCTAATTGACATATTTAAAAAAAATATTATATATACATTTGAATATTATTTTGCTGTAGTGCATTTAGTTTTATACAAGAAAATAAAGTTTTGAATATATGATTATAAATAGGAATTTTTATTTGATATCCTACATTAGATATTTTGGACCGTTATTGCTTACCTTACAACAAGATTTATCATATTAGCACACTTGAGTACGTGACCACCCTCCATTGTAAATGTCCTAACGCCCAGTTCAATAACAACTATTTCCAGTTGATTTTTGTTGCCAAACTTACATAAAATAATAGAGGGGAATGTTTTCATTCCAGTGATATGACACTGCTACACTATCTATCAGATAAAGAGAGAACTAGCTCAAATATAGAGAGCCAACCTCATCGGCTTTGGCACTTTGAAAGATAGTAGGCGGAAGTGATCAGATCGTGGTACTTTTAGCGATAGTAGGTGGAGCCGACCAGATCGGCCCATGAGTCAAAAGAAGGTTAATCTCTATTTCTATTAGAATCTCTATTTCTATTAAGTTTTGGTAAGTAGATATAAAAATAAATAACATCAAAAATTTTAAGGGTTTGATTTGTCCATGCTAAATCAAAGCGGATGATTGATTATGTATTGAATGAACTTTTTTTCGTGGCCATCATGAAATGTTTGCACATTCTTTTTAGATTGAAAACTGGATCTGCTCTCTGGCCCAATCATGACCCCCTGTTCTTGTAGCTCTGCTCTCTGTGCACACTGGTTAGAATAATCAATTCCGATTACTTGAATTCATTTCAATCAAACATCCTGCTGCCAAGCAGCTTTGGTAGCTAGCAAACTGTACAGGACTAAATATTTAAAGCAGCGTGTAGAAATTATAGTATTTAATAAAAGTAGATTATTATAAAAAATATATATAGGAATCTAATTTTTGATTAATAATGGTTTTAAGATGTATTTGTGAGTACACAACAATGTTAATGAGCAACTCTGAGAATAGGATAACAGAAGAGAAGTCTTTTAACATGGACTTGATAAGCCAAAGTTCTTTGGTTTGATCCCAAGTGTTCTTTTTCAACAGTATTAAAAAGTTAAAGAGAGCAAATCGGCACTAAATAATTTAAATGTATTGAACAATTAATTAGTAAGGAGTACTAAATATTTCTGATAAAGCTAGGTAAATGAAAATATGTAAATAAGTTGTAATAGATTGCATATTTTGTTACAAACTGTAATTTATTTGCTGTAGGATTGGCTAGCATGTGTGGTGACGAATAAATTGTCTGCTTCCATCATGCCCAATACTACACGACTATCGAGAATCCTATCGATAGCTGGTGTTCCCAACAACCTTTTCATTCAAGCAGTAACTTTAAGTAAGTCGTGTTCTTACTTCCAGCGTCTTACCATGTTACGAACATAACACAAACAGTGTCAAGCATGACGTAATCAAACCATATTGGCAGTTGTCTTATCAGCAGTCATGCGAGCAATAATGATAATAATAATGGTGTTATGCCAAATTGTCAAGTAACTATTAGTAAATTATGACACGTGAGAGAGGCGGATATAAGCCCCGAATTGTGACCGAGTCACAGTATGGTCAAAGGGCGGTATGCAAGAACGTAGTGAATGCGATAGTGTGGTCCTGAGCACACTATGCTTCACCTTTTAGCTTTTGACGACAAATATAAACCCACACTCGTGTCCACATAGCATCCACTTGTGTTCTTGCATATGGCGCAAAGTGTTGTGAGCCATCGCTATAGGTTAGACACTTATCAAGGCTAGGTTGTTTGTAAGAAACTTGAAGAGTAGTGGAGACCTTTCACAAAAACTCTAATTAGTGACTTGTCCAACTATATCACAATGTATATCTCATCTAGCTCCTACTCAATAAACCACTATAAAGAACCCACACAATTATTTTAGCGCTATCTAACCCAACCCCTTGCCATTCGGACAGATTTGCCCACGGGATAGGTAGCAACTAAGTGGTAATTTCTTGTTTTTTGGAATTAAAATGATAATGACCTATTTCAGTAGCGTCTTGTGACCAAAATTCTTAGGCACTGCTTGCCTTGATGCGACACCACTGCCTTATTTATTATTATTATTATTATTATTAGCACCGCGTCTTACTACCCGTTCGGGTTATACGCACTTACGCTAATGTGCAATGGTAGGGTGATTGTGAGATGAAATGGAGGACCTACAGTTTAACGTGGAATCCTAACCACGGTAGAGGCCTGGCATTCACCCTTATTTATTAATAAATAGTTATTTTTCCAGTGTTAACCAATTTCTAGTCGCTGGACTCGAACAGAACTCTCTCTACACATTAATCTGGTACTGATGGTCAAACAGTTCATGTATTGACCCTTTGATATATAAACTACGTATCCAAAATTCAGAGCTTTAACACAAAGTGCACAGAACACATATTTAATATAAAGGAAAACACAATTCAAAACAAAAACCTTTATTTTCATTTATGATAAAAACTATTCCAAGCATGAGTATTACAGATTTGCAATAAATATGAAATGTAACCAAAAATGAACAACCCTTCTGAATAAATTAGGCCGCAATAACAGGATGTCCAACCAAACCATATTTTAAAATTCCCAACTTTCTAAATTTTACAGCCACTATATATAGTATATCAAATATTAAATATATTACTATCATTATTTTATTTAGATTGCAACATATTTCTTAGTTTTTCCTTCCTACGCCATTATGCCATTATCAAATTCTCAAGCATGC
The DNA here is from genome assembly GCA_033556935.1 of Timema podura. NCBI lineage: Eukaryota > Metazoa > Arthropoda > Insecta > Phasmatodea > Timematidae > Timema > Timema podura. The sequence continues at coordinate 14,148,765 of JAVRXN010000007.1, read as the reverse complement.
ACATAGCCATGACTCAACTTTGGGTGGTGGGGGGGGGAAGGGTTGATATTTATAGTGGGTATTAACAGGAAAAAAAAGGTTTTTTTTGACCATCATAAAATAAAAATTAATTAAATTTTTTGGCAAAAATGCAAAAATCCCATAAATTTGATCATATTCCCCATTTTCCAGGTCGCTGGACACCCTGGCAAGTAGTTTTTTTTCTCTCTAAATTTAAGTAGATAAAACTATTCCCACAAATTGGTTTTGAAGCTTTCAGAACTTCCAATCGAATAAAATGTGACAAACAATTTCTCAAATTAGTGTATCGATACAATATTCTATAAAAAGCAAAATTGAACTGTGATGTATATTTGTTTATCGTTGGTTCTGTGGGCCTTAAGTTGTTAGTAGGCAGTGCTTTAATGTTTATAAATTTATTTACTAAAAATTCATATACAAACAAGCTGGGATATATCTTTGTTTTGTGTGTTCTTGTCAAAAGTAAAATAACATTTGCCAAATTACTTTTATCAGTGGAGAAATATTCTCTTAACTTATATATGTGCCAATGGGTAGAAAGTTTTAAAAGTAGTGTAAGGGGGGTGTTCAAGGATTACGTAAGCACATTTTTGACCATTTTTAACACCCACCTCCACCCCCTTTGTAAGCAAAATAAGCAAAAATCTGCTCCCCCCTTTCGCTTACGTAAGATTTGTCAACTTTTTTTTCCGCTTGTTCACAGGAATAACCTTTCTTTTTCTCATGCAATTTTGCCCATAGCCTCAACAGGTATTTATATACGCGATGATGACAAAAATTAAAAATTCATGCAAATTATAAATGGCCGATAATGATTGACATAGCGTATAAATTAATAATGTGAACTAATTGACAGTTAACACTGGTATACAATGCAAAGTACACGCAAATAACAAGAAATGATTTGTGTAGCAGATATTTAAGAGAACCAGATGAATGTAGGTTGTATAAAATGTAAGTCAGAAGGTAACAGCATTAAAAAAAAATAATCTCAGTTTGTCAGAAAATGTAATTATTTAAAATATATATTTTATTCAAACCTAGTGTGTAGGCGTGTGCATGAATTCTTCCAAAACCCACATGTGGTGCACCAAGGCAACATGTTAGATATCTTGTTGAGCTGAAACTCTAAAAAGATCAATAAACCATCATTTCACACATTGAAATACTAAGTCAAGATGTGTGTATTTTATTAATTTATATTTCATTATAATTAGGTCTGTGCGGGAATGACATTTTGACTTCTGAAAATTTCCGGGTGGGAAATAATTTACAGCAAGAACGAGACTTATTTAAAAACTGATTTTTGAAGTTAGGCATTTAATTGTTTTTCAAATACTTAATATTAATCAAATTAATAGATTTCACATTTATTTAAACTGAAAAAATACCATGGTAAAAATAAAACAACTCTCGCTCTAGCACTGGGTGTTGAAGGTGCCTCAACAACCCTGAAGTACCATGATTAGTTTTTAAAATATTACCACAATTTATACACTTTGTGGACACTTAATCTTTTCTTTTTTCAAAATATTAGCCTTGTTTGCGCTCATGTAAAATATTTTCTTATTATTATTCTAGATTCAAACAAAATACTCTCTCCAAAAATAGATTTAATCAAATAAATCAATCAATTTAATACAGTTGAAACAAACTATAGTTTGAATTTACGTTTCAAAATCAATTTTCCTTTTTATAAAATGAGATGTTCAAAAATTATTAAATATCTTAAAGTTTTTAAAATTAATTTGAAATTATATTTTATAAGGTTGGCAAGTTGATTTTCAACAGCCTTGTCTTGGAAGTTTAAAACATAATATTTGGGACAAGAATATATTTTGAATGAGTGAAGATATTTTTTTTTATTATTACTTTCAGAAACACTATTTAAGACTGATCACCATCATGAAAATAAGAACGACTGTCGTGTTATGTGTAAACAAACATTTGGGTTTTAATTTATTATCAGCAATGAAAATAATCAACATTATTAAGTGCTTTTTGTTTTATCCCTTGAAATATAAGCTATTAATGTTATTTTATTCAATAATTGCACAATGTTTATTTAATAGCTCAAATATTTTGGAGCTTAGGCCTACTTTGTGCAAACAACCTTATGTGTATGTGACCATGAGTGTGACGAGTGTGACGAGTGTGACGATATACTAAGTTATTTTTTAGCACTGCAACTCATTAACTGTTTTGTTCATAAGCAGTGAACTATGTTACTTAAGATAAAAGTTTACTATTGAGACAAGATTAAAAGTGAATTTTTTTGTGTATTGAAACACCTACATTTAATTTTTGAACTTGGCCTTGTTATTCGTATGAAAATTGTTATTTTTCCTGAAAAATCCGATAAAAATTAATTTCTCGCCTGAGTTTTGAGAACGTCCATTTTCCCTAATTGTTTTCCTCCTGAGGCTCTGGATCCCGCCCTGGCCTTATTATAATCCATTAATACGAACTTAAATAAAATGTTAAATCCTCTATAAAGAAATAATAAATATTTACTCTTCATTTAATATAGTAAAACTATTAGTAATGAAAAGTTCTGTATAGTTTGTGAATGTGAAATTTCACTACCCAAGAACATTTTAAAAGTGACTTGATAAGATAAGCGTGTCTGAACATTTATTTTAAAAAATTAGTGTAGAGTGCTCTAAATGAGCTGGACAAGTAAATTTCTTGCATTCAAGACACTTCTCAGAGTTATCCACATCTCTGCTGCTGAACTTGCCTTGAGTACAATCTGCATTGAGTTAGTAATTTAAATATATCAATTTTAAAAGTAAAGCACTTCCCCAAAATATCGAATGAAGTTAACCAAACTTCCCAGATATAAAAAAATTACACAAGTTTTGGAAGCAGAACATTTTCCCCGCTGTTTAACATTCAACACAGAGGTTATTAGAGCTTTACTTGAGGGTATTAATGAGGATAGCTTTGAGAACATACAATCACATTATATGGAGAAGATCTAGTGGAAAACTACCGGCAAAGGAGGGGAGTTTTGACCCGCTAGACTTTCCCTTCGACAGTAGACAAGTGTAACCCAATTCTAATGCCCAAGATTTCTCATCTGCTGCAATGGGTACCATTAGTTATAGAAAAAAGAAAAATCGTATTGGCCCAAATATAGTGCACGTGCCTCCCCTTCCCCCAAATACATCCTTCCAAAAAATGTACTCATACAAGAGGCGCCACAAAAAATAATGTACAAGCTGTTAATAAGTTTGGCGTTTCTGAGGGTTTGGCATAAAAGCAAAGAAAATTTTTAGGAGTGCTAGCGCATCAATAAAAGCAATCAGAGGGCCTAAGACTGGTAAATTTCAAAACAGTGACTTATTTGGGAATACATCTATGACAACCTAAACCATGAATACCCAATCCTGGAATTAATACTTACTAGGGCATGGTGTTGGGTCGTATATAAACAAGGCCATACTATATGAGGGCCAATACTGTGTATAAACATAACCAATAAAATTGTAAATTGAGAACAATCCATCAATAAATCACGAATTAAATATATGTAAACGAATTCTCACTATATAATTTTGTCGTGAATCATTGAATTTCTAGCAAATGTTTAGTAAGAGTAATATCAACACTTTCCCTTTGTCATCCTTTAAACCCCCATTAAATCATTGATACATCTCAAACTCAACAAGGTGGTGGCGTTTTCAGTTCTAAGCCAGTGAGCGGAATCTTCCGACCTGTGTGTACTGGTACCCAGCACCTTAAACAAACACTCATGTTCCAAACTCATCAATAAGCCACTTCTCAGACAATTACACTTAAATGCCATCAAGATACAACAAATCTATCATAAGTAACACAATCTTCAATGCCTTAAATAATTGACATAAATTTCATACCAAAATTAATGTTCAATAATTAGAATTAAGTCATTTTCCTTCTTTTTAAACTTTTTTTTTGGTAGCTATGTTAATTCAACTTTAGGAGTGGAGAGTGGAAATTTACCAAAAGATGGCTTTGATAAAAAAACACCTAGACATTTGAATAATTTCTCTAAAATAAGCACAGAAAATTACCCTAATAAAGATTGTTAAAATCAACACAAATTGAATACAAAAGCCCTATTTTAAAATTTCATAAATAATACGGTATAGGTAAATAATTATTAATAACAAAGGTTTGGGAATTATAATTTTCTAACATGACAAAGAGGGTGCAGGCAAAAACACAACCATTAAATTGGAATTAGTATGGTATCTGTACGTGTCAAATATCAACATAGATCTATATCTGAAACGTCATGTTGCGACTACAAAGGACATTCAAGACCGCCATTAAGAACCGATCATTTCAATATTATAGCACAGTTCAAACAAAATATAAATTGAGTATGTTAAACAAGCTATTGAATTATTATGAAACCCAATTAAACTCCTAGAAAAGAACAACACTTTGCTAACATGCAGAAGCTGGCTGCGGTGGTGTTCATCCAATCAGCTTCTAGCTTTAGCAACTATACATTTCCCTGCAACGATATGAAGGTACCAACAAAAAAACATAAAATAAAATAATGAAATAGAATCCAAGTTTATATCTTCATTATTCATCCACTAAATAAATAATTTTAATCAGGACCAAACAAATCACTAATGAAGTTTACTCGATGAAACTTACATTTAAGTTATTTATCCTAAAAGCTCACAAAATAAGAAATTGCATGTTAAAGTCCCCTTTGATAGTTCCACTAATTATTCTCAATTAAAAAAAAAATCCTTATCACACAAACTTTTCCTGAAAATCAATCGACAACGTTCAGAATTACCCAAAATGACAAGTGCTTGACAACTTACGTGACTGGTGTTGTGGTTACCCAAGAATGAAGCCTCACGCTTTGTTTGGTTTCTACACGTCGGGACACAAAAATAGCCAGGTCACAACATATTTCCACAGGTTTAAATTCTTCAAATAATCTAACATGATCAAGCAAACCACACAAAGATCCCTTTAGAGTTTCAATTCAAATATCATCGCTTCATGCATACAAAAATAGCAATCATGAACAGTCGAATGGATGGAATAATCACTTAACACCACCTGAAGTCACAACATCACTGGGAAGTAGTTTCGAACAAACAACAAATTACTCTAGATTAAAAAGTTCCCCCTAAACAATAAGGACATAGAAAAGGTCATGGCAATAGCACGGGCAAAACACAGCACATGGGCAATTAAAATTAACGTTTTTGTGTTCTTAAACTGCATAGTTTGATAGTTAAGGCTAAAACATATGGACAAAGAACCCAAAAATTGTGATTTTTATTGCAGATTAAAACAGAAAAAAATAAATCAATTAAAGACATATCTCCAGAATACCCAACAGAAAAATATGAAAAAAGGAAATATGAAACATATGTTAAAGAAAATTAAATACTACTAAAACTGATATTTAAAAAAAGATTTAAAAGGGTGAGCAGAGGTATATTAATTATTGTGCTATGGGCGAGTCTAAAGCAGCACAAACTTTTTTTTAAACATTTGAATGATAGCTTAATACAGTCTAGGAGCAATGAAAAAATGTAGTAACATTTAAAAAAAATAATACTTTTATTATAAACTATATAAAAGAGCATTTATTCCCTAAAAGTTTGGTAAATTTCTTACTTAAAAATTGATTATGTTGGTAGTGGGGGAAATCCAATCAAAACAAATTCACTATTTTTTTTACACAAGTGTGAATTGGGCAAACACTCATTAAATGCTTTTGTTGATTCGTTCCCATAAAATTAATTCAAAATAATGCAGAGTTTAAGCAATGCCAAGCTTACAAGCAATTTATTTGGTGGCAAATTTATTTTATGTGCAAAAATAATAAGTTATTTTTAATTTTCATGACTAAAGGTAAAATAATTCAATATTAAATATATCTAGCCAAAAGTTTTTAAGATAATTAAAACAAATGAATTTTTTGGAACCAAAATACATAAATAATGACAAAACTCCAGTCTCCAATATCCTGAAAATGTAACATTTCAAAGATACACAGTGAAAAGTTTAAACGTTTTTAAATCATACATAAACTAAAATGGAGAGCATGTTAGCACATACATCTTAAGGCAAGTTAATGTCACTAACAAGATGAAAACTTTCAAAATATGTATATTGGTTTGAATACAGATGCATAATACAAAATTTTTCAAATGTTATATTTTGTTTAGTTAATAAAAATATGAGATGACTTTAGATTTTGAATTTTGCAATCAATGTTAGTTAAAATGTGGAATTTATTGAATACATCCATTGAACAAAATAAAATTTCTAACAAAAGTTGAGCAAAATGGAAATGATCATATATTTATTAATTACTTATTAGTCTCTGATAAACTCAATGAGGGTGTTCAATAATTTAAATGCAATTTCAAAATTTTGATTATTTTTAAACTTTAGTTTTATCCAATATCATCCTGTACAAGTGAACCAATGGTATTAAGAGAACTAATTATAAAATGTTTTTGTTTCTGTGGGGTTTGATTTAAACATTTTTTCTTTTAATAAGTATTAATGTAAAAAGGTAGTTCCAAGTTAATCTTTTTAGAAAAACATTAAATATTAAGTATTGGACTTGGTAAATAAAGGCAATTGGAAAAGTAGCTGGGTTCAATAAACATGGGTGATTCGACAGACTACATAAATGCAAAAAAATATATTTAAAAATGAAAAAACTGCAGGAGAACAGAATAAATACTGTAATTGTTTTGTATTTGTTATTCTGTGAACCTGCAGTACTTCTAGCACATGTGCCGTCTTTTCTTCCTGTAATTTAGCAAAAACATAATTTCGAATGTGAATGTGTAAATAAAGAGCTAAGAAAATATACTAACACTAATATGAAAACATATTAAAAATAAATAACTAATAATCTGATAATATTTAACAGTGCTAAACTGTCAAAAAAAGAAATGTACTCATATTTATATTTAGGAAATAACAAATAGTAAGATTGTGCTGTGGTTACTAGTGTAAGGATGATATGAACAAATAGAGAACTGTATACATGTGAAAACATAGCAAAGCTATATACAAATACACAACAAAATGCACACAAGAATAAAATGAACAAAACAATCATTTAAAATCAGTCAGCATGACTAACACATTTACAAGTTACAAAATCTAAACACGATTAAAATAGTTATATAGTTAAACATTGTAAGCTCTATGCAAACAGAATTTCCGAATGTCTAATTTGAAACAATGCTAAGAACCACTAATAGATTTCATGAAAAAGCAACATCTATCCACAACCAATGAAAGAATCGACACAAATGATGTGAATGAAACGCAAACTAGTATCAAAAAGTTTGCAACTTCCTGCAAATTCTGATCTATGGAAAATCTATGCTTTGAAAACTGAATCAAGAAGTACCCACAAATCCAAAGCTAAAGATATTGCATTTACCTATACAAGCCAACATTCTAATATCTTTGTACTACTTCCCACCAATAAAACAATTTTTTTTTTTAATTTGAAGATAGTTTGACTTAACTATATTAAAAGAGGACTGGCTAGTCAATTTTTCCTTTAACACAGCGAGGACCAGTTGGAATGATCAAATTTTCTTCTCGAACCAAATAAACTTTTAGGACCCATCAACTATTAACAAATCCCACATTAATTGAAAAATTACTTTATTTGTATGTATTGTGGTAAGAAATTGGTTTGTTTTTTGTCCAGCCAGATATTCTCATGATGTCCACAGCTCCAATAGGTCACAATACTTTTTCAAATTATGTAATTTATTATATGTTCAAATGACAAATTTTTGTAGCATGATATTTGTATGTAAAATGTTTTATTGTTTATTTTGAAACGTTCAAAATGGAGAAAATACACTAACATACTTCACAATAGTAACTCATTAATCCGAATGGAAAATAATCCATAGGAAAGAAATTAATATGTACATTACTTACAGGGTAGTTTGGTCCTTTAATCTGACATACTTAGAACATTACGGTGTTGGTCTATCCACACTCCTACTCCTATTTTCGGAAAAGGTCTGTCAGGCTTAATGAGGTTATACTGTATTTAAACTGTCATAAAAAAAATCCAGGATTAAGGGTGCAAGTATGTTCTCTGAAACCACCTCCCGAGGTACATGAATGCAATCCCCTGGACTGCAGAAAAGGACAGAAACAAATTATGTCGCACAATCCTAGGGCCCACGTTGGTCCGTGTGGAAGTTTAACTTTCGGGCCACAGTGGGAACAAAGTGTTAAATCGATTTAAGTTGCATTCCATAGCTTATTAAAAGGGTATTTATTATAAATGTTATTGATGTTTCGAAGTCCATTCATTATATATTTGGTTAAAAAAAATAAGGATGACCAATAAACCTAACACCAAATACAAATAAATTTGTGTTGAAACAAAATAAGGATTACCAATAAGCCTACCAACAAATCCTAACCAATAAGTATAGGTTTTGATTTGTATCTGTTTGTTTTGTTGTACAGGGACATTTTATACCTGACATTACACTATATTTACAGAAAAGCTGACTGAACAATCAACAAAGCTAAAAAGATCACTTAAAAGCTTAAAATAAGTTTGAAAATGTTAACAATGAGGATTTTAACCAACAAATTATCAGCCTTGGCTCAAATTCCTAGTGTTTCACAAAATTGCAAGGTGACATTGAGTGTACAAATATAATTATGTAAGATTACTATGAATATCATAGTAACAAGTTTCACAAACAAATATTGGAAAGTATACAAATCCATATTCAAACCAATATAATAATCGTCAGACAAAAGGTTTATTTAATAAAGAAGGGAAAAATAAATTCATGAATCAAACTGATTCTCAACTAAATTGATCAAAAAATGGAAATCAAAAGTCCCAATGACTCTCTTGTAAGTAAAATTTTTATATTGCCTGAATAAATGATGCAAAAAATTTGAACTTTGTTAAAATATCCAAATGTGAAATGGGATTTTCAAATGATGTGCATAAGAAAGAAAACATTAAGTATAAAAATGTTGCAATAATGACAATGATTAATAAATAGTTTTTTGTTGCGAAGACATTCCGATGATACAGTCTGAAAAAATAAAAGTTGTGAGGCAAACAAAATAAAAAGTCTGCGTGGAATGGTAACAATTAAATCAAGCAATAAAGGTTTCGGCAAAGTTTATTAGCAGTTAACCAACAAATGTTTTGAAGTGGAGTACTAATTTCATGTGGTCGGTTGCCCTTACATATTGAGAAATTTGCATAAAAGCATTCCTCAATAATAATATACATTATTATTTAAAGAAAATAAACACAATGAAGATTCCCGAATACTACAAACTGTCATAATTTTAATTTTACGAAGCCAAAAGTGACGCATAAAATAAAATGCAAAAATTATTTTGCCAAGAAATTACAACCAAAACTTTCTTAACCCTTCTCCTGGTGCAGGTCCTAATCAACGTTACATTGCAATAAGTTATTGTACTGCCCTATATTAACGAACCACTTAACTTTTAGCCAGTCTGAATACTTTTTATTGAAGCTACCAGTTCAATACTATACTATGACCATGAATAAAGTAATAAAATAGTAACAAAAATATTCATCTGATGAGAGTATACTAGCAGAAAAATGGCTGCTAGGTTTAAATAGATGGTTATGCTAGGTGCGCGCCAGGAAATGGGTTAAGCTTTTTGTAGCAAGATGTGTGTGACTTACAAGAAAGTAAAACAATTTTTACAGACATCCGATGTACCCAAGAGCAAGTTAATAGGTATAGTTTCCACAGGAGTTAACTTAGCACCCGGAAGTTGTACACATCTAGTAGCAAGAATATTCATTCGTCAGCTATAAATCTTTGAAACTAGTTTTTTTTAAATGCTAGAATGCAGTATATTGTTTTCAAATAAACTCAACTTGTCACAAAGTAATTACACCTTGAAAGGCTATGAGAATCCAATCTGTATCTTGTCAAGAACTAGTGGCAGCTCTTAGTTTAGCAAGATAATACTGGTTCAGTGAATGGCAATGTTTAGAGAGGATAGCAACAGTCAAATGTAATGAAATCTGTAGCCACAGTGAGTAAAATTAGCATAATTTTTCAAATGGTCAAATAAGGAAATTAGAAAAAAAGATGACATTGGTTACTAATTACCAGCAAAATATTGTACTGTTTATCAGAGTGTTATATCATAGTCGTCAATTTGTCCAAAACAGATTTAAAAAATATATTTAGGTTAATGAAGGATTTTTTTATATGCATGTTACTTATCACACTAATGTGGTAGGGTGTAAAACTATTTAGAACCCCCCACCCCCACACAGCATGCCTGACCAAGATTAGTTTTCCTCTACACTTAACCTTCATTTTTTTATGGCGGCTTGTACGCCATTGATGAAAACTTATAATAAAATGTTCCCACATTCAATGCAAGCGACATGAGCCAAACAACTCGCTGAACAAAACAAAGTTCCTAGTAAATATCAATTTGTACACAACATTAAATGACTTGGCTATTGCAATCATAAAAGAATCCAGGTTACATTCAAACTTATTAGTTATTAAAAGTTATTTTTTAATTTTTCCAAATTGAGTTAATCTAGAAATTACACATAGGATTGATCATTAAATACTTAGGATTATGTTTAAAATAATTCTAGATTTATTTGGATATTTTAAGTTTAAATCTAGAGGCGTGGATACGTTTTAATCAAATACATTACATTAAATTTACTCTTTTTCAATCATAGGTGTTATGTAAGTGATATAAAGAATTTTGCAGGAATGGAATTATGTAAGGCCCTTTTTGATATCCTCTTTGTACAAGTAGGAGTTAAGTAACAAAAAAAATGGCCTTTTAGATGTTCATTTCTACAAAAATTTATTTCAGGTTATAATGCATTAACTCTTAAGATCTTAACCATGATTAAAGGAGATACTATATAAAACATTTCATAGCTAGATTGTAAAGATGTTTAGGACCAGAGTAGTTTCGCAGTTTCTTATGAAGGCTACCAAACTCCACTTTGTTAATGCTTACCCTGACTGAGCTAAATTGCTTGGTTTTAATCAAGGAGTGGAAAGTTTTGTTGTGAAAGAAGATTGAAAATTAAATATATCATAAAAATGATAAAAATAATTAGTTAATACCTTATTAGTCAAGCTTATCTCACTCTTCTTTAAGATTTTGATTTTTTTTTATAAACATTGTGAATTTGTGCTAATTATTATTTGTGAATCTTTCAGTTATGAATTTTATGAAAGCGCACTATTTACTCCGAGCATAGTCATTAGCTTTTCTGAGTGGTTTTTTTTAAGACAAAAATGACGTGCAGTGTTGTAAAAGTGAAACAGTGCATTATGGTTTGATTAGATATGATTCACTTAAACCTGCAATTTTAAAATAACTTTAATCACATTCTAATTTGGTATTAGTTTAGTTTAATTTAAATTAATTTAAAAAGTTACTTAGTCACCAACAAAACAATTTAAGTATTGCACATGCACTATCAAATTTATTTCAATTTTAGTAAAACACACAGAGTAAATTAAAATAAACTTAGGCTTATGATAAAGTTTAAATTATATTTTATCAATAAACAAAGCTTGAGTAATTTAACTTGAGTATATCTAAAGTGTCAAAACAATTTAACTACACAAATATTTATCCTAAACATTACAAATTTTTAGGTATCAGGTACTAATAATTAACTTTCACAAAAACTTAAATGAAAACCCCCCATTCCTAAATTCGAAATAAATTCTTAAACCCCCATGCAATATATAAAATAGAATTATAGTACCACATTTCCTCCCTTCAGCATGGAACTTTTGGGTTTGAAAATAAAATTTAATTGTTAAAATTTAATTTCCTTCTCTATGAATTAATTTCTTAAATACACACACACACACACACACACGAGGGGAAAAGGATTTTATTATTTAACTCGGTGAATATCCTTTTTGTGTGAAGCCCTTTTTATTAAAACAAAGAAATCGAAGAAAGAAAAATCTAATTTTATATGGGTGAAAATTTTGTTCAGGAAAGTTAATAAATCTGGATAGGTAAAAATAATATAACATTCTAGTGATATTTGATCACTTTTAGGTTGAAGGATTATTTGTTGGTGAGAGGGAGAGAAATCTAGATTGGCTCTAGCTTGTTCTAGAGTTAATATTGTTAATGTATCCATTATTGTTTTGGTTTGGATAGAGTGAATGATTCTTTCACCATCTAGAACCCTCCTACCCATATGATATTCCTCAGGCAGTCACACATCAACTATCCAATTTAATGCAAACACCAGCTCAGTTCTACAATAATTTATTAAAAAGCTAAATAATGATTCATGATTATAAGGTCCAATTCTGTGTCAACAAGTAAGTTTTAAAATAAACAAATCGGTACATATCCACCAGTAATTAAAAACAAAATCGATCGCAAATGCCTTAGAACTGTTACATTGAAGACAGCAAAGCATAACTGCTATGCATACAGTTGGTGTGTAGTACAATACTATTCCAGTCGCATACGTTTTGTCAACGAAGATAGCGGCGGTTTTTATTTGGCTGGAAACAGAAGCTGTGTCAAGGGAGATGTCCACAAGGCGTAGCAACGTGAGGCAAACTCATACTGAAAATTATTTACACTCAAATTTGTACTATCCGACCCGAAATGGTGCCATGGATAATCATGACTAGTGTACTTGATAGCCACACTAAATACACAAGAAAAATGATGCGCAAGGAATAAGAACAAAATAATTACTTGTGTTTTGAAATATAAAAAAGGTAAATTGACCACAAATTTAATTTTAAATAAAAATCAAGTTATTAATTTGTGAAGAAAAATGTGTAACATGTTTCCAATAGTACCCATAAGGGTATGATGGGATTAAATTCCAGTTAAAGTATAAATGAATACTATTGTATATTTAGATAGTTAAGGTTTTAATGTAATTTCAGTAAATTCAACAGGACAACCTTTAAAAGCAATACAAAATAATTTTAATTATCTCTGTTTGCCAGAAATATATTATTGTAAAGACGTTACACACTCCTAAAAGAGCTCACCTGAGTAAAAGAAAAGAAAAAAGTTTTGAGAAACAATAATAATAATTACCGACGACAGTACAATACATAAACGTAAATATAAGATTTTTCAGTTTGGAAAATAGATAAGTAATTTTCATTAATTTAAAGAGTGAACTTACCTTCTATTGAGTAGACCAGCGAAAGTCCCAACTTGCAGCAAATGTTTTCGCTCTTCTCCTGGTAAAATTATTGGAACATATTTAAATGGGGGATTGAAAACTGTATAATCCATAAATATGCACACCTGATTATTAATTTAAACTAATTTGTTTGGTCTGTCAATAGAAATACAAGATCAAAACTTTATAGTCTTAACTTAAATCCTTTCTCTTTCATATTTTTAGTGATTTTACCTATAAATTTAAGTACATTAAAAACTATGATATTATTTAAAACTAATTATGAAATTGGTATTGGTATTCATGGATGTGCATATAAATAAGGTTTGGAGATCAATTTGGGTTGAATTGGAAAGAAAAGGTAATGAGAGTGAAAAGTATGTGTGAGGATAACGCGAGCTGTGGTAATACGGAAACAGAGAACTGAGTGGCTTATGGAGTGAAGCACCCACCATTACTATTTGTTATAGTGAACAAAGTGCAGGAAACCTTGGAAAGAAAAGAATAAAATACATTATGTTTGCTGATGACTTGATGGTATGGGGAGGAGAAGGAAGAGGAAGTACAAAAACAGTTACAGGAATGGAAATGAGGAAATGAAAGTGTGGAATTAAATTTAGCATGACAAAGTGTGAAGTGACGTTAATGACAAGGAAGAGAATAAGACCAAGTAAAATCTCAAAGAGGCCACGAAAGAAACGGGAGGAGCAGAAAACCTTAAGTGTGCAAGTGTGAGGAGAGGAATTGAAGCAATTAAAGGAGTATGAATGGTGGAAGGATAAAGGAAGATGGAGGCATTTCACTAAAGTGACCCAGCCCGGGCTGGAAACAGTTGATGAATAAACTCAAAACCCGAACTTGTTCTGGTCCAATGCAATTTTAATACAGCCTGTAAAATAACTAGTAATAAGCTGATACAAATACTCCATACTGTGTTAGAGTAGACACCTTCTTTAAGACTCACAACTCTTACATGCTATAAATACTTTCCCGCTTACGACCAAATTCATTTGACCACTAATGAACTTCAGATTGTCTGATGCAATTGGCAAGAGAGCCGATGTGTTAACCTGGGCGACAGACGAGTGACTTGCATCAGCCTGTTCTCTAGCAGGTAACAACTCTTTCATAATACTCTAAATCTGGCGAATTTCTTACATTTTTCAAATTCTTTTACCTCGTATGTCTTCAAAGAATAAATGTGATGCAGGGAATACCAGCACATTCCAAATCAATGTGGCCCACACAAAACCTTTCAAAAGGCAAAAGTTTCAACCAACTTAAGCCTACAAATTATCCTCAAGTCACAACAAAGCCCGCATCATCTACTCCTTAGCTCACTCTTGACTTCAATTTTGAAGATGTGGATTGTCGAGAATTGAAGTAAAGGAAATTAGCGATCCAACAAACATTGTCATGTGATTAACCTAGCGACCTGGATGGAGAAGTGGGGACAGAGGTTGAACACAAAACCCAAGATAAAATGTATCTCGTCCACAAGTACTGTTGTCTAGAAACCCAACACCAGCAGTTAAAGGACCTTCATTCAATTATCTTTATATGTATATTTTGTACCTCATTTGTTTCTACATTTGACAGAATTGTCACTTATTTCAATATATATATATACACACACACACTTAAAGCTCTTTAAGGAAATTCTTTCCACTTTATGAGGTACTTATATATATATATATATATATATATATATATAAGTAATTTATATAGGTGGTCGACATAATTTTTATCTCTAGCAGTATTTTGAGCTTTTTTTTAGTCTATTTGTGTAGAACTCTAAGATTACAATAAAAATTTCCCATCGTATACCCAATTGTTTACAGGTGTATATTACTACGATTTGGTTAAGGGGATTGGTCCTGATCTTTCTTATGACCTACAGAATTGTTGCTTGCAAACATAATAAGTAACTTCACGTACAACCCAAATGAATAGTAAGACACGATCCTAAAAATAATTATAATAAAACAGCACACTTTGATTAAATAAATAACCAAATATTTTTGACATTTGCTAATAGATGTCAGTAGTGGTAAAGTATTATTGTGCTGCGTAAATGATCACATAATAGCTTTCAGTTACAAAGAAAAAGTGATTGTGTTAGTTGTTGATCTGTGTTTTAGAGTGTTTTTCCTACCATTGTCTTGTCACTATGCCGAAGCAAAGTGTATTAATCAGTCTGGCAATTTCTGCTAGGGGTGTGATAGGTTTACAACGAAAACTGAGGAAATAAATCTTTAGCACTGTTAATCATGCATATTCTTCGTATTCTGATTGATAGATTAGTAACCAGGACCAAAACTAGGCTCTACATATGTACCAGGATAGCTACACAACAAATCTGAGGATGTGACTAACTGGGAAATTCAAAAGTATGCATATTGCTGCACCTATCGCGTAGCGAGAATAATGGGAATTTTTGGATATCAGCACACCAATTTCTTTTAGAATCAGTCACTTATGTACTCTAAGATATGGAAAATAATATTTATCAATGCAGATTACCTCAAATTGGAAGTGGGAAGTTTTCACACACTATATTTTTTTTAACATTCTATAAACTTACAATGTTTACTGTATTAAAAAAACTGAATGGGAGTAAAATGTGGTACCAGTGACAAGCTCAATCATATTCGCTTAGTAATGGATACTGTAAGCCTGTGCAAAGAGTTGAAATTTCAAAGCTAGATATAATTCCTAAAATTTAAAGTGGCAGTATCTAAAAGATTCAAATTAAATACAAAGTTTCAAGTTTAAATTCGTATCTTTATTTACTGTAAAAACTAATATTATTCCCTTATTAAAATATAATGAACAAATTCACTATAACATAAAATACACAATTAATAAGCATTTACATTCTATTTCAATGTATCAACTTGAGCAATTGGACTTCACTTGACAAAAGATTTAATGATTAGTTCATTGTTTGAATACGATTTTTATTGGACATTAAAAAAAAACAATAAAACATGGTCTAATGATTATCCTTATGTTTTATTTGCATTTGATAAAAGTAACAGTCATAAAATATTTAATTTCAAACCTTTCAGTTAAAAAGTATCTGATTCAAAATGTTTTTAGAGCATTCTATTTGATTTTGAGTATATATAAAATAGTGAGCAAAGATTTGATTCAAAGAAGAAAACCTTTGATTCGCACAAGCTTACAATACTAGTTCTAGTTAAATTATCTTGAACACTCTTAATACAACATACATTGCCACTGAGTTGCAGAAAATGTAAACATTTATTTCTAATGAAAAAGTAAAAACAACTTATAAACATTGTGAGATCACAAGGAGAGTTATTTTCAAGGGAATTCTCAATCTAAATATTTAAAACTACAACTTCCATTATGAAATTTATGAACATTTGCACCAACTTTAATCCAACAATCAATGGAGTATTGTGACAAAACTCTCAATTTAATGGACAAAAAAAAAAGTTTTTTGTTTGCTGATACACTTAAACTGACCTGAGATATTATTTAGAAGATAAATCATCTATAAATGTTCAACTTTACATTTTATAGATAACAATATACACTTTTAAAAAGGAATCAACTTGCTAGGTTCATGACTATTTTATATCGTGAAGAGTAACTATATTCTATTTTATTGATGCTGGAGATGTTTCAATACCTTCTGGTGCAAATGTACAGCTACCAGGAAAAAAGAGTCAGCTAGTTACCTTTTAAACCTGTACCACCAACCCCACAGTTGCTCGGCATGATTCAGCAAAGGGACCAGCGGAGAGCCAACAGGACCAGGATTGCCAACTTTCCTCCAATCTTTTCTTTTTTCTGTTTTCTTTATTGTATTTATAATATACATACACATACATACAGAACAAAATGCCATCATGTTTAGTATCTAAATATTTCTAACAAATCATTTGTTGATGTCTATTATCTCAAAATGAAAAATTAGGGAGAAAAGTATACAAATATAACTAAAATTAAAACCAAAAGTATATATTTCAGAAATAATACGGGCATATAAAATAACAATGAAAAATTGTTCACACTTTTTTCATAAACTTACACTACATTAACACATACACTATTCTTAATGAACATCTTACACAATAAAGTCAAAAGAAAAAATATATACTGGAGTAGCATCTCCCAAATCTAAACTCATACTGTTACATTTTTGTTAGTAACATAATAGTCTTTAGTATACATTAGGAAATAAAACGGAAAGTACAAAAACTGAGGGAATATTATTTCCTTCAAGAGTAAATTTTCCATGGAAAGCACATATTTGCCTATCACATGATCCTAATGATCTGTCATACAAAAACAATTGCAGGCTGGAGATGAACATTTTGTATTGTAATGTGTTTATATTTTTTTCTGGTAATAGGATCATTTCATTCAACATCGAAGAAGAAATTATCTGAAAGGAAATCCAAAGACACAACATATATGCAACAATCAGTAAATTAATCTTCCTGGAAAGTTCAAAAATGATTATTAGTCACTATAAAGATACTCTTGTTTCACCTTTGTAAAATAAATTAGTTCTTCTTACAGAATTGTGAATAAGCTTGAATCGGTTTGAAATATAAATTAAATCAAAAATGTTTTAAAATTTTTGAGGGCTGTGCCAATTTTCTTAGTCTTGGATCAAAGTACAATATCCCCAAATATTGGGTTAGGAATGGGAAGCTTTTTTGTCAACGGGAATCTCGAAATTTTAAGTTTTCATACTTCCTTAACATAATTATTAAAGATAAAATGTTATGTTTATTTACCCGGTTTTTTTAAAGTGTCCCCACCATGTTCTGGTTATCTAAGTAATTGCAGTAGGGCAGGGATGAGGAGTGTAGGGTACTATTTATTGGAAATGTACCTATTTACACCAAGATAAAGTACTCAACAATTTAGAAAAACCACACTATATACACCTGATCCGATTTTAATCTAAGCATCCAAAGTCATAAAATAAGTCTTAGAAACACCAAACATGCCACCAGCCCGTACGTTGTTTGCTGAGCCTAACGTCTAGCCTTCTTTTCAACATGATCACTCACTTGAGTATTTGCCATGGGTAATTTTTTAACATCAGCGACACAGCACAGATTCTGCACCAACCAACACTGACCTATTGAATTATCAGTTCAATGACACTGAAGATCGGAAATGCTCGCTTGCTTGGTTTTGACCTTTGGTTTAATATATGGTCGGTTGGTATCATTACAGCACGCTACAATAAAGACCTTTGTGCCAATTAGTCCTACATGTAAAGAGGTGAGGGATGAACCGAGGAAAAGCAGGTGTGGTCAAATTGATTATGAAAATGATCAGAGCTGCAGGAGAAGTAGGAATACAATGGTTTCACATGGTGCTGAGAGTGATTTGTAAGGAGAATAAGGTACCGGAATGGCTTTTACAATGAAAGCACCAGAGATCCCACTTTACGTTGCTGCCATTGGACAAAGAGGACAAGAGGAAGAAAAATTGATAGTTACTGTCCAATCCCTTAATCTAAGATTCATTCTCTCGGGACTAATCATAAAGGAGTGTGTTAAACACAATGCAATATTTGCATTTAATGTTTTTCCTTTTACATGTTCCTATCTAAACATTCAATTATTCTTAGCAATTTTCCTGTTCCTTCCTCCTGTATTTTTTGGTTTACTCTTTAAGGAAGTTGTGTCGCACATTTTACACTCCCTCAGAACAAAATGTCAAATAACTTGAAAGGTGGAAGTAGAGAGGATCTAATAAGAGGGCAGCAGGAAGTGTTGTTATATAGGTGTGTAAGAGACTTGTTATAGAAAAGAGAAGTGCCCTCAAAGTGCAAGGAAGTGCTGTCTGTATATGTCTTATTTTATACCCATTGTCGCTTATGCAGCAGAAACATGGACAGCGAATGTAAGAGACTAAGAAAGTGGAGGCCACGGGAATGAAGTTTGTGAGGAGTATGTTACCTGTTGTGAGGTGAAATAAGAGTAGGGTGTGCAAAGGCTACTTTTTAAATACGAAGCGAATCTTGAAACTTGTGAAGAAAAGTGGAAGCGAATCTTGAAACTTGCGAAGAAAAGTCTAAGTTGAAGCTACCTAGGGGATTTTTTATAGTTGTCACTTAATGCTACTTTTGATTTTAAATTAATTATTTTTCTAGTTTTGTCAGTAATAAGGGCCAGGATGATTTCCTTATTTGTTACCTAAGGACTATATTAATAATTAATGTACAAAGGCTTGCTGATTAGCTTAGTAAATTAACAATCAAGTTTTAATTTTTACTTACATCGTAGAGTTTATAATATTATGTTGCAAACTTTACATATACATGTCTTTTTATCTGCATTTTTATGATAATAATTATAAATTAAATTATGTTTTTGTTTCCTACTTTCTGTATCAGCCATTTTGAATAATTAAGGAAATGCAAAGAAGCTATGAAAAACTTATTTGTCAAAATGCACTTATATATTTGTCACAGATAATTCCTAAGAGATATGATATTAAGGACCAAACATTAGTTGTGCCATCATCGCAGCTAGCGTCTAAAGCGGTATCTCTGCTTCATACCAGTGACCACGGTGTTATTTCTTTATCGGTATTTTTATTTCTTACAAAATTATGTTGGCGAGAGTGAATATAATATATTAACATTTACTTACTCTTTTTTTTTCCATGCTTATGTTGTGTTAGTTAAATTACTAGTCTGTGTTAAAATGATCAAATATTGAAAAATGCAATATTTAATAAGATAAAATTAAATCCTTTGATAATATATTGAAGTTTTATCATTCCTTCAAAATTTTTTGAATATCCGAAGGTTATTGTAGATGTTGAAGTCAAAGCCGAAGGAGATGTGGCCTTCAACTTTGACGCTTCGCACACCATTATTCGAGAAAGAGTGGGGGTACAGAGAATAGATGAGAGAGTAGAGGAAGCAAGACTGAGATGGTATGGGCATGTAATGAGGATGGAGAAGTAGATGCCAAGAGATGGAAGAAGCAGATAAGAGAAAGTGTGCAAGTGAGAGGTGAAGAATATAAGCAATCAAAGAAGGAAGAATAATGGAAGGATAAAGTAAGATGGAGGCATTTTACTAAGCTGACCCAGCCTCAGGCTGGAAAGTTTGAGGAATTTGCCGTTATTTTTTAATGAAAGATGCTAGGCTGCGCATATAATATGAGTACAATTTTTGGAAGGACAATTTTAGGAAAAAAAGCATCGCACTACATTCGAGCCAATATGGTTTGGAGGACCGTTTTTAAAATAAGATATTCCAATAGGTATGGCCAGTAAATTTAAATTTTGTTATCTTGTAGAAATATTTTAAAGGAAAAAGCTTTGCACACTTAATTTTTTTTTATATCTTTAAATATTCAGTTTTCCTAGCAAAAACTAAATTTTGGCCGAACAAGTGTTCAGTAATTTTGAATGTTATGTATATTTAAAAAACCTAGGCCTGATGCAATTATTTTAATTGCGTATTTTTAATCAGGCATTTTTGGTATAAATATTATTACATTTAAAAATGGATTATAAGATTTGACTAAAAAAGTTCTCAAACATTTCTCAACTGAGCAATGTGTCTGATTACCTCTTATATTTTAATTAGCAAAGCTCTTACAAAACAACCTTGCCCTTTGTTGGTAGAAGGGACTAGGTCGGAAGGGGGGCCCCAGTTCGGGGAACAAATTGTAAAGACCATTAAGTGGTGATCACTTACATAGTGACTGTCTGCATCCTATTTGGGAAAGTCATGGTAGGCCTATTTATTTTATTAGTTCCTAGTCCTTTCATGAAATATAGTTTGAAATTAATTGTTCTGAGTTTTATGTCTTTATATACTATGATCTAATCAATGAAAAGTATAGCTTATATATTAATACAACTACGCAAAATGATTTAGACAGTAGAGATCAACTACTAAAGCATTATTTTGGCACAGCCCTAATTTTAAATTGGTGGGGGGGGGGGGGAGGAGTCCCATTTTAATCTTCATGTCATGATTATACTTAAAAAGATGGTAAATGGGGATTAATACAAACAGTGGATAAAACCTTTTAAAGGAAATCATGTTTAACATTGAATAGGACCAACCGAACACAAGTAGACAAACAATGCATTGATTATCCACTTGTCAACAAGAATAATTTAACCTATCACCTACCTGTCAAATAAGTCATACTCACCTGCAAAGCTGGATAAGGTTTTGTTGTAAAATTCTTGCATATATAAACAAATCTAGTTAATAATTGTTTACCTTACATTTGCAATCAACAAGCACAAATTTTTTTTTAGGTGATTGTGTTGAATTCCTCACACGATTAAAAACACTCAACATGATAATTTTGACCTATTTTAAACCAACTAAACTGGGTTGCCAATGATGATAAAATCGACAACACAGGAAGGGATGTTCCACTACAAAATTTCCGCTATTCTACAAGGAATATTTTAAATGACAAAAAAATACTTCAAAAGCGAGGAGCACTATAACAATGTGTGTGTAAAAAAGCAGAAGATTATAATAAAATAATTATATCATTCTTAAACCACCAAACATCAGAAATCATATGTTCACACATGATATGACAAAAGGCATTTTTATCAAATACAAAATGAGTTCTGTAACAAATCATAAAATGACATGCTCAAATTGTGACAAGATTGAGCAATATTTTATGGAATGACACAGCAGAATTTTTTCTTCATAAAACACCAAAATACAAACATAATACCAAACATAATCATACATATTTTCTATTTCTAAAAAAAGCCAATAGCAATATTTTTATTGTAATATCAAATGAAACAATATATATCACATTAGAACAAAACTAAATAGTTCGACCAATAATAAAAGTGTGAAACAAACAAAATAAATTAGCATAAAATAAACCAGGATACCAGTTGGTACAACAAAGAGAGCAGACACCGAAATGGAACCAACAAGGCAGGCATCGAGTACTGTCGAGAGGGTCTAGCTATACTCTCCCAAGAGATCTGCAGTCTCGACAAAGGGAAGAATATTTATTTTTCAGACAACACCACAGAACCAACTTAATAAAATGAAATTTGTTTCAATGTCAGCAGAACCAATAAAAGGGACATGTCGGCTTTTCACACACACATGATTAAGATGTATTGGGAGGTTTCCATGCATGTATCTAAAATAGGAAAGTCATACTTACGACTGCTGTGGAAATCGTTCTCTTGTGTGTCCTAAAAGTGGGGTAATCGAGTCTACTGGTTGTCAGGGCCCCCGGGCTGTCCCCCATAACCACCGTAGCTGGGGTAGTTGTAAGGCTGCTGACCTTGTTGTGGGGGTTGAGGACCTAAACACAAAACCAAACACTCAAAGAACTACCTTTAGGGTCTACAAAAAATAATAGCTATCTGTATGTTATATTAGAAATTGCCTTAATCTAAATTTCTTTATTATTATAAACTGGTCTATATTGATTCAAGCCTTCTCAACTATATTAATATTTCTAATAACTTTAATTATCAGATTATATTACGAATGATTACAAGGAGTGTTAAAATGAGAAGACTAAATTAATCAGGATTATAGTTTAAGTATAACATTTGGAGTGCATTTGTTAAATTAAATTTAACATAGATTTTTAAATCATTTGAAAATAAAAAATGACTTTAGTTGAGAAAATATTAATTCACGACTTCCGCTATTTGCTTATTTCACCGTGGTGTCTCTTTTTCCTTTCTCTTGCTTCACTGGATCCCGACCCCCCGATTAGTGCTGTGTGAGAATAACAATTTGACTTTGGGAGATTATCGGGAGGGAAAAGGACAAGAAACGGGGAGAAAAATTAAAAATAATTTTCCACTTTAAGATTATATATCTTTCAGATTTATAATATTATTCTAAACTTGGCTTTTACATTTATTTCAATTAAGAAATTAAAATAATTTGATAGTTTAAATTGAGTTAAATGTAGTGGTAGACATCACCAATATTTTGAATAGTCAAGAAAAAGGACAAAACCCCCGATTCAGTTGCAGTTATTGGTATGGCAAATACATTATTTACCTTCTATAATCTTGTAAAAAAAAAAAGTACCAACACTTAAAATGTTATGTTTATTTATTTTCAAAATTTAAGTTTTCCAAATAAAAACTAAATATTTTGTCCAACCAATGTTGAGTAAGATTTTTGATATATGTAAATTAAATAACTAGGCCTAATACAACAATAATAAGTGCATTTTAAATCAAGTATTTTTGGTTGGAATATAATAGATAAGTTCTAAAAATTGATTTTAAGATTTACTAAAATAGTTTTTAAATAAAAAACCCTCATGGCATGAATTTTAATAATTAATACTTTCACAGTAAAGCATCAGAATATTCAAATTAATCTGAATAAATATACAAGTGAGCCACATTCTTGTCCATAGTAATAACAAAAACATTTCTCAACTGAGCCAGTGCCCGGCTACCTCTATGTTTTAGTTGGGTTTTTTAAACTCTCACAAAAAAACAGTGTGTCATTCCAAAAATATTAATTTAACCAACACTTATTATCTATGGATGCCACTACAAACCAAACCCGCATAATTTACGTGTCTTTATGCGTGTTGAAGGTGTATTTCGTGATAATTCTGATATTTAAGAGCCAACTTTTAACATTATTTTGCACTAAAAATATGCTGTCCTGGCTTAAATCCATTCAGAGATAAATATTTTCCTCATTTATATTTAGTGTGGTGCTGTTATTTTGTAAGGAGTTACATAATAGGTGACTCAAGTTTTGTGTGTCCAGCTGCTTAATTAATGAAAGATAAGGTTAATTCAACTTTATAAATTAATAATATTTTCGATGAAAATTAAATACGAACATGACTTTGATGGTCGGTCCTTAGGTGTAATTTTTTTTATATTGTTTCCCAAAAAGTATTTTTTTCCCCACCATAAATTCGGGAACAGCCATTTTCCCAAATTTTTTCAAGAAGTAGCCATTACCTTTTCATTCAATGTCAGCAATTTTAAATGTAAGCTGTGGTGTTCTTTTCTTTGTAAAATAATATAATATATATTTAACACCGCGTCTTACTACCCGTTCGGGTTATACGCTTAAGTGCTAATTACGCTAATGGATTGGGAATGGGGAGGGTTGAATTTAGAGGAAGTGAACCCGCATTTGCATGGAAGGAGAGTGGAAAACCATTTAGGAAAAACCACCCCCAGTTCACCCGACCGAGATTCGAACCTCGATCTCCCCGTCCTCAGCGGTCGAGCTCAACACGACTAGCGCGTTAGCCAACTACGCCACCGAGGCGGGTTTCTTTGTAAAAGCCATGTGTTAAATCCTTCTATATTTTTATATCCACCTTTCCTCTCGTTGAACTCCCCACTACCACAGCTACTGACCACCACCCTAGACGTGGACGAAAGGTTGCAATCTGGGTCAGTTAACAAATATTCAAGTATTTTACTAGATTTTGAAACGTTCTCAGTTTTTTCTAGAAAATAAAAATAATCCGTTTTCCTGGCTCTCTGGATGAATAATTTTGCTGCGAGTGAATTTTTTAAACCAATTGCAGTAGGCAATAATCATAGCTTCAGACTTTTAATAGCCCTTTGGCAGGCTGAATAAGGTGCTCAAGATGTTAACACAGATGGCGGACCACTATTAGGCCTATCCTCAACACTACCGGTATCACAGAAATGTTGCCCAAGATCATACACTGGAATAACATTTGGGAACTTCTTTCTAAATTGGATGCAATGTTGATAAGATTTGTTTGTGAAATAAGTTTTCAGCAACGTAAACCTATGATCTTTAACGAGACTCATGATGTGACTAACATTTGCAGCCCCCACCAGCGCATGCGTACTGGCAGTTGAAGATGTCGCCCCTAGAATATGTTTGCCAAGGTAACCCATACACGCCACAAACAACAACACTTGGCAGTCTTTTCTGTCTTAAAACAAATCATTTTCAGAATCACACTTCGGGGGCATTTAATCACCCTGTCTGTTAATAAAAGACGAAATTTGACTTGAATTGAGGTATTGGCCGCAAAAGTGTTTTAGGCGTTACTTGACAGGCTGAGGGTATAGGGTTAGGTAAAAGACAATGTTTCTTTTTATTCTTTAAATCTGTAGATTTTTTTCATCTTTCTTAATATAAACAAGGAATATTTACAAATAATTTAAAAAAAGACCTTCAGGTTAACTTCCTCCCCTATTTCCTTAAATTCTATATATGTAATGTGTTTCCATACTATCTTCAAT
This sequence comes from Timema podura, assembly GCA_033556935.1. Taxonomy (NCBI): domain Eukaryota; kingdom Metazoa; phylum Arthropoda; class Insecta; order Phasmatodea; family Timematidae; genus Timema; species Timema podura. The sequence goes on along the minus strand of JAVRXN010000007.1, from coordinate 14,123,282 downwards.
CATTCGTAGATAGTTAAAATTTTATGTAGGAGCTCCTATCATTTTGACCAATTTCGATGTATATTAAAATATATTTAAGTTAAAATTAATACAATATGGATTTAATCAAATAAAATTATTGATACAATATGGATATTTCCAAACTTAATAATCTTAACTGTAGAAATTCTTTAAAAAAAATCTCAGGCTAATGATTAAATGAGAATCATCAGTGAGACTAGATTTCATTTTTTATGCCCAGTAGAAAAAGCAGAGATTAGAATTACCAGCTTTACTTCAAGCACTGGGCAAAACATCCAACATTATCTTGAGATAAATAAAAATATAAGGTAGGATAAATTGGTAGCCATTGTAAGTAATATTCCCCTCTTCATGGTAAAAGCAGACATACAGCTTATTTTTCTAACAAAGAACCATCCAAAAAGTATTTTAACCCAAATCTTAATGTAAGGATTCTGGAAGAAAAAAGGCCTTTCAGAATATTCTTTGAAAGGAAATTGAACCATACCTTTCCCTGTTTTCATTGCATTCTCCCATACATAGTGTATTTTGAGGCCACAATATTATCGAGAGCAACTCGTTAGATTTTTCTTAAAGAACTTGTTATGTTTGGTATTAACTGTTTATTTAGTGAGAAATATATGACTTGAACAAACCTGGAGCTCCGTAGCCATATCCAGGCGCGGCCTGGTAACCATAAGGCTGGCCGTAGGGGGCAGCCTGGGGCTGTTGAGGTGCTCCTTGTCCAGGTTGAGGTCCCCCACCAGGCTGTTGCTGAGGTTGCTGGGGACCACCAGGACCCCCTCCGGGTTGGCCTCCTCCCTGTGAGATTCACAAGAAAGTTTATTGTATGGTTTTACCTTGTGAAATGAGTAGAAGACCAGAGTGATGCTTCAGTAGAAATTGTTTGCCTATAACTGGAGGTGCAGGAAGCTTTAAACCTAACTCATTCCCTGGCATGTACCTAGCATAGCTTCTGCATTAGCCTGCTAACCATTTTTCTACTCGTATATTCTTACGTTTATTTTTATCCATGAAATTTAACATTTAAAGGAGGATATTAAAGGGCAAGGCCCACACACTTTCCAGAAAACTGTAGCCTCAAAGTTCACAATCAAAACAGACTTAAACACATAATTATGTAACTTCCAGGGTACATTACATAGTCGATGCTTCACTAACTTTTGCTGAAGAAGGGGACTGATGTGCCTTGAAAATTACATAATTATGTGTTTTAATTGTGAACTTTTAGGTGTACAGTTTTCCGCTGTGTGTGTAGTATGCCTCGCCCATTTATTCTCCTTTCAATGTTTAATTGCCATAGCCGCTTGTCGCCATTTTCCGTTTCTTTACATAACAATCTGTTCGGGAGTTAATAATATTACCATGAATTGAACAAATTTTAACACAATCGAATAATAGGAGTTTTAAATATGAAAATATATTATAGGTGAATAAGAAGTAATTGACTTATAAGTTGTATTAGTAACTTTATTTATTAGAATAAAATGAAAGTATTACTAACAATTGTGCAGTAAAAAATATATTTCCAAATCATTTTAGACATAGTCATATAAATAACCACAATATCAAAAAATTTCAAGCATAAATTATTCAAATCTGAATACTTCATATTTTCAATTAAGTTTGCTCGGAATTGAAAAAAGTGAACTTCACACACCTCTAGTAGGCGCAATAGTGTTAGTTGCTGTACCTTATTGGCCTTCATCTGAGCCTCAATGGCCTCGGCCTCCTTGATCTTTCCAATGGAACGATAGTACTCCGCCCACTGCGCGCTATAGTCAGGTTGACCATTTTGAGCAGCTGCCGCAGCAGCAGCGGGCTGAGCCTGAGGTTGTGGCTGGGGCTGAGGGGCTAGGTTGTGCCTGAGGTTGCTGTTGGGGAGCCATTCCTTGTTTGCTAGCCTTCGCCTGCTGTTCAATCATCTCAGCCTCTCTATGCATCCCTAATGAACGATAGTACTCCGCCCATTGGATGCTATAGTCGGGCTGGCCGGTTGCTGGATTCACCTGTACTGGTCCTCCTCCGCCACCACTTTGGGCATCTGCACAGAAAATGCAGGAATGTGTGAAGAGACCAAAGAGCACCTTTTCCCATGCAAAGAATTAATGAAAAATGGCAAAAAAAAGTGAAGGTCAAATGAGTTTTGTTAAACTTTATCTTCTTTGGATTATGAGTTTCCAGTTTTCAGCTAAAGTCTTCCTAAGAAAATAAGACCTCTGGGATGAGAACTTAAAATAACTCAAATCATCAAGGAATGTCAAGGTTAATTATTAAAAGGATTTTTTTTAGCTCTATTAATTTCTATTGTAGGGCTGGCCCCAACATTATTTCAAGATAATCATAGCTACCAGAGCCCAAAATGTTGATTTAGGACTTGGTGTGTGTGTGTGTGTGATGTATTATGTTATAATTAATATATATATATGTGTGTGTGTTGTATAATCAACAGATTTTGACCCAAAAAAATTCTAATGTTTAGTTACTATTTCTAATATTTTATTATTGAAAAATGAATTGTGCCTAATGGCTTGGAAATGTATAATAAGACAGTGTAGAAACATACCGTAAAAAATGAAAAGTAATTATAGTGAAGAAAGCCAACATGAAAGGATAGTTAGGTTAGGCCCAGATAGAAAAACACACTTCTCATTTCTTCTCTTCTCAAACTATTACATTATATTACACTTCACATATATTGAATTTTCAGAGATGTTCCTTTATCATTAGAAGAGACACATTGAAAACACACAAGGATAGGCTTTGGAACTACATGTTTCTGTTTGTTTTCAAGTGTCTCGTCTAAGATAAGGACATCTCGAAATCAATATATGTGAAGTGTAATATAGTGCAATAGTTTGAGAAGAAATGAAGAAAGAAGTGTGTTTTTCTATCTAGGTCTAACCTAACTATCCTTTCAGTTGGCTTCCTTCACCATAAATTACTTGACATTATTGGACAGTGTTTCTACACTGTCTTATAATATTATATTATATTTCTATCTCCTGTTACTCGCTTCGGTGACTGCACTACTCTCATATTGGACCAGACTGCCAAAGACAAGGAGGGTTTCGGGAGCACTGAGGGTCGTTTTTCCAAAATGGTTTCTTCTCTCCCTCCTTACAAATAAGGGGAATATGAAATAACCTTCAAAATCCTTAACACATTAGTGAAGTTAGTAATTAGGTGTATTACCCAATGGGTAGCTAGGACATGATGCTTAAAAAACCTTTTTGTTGGCAATTTTTTCCAAAATTCAAATGAAGGTTTAGATTTGTAAAATAGTGATAGCTAATATATTTCTAACTTCATCATCTGTTCCAGCCTCTGGCCAGTTGAGTTAAGTAAAATGTTTCCAACATGTTCCTCTTTTAGAACGCATCTAATCATTAAAAAGTGAAGTTAAGGTACATTTAATTGATTCCTTCTAGGTAGTATAAAGTGTAACAAAGGAGTAATGTACTTACTGGGATCGTTAGGATGTCCTGGTTGGTTCTGCCAAGGTTGGTAGCCTCCCCCCAACCTTGAGGGGCAAAGTGTTGAGGCGGCCCTTGTCTGGAGGGAAAAAGAAAAACATTAAAACAAGAAACGAATCACTGACCAATTTACTTTCTTAAGGTGGGGTGGAAGAGGACACGAAGAAAGGCCAGTGTTTTGACAGTTTTTATAGAAAAATATTTTTTGGCCAAAAAAACCAAATACTGCTTAAGTAGAAATAAAGTTTAGTTTTCTTCACATGGTGATATCAACAGCTCTTGAATATCTGTCATGAGTAGCAATAGATGATAAACTTTTCAAATGCGGAGACAAAAAGTTGTTATTAACTTCCAGAACATCCTCGACAGATATTTAAGAACTGTTGAGGTCACCATGTGAAGAAAATGTAACTATGTTTCTACTGGAGAACTATTTGATTTATTGAACCAAAAAAAATTAGTGTTTATATAAAAATAGCAAAAACCGCGGCCTTTTACCGCGTCCCCTACACCCTCAACTTGAACCTTTCAATGTGATGATGTCACATACGAATGTCAATTTTATAGTAAAAAATAATCCTCCATGGTAAATTGATCATTGATTAACTATCCATGATTAATCATGGAAGTTTTCCAAAAGCATCAAAAAGGTTTATGTCAGATGGATCAATATGTTTAATTTATTCAATTCACAGTTCACCAAATGTAGTGAAATTAAGGTCATTCGCATGAAATATATGGTTTAAAACTCACCCTCCAGGGGGGCCTTGGCCACCAATGGGGTACTGCGTGGGTGGTCCGCCACCTGGGCCAGGAGGCTGCAACAAATAATTACTGTGAACAAACCGTGTCTTATGACACAGTGAACCTAATTCATCGGATCCAGCCCACATACTTTTCAATGCGTGTTAAATTTTTTTGTTTATAATGTACCTCTAAATTAGATTTTGGACAACAGAAAATTGAAACTTTCAAAAAGAATGTCATTCTAGCATTCCTTAAAAACACATCTTTTTGGTTGTTTAAACTTGTGGCCATTTAGTAATTTTTTTCACTAATCCCTTTCTTCAAAAGGGTATATGAAACTTAAAAGAGACTTTTCTATCCAGTTTAGCTTTTTGAATGCATGGATTTTGAAATCAAGTGTGGAAAAAAGTACATACTCTAAAGAAGGATCTGGAAAACATATTGATTAAAAACAGTATACAATAAACAGCAACATATAACTGATTTAATTTAAAATTAATAGATTAAATAAAGAGCGATTGAATTTGAACTCTTATTTTGTTTATAGCTAAAACTCTACTTTCAGATTTTCAAAAAAATTTAAGAGCTCTAAAACAAATTTCAATTGGTGGAGACAATCAGAATAAGAGTACTAAGCAAGGATAGGACCCTCAAATACCTTGAATTTCTCAGGATATTAGAGAAAATGTCAGATTCAAGACTCAAATCCTTAAAACAAATTATGCTCTTTTTGGCAAATGGGAGACTCAAGTAGAGGCAGATTTATAATTTTTAGGAGGAAAAAATCGCAATATATTCGGGCCAATAACGTATTATGATCGTTTTGGAGTCCTAATTTATTTTATTTGTATATTCTCTCCAAACCAAAAGCGATGGATTGATTTTTTTTTATATGTATGTTATGTATTATTTTGTTGTTAAAACTATTGATAGCAAAATTTTGTTAAGATTAATTGAATTTATGTATTTTTTAAAGTTTATCCTGAAATTTGAAAACAATTAATTGTTAAAGAAATATTTATTTTTTTTATGATTTTCGTTGTGTACTAAAAAAGATGAAGATTTTTTTTTTGCAATGAAAGTTTTGAACTATGCTGACAAAAATTTAAAATTATGTGTACCAGTAAATAATACAAAGTAATATCTATATTTAATTTACTATTCGAATTCGATAAGAAATTTTCACTATACCATCCAATAATACTCATAATCAATAAAAATGTGCACATCCCTATATTACACATCTCAATCTAATATCTATTAGAACGTGTGTTGCGCACTCCTCCATGAGTACCGATAGAATAAATCCTAGGTCGGAGGATTGGGCGATGACGATCAATGTTCTTAAAGCGATTCATTTCAATCTAACAAATAACACACTTTTTGAGAAAAAAAATTGCTGGTCAATGTGACTAAAAAAGGGTATAGGGGAATAAGTGGATCTAACAAATAGGTATCAATATATTAAACAGGGCCAAAATAAATCCAAAATAACTTGGATTGGTATGGTTTTAAATATCTCATTTCGGTTATTATCAGGCAAGTTTCCTCTAGATTTTTTCTTTGCTAGATTTAATTTTTAATACTAAGCACATACTAAACAAGTGGTGAGATCCTTGATCCTTAGATATTTTAGAAAATATTGGACAAAATATATATTTAAAGATTTTTTTCCTTCAAATCTTTGATTGAAATTTGTTTAAAAAATCTAATACTGCTTATCGGGGATTCAACCACAACAAGATCATAGGGAATAATCTAACAACTAACACTTTACTGAATATAGGGTTGTCTGGATTCTTTGACGGTAACACAAATAAGTGAAATCACAAATCAAGTAAATGTCCATAACCCTTAAAACGAATAAGACTGAATATATGAAAGTAATAATGAATGCTTTCTAAAGTCTATATGAATTTAATTTGTGACTTGAGTGATTGGCTAATTAATTTCAAAATATACTAAGCTCATATTCACATTCAATTTAAAGTATATGATATTTAGATGTGACTATAACTGGAGATAATTAACAAATATAATAGCATGACTATTAAATTGATTGCGATTGTCAATGTGCTATTGGCGGCATTAAGCCCTTACAAGTTGAAGGGGTTGTATTATCTGATAGATGGTGATTTTAATTGATCACTCGCATGCAGCCGACAATTTTCCTGCCCTTCTGACAACGACCCTGCCTTGAAATATTAGTGAAGAATGACCCTGGGCAGAGGACGACTCCAGAATAGTTTAGTGGTTAGAGCATTGGCATACTAAGTCAAATGTCCTGGGTTCAATTCGCGTGTCTAGGTATAACTTTCCAATTTAAAGGATCCGTTTAGGTGCGGCTATAGCCACAATCAACAAACATAATAGCTTGGCTATTTAATCCATGACAAGGAAAAGTTTGAACTCTCAAATTAGTACAGTTAAAACACTACACAAATTATGGAAATAATCTGGGCATATTCTGAGCTCGGGTACTAAATTAAGAAATGACAAAGTGTTTTCGATTTAAAGTGACAAAGACCAGAGAGTGATCAGCAAAAAAAATCGGCATCAAGCCAATAAATATGTCAAACATAATTGTTGTACAAGCCACACATGCGTCAACTTAAAATGCTAGAATAGTAAACTGAAAACTAAATTAAGCAGGTTCTGCCAATTTAAATTTTTAATAATAATGCTCACCAACAAATTTTGAGTCTGCATAGGTTTACCATAAAGATGCAATATAAATCAATTCAAAACAAGTTTGAAAGAGTGAATTTTTTGATTCAAACGACAGCTAACACTTGTGTATTAGGAAAAAAACAAACTGCTACAGTTAAAGCTAATCCACCACCACGAGACGAGACTCATTTATGATATACCATGCCAATCTTTTCGCTAATAATCCTTTTTGCCTGCTCAATCTGTTCAGGGCTGCCCGAATGACGAAGACTTTCTGGTCGGGGTTAGGAGGGGGCCTTCTGTCCAACTCGCAGTGTGCTCCAGTTTGTTGGTTGATCTGTTTTATGGTTTCACCACCTTAAACAATATGATGCACACACGTTTAGCAAGCCATAAGCTGCAATAGAAATATTTGGTACTTCACAATAAGTCAATGAAACACGTATATGGGGCTACATGCTTATTAATTTTAAGTACCTGAAAACTTACATTGTTACCAACATTATTTAACAAGATGAAGACTTGGATATATAAATCAATGAAAAAATAGAATAAATTTTTTTTCTAACAGTTAATCAGACCTAAAATAATAAAATCTGTATAACTTCCACTTCGCACTTACAAATTTGGGTTACTAAGTCTAAGAAACATATTTGAGGGCACACAAACAAAATAAGAATAAATACCAATGTAACAAAAGGTTGTGAAGGTTGGAGGTCGTTTGAAATTAGATACCTGGGGAAGAGTTGAGAAGGTTTTGTGTCTGGTTGAAAGAAATTAGGAAATTGTAGCCATTCTTAAGAATTGTGTGGATTCTTTGCAGTACAGGGTGAAATTTTGTGATCGAGGAATGTCATAAGAGTCTGTTCTGTGATGTGTCAAGTCCTTTGAGAGAGGTCTGGAGATTTATGTATCAATGAGAGTTGAGTAACCACTTTCCTAAAAAGCTGAACAAAGTTTATCACAATGCTTGGTGCGGTCAGCCGTGTCTGAACATATGTGTTTGGCCCTAATGGCCAGGTTGTAAGGAAGAGTTTCTCAAGGGGCCCATCTATGTAAGAGCTTGACTCTGTCATATTTTACCACACGTTCTCCCACCAGCGCAAGTGGACTTTCAACTTTGATTACACAATTCAGTATCTACAATGAGACTGTCAAAGAAAATAACAGCAGCAGTGATCATTTTAAATAAAAGTGGAATGTTCACAACAAAAAACTGTATTAACGGGGCCCCAAGTTGACATAAGTGAATCTCTCCCTCGTGAACTGCATCCTGCTTTCCCCTTATAGAATAATTTGTGCTGTTGGTAGTTAACATTTGTTTGCACCTGTTAGTGAATCAAAGCCCCTCACCTCTGCCAATGACAATGCCACATTTGGCGGCAGGGATGGTAAAAGTAGCCTCTGCCTTGTCCATCTGCCCCTGTTGCATGCCTCCAGGCCGTCGGTCCCAGCCACCACCACCTCCCCCTCCTCCACCGTTTCCAAAATCTCCGCCAGGACCACCAGGGGGACCACCTCGATTGCCCATCCGGTCAAAAGGAGGTCCTCCACCACCAGCGCCCCCTGGACCTCCACGGCCACGACCCGACCAATCTCATTGTCGCGTCTCTGTCAACAACACACACATGTTATCTTACAAATCAATACCAATGAGAAAGGGGAATTTTATTGAATTGAGAAATTAAATAATATTACTGTAGTGGAGAGTATTTTAATTATGGAGATCATAAGGAAATAAATATTTACTTTGAAAATACTATGAATCTATATTTACAAGCAAAACAATACTCAAAATGGTATATATTTGGAAGAAGGTATAGGAAAGGTGGATAGAAACATAAAAGGGACGAACACAGTATAGCTTTTACACTGAAAAGAAGAACACAGTCCACACCTCATAAAGCAAAAAGAGGTTTTCCTTATAGAGATATCAAAATAGTATACATATGAAATAAAGTGCAGTGAGCCAAATACATTATGTACATTAATATATACATGATTAAACTATAGATAAATATCACACAAATAAAAGTAAAAATACTTGACACATATTTCTTGAATAAATTTGCACTTATCAGTTTATTCTCAAAAACATTCCAAAATAACACATATCTACGCACAGTCTTAGTTATACTTCCTGAAGAATAATCCTGATAGTGTATTGTGTGTGTGTAACAACAATGTACCTAATCAAACTCGAAAGTATGAATATATTTAAGGCTTGGGCCCTTGAATCTTCAATCCTTAGATATCAAGATTCGCAACTCGAATCCTTCAATCTTATGGATATTCAAGATTCGCAACTCGAATCCTTCAAATCCTTATGGATATTCAAGATTCACACTCGAATCTTCAATCTTATGAATTCAAGATTCGATCGAATCTTCAAAACCTTAAGGATATTCAAGATTTGCAACGTGAATCCTTAAAAACCAATTACAAGTTTTCAATATGGATTCAGATGAAAATAAGAACATTCATTTAATTTGCTTTTACACATCCATGAGTGCATGAAGAAATACGGGAGAATTTTACTTACCTGTTTTGTCACTATTTCTTCGTACACTCACTGAATTGTTATGTGAAGAAATAAAAACACATTTACTTAATTGTTTCTATCAAAGACTAGACCATCTAATGTTTCTTCTCTTTCCCTTCAAGAATAATTTTAAAAGGTTTAAAACTGTTTTCATACGAAATTAAAAAATGTTAAAAATCAACCTTGAACTTACCTTTATTTCTGGTGGTATGATATAACTAAACAGTCAACTCTCGATAACTCTTACAAAAGGGGGCGGGGTAAAGTCTGTCTTATCGAGGGGAAAGAGAGTTGTGCCTAAGGAATGAAACCTGATACTTTATCTAAAATAATAATATATTTTAATGTGATGATAAAACCATACATTTTAGATAAGACACACAAATAACACAGCTAGGTACTAAATGGGAAAGATTGATATTACGAAAAGCCTATATATAGTATTTGCAAATTATCTATATACTGTACTGTGTGCGCACGAACGAAATTTGGAGGGGTAGTAGTGCTGCGTTGCAAGATCTCCGCCAGCCCCCCGCATTACAACACTATTTCTACAACATTTTTAGCCGGCAAGCATGTGGCTGGCGTGCTACGAAAACAACTTTATTTTCAGAAAATTTTGTTCCAATATCCTAAGTTTGAGATATCGAGGTCCGAGTTATAGAGAGTTGACTGTAGTAGCATGCTTTTGACTGATTGTAAAATATCAACATGTGAGAGTTGAGTATCAATCTTTTAATTAAATTAAAAAGGCATTCAATTTCCCAACATTTATCACTTAAAAATAATCAAAGCAATTTGTTAATTTTTTAGCACCACTTCTTACTCCCCATGCGCTTATGTACTTATTATTATTATTATTATTATTATTATAGCAACACGTCTTACTACCCGTTCTGGTTATACGCACTTATGCTAATGTGTATGGTAGGGTGATTGTGAGATTAAAATGGAGGACCTACAGTTTAACGTGGATCCGAACCACGGTGTTAGGCCTGGCATTCCACACATTCACAAGTTGTGATTAATACACGTCTTATCAGAGGTGAAGGAAGGAGTTTGGCAATCAGATAAATCTGTGTCGGGACCGAGGATTGAACCTCGGACCTCCAGCACAGAAGTCCAGCACCTTACCCCTAGACCACCAGGTCACCCCACTTGTGAACTAATTAAGCTATGTTAGGATTCTTAGGTATATTAGAGAATGTACCCACATGCATGAGTAGAATGAAACCACCCTCAGTAAACTCGACCGAAAATTCGAACTTCGATCTCCCGTCATCGGCAGTCTAGTCCAATGCGAGAGTAGCGTGTTAGACCATTCGGCCACCGAAGCGGGCAGTTTGTTAATGTTAGGCACTTATAGATATATTATATAACATTTGACTGAATAAAGCCAGATTTGAAAAAAAAAAGTGGATTCACTCTATTTATAATCATTAGTTCACATTTGGCGTTCTTTCTATCATAAACAAAATTGATGGAATCTTTGCAAAAATTGGAATTTTCGCACAAATTCCTGTAAGACAAATATAGCTACTAGAATGTATTAATTTTACAAAGCAGTAGAAATAAGCACTCGGATAAGTGCCAAAACACGAACCACTGGTTGGGAAACATTTACCCCATGCATTTAGTTACTTTGTCTTTATTATTTGGAGGAGCAGATAACAAAAAGTGAGTGCAAGTGAGAGGAAAGGAATGGAAGGAATAGTGGTGCAGAGATAGAGGAAAATTGATGCATTTCACTAAATCGACCCGGCCACAGGCTGGAAACAGGTGACATAATTGTAAACTACTAAATTTAGATGGACCGGCAATGGCCAACATAGTGTAACTAGTTTCGTTTATCTGTGACCTATACTGACGAGTACGTTGACAAAGGTGTCAGTTTCATCTTTTGTTTTCTGGTGATGGGGGGTTGAGGTTCAAATTGAAGGATTTAATAATCTTAGCGAAAAATGAACTGAACATGTTAAATCAACAACATTATTGTTACTTTGCAATTTTTGTTCACTGCTCCTACAAGCAAATGTAATGAAATTTTGGGCAGATATCTAGTCTAGAATGTGATTGTAACCCCCCCCCCCCTAACCGTTCCAGCTATATTTAAATAGTTTGCACACATGTGCAATATAAGACCTTGATTTAGGTGAAGAACATAATCAAAGCAGCACAATGTGTTCAATATTCATTGTTAGTTTACTTGACGTGGATTTTGTTTTTAAAGCAGCACAATGTGTTCAATATTCATTGTTAGTTTACTTGACGTGGATTTTGTTTTTAAAGCACCGCATCTTACTATCTGTTTGGGTTATACGCTTATGACTAAACGCTCTGATGGTTTTACCTGGAGGAAGTGTACTCACATTTGCATAGAGGGAGAGTGAAAAACCATTTTGGAAAAAACTCAGTACACTCTCCCTAACAAGATTCAAGCCTCAACCTCCCCGTCACCTCTAGTATAAGACTACCGCAAGTTTAAAGCGCTAGATAACGCAGCTACCGAAGCGAGTTTTGCCTGAATTGCTGGTTACAATTTTGAACAGGAGTTAACTATATACAATAGTGAGGTTACTCTTATTTTGATTCAATGTAGTAAATGCCTAATTTTTCAGGTTTGATAATCAAATTCCCTACTTTTCCCCAATTTATTTTCTCAGTTTTCAAATACCCTGACTATTCCAGGTTTTCCCTGTCTGTGGACACCCTGTTGTGGTTTAGAGGAATATTATAGGTAGGGATGGTCCCTAAAATCCTAAAGGACATTCAAGGATTCAACAGCATTTCTACCCGCCTCGGTGGCGTAGTTGGCTAACGCGCCAGTCATGTTGAGCCAGATCACCGAGGACGGGGAGATCGAGGTTCGAATCTCGGTCGGGTGAACTGAGGGTGGTTTTTCCTAAATGGTTTTCCACTCTCCCTCCACGCAAATGCGGGTTCACTTCCTCTAAATTCAACCTTCCCAATTCCTAATCCATTAGTGTAATTAGTACTTAAGCGTATAACCCGAACGGGTAGTAAGACGCGGTGCTAAAAAAAAAACAGCATTTCTGATTCAAGACTCAAATCCTTAAAAAAAAAGTTTTGATTTTTCTTGTGAAATTTGTTTTATAGCACTTAGACTGTTTATTGGTGGTTCAGAACCAATTACAGGATGAACTCAAACCACAAGGGCTCAGACCATTAATTTAACACTTAACTGAATGTATGAATGAATCTTAGAAATAATGATTTGAAAGAATGTCAACATTTAGTCACTATTTGTATTTTCTACTATTCTCTTGCATTTATATTTCCTTTGATATTAATAATTTTTTCCAAGATTCAAAGGTAAATTGTAGATTTGAATTCGTAAAATAGTGGATTCGACCCAATCCTAGTTTTAGGACAAATATAACAACCAGCCCCAAAAAATTATTTACCATTTAGGTGAATGTTCATTTACCAATACAGATAAAGTCTCGGTAATGATTTTACAATTAATGTGTAATATATTAAAATAATATCATACTAACATGAGCAAGTTAACTTATAAGATTCAAATTAAGGTTTCATAAATTAAACTATATTGAATAAGAGAAAATGTGCAATCAACCGATTTATAATTACACTTTTTTTTCCAGTAGTACTTTACATAGCATTTTATTTTTGTCACAAGTTTAATGTAAAAACTAGGGATGTTTATGTAATATTGTTAAAAGGTTTGGTTTAACATTAATTGTTACCCCTGTTCGTAGCAAATATTATAATAAAACTCACCCGATAGCAATTACCTGTTGACAAGGTGGGATCTTTCTAAATGTACAATTCAAACAGTTCCCAGGAACAAGAAAGCTACTCGTTTTTCTGCAACATTTATTGGAACCTCCCAAGGGTAGTATTGTTAGATTGACACCGGAAAGTATTTTCAATCTTTCATGTCCTTATAAAAAATTCCACAAAGAGTTTGAAAGTCTATAGTGGGAAAGTAAATTATATTGAAAACTATGAAATTACAGAATTTTTAAGGAAAAATACCAATTAAATTTGCTGTGGGTAGCTAAATTAAGACTACCTCATATTTTATTATTAATGAACTTTCTAATTTTTAATGATTCACCAAGGGCTCTGTCTATTCAACCAAAAGTATCAAATTGGTTACTTGTCATCTGGAAACACTGCAAGTTTGAGTAAAATTCAAACTTCTTTAGAAACTTTACACATATAATATAATGTTTTGAATAACATTAAATATTGTGTTCTTAATAAACTATGTTCTTTTAAATGAACAATGGACACTATCCCAAAAACTTATATGCTTTAATTCCTTTATTTCATTATAATAAAAATTTATAATAATAGCACAGCGATAATACATCAGTTCCTAAAGAGTTTGTCATTACCTTGACCTAGTCAGGAAGGATTGGGAATCATGCTACGCAAAAAAAAGCAAAAACTAACTGAACACAAAAGGGTGGATTTTTTAAAGCAAAGAATAACAGTAGGATCATATACTATACAAGGACAGAAACATACAGTGTCACATTTATTCTGGCAGTTATTTTTTTAAATATATTTCCATATAAGAAAATTAAGTACCTCAAACAATATGGGTTTTTAAAATATAAACAAATAATTTAGGCATTTTCTAACATGTTTTAATTATCGTTATTATTAAAACACTAGAGTAAAATGGCTTGGGAATACCTTTTTTAGTCCCGCGTCTTACTACCGTTGGGCTTGTAGGCATATGTACTTAATATGATGTGTAAGGGATGACAGAGGTTGAATTATAAAAAGTGTTCCCACATTCACACACAGAAAGAACCGAAAACCTATTTAGGAAATATCAGCCTCAGTACCCTCAACCGAGATTTGAACCATGATATTTCTGTCATCAGGAGCCTAGTCTTGCTGGTGGTTTGCCTTAGACCATACGCCCACCGCCAGCAGGTTTTGTATAGCTCTTTCTTCCCAAATGATAAACCTTCTCCCAACTGATATTTAAAAAACAAATTCCCTGGAAGCAAAATAAAATAAAATCTAACACTATGAAAGGATATAGCGCTCTCAAACTTCTAAGAGCTATGTTTTAAATAGGGAAAAAAAATCTTCTATAATGTCTAACTTTCCCCCTGTTTTCGAGTTTAGCGAGGCCCCCACAGAGCAGCTTGCTTGTTCCCAGGATCTGCCTGTCCTGTTTGGTCTGTGGCAGTACCTGGGGACTGGACTGAGAACGTACCAGCACACTGTCTATAAGCTCCTCGATCTTGCGCCGCGCCTGCTCCACTTGCTGTGGCTTGCCCGTGAGCAGGCAGCGGCGCTCACCAGGCCCATCGTCGCGCCCTTGTTGGAATTGAACACGTGCCCCCGTCTCATTCTGTATCTTCTTGATCATATCGCCACCCTTGCCAATCACCACACCCACCGCTGCCCGTGGCACCAGCACCTGCACAAGCATGCACACAAGACTATCACACCAACACTCATTCCACAATAGCTCACTTTAATATAACATGTATATTGTGCTAAACATTAAGGGATCCATAAAAAGCCACCAATTATTAATCTAAGGAGAGGTTAGCACAAGGATAGGAACTGTCAGCTCGCAGACATGATTTAATTGGCTAGTGGTGGGAGCAGGGCTGTGGAGAGTGAGTCGTGGAGTCAAGAGTCGTGGAGTCAAAGAGTCTGAGGCGATTTTGGGTGGAGTCAGAGTCGGTAGAAAGGTACTCATAATAGTGTCAACTCGATTCTTACTGCTATAGACCTAATCAATGATCGATCTTAACCGCACGATTCTTAACGATTAAAACTTTGATGCCATACAAATAAAAAGATAAAATTCAGTATCGGGTGGTTTTCAATTGTGATTATTATTAGTTTTAATTTTCATATGCATAGATTAATGCATATTTACTCTCATAGGAATTTAGGAAATTTACTTATCCAGTGTAATCAAATAAATATATTTTAAGTTCAATTAAACTGAGAACTAATCCTATGATCCAAGTGTTGATGATCTACGTGTTGATGAGATGTCTTGTACTACCACATTAGTACTTAGCATTTTAATGTTTATTAATTAGTTATAATTTTACTGTAGACAATGATTTTATGATAGTATTTTTTTTTATGAATTAATATATGTTTCGACTGGAGCAACACAGTATCAACATTTATTTTAATTTTCTACACATGGTGATATCATCTATTTTTTAATGTTTGTCATGGGCATACCCACCATTAATAATAATATTATTATTAATACTATAAATTTGCCATTAATAATGGAGTCGGAGTCAGAGTTGGACGGTAGAGAGGTTTAGCCTACCGACTCTGCAGCCCTGGGTGGGAGAGTTCTCGAGAAATAGAGTTTTAATACCTGGTCAAACTAGACTCAAAATTTTTACAAAACTATTCAAATGTATACGCTGTACTTTTGATTTTAAGTTTGATTTAATTCAATTTTAAGATTTTCTTTCATAGCAAATGGAGACCCTCAAAATTGCTTTTTGTTATTATTTGAAAAGAATAATTACATTTATATAATCGCTCTTAGGATAACGTACCCACCCCAGGACTTGACGTTCGTGGGTTAGAGGGGAAGTAAAGTCGTCAGACCCATGTCGATTGTGGCATGTAAAAGATTCCTAGAAGGTGCGTTAAAATACCCTTTATGCAAAATTTGTAAGCCATTTTGCTTCACTAAAAAAAAACCTTATGTGCTAATACCATCAGTCGGTTCAGAAAGTGCGTTAAATACTTCAAATAAATAATTACACCAAATTTATGTAAAAATCCAAATGTGTATGATAGTTTTTTCCAAAAAAATGAAAAAAAAAATGCTCTAAGAAATGTATTTGTAAAATCATTTATGCATGGATCAAAATTAAATTTGAAATTTATCTTTATACTAGACTAGACTAGACTTTAGAATAGACTATACTCGACTAGAACTAAAAAAAAAAATTATGTTTTCATGCAAACTATTCGAACAACTTGAATAGGGACTTGAAAAAAAAAATAATACATTTTTAATTTTATAAATAGAGATTATCTTCATTTGACTTATTATTATTATTATTATTAGCACCGCGTCTTACTACCCGTTCGGGTTATACGCACTTACGCTAATGTGTAATGGTAGGGTGATTGTGAGGTGAAATGGAGGACCTACAGTTTAACGTGGAATCCGAACCACGGTAGAGGCCTGGCATTCCTCACATTAACAAGTTGTGATTAATACACATCTTGTCAGAGGTGAAGGAAGGGTTTGGCAATCAGATAAATCTGTGCCGGGACCGAGGATATGAACCCCGGACCCTCAGCACAGAAGTCTGACACCTTACCCCTAGACCACCAGGTCACCATTTTGACTTATTGTTTATCTAAATTTAAATACTAGATTTCAATTCTTTAATTTTAGCTGCATTTTATGATCTTCAAATACGTTAAAATTTAAAATTTCAATCTTTTATGTATGTTCGGTAGTGAAATGGAATGTATTAAGTTATGGTGGTCACAACGAACCTGTGCACACGGTTTTGTTGATATATTTGTTAAATAAACGCATGCAAACATATTTTCATCTAGCACCTTACGAAATGTTTACATGCCGACACATTAAAAGTGTAGCCAGCCACTGAAGGAAACGATTAGACATGACAATGACGAGACGACACTGTATAACTTCAAAAAATGAGCTGCAAACGAGTAGCAGAAAAACCGTAGAAATGCACACACAGCACAAATAACCACCAAACACAAAATGGTACACATAGTTTAAATGATACAAAGTAAAAAAATATACAAATATACAAACCCCGAAATCTATACATCCAACCACAAATTAAAAATGTAAGGTTTTTGCTAAATTAACTAATGGGCCCTCTATTTGAGACTGACGGTCAATTGTATAGCTTTTAATAGGAATTGACAATATCTAACTTATACAGACTTTTAATTAGAAGCAGACTTTATCACTGGGTTTTCCCCCCATCCAAAATTGCAAGGGAAAAAAGTACCAAATGCACTACTAAAATTTTATTTTAATAATCATAATGAATTAAAGTTTCAGTCAAGATAATTTATTTCCCTCTAGAGACCATTTTTGTAAGTAAGTAAAATATGTGTTTACTGTAGCTTTTGGCAATCATATTATGACCAAAGGCAAATATTTAAAATTTAGGAATAAGGAGTTTTTCAGTAATATATTAGCCAAATTTGAGTGGATTTTTTAAACCATTTTTAGCCAAAAATTGATTTAATTTACCAACTTTTAATACCAAAATACAACTTTTTACTAAATGAAGTCTAATCGTTTTATTGACAACAGTTAAGGTCCATATTTATACATTGTACGGTGCCCTGTTTTTTACATACCGTAGAAGAATAGTGAATAAAAGGTAACTTGCTTGTTTCAAAGTATAGCCCATCTATCATTCCATTCTTATTACAATAAAGATTATTTGTTTAATCTTGTCCATCATGCAAACATTAATTATCATTAGTTCACCAAAATTATTGGATATAAAGTTTTGCAAATCATCTTGAATTAATTTGTAATCAAATCATTCTTATCTTAGCTTTTGGTAGACTATTATAAAAAGTTGTCTTACCTGTTTTAACAATACAAACAAAATGTAATGAGTGATCATACAAAAATAAATTAACTGAAAGTTCTTAAATTCCATGAAAATATTCCTGCAATTATTTGTGGAGATAAGAAACGCTGAAAAAAAAAAAGTCGAGCAGAGCATGGAAACCACTCTGTAGTGCAACAATAGCATCCTGAACAACCTAAAATGAAAGTACACACACACACAAAGAGGAACTCACCTCAACAGAGTCGCCTCCACCCCCAGAGCCATCGTTCCCTCCATATTCGTCAAAGTTGTGATTGCCACCCCCTGGTGCTCCCCTGGGGCCACCACCCCCACCCCCTCCACCACGGTTATACGCTTGCTGCAAGATAGACAACACTGCATCAACCAACTCCGACAACTGTGTCAATTTTTATTTATAATTCCAACACTAATTCTGATGTTATGACTTTTTTTTATTCACTTGGCATAACATTCATTTAACAGCTTGAATCTAACACAGGTAATAAATAATACGATGGAAAAGCAATTTGCAAAACATAGATAAAAATGGTAGTAAGAAGAAATCTTCCTGGCTAATTCATGATCCATCATGAGGCACCAATAAAATAGTCGCAATTCAAAACTCAACAAGAATTGGCTTTCAAAATGAAAACTATTTATATCATCAAACAGCTTTATCACTTCGCTTACCTGCATTTCTTTTTCAGCAATAAGATCATAGACAAGTTGCTTTGCATACTGCAAAAAGAAAAGTACATATATTAAACTAGAAGACAGCACGAAACTCTTCACTTAAACAACATATTGAATAAATAGAAATCCCTATGAGACGTGAGGGGAAAAGCAAGGAATTCGCATAATTAAGAGGGTAAAACTGTTTTGAAATCCTATATAAAGAAGTGGTAAAACACAGTATGTGCTTTAAGGGGGTGGCCATCTACAAAGTTAATAGTACATGATGACAACTCAAACTTGCATTTAACAATCCTTCCAGCCCAATAATTCAAAAGGACAAAGTGCCTGCATACAACAAGCGGTTCCCATGCTCCGTACCTCCACTTTCTGAGGGTCACCGCTGATCCGTAACGGCTTCTCCTGCTCCTGATTTGGACCATCCTGTATCACCACCATCTTGGCTCCAGATTTCTCCTGGAGTGTCTTTATCGTCTCACCTCCCTTACCGATAATAAGTCCAACTTTTGGACCTGGAACCATGATTTCTACCTACAGGTGTCCAAGAGAAGAGCAAAAACACAACCTTTTTCAACTTCTCACTGAAGATAAAGATGTCCAATTACAACTCAACTTCTCCCTGTCCTCAATCAAAATCGCAATTTAGCTATTTGTTTAGCGGATAATGTTACATAATTTAGTTTTGTGAAAAGTCCATATTAAATAGGATATATTTTTACTATTTGTCAAAATTGAACATTTATGTACCATGAAAATGAATGTATGTATTTTAAAACACTGAAAAATCAGAATACCACCCCTACAACCGATGAGCTAGCCTTTAAATCAAGACATAACAATGCAACTTTGGAAAGTGAACAGAAAATATTCATCTTACAAGGCACTTGCTGAAGCTCAATTTGAACAATGTATGGATCTATACTAAACAATATGGACCTTTACAATAGACGTCTAAAGCAGTGACACGCCCAACGAGAACAAGCTGACATAACGAGTGTAGGAAACTAAAAATGTGTACTTACATGCGAGTGGTTGCCTGGGGGCCCACCACCCATGTTCATGTCGCCCATCCCTCCTCCACCACCACCTCCTCCCCCACCACCACCACCGCCGCCGGTGCCTTCCGTCCGACTTCTTTGCTGAACAATATTCATAATTAGTTCCTTGGCACGACTGTAAACACAAATTAACACACCGCATGTGACCAAAAACGAACGGGGGGAGAGAGGGAATAAAAAAACATAGGCAACTTGTGAAAACGTGACAAATCAGAGGTTGGCTTACTTGATGGAATCCCGAGAGCCTGTTAGGGAACAAACCCTCTCTGGCAGCCCCCCACTGTCCGGAGCCATCTGGATCTTGCAGCCAGACTCGTTCTGTAGTCTGCTGATTTGTTCACCACCTCGGCCAATGACTACAAAGAAACAAGTTATGATCACTATAGCTTAAAAATGTTAAAAGAAATTAAATATTTGTTATTAAATTGTTAGAAATTTAAAATAAACAGATTAATATTGGTACACTAAAGAAGACAACTCAATAATTATAAAAGCAAATATATTCCTAGGTTTGTAGCTGGTTTCAACAATAAAACTACACATTTACCAGCCGTGCTCTAGATTAAAACTTCAATCAAAATAATAGCTAAGAGCACCAATTATACGAAACTGAAAAAGTTTTTTAAATTTAAGTTTGTATAACAATCAAACTGTATTCGATTAAAAATTATTAGAAATATTTGGACACAAAATTTCGGAGGTTCGCACAGGCTTAAACCTCACCAAAAACAATGACAGCTAAAATAGAATATATTCATGTTAATTTATCACAATTTTGAGCTGTTATATATACATTACAAATTAATATTCATTTGAAAAAATCTTAAATGAATTGCATTTTGTGAAAAAAGTTTGCCTTATATAAGTAGGGTGAAATATTACATACAATTGTACAATAAAACATTTTCTAAGTGCTTTTAAAGCAAACTATATGAATAAGCCAAATATTTTTACAAGCATAAAGCACTTAACAAAAAATCTTTGAACTTCAATTCAACTATGAGAGTATTTCAAGTTCACTTTGTTATTGAAAAAAAATTATCTTCACCCACTGCTCGCTATACATCCACAATAATAATAATAATGTTGACATGAGCCAACTTGAGTTCACTCACTGAGGCCAACCATCTTGTCTGGGACACGCATATCCTCATTCTGGACCGGGCCTATACCCACGCCCACCCCCAGGCCTTGTAGGCCTGCTGCTGCAGCCGCCGCCACTCTGGCTGCTACTGCCGCCGCCTGCGCAGCTGCGCTATTGGTCGCCAAGCCGGGAGATGTTGCCTGCTGAGCCCTCAGCGCCGCACCGGCGGGGTCATTCACTGCTGCCACTTTCTTGGCTTCTGGCTCTGATACAAAACACCACAACCCCGAGCAACTGTTAGCACATTACACGCCAACATTGGCCTATGTGTGTTAATAACGATAATTAAATATGATGGTATGAAAATATTATCTAACAAGCCCTCCACTTGTTGGTTAACCGGCAAAACTATAAATAAATACACAAAAACATCACATGACAGCAATGGCAAGAGGTTAAGTCAGGAAGGTGGGGGAGGGGGTGATGAAAGGAAGAAATCCCCCTCCCCTCTCCAAAATGGTCAGGAGACAGACAAAAAAAACTTGAAATCAAGCCGATATATACAGATGAGCCAATAAACATAAAAGGCAAAATGAAAATGAAAGGAGCCATGCAAGAATTTATAATATAGCAGGGAAATTCAGAATGAGGTGTTGCAAAGAGTGTTAGGGGTATCCATCCGTCAGTGTCAATGCTGCGTCTAATCAAAACATGGCTCTAAGGACAACTATGCTGGGAAGAAGATGTGTTGGCTTGGCTCGTCAGCATGTCCACAATCTTATCATCTTAGACCCATAATAACCCAAAACTATCAAACAGAACCATCATGTAGCCTACATTTAAGATATATTTAGCACCGCGTCTTACTACCCGTTCGGGTTATACGCTTAAGTACTAATTACGCTAATGGATTAGGAATTGGGAGGGTTGAATTAAGAGGAAGTGAACCCGCATTTGCGTGGAGGGGGAGTGGAAAACCATTTAGGAAAAACCACCCCCAGTTCACCCGACCGAGATTCGAACCTCGATCTCCCCGTCCTCGGTGATCGAGCTCAACACGACTAGCGCGTTAGCCAACTACGCCACCGAGGCGGGTTACATTTAAGAAATATCTTTAAAATGTTATTATAAATAATGATTTGTTTTATTCGTATTTCCATCTAGTTTCCAAGAGCCCTTGATGGCCTTAAATCGCCACTTTGGGAGCTTTTTTTTAATCCCTAAGACCAGAGTTCCCCTTCACATCTAAAAAAAATTGCTGCCTGAATCTACCCCCTGGCACCGGCACTATCCTCTACAACATAACCAATAAAAGGCCACAAAGAGAGTAAAAATATGTACTATACTTTAAGTCCCTACAAAAATAAATTTAAATAAAAATTAAAGCTTATCTCCGTAAAGGAGTTACTATGGCTAATTTACTGTTGTTTGACTACCAACATAACCAAAGAAGCATGAAAGACACATTTTCAATGGCCACTTGTCAGTCTATTAAGATTGCCCAGTATGAAATAACCTTATTTTATTGTGTGATGAAGTATTTTATCAACAAATTATTTTTTATAATAAAGTGTGAAAATTGTGTGATACATGCTACCCTTTCAAAAGTGCTCTATTAATTTTTATGGACATGAAATTGCACCAAAAGAATCTGTTAAATGTAAATCAGATTGAAACTTTGAAAGATCAATTATTTATAATCTTTTGAAAAGTATAAAGTTGACAATTTTTTATTATTAAAAAAAATGTTCCTAGGTTCTTTTCAATCAGGGAGGAAAGATCAAGGCTGGAGAAACTGAATGGAAAAGGGTAGCTTATTTACATTTGATGTCTGTAAGGGACATAAAAACATTTAGACCGATGGTGGGGTAAAGTTTGTTTTTAATAAAGTAATAAAATAAATAAAGTAAATAAAATTTGCTGTGATATTTTATTCATGGGTCTGAAAAGTCACAGATTTTAAGATGAAAGAAAAAACTTAAAAGCCTTAACTTTTTTTTAAAGTTGCATTAAATATAATATAAATTGGAATGACAAAAATGTTTTATGAATATTTTGGTTGATTTTATAGTTTTAATTAATTGGAAATGTGAGGGAATGATTTTTATATATATTTGGTTTGAGTAAATGACAACCAAACTGAAAAAATGACTGTAATGATACTGACATTTGTAACACTGAGTGAAATAGTTATTGCTTTACTCTCACTGTGCTATAATGTCAAATAATGAAATCAATTAAACTAATTCAAATAATATCTTAATTGCCCAGTAAAATTAATATTGGCCCTTATTTGGGAAAAAATCTCAATGTGAAGCTACATATAATCATTCTCAGATTAAACTTAGCATTAGTAAATTACACAAACGCAAGTTGTTTAAATTAAAACCAATAAAAAATAATCAATTCCAGAGAATTGGAATTGGCTTGCGCAGTTGTCACACAGTACTGGTTGTGATATTTTCTTCTTCACTTGAGTATTACTGTAAGTATGGGTATCCTTGATTGGCCATTTGAATTTGCCTCTTCCTGTAGGTTCTGTGGCATTCACTATTATATAATTTAGGGTTACACCTATAATTTCTCCAGGATAGAAACGCTAGTCATATTCCACGGCTACCCACCCTACAGGATTATATACATTTTGACTGTATGCATGGTGTCTACTAAACTTGACCAATGAAATTCCCGACTTTTTCCCTGATTTCCCCTGATCATTTCCTAAAATTCCCGACCAAAAAGTATGTCACATCCTTCTAATTCCCCCACCTCCCCCCTCATTTTTCTATTATTTTTTTATGAATAATAATAAGTTTTAAAATTTAAATAAACATATTTTTTAAATTTGTATTAACATTGTTTATTAGGAATTATAAAATTTAGTACACAGCTACAAAAAAAAAACTACAGTTTGAATAACATTATTATTTACTGTTTTAATGATTATTATATTTCATATTTTGAGTAGAACCACATTTTCCCAAATTTTTATTGTAATTTACCAAATTCCCGGCTTATTCCCGTTTTTTCCCGATCACTTCAAATTCCCGGCTAATTCCCGTTTTCCCTGATTTTCCCGGATGGTAGACACCCTGTGTATGTCATACTTTCTTTTTCATCGCATTTTTTAGGTTTGTGGCATTTCTCACTAGTTAACCCATGCCCATGTTGAAGTGAGAACATTCAACATTAGGTTTACATTCAAAGCAGCTAAGTTGTCAGAAATTCAACATATGGCTATCTAAACTGTAGTTAACATGGTGAACTTTCATAGTACCTACAAACTTATCAATTGTATTTGGTAGCAGCAGATCAATATTTTTCACTGAAGCAGTAACCACTACAAACATTGGGATTGATGTGCAATTTGCTTTCAGCGCAGTCACTAGTGTGTCAACATTATTTACATCTGTCCCCTGTGCCACAATCCTGTCAGCTGTCCTTTTCAACGTTCCTCCAATTCTTCTATAAACTATCACAAGATCCTCAAAAACTAAAGAAAAGCTGTACATATTTGAATCGATGATAAGTAATATTTTGTGTGTTTTGTATAAGTGTAATTAGCTTCATGAGTATTGTGGAAAATTAATATGGGGAGACAATAACATAAATGAATCAGCAAAAAGGTGATACCACTACAAAATGACAAGAAATTAAAAATAGTCTTAAGGGTAAGTTAAATGTTTAATTGAATATAAAGATATTATGTTATTATTATTATTATTATTATTATTATTATTATTATTATTATAAGCACCACGTCTTACTACCCATTCGGGTTGTACTCACGCTAATGTGCAATGGTAGGGTGATTGTGAGATGAAATGGAGGACCTACAGTTTAACGTGGAATCCAAACCACGGTGGAGGCCTGGCATTCTACACATTCACAAGTTGTGAATAATACACGTCTTGTCAGAGGTGAAGGAAGGGTTTGGCAATCAGATAAATCTGTGCCGGGACCTAGGATTGAACCCCAGAACATCAGCAGAGAGGTTTGACACCTTACCCCTAGACCACCAGGTCACCTTTACAAGATATTATGTATAAAACAAATGTTAAGTTCAATCATTACTTGTTTATATTACAAGTTAACTTATTTCCAACTTGTTGGGGATGTTGGCAAACATGTTGGTGTTGGGAGAGTAGTGGTGCAATTAAAAAAAAATTCTTGGCTGCCATTAAAATGTACGTCTGAAAAATTTGTCTGACTCTTAAGCCTCATCTAGTCAGTAAGCTCCACATTTGTAGTCCTTAAGGCAGCCGCCTCGGTCAGCGAGAAAGTGTCGGTTGCCGTCAGGTCCCAATGGTCTGTTTTTTCTGGAGCTAATTTTCTATTCTGTCTCAGTTTTTACTTTCTTATACCCTTTTCCTCCAACCATCCTTTGTCATGATTATTATAAAGAGAGGGAAGAAAACTAAAAACTTCCTATCTAACGGTAAAGAGGAAAGATCGCTGCTAGTCCTCTAATATCTTAGAATGTTCTGTTGTGAGCCTATCAAAATGGCATCAAGCGTAGCTTTGGCAAATATGCTTAAAAAATCGTTGAAGATTCGCTAGTCACATTTACACACTTTTTTCTTTAATAAAACTATAATATTGTCAAAGAAAGAGCCTTATTAGAATTTTTCGACTATTTTGGTGCTAGCCATACTTTGAAATAACGCATCGTATAGTTAAATATTGCTTAAAAGCTAGACATCCGCATGGCAACTTCATGATAACCGAGGCAGCCCTTAGAAATGGAATCACATGAGCATGCCAACCAATGAGAAGTTACAAACTAAGTTCAATTAAACTCTTGAAAAGGAAATTGTCTAAAGTTTAACTTACCAAAGCAGCACCACTCTTTCTGAAAAGTTAATATTTCTCAGAGAGCTGTTTCCGAGATGCCATACTTACAGAGGATTTTAAGTATTTCTGAAATAGCTATGCGTAAAACTATAATTTCATTCTTTAAAATTTTCAACCCATGGTAACTGATTCTTTCAATGTCATTGGTGTTTTCTTTTCAATGCGTACACACATATATAATTTGCTGTGATTTTTAGTCTCTAGCAATCTGTATCAACTATTCGTTAGAAACCTAAGGTTGAGTCAACTTATATGGAGTGGTAAGGACTAAGGATTTATGGATCAGGACTCTATAAACAGTGCAATCTCTAAGTGTGGAGTCAATCTATTAACCCTTTGAGTGCCAAGAGAAATGACAAAAAAATGTGCTAAAAGTGCCAAGCTATTTTCCTGAAAAATGCAGTAGTTTGTTTAAATTTTAATAACTCATTAGTCTTTGAGCTTCTTGCACTCAAACTTTTACATAAACTTGCTAACATGCTTGCCAATCCGATGATATAATTATACATATACTTTTTTAATTTTTAAATATAATAAAAAAATCACTAGCCAAGATATTAAAAAAAAGTTTTTATTGTTTTATTTAACATTAATTTTTAAGCTTTAAATAGCTTGAAATAGAATATCACTGAAAAGAACATAAAAAACTGAGTAAATGACAAAATTTACAAAAAACTAACTTTTAGAGTTTACGCTAAAATTGGGTATGCATAGCAGCTGTTTCAGTGACCATCAACTTTAGCAGGGCTATAGTAAAATAAAGTCTAAAATAAATAATTGGGTTGGAATCAGAAGGGGACGATGAGGGGGACTTCAAACCTGGTACTTTTGCATAAATATGAAGAGGTTGGGTTGGATTATCCTGATCTTCAAGATTTATTTCATCCCTTTAGGAATAACTAGTATTCACACTCGTGTTATCAATGCCAGCTACCACTCCTACTTGTTCCGATCTTTCACTTTCACTAGAATAAAATTCCTGTTCAGTTTCATTATTTACAAATTCAGAATCACTGCTTTCAGAATCACAAACAAATTGATCACTCTGGGTTGAGCTGTCAATAAATATTGCAAGTATTTCTGTGTCTTGAATCACAGCTTTCCTCTTAGTAGCCATGTTTACAAACAAGGCCAAAGATAAATCTCATAGAGTAAAAAGTTATAAAATAATTTTCAGGTTCGATATATCGCAAAGACAAATAAAAGTAGCTTGAACATACGAGAATGCAGTGGAAATAAAATCTACCCTATCTGTTGACTTAATACTGAACTAAGAGCTCGAAAACATGGGATCGCTGTGAGCAACGCTGGCAAGTTTAGCAGATATTTCGTGCATCGCTCTGAGCGACGTTGGCACTCAAAGGGTTAAGGACCATGATGCAACCTTCCGGATAGAGAGTTTGTAGATGGAGCTTTAGAACCAAAGACCATTTTTAGGCACTAAGACTAAACAAGAACTAAAATATTATATTCTTATTCCAATATTTTAGTATGTAAGTAAATAAGAATAAACTACCATAATTATTTTTTTTAAATGCATACCTCTCTCATAAAATGTTAACCACACAATCACAACATAAAGACCAAAACACAACAGCAGTAATAAAGAGCAATGGGCCAGATAAAATAACTCAAGCCAAGTGTCCATTTAGTTCACAAATATATATCTATTACCTCTTAGATTAATTCATACAATTGATAAACATAATTATGAGAAAAGTGTACATTAATTAGTCAAAGATTAATGCATTAATTTTATAGACATTATCAAGTAAACTTTAAACAATAACCTTTAGCCATGCATAAGTAGACCTATTCAAAAAGCAGTTTTGTCATGAAACCATGAATTCAAAATTCTTTACCATTTTTGTAAGATGCAATAGTAATTTAGAAAACACATTAATTAGATTGGACATAGATTAGCAAAATGTAGGTTTCACAAAGCAAATATAGCTTACTAGAACTAATAATTACTATGTCCATACCTTGACATTTAAAAACCGAGAGAGCCAACAATGAGGTGTATATTAAGTCACAAAAAATAGTTGTTTTACAATTGAATTGTATATCAATCCACTTTTAGTGAACAGATCTGTTTATAATATAAGAAATATTACATTGTTTGACTTGCTTTCATTTAGATTGATGTATTTAGATAATAAATGTCTATGATCTTGAGGATTAGCAAAAATATATTTCCTCGATATTGTATCCGTCACTGTGGCAAATAATTACTTTACACTGCAGCCATACTTGCGACCTGGTCGCCAGAATGTCAAGCAATGTTATTTATATGAGAGACCCAAAGTCACTCCCGTTTGCAACCAAGTCGCTAGGTATTAGTCGCATAGTATGGCCACCCTCATATATATATATAAAAATGCATTGTGGGCTGTCGTTCTGGTCGCAAATATGGCCATGGCCATAACATTTTCAAAATTGATCACAATATCTACAAGGCATAGAGTTCCAGATAAACTAAACTTTGAATTACATATTTTTAAAAACCTTCATGTTCTTGGTAATTCAAAGTGCTTTATTTTGTGTCAAAAGGGATGCATTTCAGATAAGTTAATTTAAAAAAATGAATTGCCATAACTCAAAATATAATTTCCTACTAACTGCTAAACTGAAGGCATAAAACTAGCTCAGGGAATTAAATTGCCCTGTTTATAAATTGGGGAGGACACTTGGCTTAGAGTGTAAATTACCTGTCCAGTCCATACCTGACCCGTCTTCTAAAGGCCGCTTCTGACCAGCGCTGTCTGCTCCACCGGGGTTGATCTTCGCAGCAATCTGAAACAACGCATCCCCCAAATTGGCCTCAAAAGACTATTACTCTCTACACTTATTTACAACAGTAACACATTAATTCCATAGTGAAATTCCATTCAAGATATACTTCTAGTCAAATTATCAACATACTTATTTGAGAAATTAGTGCAGGCCATACTTGCGACCTAGTCACCGCAACAAAAACGTGATTAGGTCACCCGTAGCCTTACCATTGTTGGGTGGCCATACTTGCGCAACCTAGCTGCCCTTTCTCTTTATGATCAGCTCAGCAATGGCTTCAGTAAATGATACATACTTTGCAGTGTAAGTTTCACAATACTTAAAAAGTAATAATAGAAGAAGGTGAAGGTTTCATGTACACCCTATTTATATGCAGCTTGTGTCATGTGGCCAGATTCACACATTATTTCAAATGTCCAGGAGTCATCCAGACCGATTTAGTGCTACCTACTGGATGTAAATCTCTTTTGATGAGAAATGTACTAGTGTAGATGACATTGCAAAAACTGATACACGATTTTCCAGATATATCACTAGAAGAATTTCATTTACATCAAGGTAATATATATATATATATCTATATATATATCTATATATATCTAAATCACTATCATATTCAACCAAACATATTTTGTTATTGAATATTATTTTTCAGTGCATACAAGCAATAAGAACTTCATGAATATTTAAAATTTCTGAATCTGTGTTTTCCACTATATCAGCAGATGTGTGAGAATGTGGGGAAGAAAATTGTGAATCCTACTAAGTATAATGAGTTAAACTAGACCAGGGTGACTACAAACTTATTATATCCCGACTTTTCCTGGTTTACCAGAAATTTGAAAAAATTCCCAGCTTCGCTTTTTCACAATTTTTCTTAGTGGTAATTTTACCAGTTATTGCATTGATTACGTAATTCCGAAAACCGTCTTAAATTATAGCACCGTGTCTTACTACCCTTTGGGTTATACGCTTTAAGTACTAATTAGGCCAATGGGTTAGGAATTGGGAAGGTTGACTTTAGAGGAAGTGAACCCACATTTGTATGGAGGGCGAGTGGAAAACCCCGAGTTCACCCAACCGAGATTCGAACCTTGATCTCCCCGTCCTCGGAAGTCTAGCTCAACATGAAACTAGTGTGTTAGCTAACTACGCAACCGATTTGAGCGAAAACAATCTTAATGGCTACTAAAGATAAACATTATTAAGAGTTATTTTGTCAGTATTTAATGTTTTGTGTATTATTTATTGTGTTCCTGTGTAAATGTGGTATAAAACCAACTCTGTACTTCTATCTCGTGTTAGAATAACATATATAGGCAATGCATTTTGCTGACATCAAGAAAACAAATCTCTTTTGTTTAAATGTTTAGGTGCAGAATTAGTCCAATATTTCAATTCCCAACTTTTCCTTATTTTTAACTAAATCCCCTCTGACATATCCCTGCTTTTACTGACATCCAAAAATTCCCCGTTTGTAGCCGCTATGTAGAAGTTCCGTCAGATTCAATTTAGGAAGAGGCAGATGCCCTTGGTTGAAGTGACGTTTCCAATTTTTAAATTAGGTTGAAGCAGTGCCAATCAAGCCTACTTGAGACCCAACTAAAGCAAATAATACGGGTTCAAGATTTGGCTCTGTATAGTAATGCACTTGTATGACCTGAGTCAGTTAAGCACTAATCCATAGTTTAACTTGGTCTGGGAATTTCTTAAACAAAGGTGACATAAGACAAAAGAAATAATTTGACTTCATCCTCTGCATTTGATAAATCAGCTCAACAATCAAATTTTCCCAATTTGTTGAGCACTGTTGGGCGTTCACTTTTCAAAAATTTGTAAGGAAAGCATGCATTTAATTTTCAAAAAATATCCAGGCGAATATCATTTTAAATGGCTTCTAAAGTCAACCTATTTTTATGAAAATACTGAGAGGGCCATTCCAAATAACTGATAGAAACATTTAATAATTTGCTTTAATACAACTTAACCCTTTTAGTGCCACAAGCCGATCTGATCACCTCCGCCTACTATTGTTAAAAGTGCCAGAGCCATGAGGTCGGCTCTCCAGATTTGAGCTCGTTCTAGCTTTATCTGATATAGTGCAGTAGTGTCATATCACTGGAAAGAGAACATTTCCCTCTTATTTTATATAAGGTTGGCAATAAATATCAACCGTAAATAGTTATTGGAACTGGGAGTTTAGTACATTTACAATGAGACGGTCACGTACTCAATCTGCAAATGCAACGCCAGTTTACATACGAGCTGCAGGATAAAACCTAAGTGTGGCTCACATCCACGCTGATGTAAATAGTTTTGTAAACAGTTGTCAAATGTACAGGTTAAATTGTTCTGAGTTTAGAAAAATATACTATTTAAATTTTCTTGTATAAAACTAAATGCACAACAAAATAATATTAAAATGTATATACAATATTTTTTTAAATATGATAATTAGCATTAGTTTTGAAAAAAAATTTTTTTTTAAAAAAGGTTAAATTTAAAATTTAGAAATTAAATAATTTTAATTAAATTGTATTAAAATATTATTATTATTATTATTATTATTATTATTATTATTATTATATTATTAAAGAACAGTACATATGGATTAAAATGATAGAGAAATAAAAATAATCGCTTCATAAAAATATAAAGGTTTTAGCTAATTTTCTTACAAACCCTTATAAAAATCAGGAAATAGCGGTGGCATTCTTCGCACACAAAACCTAACAGGCCTCTGGCACTCTTTTCCCGCGAATTCTGGAATAGGTGTGGTAGGGTTAAGTGAGGACAATTCCAATTATCTTCTAAAAACATTTCCTTTTCAAAAATGTTTAGGGGAAGACCCCTCACTATCAATAGCTTATAATGGCATCTTGGTTTTTTTTTTTTTTTTAAATCCAGGCGGAGAGCATTCCAAATTACTTCTAAGGGTATCAAAGTTTAAACATTTTGCTCACGCAAGACCATGCCAAATAACCTTAGAGCAGCTGTGGGCAAACTATGGCAAGCATGTGGTCCTCGACGTCAATTTGTGCGGCTCGCAGGATTTTGGACAGTTGCATATATCCCACTAATGATAACAGTTTGAGTAGTTATAGACAACATTTGACACGAGTCATGACATATTTTTAATCTATTTGCTATGACATTAGATTTTATTTGCTACTTTCTTTGTGTACTAAAGTTATATTAGTTGCATAACTAATAAATGTATTTTTGTGTGAAAATAGAGTTCATTATTTAGTGAATATTGTCACATGCGGCCCACTAGAGACCTTACAGACGTCCATGTAGCCCTCGGGGAGTAAGGTTTGCCACCATGCTATAGGCATCTAGTTTTCGGAAGATTCAAAAAAAATTCAGGGGAGCACTATTCTAAATAGCTTTTAAAATAGTTTATGGCAAAATTGCTCATGATGATGGTTAAGTCCAGTGAAGTACCAATTATAAAAGACTTGGGTTAAATTTAGAACTAATTAAGCCTACATTTTTTGAAAGGCCAGGATCTCTACTTTAAGACAGTGACAACCAGAACTTTCTATCTTTAATAGATACCACACAGCAGTCTTTTTTCAAAACCGTTGCAAAATATCATTTTTGCTTGTCTCGTTGAAGAAAAGTTGGTATATCCAAAAAAGTGAATCGAAAAAAATGTTTTGGACTAGACTCTAGCAAGGCTACCTTATGCGAAAATATTAAGGTAAACAAATGGCCAAGAAACCATTTAATATAAAATTGGGTGAATTAACTGGAATGACTCAAAATTTATACTAACATGAATAGACTACATTTACGCTACAAAAATGAAGGTAATCTAATGATACTAAATTCAAGATTATTAAAAAACTTTGTTCAAAACCAAACTCACTTGAGTGATGCGGGAATATCGTTGAAAAAACTCAAAATTGAACGACCAAAGCTTTATTACATAGCCAATTAATGGTAAAATATCTGCTGCAGCCAAACTTCTCTGTCTTTCACAGCAGACAAATCTCTTGTAAGTGGTATTATATATACATAGGGTAATAAAGAACCAAATAGACATACCCAACGAAAGTCAAATATTAAACTAAAGATAATATATATATATAAGCCAGATAATATATGTTTTGGTTCTTTCCCAAACAAACTTAACCTAACCTTCATTATGATAATGACTAAGCTGACTTGACATAACCTTGCCACTGTTGGTGTTGGCATTCACTAGCAAATTAGAATCTCAATCAGTATTCACAAAATAAACGATTTGACTTTTGTAGTATAAGATGTCATATCTTAAGGGATCATGGGTCAAACCAAGTGTTGGTCTAGTGTGTTACGTTTAAACTTCGGTTTTGGTAGGTTAATTTGTCTATATATTGTAAAAATAATAAGTTAAAAAAGTATCATTCGATTCACCATTTCCTTGTGTGTATAACTAAAGTAATTAAATTTTAAATATTTTGCTATCTTAAGATACAGCCCGATAAGATGCTTGGGCAGCATTCTCAAATAAAATTTAATTTTAATATAATTATAGTAAAAAACCATTCTCAGATTCCCCGTGAGTACTTTAATGATTTGCTATTTATGTAAAGTAGTGAATTATAAGTTGCTTAAGGTGCTTAAGCAATGTCCTCATATAATGTCCAATATAAAGATTAGAGTTAGCTAAATTTAGGAGAAACTGCGAGGTATGATATTGCCACATAGTGAAGGATGAATGATGAGTGGAATTCAATTCAAAATCAATTATTAAAGTCCTGAAACCTCAAGTGCAACCTGGATTAAAATAAGAAAAAGATGATCACCTAACATCTTGGCAGGCCTATATTATAAGAAATACATAGGCTTTTAAGTTACTTACCTCTTATGTCAATTAATATTGATTAAAATAAAATAAGCGCTAACCTAAGTAGTTGTAGATTTAAGTGAATCTAGTTTTGTCAAAATTCATTTTTTACTTACACAAGTCATAGGAAAAAAATTATTCATGGAAATTTAATTAAAGTTTAAGTCTAAAAATACTAACTAAACTTTGACCAAAGGACGACGAGTTAGTTAGATGTAGTAGTCTATAGTATATGTCAAAGCCGCCGACACTGATACCTGTAATAATCAATGTGCTCATTTGCTGAAAATGCCGCCTTTACTTTAACCAAGTCCTTCAAGGTCGGCCATTGTGATTTCGTCCAATATCAATTATATTCCAATAAAAGCTATTTAATAATTGTAAGGAAGAAAGGAAATATCACAAATAGTTTGAAAACAAATTCAATCGATAATATCTAAGAAAAAATGAAAAAGTCAACTAAAATGCATGAAAAAAGACTAGCTTGCTTTGGCTGTGATAGGCGGCTTGGCTGCACAATCAGCAAAGGGTGAGAGGAGAGTTAAATTATTGAATATTGACAAAAGTATATATTTATTCCTAACAATATTACCTGTCTAGCACGTTGGAGTGCGGCAGCAAACGCCGAACTTTGACTAAAATTCGTAGGCGGAGCAACCGCTGAATAATCACTCATGTTGAACCATGAAGCAAGAGTAGATAAAATGGCGCCCCCAGATCTCGACAATCCTGTTCGTAGTTTGAGAAATTACAAGTTTGAAGCGCCGAGTCGTCGCTGTGTTTAAGCCATAGTATAAAAGGATATTATACTGCTACATCAAGTTTGTGTACTGCGTAGTTCAGCTTTTGCCACTACGCTTCTCTGCTAATTATTTAACAACAAAGTATTGAACTAATATTGTAAAGAAAATAGTTATTATTCATTATAATTATAATAATAATAATATTTTTTAAATTAGCTCTTGGGATGGTTTTTGACAATAGAGATCGACCAAAAAGTGCCTTAATACAATAAATACTATTGTAATGCATGTTAATAAATTTGTAACTAATCATAAACCATATACTTGTAAACATTTGTATTTAAAATTGAATAACAGGTAAATTGAATGGCAAGACAAAATAAAAATAGTCGGGCATAAAAATGTCATAAACGTACATATAAAATTGTGGGGAGTTATTAAAATAACATTATGGCACCGGATATGAGTTCCGATATAGAATCTAACATCATCGGGGTTGCGGCAGTCTGAGTATGGTGACTGGCCAAATCCCCGTGTAGCTCTTAGTTTACTATGAAACCTTCAAATAGATATAAAATGCTCCCCAAGCCCCAACCGATGAAATAAAAAAAAAGTCCTCTCGCTCCTCCGAGGACCTAACGACAGAAAGTCAGTCCACTGCCAGTTACAGGCACGTGAGCATACTATAAGGGAATAAAAATAAATAAAGTACACTTAAAGGCAGGTGTGCAGTGCCCCGCTACTCCTCAAACCCTCAAATACTACAGCCACAACGTCCCCTCAGAGATTCTAATCAAATGGGACGAACATAAAATCTAACCTGGATCTACTACCCAGCGTAGGAGGCCCCATCCAACGAAATAAAAAACACCAACGTTTTCTTTCATCCCAAGGCCCCAACGCCTACGTCCTTTATGGGATTTGAACATGGAGCAAGATATCAATGGGAACAATAAATAGACATCATGGGACCAAACATCAAGTGGGAAAAAAATGGAGTGTTTGTCTGATTATGTCAACGGCAGCGTTGTACAGCACCAGCATCGTTAAAATAGGTATCAACATTGTAATATTGAACCATAAATAGGCGTACAGGATTAAGCAAGTACAGACAACTTCAGCACAGCAAAAACCACATCTATTCTGGTCTGTGTGCTATAGTACCCCGGTGAATATTACCAGGGCAGAATTTGCCTAGTTTTCAGTCTATGTGAAACCTTTCTCGGGAGAGTAGCCCGTGCACGAGCCCCAAGGCCCAACTGATGGTATTTAAAAAAAAAACATTAACGTCCTCACGCACCTTGAGTCCCCAGCATCAACGTCCTCCAAAACGAACTTTGGTATGATGACGCCATCTTCACGACGTCAGTGACGAGAGGTCATGTTAGGTAAGCTGGAACAATTTCAACAGACATAAAAAAATCCCTCGAGATGCATAACATCACTAGTTAAAGCCTATGTCGTAAAAAAAACGTTGGCATATAAAAACACACAAAAAACTATAGCACCTTTTTGAAATAAATATAAAAAAGGACATCTTGGGATCATACAGATGATACAATAAAAATAAAATGACAGAAAACAAAGTACCAATGTAGGCAAGCAGTTTTTTTATTATATATGGGATAAAAAACAAAACAAAATGAATAATTAACTTGCAGGAGCCAATATAGAATTTAAATTAATATCAATAAACCAGGAATTCAAATAATAAAGCAACGTTAGCTAAAATATTAAGTTTAGGAAACTGTTGATACCATTTGATGGAGATTTGTCTGCCATTAGCAGGGATGGTTTTGTGTTTTAAGTGATGAGTCATTAAATATAAGTATGGTAGTTGGGAACTAGTTTTAATATAAATTATATATATTAACAGAGAAATATTCCAAACTGGAGTACAAACTTTAATTACCTTACTAAAGAAGCCTGGCCTATATAAAGAACGTACCAAAGGTACATAAATAGCATATTAACTTTCGTAATAATTTTAATAGAACTCTTATATTAATAGAGTATTATTCCAAAATAGAGTACAAACTTCAACTGCCTTACTAAAGAAGACCTGGCAATATAAAGGAAGTATTGTAGGTACATAAATAAAATATTAACCTCAGTAAATTTATAGTGACAGCAGTAGCAAGGGAAGCAATGCTTCCCTATAGTTTCAAAGGGACTAAATAAATTAAGAGTAACTTAATGTTAAAACCAATTATTATAATTAGAAACCTCTCCAACAAGAATACTGTTAATAATGGTTGGGATGGCTTCTCTTCTTTCTTAGCGCAAGCAATTCTTTCTCACTCAGACTGACCGGTCAGGCAGCTGGTCTCGTTCTTTATTCTGTCATTAATTGGTTTCCTGCTCTGTCTAGCCCTCATAGGTAAAAAGAAAGCAGCGTTTCTCTAGGCGAGTATTGGCTCAGTTTACGTTTGTGATTGATGTATAATCGTACTTAATATGCTGTTAAAATCTTATTCGGATGTTGTTTTTAAAAATATTTATAGTTTCTAGATATAATTTTGGTCACTCTATTACAAAATAACGTATTTATCAGTAAATTACAATAAAAAGCATAAATAATAGCTTCGACTATTCGATTCTTAATTACAGTAAGTTTAGTTTTATTTTATAAGAATATTGACGCTTGTTTGATCCTCCAAGGGAAGCGGTTTGTTTCTTTGCGTACAGTAGTAGAATGACGAGTGCGTCAACAAGTACAGCAGTGGAAGAGGAGGGTTGCTGTATCAAAAATTTTAAGTATTATTTTGAAGCATAGTTTTTCGTCCTGCTCTCTTGACGGAAAAAATAAAATAATTGAAACAGGCAGACCCACTCCCATCTTTAGGCGCAGCAACAACAAAAAAACTTAGACATTTCAATACTCAATTTTATGAAAGTTTTTATTAATTATCGGGGTGTTGGGTTAATGGAAAATTATACAGTTGACCTTTCTATATTTTACTAACGTAATGGCGTGTAGAATAAATCCGTATTCAGTGATATTAATTATATTTGTAAAGCTATTAAAAGGAATGCCAAAGGTCAAACTCATTTGCAGGCCACAACCCAAGACAAAACATCTGCAATAATAAATTTATCATTATTATTATTATTATTATTATATTATTATTATTATATTATTACAATAATTATTTTAATATATATAATTAATGATCAAGTAATATTTCTAAGATCACCAATGATTTTATTTTATTCCATTCATATTTTGTGTCACCCTCCCTTTCTTTATTCCCCATAATACTTTAAACTCTAAAAAAATAAACACGGAAGGACCCGTATGAGCTTCCAATCAAATTATGGTCTATCAGACCACCTTTAATGTACCTTCACTGTTTCCCTCTGCCCAGAATTGACCACATGCCATGAGTGACAGTAACAAAGTAACGGTTGTTGTAACCAAACATTGATCCTACTTCTGCCGGATCTGATCTTAAACACAGGATACTTGGGGTACACTTCTCTACCAATCACACAAAGAGGTCACTATCACAAGAGTTTCGCCCCATAAAACGTCCCACTGTTATAAGTCTTAGTAAAAAAAAAATTAAAATAAATAAGTCACTGTCACATCAACTGTGCAGGTAAAACTGCCGTAGAGCTTCAAATCCCAGCCTACTCTAATCACGAAACACATCACGAGCTTATTATTGGTCTACTTTGAGTGTGCGGGAAACACTGGGACACAGTGGATTATTATTACTGTACTCAAAATGTCCTTCCGTGTGCAGCTTTAATCCACAGGTTGTGCGTTTAATACATTAGGTTCGTAATCAAATCTTTTCAACTCGCCACAAGCTCAGTTGTGGGTTAAAATCGTAAACACCTAGCATTCCACTTCATTAGTCTAGTAATCACTGTCGGTAACAAGGTGACGTACTGATGATTATTTCTGGGATGATCCTGGGTTCTTCATTACACCTTTCCTTGCTATAGGCGTGGATTTCCGCTAATTCTTCCCATTGTTGGCCGTAGTACAAACTCTCAAACGTGGGTTCAACTTTTCCCAATTGGTAACAACGACTCTCGCCAAATTTGCACCACTAAATTAGGTTGCCGCTGATAACTAATGCCTATTGTGATTATATGAACACTTTTATAAACGCAAGTTTGTAACCGAAATCACTTTGTAACGATATTTATAGTAGGTTGAAAAAAGTTGGTATAGTCGCAGATAAATAGGGTTCTGTTTTAAGATCCATTTTAATTGTGGGACTTTTTGTTAAATGTTATTATGGTTTGGCACAATGTTGGTGCGACTGAATAACATTACGGTAGCGCGTTATGTCGGATTTCAGGGTCAATTTTATTAAAAATAAAGCAATCAATGAAATAAATAGTTATAAATGAAAAAAACCAAAGTTGAGAAATAACAAGTATTATTCATGTGAATATGTGTTTAACCAAGCCATTTACCTAGATAAAATTAAACGTTTAAATGTGTATTAAATTATTATTACATTTTAATGTTAAAATATGGCCAAGACCTTTGTTATTTTCTCTGGTACAAAGGCCGATGCATTTAACATTATTCCCTAAACATGTATGCCGTTTTCCTCATATACACTTAGGAGTGTTTCTTAAAAATTAACAAATAATGGTTTGTAAAATGTTTGCTTAGTAAGTTTGTTTATAAAAGAGATGAATCTGTAAATGAAGCATCTTCATCCAAAGTTGATATTTGGTGTATATATAAAATACATTCATTTTCAAGTAAGTCACTCATTCATTATTTTGATTACTTTTAATACCGATGTCAAGAATGAAAATCACAAAAAAAGACGCTATAAGTGCTAAAATTAAAATTCAATCAAAGTCTCATGATAAAAAGAATAGAGTGAGTAAATGCATGCTCGAAAAGCATGGTTTGTCTTTGGCAGGTGAAGTCAGAATAGACACATGCAGACAATCAATAGTGGCATGTGCTCATTTAAAAGACAGTGAAGAAGGAACATTAATTGAAAGTTTACATTTCTCAGAGAATTCTAATAATGCTGTAGGAACAGAGACTTCGGTTATTTGGTCAAATGAAGGAATTCTACGACAGGTATGTTTTAAGAGTGTTAAATAGATTGTGATAAATGGTAGGTTGGGAATAGTACCTTATATTATATAGATAGCATATAAAAACATTAAGAGTAAATAGCCAGAGCTATATTAATGATAATTACTTCAGTTAGATATCATATTCTGAAAATTTAAAAATGACACCTGGACACAGGAATCGAACCCTTCCTTCTTTTGTTACAATACTGGTATTTCTTCTTAGTGTTACATAGGCCTCGGCTACTTGAGAAGAAGACTTGAATACTACCAATATTTATAAAGTTTGATAATTTCAAATACCTATTATATAATTAAATTAAAATTTTTTTTTTACTAAACACTGTTATAATCAGGCCTGGTATTAGATGGACAAAAAAAAGTCGGGCATATAATATACTAAGACTATTTAATTCATAATTTAAAAAATGTTGGCTTGACTCACCTATTTCACAAGATATCGCTGTAAGACTCAAAAGTCTCTGCAACCACACCTTGAACATATTGCTTTTTTTCCATAACAAACTCAATATGTTTATAGTAAACAATTAAAAAAATTAACAAAGCTTAACCCAACCTTCCAATTCTTTGAAAATTAAATCAGACATACAATAAAATTTTGAATGGATTGATACATTTAGAGACTAACTTAACTTAGTTATTTCCATGCAAAATTGTCATGTTAAAACGATAATTCTTTTTAATATAATAGTTTTATGTGTGCCATGTGTTCTCTAACTCGGATTCACTTCCTTTTTTTTTTTTTTAAGTAGGCTAACATCGCTGACCGACATCTTGTTTCTTATGACGAGATCATGATCAACATAATGTTTCCTTGATTTACCCTAAATAAATTATTGTGTGATCAGGACTCACAATTTGATCAAAATACGGACAATTCTGGACTGTTTAGAAACTTTTTTTTAGCACCGCATCTTACTAGCCATTCGGGCTATATGCCTATGTTCTAATTACACTAATGGTTCAGTGATTATGAAGATTTAATTGAGAGGAAGTGCATCCACATTTGTATGTAAGGAGAGTGGAAAACCATTTGGGGAAAACACCCTTAATGCACCCGACCGGATCGAACCCTGTTCACCCCGTCTTCGGCAGACTAGTCCAACACGAGAGTAGCGCATTAGACCACCAAAGCGGGCTTGAAAATAAATTGTTCGGTAAAATGAAACCCAAGCATTTATGACTGATTTGTCTGCAACTACTTGTAATAGAAGCTAAGTGGAGATACAAAATAATGTGTAACAAGAGGATAAGTACGAGGTTTTATAATATGTGTGACACAGACAAACTATACTGACAAATGCATCTGCATTCCATAAACAAATAAATGAAACTTACTAAATAGCCTTCTTGACCTGGCCTGCAACATAATTTGCCAACAGAAACATATGTGGTCCCTTCACTTAACCTTCACCGGACGTTAAAGGTCTTCCCTGAATAACTTGTGTAAGTGAATGTTAAGTTAACTGTGCCGTGAACTGGCTTCCTTTAAAAACTTGAGGATAACCGTTACGTTACATGAACATTAAATGAACGTCAAGTTGATCGTGAATCCAACATTAGGCAGGCTATTTTTTTTTGTCGACTTTTTAATTATGCCACCTTCAAGATAATCAAAATAGGCTTATTGAACAAGGAATTAATGTATATTTCTCATTGCCTATCAGCCTTATAAAGCCCCAATGTAGGGGAAGTTGATGAAACATTTTCATCTCCTTAAATGTAAAACCACAAGTCTTTTCTTCTTCTTTTTTTGGCTACCTGTTCAGGCTGTACACATATATTATAATTACTCTAATGGGGCAGGCATGATGTAATCTACCAGCATTTGCATGGAAGGAGAGTGAGAAACCACTAAGGGAAAACCACCCTCAGTAGATCCCTCATCTCTACTCCTTAAACGGTGACCTACCTGGTGGTCTAGGGGTAAGGTGTAGGACTTCTGTGCTGAGAGTCCGGGGTTCAATCCTCGGTTCCTGGCACAGATTTATCTGACTGTCCAACCCTTCCTTCACATCTGACAAGATGTGTATTAATCACAACTTGTGGTTCGAATCTCACGTTAAACTGTAGGTCCTCCATTTCATCTCACAATCACCCTACCATTACGGGTAGTAATGATAATAATAATAATAACAACAACAACAACAACACAACCAATAACAATAACACCAACAACAACAAACACTCCTCTAGGGTAATTAAATGTTGATCTAGGGTTATTCCCATTGTCCCACATTGGGAAATTATATGTTTACTAAAATTATATATCGGATAGTAAACATATCCCTTCATTTGATAGGGCCTAAGTAGTGTATTTTGTTAATGGTATGGTAACTTTGACTTTTCAGACAGCTAAAAAGCTACTAAAAACAGTTTTTTATCCATCACTCCGCACACATATTTTTTTAAGGGAAGCTAATTTAAATCACTCATTATTAATAACTATATAAATTTAGGAAAAACTAATAAAAATTTAATTTTTATAAATTTTTTAACTGTCATAAAAGTTGTATACCTAAATAATTGGATTAAAAACTTGGTAATTTTCTTATTTAGTTTTCACACTTTGTTTCAGGCCCTCATGTGTTTCAACTACCCTCATGAAGAAGTCAAACCTTCAAAGAATTCAATACCAACAAAGTTGACATCAGACCACATTAATTCTAAACTTTCGACACCTTTGTTTTCTGAGTCTTTTGACATTAATACTAAACTTTCTCACTCTCCTACGAAGTCTCTTTCACCGGAGCTAACTCATTCAAGCACACACACCCTTTCCAAGTCAAGTCCTCTAATCTCTGGCGGATTATCTTTAGAAAACATTTCCCTAGTGTCTGATTCATTTAGTCAAGATGGTAGACATACATCCCTCCTCCATTCTCTTCCGCATGTATCAGAAATTCCTAGAACGGGGAACATTTTGCCAACTCTCTTGTCGGCGCCTCGATCTGCTCCTAAAACTCTCCCATCTTCGTCATGCCCCTCAGATGTCACCACAACTCCAGCATTATCACTACAATACCGTTTAATAGTCGGCCTTGTAGTGCACCTACACTCTCTGAAATAATATCGCCCCTTCAGACCACTGGGGGTTCGCCTCTCAAAGTTTACTACCTGCCACAACTCTAACAGGTAATGGACAACCTTTCTTGCCCTCGGTTTCACCTAAAGAAGCTGCAGTCACTGTGGTTTACTCGGCTTTTATCAAAAGGTGAATGTGCTAGTCAAACTCACCAGACTCCGATTTTATTATCATCTATAATAGATGTGAAATCAAGTTGCTCAAATGATTTGAATTCTATGCATAGGCAAATAGATTCTAACAATAGCATGAGGAAAACCTCACAAGCTATGCCATCTCATGTTCTTTGTGTTGATCACAACAGTGTGTTAGAAGGTGATGTTGCACCTTCTATCCTCAATAGTAGGATGATTCCTGTTAAAGTTTGTGATAGTTCGAATATTACATCTAATGTATCACAAACTATAACTTTACCATCTCCCTCAGCCCAAACAGTTAAACCTTGCACCAACAGATCGTTGATGGATATAAACTCGGGCATATATATTCCTGTTTCGAGTAAAATGCTCGATTCCAAACTTGATAGTCTTACAGCACTTAGTGATAACAATCAAATCATTACGATCCCGCTGACTTCTAGCACAATCTACAGTCATTTCCAAATTTCTATACCGGTTTCATCAAACTCATTATCGTTTCCTATTTGTCTTGCACTTCAAACTCTTCAGCTCAAGATAAAATTACACTTTCATCAAACCACAACTCATTGCAGACTCAAACTCATGACTCAATCACTTCGACCACAGATAATGACAAGCAAAGCTATGGTCAGAAAATATCTGAAATATCTCCCACCACAACACACTCTTTAATTTGTAACAATATTCACGACAATGCTAGTTCAGATTCTCTTACCTCCTCACTAACAAATGATCTACCGATCACTTCGGGCACAAATACTATCGCCATCACATCCAATTCTCTCATCATATCCTCGTCTTCTTCATCGGTGCTAACCACCTCGGAAATAAATTCGTCGACATCACTGGATCCAGTTCCTTCGCTGTACAGTCGCCGGCAGAGATTCTGTCGCAGCTTTCCAAAGCGGGAGTTTTGCCCGCCATGAGCAGCAGTCAAGTGTCTTCGGTCTTGTCAGATCTGGGGCCAGACAATGGGATCTCTTGTCACCTTGATCTTGACGGTGACTCGGCACATCATGAACTTATGTCACACCAGGTATATTTGGGAAACATAAACCTATTCTTTGAGCTATCTCTTGAGCCGATTTATTTTTCTAATGAATAACGTTAAGTTATATTAAACATTAATGGAATACCTACCATAGACCAAGGTTGCTTTGATAGGTTTTATCAATTTTTTTTCTTATAGCAATAAGGACCATTTTTATATGAAAACCAAAGTTTTAGGGCTATTTTGAAAATATCTTCATCTTTACATTAGTAAAATTAATTATTGCCTAATGGCTTGAAAATGTATTTTCATTAAAATATGTTGATTTATTTATTGCTAATTAATGCTATGTGATAGTGAATATAACTACCTAACACTTCATTTAAATATTACTATCTATTTTAAAAATAGAACATATAAATAGCTTTCTTTTCAGTTTTAGGAAAGGGCAGGAACGCAACAGTCTGTTGTCAACAGGTGCAATAAACAATTTATTAGAATATCTGCACAGAGTTCTAGACAGCATAATTTAAGCTGTAAACATCAATTATGTGCAGATTTGCCTCTGAATTAGCTAAAAAATTTATTAACATGATCTAATAAGGTGTGCCCAATTGATAGTAGGGGGTGCTAAATGCCAGAAAAGTTACATAGGTATTGGTAGATTATACATACGATACCATATTGTTATACTAATTACATATTTTCTATACTTTGTAGGGGGGTGCTAAGTGCTAGAAAAGTTACATAAATATTGGTAGATTTATTACGTATTTTTCTACTCTTGTTTTATGACTTGTTTTGTTCCAGATACATCTGTCGGACTCCCCAGATAAAGTGTCTTCTCTTGCTCAAGCCGAAGACTTAGAACTCGGGCATACAGTGTCTAGCGAAGATACCCTCATTGTGCAACATGTCATGCACATGTTAAATCATCAACATGAGCAAGCACTACCACCTAAACCCCCCGATATTGATCCTTCCGCTCACAATATCCTCCACAACTCATCAGGCCTCATCGATCACTCGGAGAATACAAACCCACTCCCGCCGATATACAAAGCAAACTCTGTCAGCAGGGATGTTCCACCCAACATGCGGCTTGTCAGCACTCCGATGAATGAACTTGGAAGTCAAGAGCATCGTTCATTGCGACAGTATGTCTTTATCAAGGAAGAACACACTGAAGCCATACTGAATTCAAGGAATAAGACTGAAATAATTGAGGGGAATAAAAGTGTAAAT
The DNA here is from genome assembly GCA_033556935.1 of Timema podura. Classification (NCBI taxonomy): domain Eukaryota; kingdom Metazoa; phylum Arthropoda; class Insecta; order Phasmatodea; family Timematidae; genus Timema; species Timema podura. The sequence continues at coordinate 14,078,627 of JAVRXN010000007.1, read as the reverse complement.
AGTTGCAATATTTTGTGTCAACATAAAGAGTCAATTCAGGATCAAGAAACCACGTCTGAATCGCTGAGTTCTAAAGAAAACAAAAAACGTAAACGTGGGGTGGATGCTCTCGAACAACTTGATTTTACTAATTTTATTGAAGAAGTGTGCACGTTCAAGTGTAAGTTCTGTTTCTTTCTAAGTCTCAAGAAAGAGGGTGTATGTTTACACCTTAGGCAAGAACACTTGGCCCAAATGACTGGTGGCAGAGGGGAGTTAAAACGTAAACTCAAGTGTCCCGGGTGCCCAAATGTATTTTTCTGTATTAAGTCTCTGAGGGTGCATTATCACAAGATCACCAAGTAGGGATGCAGAATTAAAAACCATTGTAGAGACTGTTGTAAATGGGACAAACCAAGTAAAGGCTGTAAAAAAGAAAACAAAAAAGAAACCGAGAAAAGATCAAGATTGTGAAAGTGTGGATGAAGTTGATGGTGTCGAGGACAAAAACAATGAAAAAACTCAGGACCTAGTGTGGATAGTCAAAATAAAGTGCCAGTCATAGATATTGACAGGACAGCATCACCTCTTCCATTGGTTTCCTCCGCCAGTGAACTGCCGGGATAAGAATCATAGATGTTAGGGGGTCGGGAATGCTGGCCCCCAGTCCTGAATTAAACCCCGGTACGGATGAGAGTCTATCTGAACTACCGGCTTTAGAACTCGGCATAAGGGCGGAGATGTCGGTTCTTGACCAGGTCGGTAAACTCACCAAAGTAAATTCAGACGTTTTCATGGGTAGCTCTAGACCTGAAAGCGTTGGCAGCTTATGCGGCTACACAGAAGAACCGGGTAAAATTCGTGTTCGGAACCTGAATAGTGAAAGTAGTGTAGTGAACAGTATGGACGAGAGGGACTCTAGCCATGTTGCTCAATTGCATGGTTTACAGAATGACCTTGGAAGAGACAAGGATACACCTGGTAAGATCAGCGACATTTCCGATGATGAAGCGCGGGAGGATGGTTTGGTGATCGATGATGATTCCTTTCTCCACCAAAAGAAATTGTGCTCTGTGGATAGTTCTTCGCAGTATGAGGTGATTATTTTGTGTTGATTTATTAACATAGTACATAAGCTACTAAAATTTGAGAAAGTAACTAATAGTAATCCGCTTCGGTGGCCATGGGTCTAACATGCTTCTCTCGTGTTAGATTAGACTGCCGAAAACGGGGGATTGGGGTTCAATCCCTGCCGGATGTATTGAAGTTTTTTTTTTCATAAATGGTTTTACATTTTCCACATAAATTTGGGTGCATTTCCTCTAAATTAAGCCTTCCTAGTTCCTAGCTCATTAGTGTACTAGTACATATGCATATAACCCTAACTGGTAGTAAGACGTGATGCTTAAAAACTAATAGTAGACCCACAATATTAATACAAAATATAACTCCAGGTGGGTTTTAAGGATATAAAACCAACCCCTCTGTGTGAATATATTAATAATCTTTTAGTATGAATTAGGGGCAAGTATGCCCTGTTTTTCTGGCTTCTGATCTAAGCGAGGTGACCTCGTGTTGTGCGATAATGTGGATGGAATTGTTTATTTACTCTGTTTATTATGCCAGGCAAGTTATTTTAGAAAATCCATTTGGGCTTTACTCTTCTAGATCACTTCATTTGGCAATTGTCTCATATCCTTGTATTTTAAATTTTACTGAGTTTTGTCATATGCCATATGCAGCAGGTGAACATTTTATATTAATTTTTTTTCTCAAATGGGGATTTTTTTTTTTATAATTCTTTATAAAACCAACTTGAGTGGCCGAATGGTCTAGTATCACTCGAGGAATCGTATAGACTGGTCTACTGAAGTAGGGAGATCGATGTTCAAATTCAGGTCGGTCTATTGAGGTGTTTTTCCTAAATGATTTACCCACTCACCTGCCACACAAATGCAGGTAGATTAACTCTAAAATGCTTCCCTTCTCATCCCTACCCAATTAGAGTAATTATCATATATTATATGCATATAATCCTAACAGGTAATAAGATGTGATGGTGAAAAAATAAAAAATTATTTAAGGCCTCTAAGAATCTGATCACTGAAAATATGATAATAATAATTAATAATAATAATTTAATAATAATAATAATAATAATAAATTCAAGAATGGGAAAAATCCTGGATAGCTCATGTGTAGATTGGTTAGGGCCTAGGTAGATTTGAAATATTGTGTTAGTTTTATGTACAAATATTATTTTTCATAAACATTAAGAGTTTATTATAAAATTTGACTTTATTTCCATTGGCACCCTATTTTTTATTCCCAGGATATCAAGTCTGAGAGATGTAACAGCAAGTATGAAGCAGTTATTTGCAACGAACACGAAAAGTCCCAGGATGTTAAGAAACCTGTCCCGATCACAACTGTGAACAACATCCAGCCAGCTTTTGTGAGGAAGCGTGGCCGACCCAAAGGTTCAAAGAACTCGGTGGTTAACGGCACCAAGACCGAGGGGCGAAATCAGAGAAAGGTCTTGGATATAGGTTTGTACTAGTTAAAAAGTGGAATCAAATAATAATTTAAAAAAATTTCTAGTCCTCTACATTACATTAACAATGTTGGTTAACAGTTTTATTTAGTTTTAATTAGAATTCAAACTCCTTGATTCGTCATCCCAACCCGTGGTGTAAATACTAAGGTTTTTTCCCTGAAATCTTTTGACCAATTTTGATATTTGTTTTAAACTAAGAAATACACATTTTACTGAGTTTTCAAATTATAGCTTCCTTTTTTCTTTATAGTATCCAATTCATATTTAAATATTATATTACTCTGACTTTATGTCACACCTACGGCTATGGTGTACGCGCTTCTAACAAAACCCTTATGAAGGCAAACATGTTTTACAAAAGAAATGGTTCTAGAAAAAGGGTATAGGAAAGAAATAATACACTGACACTTTCATTCGATACAGATTTCTGTGGTCACAAATATTTAATCAAATCTATATGAAAAATAACACCTGAGCAAAATACATGATTGGCCGAATATAATGGCCTCGCCTAATATTTTGAAGGTGTTCTGTATGAAAATTAAAAGGTCTTGGATATAATTATGAGGTAAAAACTTAACAAATCTCACACAGTTTTTATTAGGTCCTCTGAATGCTTGTCTTTATGGGATGGCAAGCACTCCTACAATTTTTTTATATCATTCACTGAAGGCTGAAAATCCCACCTCTTTTTCTCTCTGTTTTTACCATAAGTTTATTATTAGATGCTCAATGAAGCAATAGTTCCTGCGCTTGCGCTGGTTTCTCCCTGGTTTTTGATCTTGAGTTTACTATTTATGTGCACATGCGCAGGATTTCTGCACTCAGTAAAGTTACAGTATGCTACAAAATATCTCTGTATAAATCTGACATTTTTTTTTTCAAAGAAAAGTTTTAGTCTAGGTGCATATTTTTTATAATTCAAGTACAGTTTTTGAAGGATATTTTTTGGAGAAAACCTCTCACTACATTTGGACCAATGTGGTGTGTTGCAGATGTGACGTGATGGGCTGTGCGGTACGGCTCCACTCCCATGACAAGATAGAGTACCACCGACGGTGCCACCAAGAGGCAGTCTTTCAGTGTCCAGAGTGCTCACACTCTACTTTCCATTGGAACTCGCTGAGCAGTCACCTTTGGCGAGGGCACGCTATCGACATGGAACTGTACTCTTGCAACCAGTGTGATTATAAGACCATTAGGTAAGGGATATTTCCGTTCTTTTCGTTAGATTGGCCTGGTGTTGTGACAGACATTTTTATAATGAACAGGAGGGAGTGTAAAACTTTGAAATTAACCTCCGGTAAGAAGTTTCTCTAAACCCTGGGAAAGCTATCATGCGCACATCCGGCCCGAAGAGAACAAAACCTATGGATTGACTCTTACGACAAATTTTCTTCCTCTTTACTTTACCTTCTTAGTATATCGTTGTATTCATTTCAAAGAATGAATAAAGATTTTCCTTAAACAGTTACTTAGGTAAATTATGGTTTTTTTCTGTTGAATACGTAATTTGTGTATATAAAATTAAATGTTGGTAATTTCAGTCACAGCAAGTTGGTCAACGTGCACTCCCGTATTCATGGTGATGAAAGGCCATTCCTATGTGATATTTGTGGAAAGGGTTTCAAGAACCAAAACAACTCAGGAATCACAAGGTTAGTCAATGATGTCAAAATCATACCATGGTTTAGTTTTCTTTAGAAATTATTATTTTAGAATTTCTTTTTAGCTCTTGAGTTTTCTTTAGTCACGTATTTTAAAGCAGAATTCAAATCCTACTTACATTTGGCTTTGAATGAAGTGTTAGATATTTTTCTTAGTTTGAGATGGTTTTCATATAGAGTTGGAAAATAGTAGAATCAAAGGGTTTCAAACCATTGCTAAAGAAAAGAAAGAAATAACTTAATACTTCCAGACTATTCATGTGTGTTGGTCAATTGCTCCTTATTAAAATTTTGTGATTAATTTGATCGAGGAAAACTCTAAACCCAAATTCGCAAAACTTGATTACTGTAGCTTAGATTCAGCTACAGCGAAAAAATCTCGAGCTACTGTCAGTGGTTAGATCACTTATCTTATGAAAAGAGGCCCAATTTCTCATGAGATGAGATTTAATTTTATGCTGTAATTATGTAGTTAAAATTTTTTTTAAAATGTCAGATCTGGAACTTCAAACTTAGCTACAAAGGTTAGTTTGGATTAAATAATAATATAATACTAATATAATAAAATAATAATATTTAGCACCGCGTCTTACTACCCGTTCGGGTTATACATCAAGTACTAATCACACTAATGGACTAGGAAATGAGAGGGTTGAATTTTTAAAGGAAGTGAACCCCATTTGCGTGGAGGGAGAGTGGAAAACCATTTAGGAAAAACCACCCCCAGTTCACCCGACCGAGATTCGAACCTCGATCTCCCCGTCCTCGGCGGTCGAGCTCAACACGACTAGCGCGTTAGCCAACTACGCCACCGAGGCGGGTAGTTTGGATTAAACATTGAAAGGAGAATTAAAGGGCAAAGCCTACATGCTTATACCAGAAAACTGTGGGCCTCAAACAGACTGTATTTTACTCTCTTCTGCTGAAGAAGGGGACTGATATACCCAAAAAATTACATAATGATATGTTTTGTTGTGTTTTAATTGTGAATGTTGAGGCCTACAGTTTTCTGGTAAGTATATTGGTCTTGCCCTTCTATCCTCCTTTCAATGTTCAGTTTAATACCGCCATTTGGCACCATTTCTCCCTTGTTTACATAACAACAAAGGTTAGTTTGGATAAATGTGTGTGTTCAAATCACGAGACTCTTAATCAAAAACCATAGTTGGGTCAGTGTTTGAATCCCCTATACTCGATATTGTTGATAAAGCTTAGTGTCTTGTATCAGGTGACCCACTCGACAAAACAGAAACCTGTGATCGCCAAAGGGGAATGTGACATCTGTGGGCGGACATTTGGTAACCAGCGCATGCTACGGCTACACAAGGACAACGTGCACAGCCGACTACGACCCCACCTCTGCAATTATTGCGGTATTCGGCCTCCTCAAGATCCACACTCAAGATGCACATGAGGACACATACCGGTTAGTTACTATTACCTATATGCATCATCATCATCACCTGTTTCCAGCCTATGGCAGGTCAGTTTAGTAAAATGCCTTCATCTTCCTCTAACCTTCCATCATTCTTTTTTCCAATCCAGCATTTTACTATGTTTCTCAAGAATGGGTTTTTTTGGCCACCGACTTACTAAACCTGTCGTGGCTTACACCTGAATAGCGGGGCTGCTGCTTATAGGTCCTCAGGTAGACCGTCCCTTGGTGGTAACCTTCTCTGAGGCTATGGGTGCTGATGAATGATGACTTAGCTTATCATCACCAAACCTGGGAGCCATCTGTCCAGACCCTGTTCCAAGATGGTTGGTTTTGGCCCTGACCAGTCTCCTGTCTCTCGGCTGCACCTGACTTGGTTTCCGATGGGGTTCAACCCAACCTTCAACAGGTTACTCAGATTCCAGGGTACGCCACTTGGCGGTGAGATCAGGGTTGAGTAGGAGAGGCTAACGGCACCCACTAGGTAGGCTCCATGTATTGTGCATCACTACCCCTTTAGTACCCCCACCTATGTACTATATATATATTTAATACTAGGGATGCTATTGGTTGTACTTATTCTCATTTCGATTCTTAAAATTGAGCTTCTACTTTTCACTTCTTGATTCCTCAGCATTTACAATTTTAATGTTTTTACTAGTATCCTTTCTTACTTTAAAAATGTTTTATTTAATTATATAGTATACTGTAATGTTTTTACAAAAAATAAAAATAATCTAGAAAATAAAAGTGTAGCTAGTAAAAAAACCTACCAAAACAGCCATACTAGGTTTGTGCAAGATCATTAGATCATGATGAGGACATAATTCAGTTTTTATTTTCTTAAATAAACAATAAAAATGATAAAAATTATCATAGAATGTATTTCTATGACTGATTAGGCCGATGCTGATAATTTGTTGCCAATCATTTGGTTTATTTTAATATACGATATTAAAAAAGAATCATACAAAACAACACACATAAATTTTTTTAATGTATACAATTCTTTGTTATTAATTTTTAGGTAACCATTTTACTAAACATATTGATAAAGTTATATATGCTGTGGCAACTACTTAAAAAATATGGAGGGGAAAGCACAAGGTAGGTAAGTGTTTGACCCCTTTGATATAAATCCAAAATTCTCAACTGTTTATTATTATTATTATTCATTTATTGTAATTATTTTTAAATATTAAAGCTTATATCAAACAATAATGATAAATAACAAAATAGATATGTTAAAGTAAATGTGATACCTTAGCCCAGTCGGTAGCTTGTCTGTCTACTTAGTTAAGGGTCCCGGGTTTGATTCCCGGCATGGCGGAAATATTCATATTTGGTGAAATGTGGGTTTACCTTTTCACATTGATGAATAAACGGCCGGGGATTGGATGTTTTGACTGTCCTAGTCTTAAGTTAGATCATAAAGCATATTATATTATAAGCTACGACAGGCCTACCAAGTTAATTAATTTAGCACCGCGTCTTACTACCCGTTCGGGTTATACGCTTAAGTACTAATTACGCTAATGGACTAGGAATTGGGAATGTTAAATTTAGAGGAAGTGAACCCGCATTTGCGTGGAGGAAGAGTGGAAAACCATTTAGGAAAAACCACCCCCAGTTCACCCGACCGAGATTCGAACCTCGTTCTCCCTGTCCTCGGTGGTCGAACTAAACACGACTAGCGCGTTAGCCAACTACGCCACCGAGGCGGGTGCCTACCAAGTCTGTAGTAGAAAATATATGGCTTGAATAAAAAACTTACGGCCACAGGCTGAACATAATGGATGTATAAAAAAAAAAGTTAGTCGTTAAATATAGTAATCAGTAAATTTACTTTCCACTGTTGATATTTGTGCAGGCGAGAAGCCTTTCCAGTGTGAAGAATGTGAGTATCGCACGGCTGACCACAACTCTCTGAGGAGGCACAAGATGAGGCACTCGGGGGACAAACCTTACAAGTGTCCACATTGCGCCTACGCCTGCATCCAGGCCAACACTTACAAGGCGCATCTCAAGAGCAAACACCCAGGTACCACACTCTTGATCCTCTTACAGGATGGCTCTCTTTTAGGGATGGGGGGGGTCCTCGAATCCTTAAAGGATATTCGAGATTTGAGGAAATTTCTGATTCAAGACTCGGATCCTTAAAATATGAATTCAATTGTATTGGATCGAGGACGGGGAGATCGAGGTTCGAATCTCGGTCGGGTGAACTGGGGGTGGTTTTTCCTATATGGTTTTCCACTCTCCCTCCACGCAAATGCGGGTTCACTTCCTCTAAATTCAACCCTCCCAATTCCTAATCCATTAGAGTAATTAGTACTTAAGCGTATAACCCGAACGGGTAGTAAGACGTGGTGCTAAAAAAAATTGTATTGGATGAAGAGTTTATGGCTGCCTCTTGAAGAAAATTGATTTTAACTGCCCAATCCCCTGACCTAGGTTTCATTTTATCGGAACTAACTCATCCCTCCTGATGAGTTTCAATCAAATGAAACCTAGGTCAGGGGATTGGGCGGTAACAATCGATTTCTTGAAGAGGAGCCATTACCTCTTTGTCCGTTTGCAGCAATGTAAAGTGTGAACTCTGTTCCACTTTTAATTGTAAAACTCAATTATTTTAGCTTCTATGACATAAATATTGACTCGTAAGTCCTCTTGTTTGCAGGTCTAGAGTCCAGCTTAATGTTCAGCTGCTGGATGTGTTCGTTCAGGTCTGTGAAGAAGGAAAACTACCTGGCTCATGTGGCCAATCATGAGACAGGAGCGATCCCTAATCGAAGGGTCACCCACTCCCCTCAGGTGAGATTTAGAGCCTGTTTAATAGTCAGAATTAGTACGCCTCAAGTGGAATGCTATACTAAATACAGGACGACACCCACCTAGACTCGAAGGGAATGGGCCAGTTTCATATCGTATATTAAACTGGCGCATTCCATTCTGGTCTAGGTAGATATTGTCTTGTATTAAGTACAGTGCCGAACTTGAGGCATGCTAAGTCTTATTATGAAACGGGCCCTAAGAGAGAAGATACGACATACTTACATCTTTTAATAGGTGTAGTCGCTAAAGTATAATATGTCTTGCATTGGTGGCTCCCTTCCAATTAAACTATATATAAATACAAGTTTTTTTATGAACTTTGACCTTTGTCTTCTCGTCCAAGCTATTCACATATTTACGCTATTTATGATATGCATTAGTATGGTAGAAATTACAGGAAATGTGCCCAGGGAGAGTGGGAAGCCATTTAGTAAAAACAGCTTTCACTACACCCGACCAAGCTTCGAACCCCAATTTTCTTGTCACTTGCAATCCAGTTCTATTGCAAAAGTAAAGCTTAGTCCGTGCGACAATCGATGCAAGTGATTAGTATGTAGTTTTAATTTTGTGTCTTTGGAAAGTTTCCGGTGCTTTTAACTGTTTGGTTTAAAGTGCTTGTAAAATACAGAAGAATCATATCACAAAATCTGATTTTAAAATGCCTCTACTTAATTAATTTAGTTAAATTCCCACTAAATAAATTTTTATACACTACACATTTGTTGATTCCAAAATTGATGGTTTTTGTTCCTGAAGTGATTGTCACAACTAAAGTGCTACTACTCCGCCTCTATACTAGGAAGCTGTATTGTGTTAGCAGAACTAATTTGAAATATTATTTGAACATTTTTTTATTTATTTATAACGGTTTTTTTCCTCAAGGCCTCTGAAGCTGTTCCAAAGAAGTCTGCTAAAGAATCGCCAGTGATCATTGATCTGACCTCCCTTCATGATGTCACAGGCTCTTCTGACAGTCAGGAGGCGTTTCCAGACTCTGTAAGATCACTACTTTTTCAGCAAGATTACAGAGAAAGATATTTTATTGATATTGATTCATTATGAATATTTTATTTGCCGACTTTTTAAATCAAAACACAACTTTTTGTTTTCGAAACCTAGGGATGTGCAAAATAAACTTTTTTCAATTTTTATACAGCTCAAATTAAATATATGAAATATTCTTGAAGCCAAATTGAATTTTGAATATTTTTTATTAGTCTTATGCTTGAAAAAAAATATTAGATTTTGATTATTTATAGACCCACTTGGGTGGCCACGTGGTCTAACCTACTAATCTTGTGTTGGACTAGACAACCAAAGATGGTGAGATCAAGGTTCGATCCCGGTCGAGTGCACTGAGGGTGGTTTTCCCTAAATGATTTTCCACTCTCCCTCCACACAAATGCGGGTGCATTTCCTCTAAATAAGCCTTTATAATCCCTAACCCATTAGTATAATTAGTACATAGGCATATAACCCAAACAGATAATGAGGCCGGTGCTAAAAAAATATATATTTTTAATATTTAATTTAATTCTGATAGATCAAATTATTATTACAACTTAAAATTCAATTACTTCAAATTTTTCCATATGAACATTGATTCTTAATGCACCCAACAGCCCAGAATGACAATATTTGACCATTATTGGCAAAGATCCATAATTTTGAAGCCAGATTTTTTTTTTGGACCAAAGTCAAACCTGATATTTGTTTCGAAGCTATTCACACCCTTAACAAAATTAAATTTTCTTTTCCTTACTGAAATTAATACCAGATTTTCCATGTTGTGTATTTTTATTGTCTTTTGTTTTTCCCTAGAATGGTGTAGGAGAAGACGGCGCTGAGAATATTGAGCTGGTTTACTCAAGTAGTTCTGTTGTAGAGGAGCTGATACAGCAAGCACCCAGCGTAAGTACAGAGCTGATATTACAAATTATGGCTGTAAGAAGCTTGGAAAAGCCAAAGTCAAAGGTCAAATCTACTTTGCTTCATCGTCAATATCCCAATTGCCTTTGCATCTTTGAACCATTTTGAAAGAAGAATAAAACTTTGGTATAATATGAACAGATTTGAAGTATTTCACTAAATATTACATATTTTAACATAAACTCATTGTTAGAATGTCTAATTAAATATATTTTAGCACTGCACCGACTAGTAATTAAATTACATAGCATAGATCTAAGTTCATAATTATATCAACACAAAAGAATAAAAGTTTTATTCTGTTTTTGTCCAAACCTTCTTTTTTTTTTACATATATGTAGTTATTTCTTACATCCATTACTGTTTCCAGCCTGTGGTTTGGGTCAGTTCTTTATTCAAGCCATATATTTTCTACTACCGGCTTGCTAGGCCTGTCGTGGCTTCATATGTCTTTTAATCTAACTTAAGACTAGGATCGGCACAACATCTAGTACCCGCCGTTAATTTATCAACATGAAAGGGTAAACCCACATTTCACAAATGATAAATATTTTGCCATATTTGAAATCAAACCCGGGACTTTTAGCTCAATAGGTAGACACGCTAGCGACTGAGATAAGGTGTCGGATAAGTCAATTGCCTGGAGTTCTTATTTATTTTGAATTTTCAAAACAGAATTAGCGTAATTAGCATGGCCCAGCTTTTGATGATCAAAAAAATGAACAAAAACTAATAATAAATGCACACGACTAAATCAGACATTCAATTTACAACTTTAAAATGCAATGAAAAGCCTCTAACAAGAAAAATTTTGCATTCTTTTAAACATAACATCACCAGGAATGTGAAATTTACAACCACGCAAGCAAAGAGGATACAAAGGTAATTGCTTGCATTATCTTCTTATTTTAACAACTGTGGGTTGAAAAATTATGTCCAAGTATTTATAGAATATCGATATTATTTAAAAATATACTTATTCAACATAAATGACTCAAAAATGACTAAAATAATTCAAAAATCCCTTTAAAATGTATAAAAATCATATGAAAACCATGCAAACCAAGAAAATATGACTTTAAATTTTAAAATGAAAAAAATGACAAAAAAATGACTTATAAAATATACATTTCTACATCAAGGAGGTAATGAGCATAGTTTATATACTTATGAGCATTGTATTTGACAAACGAATGGAAAGATGAGATCTCATCAAAATCCGGGCACTGGTGATTAGTGTCACATGACTGCAAGCTTATCTTGATAAAAAAAATATTCAAGTTTCATATTTTTCTCATAAGGAGGCAAGCGAGGTCAATAATTCAAAATGATCTATAACTATAATAATGTGATGGTGAGGTGATAATCATCCCATGGGAAAAATATTTCACAATGCTAAGAATTGGCTTTAATAAAAAACTGACCCAAACCATAGGCTAGAAACAGTAATGGATGTAAAAGTAAAAAGGCAATTGACTTCAAGCAAAATCCAAAATTACGCCCATTAGAGACAGTCCTGACCCCCTAGTACGATAATATTTAATGACATCTGATCTTATTGGTTTTGTTGTGAGAAATGTCTCATCAAAGTTCCTAATGTTGCCCGCAGGGTGTGGGAAAAGACGGTGAGACATTCGTAGTGGAGATGGAGCCCCACTCTGTGATTCATCTTGCCCAGGCTTCATCGCTGTTGTCTTCTAGTAACTGCCAGACACTCAAGTCTTCCGCCAGCCTCGACGGGATGATCATGGTCAGAGGCTCTTTCTTCATTTTTTATTTAATTTTTTTCAGTTCAGCTAACCCTGACCCATTTATGGGACTATGTGCTCTTTGACTGACTTTATAAGGTATACAAGTAGAGATGAGTCAGAATCAATTATTTAATGCGTCCTAATTTTCATTTTACTTTCAGTTCCCGAATCTATAATTTTAATTAGAATTTTGTAAAAAAAAAAAGTAACAGAATAATATAAATATGTATTTGGAAGTAGACATGGGAAAGGCGGATAAAAAATATATAAAAGGAATGAACATAATATGGCTATTACAATGAGAAATATAAATAATAACTAAATGTTAACATTTTAAAATTTAATATGTGCATTATAACTTTAATATATTCATCCAAGTGTTAAATTAATGGTCTGAGGTCAGGTTAAGTATTTCCTATAATTATATTGGGGCTAAACCACCAATAAGCAGTATTATAGCTCTAAAACAAATTACAATTCAAAATGTTGAAAGATACATTTATTTTTAATCCCAAATTTGTTTCTTGAATTTTATAATATCCTTAAGAATGTTCGGATCCCATCTCTGATATTAAACCAATTGAATTCATTTTATATGCTCGATAATGTGGTAGCATCTTTAAGGTTGACAATCTAAGACACAACCTTTGATAAAAAAAAATTATATATCCTGATTTACTCTCTAATTTACAACAAAAAGATGTATTTAAGACTAGTCAAGGTGTGATATAACTAATGATTAGGATGTTACATATGTGTTCTGGTTTATATTTTGGTAACCAACCAATCCTAAATAAACCAATAATCAGAACTGGTAGTAAGACGCTGTGCTAAAAAAAAACTAACCCTAAGTTATTAACATTATTTTGTGTGGGTATAGACACCTACAGTATTTTAGAATCCACGTACATTTTCTTACAACAAAGTATTTCCTACAGCAGGACTACAATTTTTACACACAAGCCTCTTTCTTAACACGAGAGAAATGCAAAAAATAAACAAACTTTTAAATCATCATCATGAACTGTTTCCAGCCTGTGGCTGGGTCTGTTTAGTATAATGCCTCCATCTCCATCTGTCCTTCCGCATTCTTCCTCCCATTCTTCCTCCAGCACTCTCTTCCAATCTCCTCCTCTCACTTGCACACTTGCTGCTATCTGTTCTTCACATCTCTTCCTTGGTCTCCTTTGTGGTCTCTTCCCTACGTACTTCATATCCTTTATCTTGGAATCCTCTTTTAATTAGATACACATAAAAAGTCTGGGGCTATTTTAGATTTGGGGTCACCTCATAATTTTGAGTAAACTCAATATTTGCTAAAGTATGACTTGTTGACTAATTATACACTTCATTTTAGATTCCCCTGAGTCCTGAGTTTGAGGTGGAAGCGGAAGAGATAACCGGGGACATCAGAGAGTCTCAAGATCTTAAGTTCAAGACCCTACCTCAGGAGTTCAAGAGCCTGCCTCAAGACCTCGGATTCAAGGTTATGGACGACACGTAGCGAAGCTGGACTCCAAATTTTGAATTGGTTGACATCGAATCACAATCAGAGAACAAGTGAGTCTACATCATTTTTAATGTTAAGTATGGGTGTCAATCCACTTTTTGTTTTCAGCACTTGGACACACTATATTAGAAATGGGTAAAATCCGAATTCTAAAATTCTTTAAATAATATTTAGTATTTCAAGATTATGTAAAATTGGATTAAAAAATAGCTTCAAGGTTGGTGCCATGAATGATGTGACTGGATATAACTAATCAAGATAGGGATAGGGTGTAATGATGTGGACTGGATAGAACTAGTTCAAGATAGGGGTGGGTGGCGTACTTTTATAAGTGCTAGCAATGAACTTTGTAGTTCCTAACGTCATAGAGTAACAAGCAAATAATAGCACCACTTGCATTAAGTGCTTGTGTAAACCATAGGGATAATTTTTTTAGTTAATTAATTAATTTTGCAAGCTCATGTGAACTGCGGTGGTTTTCCAACCATTCTCCCTCCACACAAAAAGGGGTTCACTTCCTATATATTCAACTTCCATTTCTAATTCATTAGCGTAATTAGTACTTAAGCGTATAACCTAAAAGGGTAGTAAGGCGCGATGCTAAATAAAAACTTTTTTTTTTTTAATTTGCAAGCATTGTGCTTATAAATTCTTATGCCTTTTCATTGTACTAATGTTTGGGTTGATCTTAGATAACTTAACTCGAATGTAGATATAAATTACCAGTTACATCTTTAATGAAATGCTGGAGTTTAGTGTAAAAACTGTGTTGATTGTTTTTAACAGTGTCACCATTCTTCCCTGAATGGCTGGATTATCTGCGAAACTAAACAACGTTTAGCCTCTAACACGTTGTTTTATTTCATGATCCAGATAAAGAAACATTTACGAGCATTACATGATTGAAAGTATACTATCATGTTATCTTTCATTATAAATTTCAATTTTAAATCAAATCAGAATCTTTGCTAACTAATGTGAATTGAATATTTTAAAATTAAATTTTATAATGAATCCAAATAGATAATTTTTGAATAGTATATTCTATAATAGAAATGTTTCAAATGAAATCTTTAATTGAAGACTGTGTAATTAAATACTTTCAAATCTGAATTAAATATTAGGCTAAATTTTATAAATATATTTGAGTGCAATAAAATATGAGGTTATTAAAATTATGTTTAAAATAATAAATAGATTATTAATATTATGAAATTCACAAGTTTTCTATGCTCAACTCCATTAATTAGACAATCTGATTTGGATTTCATTAAATTAAAAGTCGTATTTTGGTATAAAAAGTTAATAAATAAAATATTTATTTTTGGTTAATAATGATTACAAATCAACTCTTACTTAAGATGTATGGTGCAACATATATAAAAAATTATGATACATTTGGTTGGTACATACCAAACAAACCAAAGATAGCAGTTTAAAAAGATATAAAATAGTTTGCAGAAACAGTGTTTCTTTTTCCTATTTATATTTGCATATTAGCCTTTGGTCACAGTTTTGTCGTTATAATAATCAGTTCTAACCATCTTTTACCGGTGTTATTTGGTTGAGTGAAGTAAATTATCTATTCAAAGGGAATTTTTTTTTTTTTGTTTATTGAAATTTTGCATATCGATAATTTGCACTAAAAAGGTCATGTAGTCAATTTTGTGAAAAGTTTTTATTTTGTTTAGTTTTTTATTTATTCAAAAATGATATAAATTAACTTTGAGTATGATTTGATAGACACTTTAATGTCCTTTTAAGTTAAAAATGTGTATGTCTCTATCAATAATGGATGCTAACTTCTTTAAAAAGTTAAATTATTAAATATTTTGATTTTCAATTTGAATTTCTAATAAAATACCATCAAATCCAAATTTGGTATCTATTTAGATTTGAAATTTTGAATATGATTCAAATTTTACAAATATTAACATTGATTTGAAATTTTATTATATTTGGAAGAAGTTATAGGAAAGGTGGTAGAAACATATAAAAGGGACGAACACAAAATGGCTTTTACAATGAAAAGAAGAACACAATTCACACTTTACGTTGCTGCAACTAGACAAAGAGCTAAAAAATGGCTGCTTCTTAAAGAAAATCGATTGTTACCGCCCAATCCTCCGACCTAGGTTTCATTCACAACGCAACTTCCTAAAAGAGGAACCAAAAACCAGGAAAATTGGTAAAGAAAGTAGGATAGCTAAGGAAATAATAACAATCCCTATGTTTATTTAAATACTTTCTCTATTATTTTTTATTAAAAATTTCAATTTAGATTTGTCTTTATTGGTTTGATTAGTTATACATTATTTAATTAGCTTTTTAATTTATGATTACTGTTTATTTTATGCTGTGTGAGTTTAAGAATCTATACGAATTATAGTGGCAGGTTGTTAGTGTCCATTTTTAACCTAATATTGACTATACATTTATTTATACACAAATAATCAATGTTTTTGTCATTTTTCATATTAAATGTATGTTATTGATATGATTTTGATAAATTTTTTATGACATAAAAAATTTTAAGTCATAACGCTCAAAGTAGCATTATAACCAATAAAAAAACAATATAATTTCTCCTCCGCATGATCGGCAACGTAAATTGACTGTGCTTAACCAGCCTAAAAATAAAACATTTAAGTGTTGGACCACCGACTTGCGCTGAGCGGAACAAAATGGGAATCCCCTATTTCTTCACTTCAACTGTGCTATTAAAGTGGTGTGTCAAGTCATTCTTGCCGCATTCTGTCGACCTTGTTATACGAGGTTGCCCCTATTGGTAAGGTGTTCATATAAAATACTTGCCGTTTTACAATTTCATTGTCATTTGTTGTAGGTATTTAAATTACACTTTCTAAACTGACTGATTAAATCAGCACACGACCTATAAACTGATTTCAATCTACAACAGACACAACATCCAGCCCCGGTAGTGAATTCATCACTGTAAAAGGGGGAAACCTTTATTTCGCCAATGATGAATCTGTAACGGTCTGCCGTTGTTAGAAAATGGTTATTTTTTTTAAACTAGCGGAAAACGTTCGGCAGCCATTTTGGGTGGTTCACAGCTCTTGTAATAATTATTTGAAATTGCAAAAATGTAGCTAATTAAAAAATATTATTCATAACAGTCTGCGGGGGGAGGAATCACTAGTTTTTTAGCCCCAGGAAATGGAAATCCAACTCACAGTCGATTTTAATGGTCCTGGGGGAAGGCACTCTTCCCCAAAAAAAACTTGTGCGCGCAGACTGAGCTAAGATGTCAGACTGCTGTACTCTATGTTCTGTTCTATGTTCTGTTCTGTTTTATGTGTGAATGATTTTTGAACATATGAAAACACAATAATGACACCTGAACATAGAAACTGTCAAGTCTTCTTAACTTAACATTTCAATAATATTATATTGTCATTTTAAACTATTGGCCCAAACATGTTTTCATTATATTTTCCAATGTCCAAGTGACATATGAATATGAAACTTGCTCCATTAAGGCTGGGTTTATATTCATCCATAACTTACAGTGCACAATTAATGATAAAAATATAACACCTCACCATGGAACATATATCATGATTTAAATCTAACTAAAATCAATTTTTTTTTTATATATATATAATAAGGTCTATAAAATTACTTCTTTCAAGGATTCACTCCAAAAATAACTTCGATTAAATCATATATTTTGAAACAAAAACCAACCTAATTTAACTGGTGTCTATACTATTAGTTAAAATTAGATTTTTTGGCTCTGATTTTATTACTGTCATAAATATTAGAGTAGACACTTCTCAATAACAGAATAAAAAATGTAATATTTCCCCAACATTTTCACTCATAGTAATTGAGGCTAAAACAAATAAAAATTGTTAATAAAAACACTAGTACGGCTACTTCAAGACATTTCTTTATTTTACACCCATTACTGTTTCCAGCCTGTGACCTGGATCATTTCAAACCCCCAATTCAAGCCATATATTTTCCACTACCTGCTTGCTAGACTTGTCATATCTTCATAACAAGACATTTCTATCATAAATAAAATATTTTATGCCAGATCTTACTAGTGTTTTATCGGCTAGAGCCTCTGTTTGCATTGGCTAGTCAAGATTTCACTTCCCCCGTTTATTTGAAGTATTTAATATGCACTTTCTGAACTGACTGATTATTTCAGCACACAAGAATTTCTATGAGCAAGAGCGAAAGGTCCCACCAGTTTTGCCGGGATAGGTATTTTCATATATACTCCATTCACAGTAGGAATTACTCTCTGAAAGGTCTTTTTTCCTACCAATATCCTACTATATAATAGATTTCTGGTAGGAAAAAGGCCTTTCAGAAAACAATTCCTACGGTGAACAGACTTTATATTCCAGGATTCTTTTACATGTTCCAACCAACATGGGACGGATGGTTTTATTTCCTCACCAAAGGAAGTTGTGCTACAAATTTTTATCTATCAAGAAAAATTCGTCAATCCCGGCTGGTTTCGAACCCACGAACATTTGAGTCCTGAGGCAAGCCCTTTTAACCCAAGAGGACTGAGGTTGTCATTGTTAAAGTCCATTTACTTAATCCGCATTATGTTTGATGTATTAGTTATGCGTTATGCATGAATCTAAACCCAGTCTAACTTGTCTACCTATCAGGTATTGATAAATATAAATCAGTAATAATATAGTGAAGGTGTCTAGTCTTTAGAACCTGTGTTTAAAGTAACTCCGCACAGACAATAATAGGGCTTTACTTTTATCGCATTATTCAAGTGCCGTGAAATAGTTATTTATATAGAATATTTACTGTCAAGTGTAAACCTCATAGAAAATAGAGTGGATTGTTAAAAATATATTTTCAAGTTGTTTAAGTTAAGTTCTACACATCTATTATAACAGTTTCAGTTTTAGAAACATCTTGTTGTAGAGCTGTTATAGGGATTTTAATTAGGCATTAGTTAATAAGAGTATTGATACAACAAAGGGCATTTTTATGTATTTAAAACTAAAGGGTGGTTCATTACACTGATATCTGGTCTTCTCTGTGTATGCATGTGTTTTTATACAAAACCATGCAGCACACACATACTCTTGATACAAAATTAAAATTAGCCTAACTTTACAAATTTGAAAACTATAAATAATATACCCATTGTGTTCTTATACATAAATATAGCGATGAGGTGCAATATGTTTTCTTAGAAATCCTAGTTAATGGCTTTTAGGTACCTTTTACAACATATTTATTGTTTAGTTTTATTTATTTTTTTACTTGATATAATTTTGTTGTCTTCGGGGGTGTACAGGTTAACTTTTTAAATACAAAGTCAAGGTCGAAGATAGTGTTTCTGTGGTCATCATATAATATTACTATACATTTTCAAATCATCCCATTAAGTGCATTTAGGTAAAAAATAAAACGGTTTGATAAAAAAATAAACCACACTTTATACTTTTATGATGATAAATTTGAGTTTAAATATGTAATTTATTTATTGGTCAGTGCTAAAATATTTGTTATTCCTAAAAACTATCATATTTTGATGTATGTGATGTATAGTAAGTTATTTCAAATTGTTTAATAAGAGGCAATGTAAAGTAAGTGATAGTGAAGTGATACCCTTGATAGGAACACATTAACTTCTCTTTTCATTTCTTCATACATCCACAAATAGATTTGATCCATCCATCATATATTTATATCCATATATTTATCTTTATGTTTTTATATGTTATTTTTATGTCTCTCACTACATGAGAATGGAATATTTCCAAAAACTTAAACAAACTATGTAACTGTGAAAGTGAAAAGAAGTTAGGAATGTGAAGATTGTATGAAGAAATTAAGAGAAAAGTTATCAGCCGTGTTTTCGCAATTGACCCGACATCGACGACGTTTATGACCAGAGCATTTACCATATTCGCTCCTAGTATTACGGCTAGCCACAGGTGTTTATAACCAAGGCGATACCAGACCTCAGCTTGGTAATGCTTTCCTTGACCAAACTAAATATCTTGGTATCAACCAATGAGCTGAGAATTGTGTGCCAAATTCAAAACGGCATGACTCCAAATGTTAGTTTTAAATGAGTATAACTTTGTAATCATTGGATATTTATAGAGAATGGGAATTAAAATGGACAGCACTTACTAACTATAAATGTATGCCAGTGAGTAGGTACTTAAAGACTGCTTGGTTGTGGATAAAAGAATTAGAGTATTACCGGTATATGATTTAGATCTATTTACTCCTACATTTACTTCATGTTTTCTTTAGGTTATTTTTTGGAAGATATGTTTAGCTAGGTATGTTGTATTTATATTTTAGGCCTAGTTGAAATAAACACCAATATAAGAATAAAATAGTTCATTTTTGGTCAATTTGCAGTACATTTGGTGTACATAAATTAACCTACCAGCTGTTAAAGTTTGTTCATGATAGTTTTTACTTGGATGACAGTTCAAAAATCATATGTTTAGGTTTGGGTTGCCAACACTTGTAAAAGATCACTGTTTTCTTATAAATGTTAAGTTTTTTAATTACATGTTATATCTTACATTTAAAATAACATAAACTTAAGTTTTCTCACACTATTTCAATTAGTTTAATAATTTCTTTTTACCCATTTCGAAACAATATTTTAAACATAATTAAAAGTACTTATTCTTCGGTTTAGAATGTTATCTAAGATGTGTAATATAGTGCATACATTAATACAGGCATTAAATTTACTCGGAAAAGAGAAAATACTTGTCATTTTTTTTATATATATAATAAATTATCTAATGATTATTTTATCGTATTTTGAAATATTTAACTGAATAAAATATTTTTATCCACTGCATGGATGCATCATTGTAAAGAACTTGTTTCTGTCATGTTCAATCACATGGTTTAAATTCATCGGTCACCATTCTGAAGCTATGTTCGTTAGACCTTTTGTGAAAGTGATGTGAATAGTAATTTTTTTTTTTTTAATTACTGTGGTTAACTATAACATTCATACAGTACCATATGTTTTCATTACAGTTATCCAAAGTGACCGATGTTAGCTGTTGGCGTAGGGATATATTAGGGATTATTTCTAGTAATTTTTTGAGCTGTCATCCAAGTAAACTAAGGTCATGAATGTGCTTTATATCTACTTTACCCTAGTCAGGCCTGCCACAAGGGGGGGACTATTGATACCGAGACTTCAAGGAGCCCAGCCCTGACATCCAGATTCACAAGTTTAAAAAATGTATAGAAGATTGCATGCTAAATCCGCCAGATGGGGTTTTCTCCGAGGGAACTTACTGGCGTTCGTCACAATTACATTATTGGTTCGATCCAGTCTTTTCCTTTGTTCGTTTGGAAATGTCTCTGAATCTGTTATTTTTGTATTAAAGATAAACTAAATTTGTCACACGGAGAGAGGCATCCAATTTTCAAAAATTTGTTAGGAAAAGACCACTCTAAATAGATTCTATTAAAAAAAATAGAGGCATCCAATCATCAAAAATGTATGAAGGTTATTCAAAATAACTTCTGAGAGTATCCAATCTGACCAAGTTTGCCAAAAGGGGCCCAATCTAAATATCTTCTAGAGTAATCCAATTTTCATAAATTTTTGGGGAAGACCACTTTAAATAGCGACTATAAAAGACATCTAATTCTATGCAAAGACCACTCTAAATAGCTTCTAGGGGAATTAAATTTTCGAATCATATTTCTAGACATTTGACGAGTGTGGCTACCCAGATCCCTCAAAAACTTTTTTTTTTTGACTGACCTCTTTGACAAATAAGGTTTCGCTGTCACTTAATTATAATATTACAAAGGGGTGGGGGGGCGCTCCGCTTTTCCTCTGGTACCCAGTTTGATCATCTGGCAGGCCTAACCCTAGCCACAATTTATGTTAACGAAAATCAACTAGTTGTTTTCATGCTCCACCTGGGTCGGAATCACTTGTTTGGTAACACGCGATACCAAGACGTAACCATTTCCACCACGAAAACTCTCCTAATGTGTTCCCATAAGGATTTAATTTAACTATCCTTTTTTCTTGGCTTCTTTCCTATCACTTACTTTAAAATTAGCTTACAATGTTTCTACACTGTTTTCCCATTTATTTACAAGCCATTAGGCAAGTATTCATTTTTAAATCTGTTCATAATTAATTGAAGTTTAATTCCTCTGAGGAATTTGAAGGTTGTTAAGTGTCAAAGCAAAGAACTTCGACTTCGACATTTCGAAGCTTCGCGCATTCCCATTTACTGTACCTTTTTATCAGCACTAGCATAATAATATAGTTTGGTTGGTGTATGGTGGTAGGTATCTATTAATTACAATTGTATAGTCATTCTAACAATCAAATATATTATATGTTTTGTCAACATTGATGGCGAATAAAAGATAAAAAATATATTTATTTATTTTGTTCTGAACCTACCATTGTACAACGATTAAATTTAAGAGTCTTATCTCACAGTCAGTTAACAAGGACATTAAATAAATGATACGGTCAGACGATAAATTATATAAAATATTGGTTCCTGCATTCTTCACTTAGCAAAATTGGGATCAGTGAAATAGTTTTTTCATTCTCTAATAATTATAATTTCACTGTATTATTAAATTATGGGTAAAATGGTTCTACTGATTTCAAATCTAATGTTTTCTAATCAAGACTACTAGAGATGGTTCAAATTCACTATTTTACAAATCTGAATCTCCAATTTACATTTGGATGCCGAATCTTTGAAAAAATTAAGAACATAAGAGGAAATTGAAATATTATGGAATATACAAATAGTAACTAAATCTTAACCATCTTTCTTATAATCCACTCATTATAACATTCATGCATTCGGTTAAGTGTTAACAACCAGGCCCCAGACCATTGATATAAGTTTGTCCTATAATTGGTTCTGAATCACCAGTAAGCAGTATTAAAGCTCTAAAACAAATTAGACTTGAACTATTTTTATTTTTTTTTCTAAAGGGATTCAAGGTCCCATTCTTAAAGACTTTATATGACCAGACTATGCTGTGACGTCTGGTTCGAGCTGTATTTCTTACCTAAGTTTGGTGTTATCTGTGATGTGAGACGGGCTCTTAACTAACAGCACGAAACATGAAATATAGTTTTGTACTCATACTTTTAAGGTTGTTTATAGCATGAATATTTTATAATATTATTCATAGTATATAACTTGACAATGCAAGATTGTGAATGTGAACAGTTAGAGGGGGATTTTATAATTTGTTTTGTAATTTATCAAGTGTAGGCTACCTATTTTAGCCTTGTAATGAGCATTTGTCTATAATTTATATTATTCACATTCTGACCATTAGGTGTGTATAGTTATTTACATTTCACTTTATCTTACAATTTATCGTGATTTTAAATTTCTGTAGTCAAACTACAGTTTGTCAGTATTTTATGCTGTTTTTGATGTCTAACTATTTAAAAGAAAAGGTAGGGAACTAATGTAAGTTTAGTAATAAAAGAACTTTTATTTGTACAAACTAATTATATTGTGAATTGACTTCTGAGAAAATTGAATGAATTGATGAGTGTATTTATATTTTTGTATGGGTGTGTACAAAGTTTGTATAGTGAAATATTGTTGTATTTTTAGTTTTTTGTTCTTTTTTTGTTATGGTTTGAATAAAATTTCCAGTCATTTTTGTAATTTCGTCTTTATTTCAACACTTATATATAAAATGTCTTTGTTCTTAAACTTAACTTTTTTCCTTAATCAAAGTCAAACTGAATAACTGTAGATTAAGAAAAATAGACACCAAATTAAAGATGTCACAATTATTCTGATACTTTAATTCCTATAGTAATAAAAATTCTTCATACACACACATTTAATGGATTGGTATATTTCAAATGGCTTTTTTTTTTTCTTGGTAGGTATCGTTATCACATTAGCATATATTTTCTGGTGTTACTTTGAAACATTTTGGCTTGAAATAAATTATAGCCAAGTTATGATTATTTTTTGTTCACGTCCATTACTGTTTCCAGCCTGTGGCCTGGGTCAGTTTTTTATTCAAGTCATATATTTTCCACTACCGGCTTGCTAGGCCTGTAACAGCTTCATATTCCTTATAATATAACTTAAGACTAGGACAGGCACAACATTCAGTCCTCGGCCGTAAATTCAACACCGTGAAAGAGTAAACCCACATTTCACCAATGATAAATATTTTGCCATACTTAGAATCAAACCCTGGACCCTTAGCTCAATAGACAGACACGCTACCGACTAAGCTAAGGTGTCAGATTGTAATACATACAATATTAAATCTAAAACTATAAAGAGTAACCCGCCTCGGTGGCGTAGTTGGCTAACACGCTAGTCATGTTGAGCCCGACTGCCGAGGACGGGGAGATCGAGGTTCGAATCTCGGTCGGGTGAACTGGGGGTGGTTTTTCCTAAATGGTTTTCCACTCTCCCTCCACGCAAATGCGGGTTCACTTCCTCTATTAAACCTTCCCAATTCCTAATCCATTAGTGTAATTAGTACTTAAGCGTATAACCCGAACGGGTAGTAAGACGCGGTGCTAAATAATTATAAAGAGTATATTGTGCAATTATATAAAAATGCAAGTAAACTTTCAAACATTAGGGTGCCTGTGTACATTCCATATGGCGAGAAGATTTAGTATCTGATAAGAAAAGTTGCTTCTCTCCAGACCAGTTATGGGGATATTAGATTGCAGTTTTATTCTTTCTTCCTCAACGGCAGAAACACTAGTGATGTTAAGAATGGAAGAGATTGCTTCGGAAACTCTTTCAACGTTCTTTTCGGCAAATGGTAATGACAGAAATGATTAAAAAAAAATGGATCAAACTACTTCAAATCTTGAAACTAGTCCTCCGATTCTTGCCCTAATGTTTATATTTCGATACAAAATAGCCCAGAAATGCAGCTTTCTTCACTTTTTGCAGCTTTTAATGATCAAGAAAAATTCTTTAGATTTCCTTTTTCAAGCTTCAGTTTTAAAATTAACCATTTTGACTTGAAAGCATTTGTGGAGCTAACTGATTTGATAATGCTTTTGTATGTCCCCCTAAAGTTCAAGGTTGAAGGTAGTGCAGTGAGTTTTTTTTTTTTATTTAGCACCGCGTCTTACAACCCGTTCGGGTTATACACTTAAGTACTAATTACACTAATTGATTAGGGATTGGGGAGGTTGAATATAGAGGAAGTGAACCCGCATTTGCGTGGAGGGAGAGTGGAAAACCATTTAGGAAAAACCACCCCCAGTTCACCCGACCGAGATTCGAACCTTGATCTCCCCGTCCTCGGCGGTCTGGCTCAACATGACTGGCGCGTTAACCAACTACGCCACCGAGGCGGGTCAGTGAGTTGTTAAATCAGTCAATAAAGTTATGTTGCTTAACCAGGATGAGTCATGTAGTTGTTGCAAACCCTCACTTTCATTCCCCTCCCCCCCACCTCAATCATTTTTAATCAATCACATGGATGATCGACCAAACAGGCGGCCACGGTCAATCAAGATCAACTGTTTGGCCACCTCTGCCTTAGACCATGCGGCCACCGAAGCGAGTTTCACAAAAAAATATGTGCCGTGTGAGAAACTCATCTTGTGTACACCGCCACAAAGTCTCCAGTGGCACCCAGCTCCTGGTAGCTTTGTCTCCTCCACACCATCTCGTCTAGTGGTGGGTTAAAAGGGGTCGGACACGTGTGTATCCCCCTTCCCTCCCCCGGGCCTATGATGACCAAACACCTGTCTCGGTACCGGCCTAAATACTCGGTGAAGGCCTCACCGTCATTGAAATAGCAGAACATCAGGGCCGAGTTCTGGTGTGTAATAACCTCGAGACTTTCTTCGTCAGCAAAGTGCAGGGGCAAGAATGGGGTTGGGGCATAGCCACTCTCCCACCAGTTGCGATTTACTTCAACACCAACCACATCTAATCCTGAGAGAAAGGAATCACTTGTTTGCATGGTTTTGAATAAATAAAGATTATTAGACACTAAATCATAGTATTGTGCATTTTTCCTTTGAGGAAATTCAGTCTTTAATCCCAGACAAACAAATGAACACTCAAAGTGATTGTTTATCATGTGACGGGTACGTATCTTGCAGCTACTAAAGCTACAGTCAGTTTAGGAATGTAATTTGTTCTTTGAAAAACCTTCACATTGTGAAAATTTGTGAATCAAAAGTTTTAATTACATTTATTTGTATGGGAAAAGTTATGATCTGTTACTGAGCTCCAAAAAATGACACATTTAAAATAAACTTGTTTTTTCCTTCAGTTCTTCAAACAAATACAATGACTTGTTTTAGATAATCAAAAAACTCAATGCTGCACTCAGTTGTGGCTTTCTATTCCAGTGGGTGAAAAGTCTAATATTAGATTATTATTATTATTATTATTATTATTATTAGCTCCGCGTCTTACTACCCGTTCGGGTTATACGGGTTGTGAGATGAAATGGAGGACCTACAGTTTAACGTGGGATCCGAACCACGGTGGAGGCCTGGCATCCCTCACATTCACAAGTTGTGATTAATACACGTCTTGTCAGAGGTGAAGGAAGGGTTTGGCGATCAGATAAATCTGTGCCGGGACCAAGGATTGAACCCCAGACCCCCAACACACAAGTCTGACACCTTACCCCTAGACCGCCAGGTCACCTCAAATATTAAAAACTTTACGTTATTTTTGTAGCACCAACACCAGACTCAAAATTTCTCTGATTTTTTCCTTATCGACTAAAATTGTTTGTTCAGTTAACACAGATAGATGCATGTTAAGACATGTTTTCGTTACATTAGTTCATTTCAATTCACTTTGTCACCACTAATTTAATACTTAGAGTTAAGAATTTTCTCCCCTTTTTAGGTTTCACGACTTCATTTGATATTCTTATATGTATTTCTGGCTTAAAGGTCATGGACAAATTTGTGAAACTGCAACACAACTTTTAAAAAGAGAAAATCGGAAATAACAAAAACTAATGTAATGAGAGAAAAATATAATTGATCAAAAATCATTGCAGAATATGGAGACTTCTAGTACCATACAGACATTTGATGGCTGGGTCATGAGTATTTTTAAATTTGTTTTAGCTTTGAGGCTTGAAAAAGAACATTCAATAACTAGATAGGTAAAGCTGTGTAGGTACTTAGTGGGGAAAAGATTTGGGATTTGGCACTTTCTACGTGATTATCAGCCGCCTTTTAAATAACTTACTTACCAAACTTAAAGGTCAGTTGAAATATTTTCCTGATATGTTTGTGACTCTCCTTTTGAAATTAAGCTGAAACTACTCCAGAAACTGTATAAAAATGTATGCCAGTTTTCTTTAGGACGGATCAAAGAGTGATCCTTTCCCAAATGTATGTGCTGTAGAAATGATTGATTCCTTGGTTGAAGTTTAAAAATTAGATTTAATAACTTTCATAGTCATGTTATAGGGCCCTACCTTGATTTTCTTATGAATTGACATTTGTAGCACCTTTTAGAAAATACAAACTTATTTTTTATGCTCAACAACCACACTTTTTACTATATCATATAAGCGAAATCTCCCTTAACAGACACACTAGAATAGCGACATCTTCTTATAACGGACAATTTAAATTTCCCAAACTTCCCAATAACGAATGCGGACACTGCTAGAGATGCATATTTATCTATAAAAAATCTCTAAAAGGGGACAAAAATTTAAAACACTAGTCCATATACAGTATTTTACTGTAGGAATTTCAGTTGCAAGTGTCCGCTAAGTGTGAGCAGTTCTGCCTTCCCCTTCTAGTAAAGATTTCTAAAATAGTCTACATAGCAATGACTAAGTACTTTAAGGTCGCAACTCCTACCTCCAGAGCCATCAGCGAGGGTTGTCCATTAGTTTTTTCAGTGCTCGTGCACACATATTGGTCTACATTACAGAAGGCCTACTGTCTACATTTCATTTTGTTTATTCATTTGTCATAATCTATTCTACATACAATTACTGCACAATTCAGTAATTAGATTGTTGAGGTTAATATCACAGTATATGGCTGATAGGATTAAACTGTGTAAAAACACTTTTTTTTTCTTCCAATAACAGACACTCCTTAATAATGGACATTTTTTTAATCCTGGAAGGTGTCCGCTATTAAGAGATTTCACTGTATCTGTATTAGTGTTATTTTATAGGTATTGATTATATCTATCAAAAGTGACAGCTGCAGATAACATGAATAGTAACTTTTTTCCTAACTGTCAGATATATATATCCATTTACAGCAAGAAAATTGGAGTAAACAAACGTTTAGTTCAATTTTTATTTACTAGATTTACTAGATCTACTTTCACGTACCTATTCATAAGATCAGGTCATGTGATCTGCAAATATAATTTTTGATATATATTATTAATACCCATAAAATAACACTAATAACAAAGTGAAATGTTGTCATTGTTGTTCACAAAAAGATATATTTAAGTTTTTAAGAGGTCCTTCCTATGGAAATTGTATTGTACTTATTTTTTTACCCACACTTTGTCGTTGAAATTAAAATAGTAGTGATTCTCAACAGGGCTGCAAATATGTGTCTAATATAGCCGGGTCACGCCAATAAACTGCAGATGTACACTCTGTTTACACTGAAAGATAGCAGTCTTACCTTGACCGATTACACTATGGCCCTATATTAAAAGCTTTCCATAGTGAAACAATGCAAGGTAAGCTTGCTACCTTTGAGGTTAAATGAAGGGTATGTATTTGATTTATTTTTTAACTATCAAATGTTTTCTGATTAGTTTTTTTTTTTAACTTGTTACTGTGGTTTTGCCAAATCGTTCATCTTATGTAAAAGGATGTGCACTGGGTGTATCCCTAAGACGAACTATCGAGACTGTGCTCTATATATAGAAAGAGTATTCCACCTCAATCGTATCATGTGAACTATCAATGGTGTAGCTATGGTAAGGCGCATGCCCTGGGTTACAACTTCATTGCAACATGCAACAACTTAAGTTATATACAATATAGGTCTATTATTTTTTTATTTTTTTTTAGCACCACGTCTTATACCGTTCAGGTATACACTTAAGTACTAATTACCTAATGGATAGGAATGGAAGTGAATATGGAGTGAACCGCATTTGCTGAGGGGAATGAAACCATTTAGAAAACACTCCCATTCACGGATTCGAACTTCGATCCCCGTACTCAGTGGATCTGACTCAATACGACTAAGCATTAGCCAATACCCACAGCGGTTAAGTTAATTTAATTCTAAAAAAAAAAAAAAATTGTTTTTATTATTTGTATAGTCCGAGCACCAATATAAGAACTCAGCCAAATTTTAAAGAATGGTTTTCAAGGAATGCCATCAACCCCTTTCAACCCAAGTTATGCCTCTGAGACTTTATAGCCGCCTTTTTCATAGAAAGGGCCCAAAATACAAACATATTTCTTGCGACCAAAGTTGATGACATTTTACTAATATTATTATGTTATAGGTAGTGATAACATATATCAAAAGTGATTGCTGCATATTACATGACTTGACAAATATGTAAAAGTGGATCTAGAAACCTTTCTAGCTGTCAGATAATGGATTTCCACGAAAGATTGTATTGTACCTGTTGTCCGATGCAGTAGCCACTCCAACAGTCCAGTACCGCAGCCGAGACTGACTACTCGGTCGAGCCATTCCGTCGGATCTCTTGTCCGATGTACAGCAGGTCACCTAGAAGGGGCGAACCCACAGCCAAACTCGTCATAGAAACTGTCTCCTGCGTCATCCCCAGCTAAGAGTGCTAGTACCCTCCTCCAGTCGTCTGAAACAAGGGGGTCTTCATTATTTTCACTGTCGCGGCATTTCATCAGTGATGTTGTTATAGGAAGTGAACCCCCATTTGTGTGGAGGGAGTGTGGAAAACCATTTAGGAAAAACCACCTCCATTTCGCCCGACCGAGATTCGAACCTCGATCTCTCCGTTCTAAGCAGTCTAGCTCAACTCGAAACAAGCGCGTTAGCTAACTATGCCAACAAGGTGTGTCTTCATTGGTAATAATGAAGCAGTTGGCACCAGTTAGAACTTAGAATAGTCTACCACATGTGACAATATCCAGATTCAAATGCTATTGGTATAAGTAAAACAGCGTTAGAGATCCCGGTAGTCCAAATTTTCGGATAATCCAAATACATTTCCTGTAAAACTAAGTCAAAGGAAGTATTTTTATTGACAACAAATTTAAAGTTAAAAGAGAATTAGAAGAAACAGTGATAATTAATGTTTAATATAATTTACATGTTGTAGTCTGTAGCTAAAAATAATTACACTAAGTAGGCCTAGTCCTACTGTTAAAAAATATAGGATACAGTACTGTAAATGTTTTTACTGTCAACATTTATAACATTTTAATATATAATTATAATATTATTTTATAGGTATTGATAATAGCCTACCTATCAAAAGTGACAGCTGCAGATCTCATAATTTTGGTATGAATTCGTGAAAGTGAATCTATAAATTTTTTCCAGTGATCATATAATATGTCAATTCATAGAAAATTAGGCTATAGACAAAACTGTGACAGAGGCAAAGACATCACTTTCTTAATCCTTATTAATCTGTTTATAAGAATTATTATAATTACATAGTAAGATTAATAAAATTCAGTGGCACATTACATACACCATGAAATCCTTCACATCATACCTCTGGGGGTACACGTATCACAGTTTGAGAAACCGCATTATTTTAATGAATTGGTTGGTAGCCCCTACAGGTAGCAAGATCTGGTGAACGTAAAACAAATCACCTTACCTTGCTTGAAGAGTTGAAGAAGTTTATCAGTTGTCACGCCAGGCCTCATGGTGACGGATGATTTATTATTAAAGTTCACTTTCTACCACCAAAAGACAGTTTAAGAGTAACACCGGCAACAATACTTAGTTATAATACACAATAATTTAATTTTTTATTCTAGCTTATCATAATATAAATTTTTAACACGCCTGTTTATTTAGCTGGTAGCAGCTCGTTAATAATGTTAATGTCAATTTTAACCATATATAATTATTTAAGAAACAAACATAATTTAGTTACAATGTAGGTTTTAAAAATAAGTTACCTATATTAAGTTATATTTATATCTTTAATTAAAATCAAGCTGAATAGTATTTATTGACTAGCTGAATTATGATGCACTTTCATGAGGGTAACAAACTCTTTAATTATTATCGCGTCAACAATGAAAAGCATAGCTGAATAGCTCCTCAAACCGAGAACTAATAATCATTCTCTCTTCTATTTGAGCAGACTGCCACGCTCCTAGCGGCCCGCCGTGACGCTATAATTGACCATTCTAACGTGAAATTAACCAGACAACACCGCACAGACCCACCAATAATTGGCTGGTGTTTCTCTCTACATGACCAACAATCACCTTCTTCAAGGTCTTTATGGTTGGTCGGTGGGAGGTGGGGGTGTGGGAGGGGTGGAAGCTGTCCATCAAATAATGACAAATATAGTTCTCGTGGCACTCAATGATCTCTCTCTAGGAGATCGTTCAGTCACCAAAACTGAATATTAAATACAAAAGTACATTTCGTCCCTCGACATTGAAAGTGTTATTTCTATGTCCAATTTTCCACTTTTGTGTAAAAGAGCATTGAAGTTTGACAATGTGTATAAAACCAATGTTACTAGATGACAACTTGAGTTTGTATCCTCTTAAGTACTTATATAGTAGTCTCAATTCCCCCGCGGGTGAACCATGTACACTCTAAATAGTCTTAAACACCAAATATCTCAAATTTAACACTTTTGGAAATAGAACATTTGCATTCTCGGGTGACGATTTGCGATTGAAAATAACAGCAACTACAATTTATTGAACACTCAACACACACTGGACACACCGTGCATCGTGTACAGGTCAACACACACTGGATCCGCGCCTCTGTACCGTGTATCGTGTACAGGTCAACACACTGGATCCGCGCCTCTGTACCGTGCATCGTGTACAGGTCAACACACACTGGATCCGCGCCTCGGTACCGTGTATCGTGTACAGGTCAACACACGCTTGATCCGCGCCTCTGCACCGTGTATCGTGTACAGGTCAACACACGCTGGATCTGTGCCTCTGTACCGTGCATCGTGTACAGGTCAACACACGCTGGATCTGTGCCTCTGTACCGTGTATCGTGTACAGGTCAACACACTGGATCCGCGCCTGTGTACCGTGTATCGTGTACAGGTCAACACACTGGATCCGCGCCTCTGTACCGTGTATCGTGTACAGGTCAACACACGCTGGATCTGTGCCTCTGTACCGTGTATCGTGTACAGGTCAACACACTGGATCCGCGCCTCTGTACCGTGTATCGTGTACAGGTCAACACACTGGATCCGCGCCTCTGTACCGTGCATCGTGTACAGGTCAACACACGCTGGATCCGCGCCTCTGTACCGTGTATCGTGTACAGGTCAACACACACTGGATCTGTGCCTCTGTACCGTGTATCGTGTACAGGTCAACACACGCTGGATCCGCGCCTCTGTACCGTGCATCGTGTACAGGTCAACACACTGGATCCGCGCCTCTGTACCGTGCATCGTGTACAGGTCAACACACGCTGGATCCGCGCCTCTGTACCGTGTATCGTGTACAGGTCAACACACTGGATCCGCGCCTCTGTACCGTGTAATCGTGTACAGGTCAACACACTGGATCCGCGCCTCTGTACCGTGTATCGTGTACAGGTCAACACACACTGGATCTGTGCCTCTGTACCGTGTATCGTGTACAGGTCAACACACGCTGGATCCGCGCCGCTAAACCGTGCCCCACTCTCCCTGCATGCACGCAGCCCTAGTCTTCGTACCCAAGAGTGGTTATTGCAATCATGTTGGATGTTATTGTGTCTTTTTGTTGTGTGAACAAGTAGAAATATTAACACAACGACTTAATTCCGCCGGTTTATTGAAAGTAGTAATGATTAAGATGTCAGATACAACAGAGAATCAATGAGGCTGAATATCTCTGATCTGGTGGCGGTGCAGCGCAGTGGCGTGCAGTGTAATATCGTGCAGCACCCACTCAAGGCGCTCCGTTGTGAGTGATGCCATTTAGATTCATGTAAATAATAAAATATGTCGTGGAGCAGTGCCACCCTGTGATGGGAGTCCACCTTATTTTAATGCTAAGACCACACACCTCACCTCACCGAATTCTCTAACAAGTGGCTACACGAGCCTATTGTGACGGGAAATTGGAATGTGCGCGTGGGTCACTGCACTCCTGCGATCTAAAGTCGTGTTGTGGAAGCCTTGGTAGAACAATGAGAGCTCCAGCTTCACTTGATATCAAACAATAGTTACTCTATTTTATGGAGTGATTAAATCAGTTAGCATGGATAGCAAATCAAATTTAACCCAAAGCCCAATAACCCCAGTCCCCCAAATAACAATAATACCCAACTGGGTTGGGCTTTTTCTTTTTTTTTTTCCAAATCTGGTGTAAATGCACGTTCTCACTTCAATTGCTTGGTGGTTGAGATAAAAACAAAGTTCGGGAGCTACCGAACATTTACGGAGACGCCCGAATCGTCATGCGTATTCGGGGATTGGTGGGCTACACGGTCCGCACCGCACCGTAAAAGTGCGGATGAATGCTCTAGCGACGAATATACCTACCCTCATCCCAGAAAAAAAAAATCCTACCCATACCCGAGACCCAGCACGATCATTCATGATCACCAATTCTCACCCCACAGTGTATATTTACTAATACAATGTAATTTCTTACAGCCTCATTTCATTGGTATCATCTCATAAGGTTTTTAAATTCATTCGCGAGTTTAAGAGTCACGACAGTGACTCGGTACTCAAACAACAAATCAGCCCTTTCTAGGATGACCTAGCTTGGCGTTTCTGCTAAGGTGGATATTCTTAGTCGGGCAACAGCCGTACGGCGACGAATATCGTCCGCTACGGTGCGTTGCGGGTCGGCTCCGTGTAACCTCAGTTTACGCTCCAATATTGACTGAAGCTTGTCAATTAGAAGCGGAAATTGGGTAATAGCCGAAAGGCAGAATTATCATTTATTACGAAGGCTATCAAATTTTGAGAATAAGGGCCCGCGCAAATCAACGCGGGCTTGAGAGCGGGGGTTTCTGGCGAAGGGGGAGGGGGAATGGGCGGGATTGAGCGTGGTCATATCGACGCGAAGAGATTTACGGTAGTTCAAGACAGGATACCAGTGCATGCAATTCTTTGTTTCTTGAGTTTGTTTTTAGTGTACATATTCATTACATTATTAATTAAGTTTAGACTAAATTTGTAGTTATGTGTACTTCATTAGAAGAAGAAAGACTGTCGTAACTTGCTGTCGCTGAAGATGAAGGTAAAAAAGAACGAAGCAATAGGTGCATGACATTAATAAAGAAAGACTGTCACACTGAGAATATTTACTCACCAGATACTTTTAATTCCTTCCCGATCCCTTTCCGTATCCGGTTATTCTTTTTGATGCTATTGTAATCTCTCTGACTTAAATCGTAGAGCACGGGGTAAGTATACACAATTTAGAACAAGTGTTCTATGATATACACGATGATAACACACAAAACAACAGCGTTTGAAAAAAAAAAACTAATAGTGGGACGTGGGGAAACAGTGCATGCAGCGAACCTCGCGGGGCGACGCTGCATTCCCGCATTCACCAGCCAATAGTAGGGATTTATTCGCCCCGGTTAGTGCCCTCCTATATCCCGCAATGGCATCTTCTTCCTTTTTTGTTATTAATACCGCGTCTTACTACCCGTTCAGGTTATACGCTTAACTACCAATTACGCTAATGGGTTAGGAATTGGGAAGGTTGAATTTGGAGGTGAACCCGCCGCATTCGCGTGGAGGGAGAGTGGAAGACCATTTTAAGGGGGAAAAAACAGTTCACCCGAACGAGATTCAAACCTCAATTTCCCCGTCCTCAGCAGTCTAGTTCAACACAAAACTAACGCATTAGCTAACTACGCCACCGAGGCGGGTAATGGCATTGTTTGCGCGAATTTCGCTCCCGCGTCGGTCTGTGCAGGCCTATATTTTTAAAAAAATTAATACTTCTTTATTCAGTTCGACGCCTTAGCTAAGTCGGTGGCGTGTCTGTCGGGTTTCGAGTCCCGGGTTCGATTCCTCGCACGGCCGAAAAACGTATCATAGTTGAAATCGGGGTTTTCCACTTTCAAAGTGGTAAATTGAAAGGCCGGCTGTTGTTTTTAAAATAAGTTGGTTTGAGTCAGAAGCTGATATATTCAGTCGATGGTCGTGCTGGTGGGGATTTGGAAAATGGCGCCATTCTCGGCTAGTTTTGGTTCACCGGTCACGGATAGGTCAAACCAAGAATCCCGGTGAGGTGTACCTAGAGATTTGACACGAAAAAATGTCCCTCTATTTTTACCGGAAAATTTTCAGTTATGATTTCTGTAAAATAATTTCAACTGATTAAATGAAACTAAAGTAATCGGGATATCGATATCCCAAATGTCAACGTTTAAAGATTAATTTCTCCTAAGGGCGCTAACACC
This sequence comes from Timema podura, assembly GCA_033556935.1. NCBI lineage: Eukaryota > Metazoa > Arthropoda > Insecta > Phasmatodea > Timematidae > Timema > Timema podura. The sequence goes on along the minus strand of JAVRXN010000007.1, from coordinate 14,043,390 downwards.
GGAAAAATCAAACGAGCTTCGGTGGCCTCACGGTATAACGCGCTACTATCGCAATCAACTAGACTGCCAATGACAGGGAGATCGGTGTTCAATCCTGGTTGGGTGCACTTAGAGTGATTTTTTCTAAATAGTTTTCCACTGTCACGGGCGCAATTCCTCTAAATTCAACCTTCCTCATCTCTAACACATTAGCGACCCGCCTCGATGGTGTAGTTGTCTAACGCGCTAGTCGTGTTGAGCTCAATTGCCGAGGACGGGAAGATCGAGGTTCGAATCTCGGTCGGGTGAACTGAGGTTTTTTCCTAAATGGTTTTCCACTCTCCCTCCACGCAAATGCGGATTCACTTCCTCTAAATTCAACCTTCCAATTCCTGATCCATTAGTGTAATTATTACTTAAGCGTATAACCCGAACGGGTAGTAAGACGTGGTGCTAAAAAAAAGTAGTAAAGAAACAAATGAATGCGAGCCTTTGTCGAACCCGTTATGTTCACAAATCATACTACAACCTTTTATCATCAATAAGTTAATTAAAATGATGTTAAGGTTGGCCCGACATTTATTCCCCCCCGTCCCCCGTCAGCCCTTCTTATAACCCACTTGTCTCTTAACACACTATATTTTGAAGTATAATAGGCTCTAGGTGCCACCTCTACAATCTAACCCCTCCACCGCAAACCACCACTGCGGAAAATTTCCATCTCTAGGTAAACCGCGTTGTTTTCCCCTTCCTCTTCCTACCTCATTAGTGTAAATATATGGATAGCTCGGGTGGGTAGTAAGACGGGGTGAACACGCTTCAGTGATCGAATTGTCTAAGGCGTCACTCCCGCAATATATTGGACTGCCATTGACGGGTAGATTGGGTTCTAATCCCGGTCGGGTTTACTGAGGGCTTTTTTTTTCCTAAATGGTTTCCCATTGTCCCTCTAAAATTTTTCAAATTTCAATCTTCATCTCTGACACATCAGTGTAGTAAGTAAGTACATATTATGCGTATAGCACGAATGAGAAGTGAGATGGAATTGGAAAAAATAACTAACTAAATAAAAGTGGTGCAATATTTCCCAAAATTGCCCAAGTACGACCCTCTGAGTTCTCCCTGCTTCCCCCCCTGACCACCGAATTTCAGGACTTTGCACACACAGTAATACACTTTATACAAGAGTATATATTAAAAGTTACATGCTTTTTTTTTAGCACCGCGTCGTACTAACCGTTCGGGTTTTACGCTTATGTACTAATTACAATAATGGTTTTAGGGATGATGAAGGCTATATTTTGAGGATGTGTGCCTGAATTTGCGTGGCGGGAGAGTGTAAATCATTTTAGAAAACCCTCAGTACACCCGACCGAGATTCGAACCTCGATATTTCCATCATAGTAGTCGAGTCCACTGCGAGATTGACGCATTCGACCATGCGGCCACCGAAGTGGGTCAAAGCCTACTTGAAAAGAACAGTAGAGCCACTCTGTCAAACTAAATGGTAGTCGACCCACCGCTCATTTAGATAAAAGATAAAAAAGGAAATAAAAAAAAACTTTCAACAAATATATTTAAACCCGCTAGAAACAAGATCCATCATAATTCAAAAAACTAGAATACCCGCAAGCTGCCATTTAATTTATTAAACTACCAAACTTACTCGAGGAAAAATTTTTAAAAATATATAAAAAAGGTTTGGCAACACTGAGCCCAGGTGCGAAATGTGGAGACCCGTGCCAGAAATTCAACAATGAGGCAGGGTCGTGTCTCGTGATCTATCGACCTTGAACGTGCCTGCACACTAGTGACGTTGTCCGTCGGTGTTTATTTCTAGTCCGATATTGTCACTACACAGCGGTGGGCCTTTTTCTGACAATTTTATCAACTGAGCACCTCCTAATAGACCTGTGCCAGGTATGGTTCGGGCAAGAACTGTCACGTGACTACAGGGCGCGCAGCCAAGCCAGGGGGACGAGCCAGACCAGCCAAATTATTTTTCAATAATAAGTTGCATGGTACAAAAAAAAAAAAAATACAGAAAAAGTTTTGATGTCAGTGAAGTGGCGCTCGAGGTACCTTGGTTACAAATTTTAAAATTAAGAGTTAAGGTTATTCAACAATAAGAATTACTAAGATTTTTTTTAATATAAAAATTTTTGCAAATAATTTAACATAGTTGAGGGAAAAGGGGAGGAGGGTTATTTCAGAAAAGAGAGCCAGTAGCAATGCCTCAGTCCATTCCAACAAAACCGACCGGTTAAGGAAGCCGACGTCCGTTTTGCCTGGGTGTGTCATTACTCATTTGTCAGAATTATCTGACCCTCTGTCTCGGCCAGGCATATTATGTTCTGCTAGTCGTTGTTATCTCTTTAATCGGTACATTCAAAACAAGAAATTTCATGAAATAAGACATTTCAAATTTATAATTGAATTAATAATCAATTCGGACACATTATTAAAATTGACATGTTGAGTTATGTTAAAAAAACTAATTAATTCTAAATAATGACATTGTGTACTAAAATTGAGATAAAATCAAATTTTTTTGGGATATTAAAAGAACAGTAGTATTTATATATAATTAAAAATGATGTAATTTTACCAGTTTTAAACCTGTTTTACATTAAAAAACTATTTCTTTAACATTATTATAAATATAAGAGTTTTTTTTATGTTTTGTGTGACCCCAAGATCCAAACTCAAAAAGTCAATTTTACAATTCTGTCATTCCCCTGTCTATCCCTGGGTCAAAATTGGAAGCAGTTTGGTTGATTTTTATTCAAACTTGATATTTAGCAATAAGGGTAATTTCTTGATGAGGAAATTTTTAATTCAAATATTTTTTTTAACTTGAAATTTTTCAAAAATGGCTTTATTAATTTTTCTTAAAATTTATATTTGGGGAATAATGCTTTAAGAGTATTTTACAGTTGACTGATTCTTTGAAAACTCTGCTAAGTTTTAAAAAGCGTTTTAACGATTTGGTTCAAAATTTATATCTGGTGAATATTTTACATAATATAATTAATATGTTTTATTTTCCTATGATACATTAATTTAAGAATAGTTTATTTATGATGAATTTTAGAAAATTTGATTTTTTTTTTTAATACATGTGTTTTTAAGATCTAGTTTAAAATGGATATTTATCTGGGAATGATATTATGTCACTTATACTAATATTATTATATTATTATTATTATTATTATTATTATTATTATTAAAGCTCCGCGTCTTACTACCCGTTCGGGTTATACGCACTTACACTAATGTGTAATGGTAGGGTGATTGTGAGATGAAATGGAGGACCTACAGTTTAACGTGGAATCCGAACCACGGTGGAGGCCTGGCATTCCACACATTCACAAGTTGTGATTAATACACGTCTTGTCAGAGGTGAAGGAAGGGTTTGGCAATCAGATAAATCTGTGCCGGGACCTGGGATTGAACCCCGGACCTCAGCACAGAAGTCTGACTTATACTAATAAAAGGGGACATTGTGTTAAAGGTGAATTTTAAGCAAATGCTTTAGTTTTAAATAAGTAAAGGATGGAAAAAACACAAAGCCCCAGATCAGATTTAAAATAGGGCTGTGCAAGACTTAATATCTTAAAAATACAAGAAAAAAAATCTCAATCTCATCTCGAAAGTTAAAAATGAATTTCAAAAATTGGAAAAAAAAAAGAAAAGAAATTAAATAACAAATAAGAGCCCCAAGAAATTAAAAAAACCCAAGCGGTGATTTAAAAAAAAACCCCATAATAACCCAAAAATAAGCCTCATTTCCCCTTCCCCCCCCAAAAAAAACAGCCTTTGTTAAAAAATATTTTGGTTATAATGTTTTTTAATATCAAACTTTGAGATTATAAATTGTTTCACCATAAAATTAAATTACAAATGGTATATAGTACAACTATCACTATTTTATCAATGGTATTTTAATGTGTTGAGTTATACCCTATTTTAAGTTTTTTAATTAACTATAAGAAAATCCTAACAAGCGTTAGTCCAAATGTCAAAAAGTAACTTTATGTTTATTAGAGTATCATGGAGTGCTAATCTTCATTTTAATACTTTAAAAGGAGGTTTTCTCATTGCGTTCTTGCGTCTCGATATTTTTTTCATATTCTCGTCTCGAATTGAAAATTAGGTTCTCACATATACCTAATTTGTGCCCTAATATATGTACCAGATGGCTCGTGATTTATAACAAAACACTGCAAATTTTAATCTTATATATTATACTGTATTTGGATACTTACCAACTTTCCTTCTAGGCAGTATAAAGTGTGAAATAATTCAACTTTAAATCAATTTTATAAATGTGAAACCAGTCACCAATAGGCTATCAATACCAATAGCCAGGTAATATTATAGAATATATAACAATCTTAACAATACTAGGAATGGAATTATCTGGGTAGGGGTACAGGGAGTACGTGAGATAGTAGAGGAAGCAAGGCTGAGATGGTATGGGCATGTAATGAGGATGTTAGAGTACATAAGATAGTAGATGAAGCAAGGCTGAGATGGTATGGGCATGTAATGAGGATGTTGGAGTACATGAGATAGTAGAGGAAGCAAGACTGAGATGGTATGGGCATGTAACGAGGATGTTGGAGTATATGAGATAGTAGAGGAAGCAAGACTGAGATGGTATGGGCATGTAATGAGGATGTTGGAGTACATGAGATAGTAGAGGAAGCAAGACTGAGATGGTATGGGCATGTAATGAGGATGTTAGAGTACATAAGATAGTAGATGAAGCAAGACTGAGATGGTTTGGACATGTAATGAGGATGTTGGAGTACATAAGATAGTAGATGAAGCAAGACTGAGATGGTTTGGACATGTAATGAGGATGTTGGAGTACATGAGACAGTAGAGGAAGCAAGACTGAGATGGTATGGACAGGTAATGAGGATGTTGGAGTACATGAGATAGTAGAGGAAGCAAGACTGAGATGGTATGGGCATGTAACGAGGATGTTGGAGTATATGAGATAGTAGAGGAAGCAAGACTGAGATGGTATGGGCATGTAACGAGGATGTTGGAGTATATGAGATAGTAGAGGAAGCAAGACTGAGATGGTATGGGCATGTAATGAGGATGTTGGAGTATATGAGATAGTAGAGGAAGCAAGACTGAGATGGTATGGGCATGTAATGAGGATGTTGGAGTACATGAGATAGTGGAGGAAGCAAGACTGAGATGTTATGGGCATGTAACGAGGATGTTGGAGTACATGAGATAGTAGAGGAAGCAAGACTGAGATAGTATGGTCATGTAATGAGGATGTTGGAGTACATGAGATAGTAGAGGAAGCAAGACTGAGGTGGTATGAGCATATAATGAGGATGGAGAAGGAGATGACGTATGTAGGAAAAAGACCGCAAGGGAGGCCTGGAAAGAAATGGAAGAAGATAACATAAAGTGTGCAAGTGAGAGGATAAGAATGGTGGAAAGATAGAGGGGGATGGAGGCATTTTACTATAAACTGACAGGGCCACAAACTGGAAACCGTTGATGATGTTGATGATGATTATATAACAATCTTTCAAACTACACTTTGGGAAATGCCAGGTTTATTAAATCCACACACAAGAGTAAAACATTGAACATTATCAACATATTACATTTTTATTTTTATATACACACATTATGTTTGATTTGTACTGACACACATTAATTTACAATGATTATGTTATAATTATTACATAATAAATCTGTGATGAAGAATATGTTATAATGTACATTATCACAATCAGCTGAGCAAAACTTACATACATTTACAATAATAATAGTGATTAAAGTATATGAATGTACAATATCATGGTATTGGTAATGCACACTTGAATATTATATACAATAGATGTCTTATCAAACATAAAGCTGGCGCGTGGAAAACATGAAATGGTATGGACAAAATATAATGTTTGAATTAGATTGAAAATAAAATATATTGGACTTCTGTGCACCATCTCAGATCTTTAGTAAGGAATGAACCTATATTAATATGCTACTGATAAAACTCATATTATGTTGATACAGTAACAAGCGTACAACAGTCAAACTTGGTTATAGTTGCAATCAATATACCCAGGAAGAATTATTTAATCATATATTAGTCATTTTCCAGTTGGAAAAAAAGAAAGAAAAAAGTGAGTGAGGGAAGTATGGGAAGAAGTTTAGCATTAGAAATAAGTAAAATTTACTGTCAATTTTATGGATCGTTATAGGTGATAAGGAGTTTAAAGTATGATGGATATACATGGAGAATTAATTTTTTTTTAATGTAAATTATTTTTTATAGCTAGAAATATAATACATAGTTTTTTTTAGAGACACTTTCATCATAAACAATAAAAATAAAATAAAATTATTTTAGCTTGTAACAAATAAAATGTCCTTTTTGTTGTTGTTGTAACTTTGCATGTTTTGGCTTTAATACCAGCTTTGATTTTCACTCAAATAATCTCTAGATGAATATCAGATTTCATAGCTCGGATATTGATTTTATAAACACTTTTCTTTTCCTTTACATTTCACATTTTTTATTTCAGATCCAAACAATCACACATTATGTTAATGCTACATGATTTGCCTTTCGTACTATCTGCAAACTTCAATTTAGTATAAGGTGAAGATAGTACATACTAGAACACAAGTGAGAAGGAATACTTTAAATAAATGCACCAGCACTTTATTAAAGAGAGGGTGGAAAATTGTTAGTGGGGAAAAAAACTTCTTTAATGCAGGTACCTAAACAGAATTTAAACTTCAACCTCGGTCAGAGTCATGTATGCTAGTGTTTATCTAACTTTTTAATGGCATATTGGGAAAAAAAATATAGCTTTAGAAGGTATACCGTACAAATAATGATAAAAGGATTAATTTATTGTACTTAAAAAAAAACTTCTCTATGTTAACTAGGTAGTCAGGTACTGCTAAAAAAAAAAGCAAAGGCAAACATAGTGGATAAGAATAAAAAGTTTTTTTAGTTTTAACAAAAAAAAAATATCTATGACTAATGAAAATGTTGACATTTTAATGAGTCATGTTATAACCAACTTGAACTGTAGTTGATCTATATGAATTATATACTTATAATATATTTGCATATAAATGCCTTGTTTCTTTCTAATCGATGCACAGGGTATAACAATTGTAAATAAAATGAAATATAATAAAAACTATAAATTTGTTAAAACCAACAAAATAAAAATCTGAGAATTTCTTATCATGAACATGAATATTTACTAAGTATATTTATGTTTTATTTAATTACTTAACTTACACTTGAATTGGTAAACCTTCATTACAGGTTTTATTCACCAATAAAATAAATGATCCAGTAACAAAAATATAGCAACTCACACATACACTGAATATACACTACCTACCATACAGTTACTGAAAGCTGGTTTACACTTTGGTCTTTCTTAGAATGGTCTGTGATGGAATATGTTAAGGCCAATTTATAATGTACAAAGTATAGAGTTCATGTAGCTGAACAAGTAGTAAGATGGGGTGATTAAAAAAAAAGTATAAACGTCTTCAATTTTCTTATCAAGGACATTGGTGTATCAAGGTTAGGTGTATGTTTCATATTAAATAGAAATAAATATATATGAACATGTTTAGAAAAGTCTTTAACATAACTTTTATATAATAAACATATAATATTATTATGTTTGCTAAGAAAAGTAGTAGCTAAATGTTTACATAAATTTAAAAATTTATCTGACAAAACTTATAGGTACTGGTACCCATTTAAAATCTGTTACAATAGAATGTGCAATTAAATCGATAAAAAGTATAAAATAAACAATTACTTTCATTCTTTACAGATAATATTTTATCATTTTTTTATATTTTTATTTCTTTAAGAAATGACTTGAGTTACTATTTCAAGAGACCATGCACTCATTTGCCATTGATACCAATTATGACACCAACATATTTATAAAGATTTCAAAATCACACCATAGTCTGAATATTAGGTAGCTACCCTACAAGTAACAAGTCCATTTCATTCAATGATTGGAAATAAAAATGACACAACTTTTCTCAGTACTAAATACATATGACAAAAAAACAACTCACACAGACATAACTTTAAAAAATCATTCAAACAATAACACTTACTATAAAGTAAATTGTATTTACAGTAGAACAAGAATATTTGATAAACTTTAATAAGCTATATTTAAAAAAAAGCACGGTAACTTTCAGCAATGTACAACTTTTTCCAGTCTTTTTGTATTGTTCAGATAAAGAACACAATTTAAAAAAAAACTAATCCACGATTTAAAAATTATGACTTACTTTTAAATAAATGGAAATACAACACAACCTATAGGCATACAGCATAATGAGGTTGAGGAGCTTGGAACTGTTTCTCATTTAAAGTTATGCTCAAAACAATTGTCTTTGAGAACAAATTTCCTGTTGTGTAGATCTTCAATGGTAACAAAGTTCACTGCACTATTTTGCCCAAATATTTCTACATGGGGATGGCTTAAGAACCTATCATTGTCTAGACTAGTGATTCTCAACTGGGGTACAGCGATAATATGAGTAAGATTATATTTACTTTTTTAATAACCAACATAGTAGTAAATATTGTTGACTTATATGATACTAATTCAGGTTTTTTTTTATCATCTTTAGAGTACATTAATGTTAATCACAAAAGAGTGTTTTGTTTTGATTACATCCTCTGTTAAGGGTTTTCTTAACTCGTAATACCTGTACATAAGAACGTTTTATTCCATCACATTCGTAACATGTACCAAAGGATGCGTCCATGGTAAAATGGTTGAGAACCACTAAGATTCACAAACAATCTGTTTCAGAGTAATTTATATGTATTTTAAAAAATAAATAATATTTGAAATGTATAAATCATAATATGAGATACCACAACTTCATTGGAATTCTTAAAATATTGTAACTTGAGTGTATTAACGACAGTTGACAATCTACTGAATGATCTTGAAGTGAAAATCAATAGCTCACGCAGCTTCATTAGAAAACATTTGAATGTGACACAACTGCTAATCAGATGCTTTTTAATAAGCTTGTTATAATAAGATATTTAAAGTAATGTTCTCTTCTGATAAAATAACCAAGTCTTGTCAGGAGTAGGGCAGAGACTCACCGATCATCAGGTCTCGGGGAACTACCGAATGCATACCCCCCTGGCTCCAGCAGTCTCACCGGAGTATGACATTATGGTCAAGCACGCTGTCTTTACTGTGAGCTGAAGTCTTCCTGAAAGGATTCCACGTGAGCTTCTTGTGACTGTGGGCTGCCATACTACCGGCCGGACTAGGCTGTCCGCTGGACACCCCTGAGCTGGAACTGCTACTGGTGGACACCGACCCTTTGGGACCACCTTTAGGTTGCTACAACAGGAACAGGAGAAAACTTAAACCAGGAGTCTTCAACCCACAGCAATACTTATTGCGGCCCATTGGCTCATGAAAAATATAAAATTATTTCAGGAGAAAAAAAATGGCAAATACAGATATATACTCTACATAATTAACTAATAAAATAAACACATATTACGTGATTTTATAAACAACTTTTGTTTTTGCGCGAAGAAAAGTGTTCAGTTTTAATACAAATGTACTGTAGGTTAAATCAGCTAATGAAAACTCTAGTATACAAGTCAAATTATTGTGCTACCTCCTGCTATGAAAAATTTAAAAATAGGAAAAAACAACACAGTACTTACTTCACGAGAAATCCTAATTCCTAATTTGAGTATAAGTGTATAATAATGAGCTAATAGGAATATTATCGGCACAGTATTGCGGCCTGCGAGCCAACAAGAGACAGAAACTTTGGCTCTTCGACATAGACATACAAGTTTCACCAGGGCTGTACCGAGAGAGGGAAGCTTTAAGAGGTTCAACCACCACCACCTTTGAAAGTATTATTAATCTATAGGTTTTTGTATTCCTCCTCAATGTATAGGATAATAGCTTATTAAATTTAACACTTACGACTCAATGGTTGTCCAGTAATCGGTTCGAATCCTGGTCAGAAGATGTAATTTGATTGCATTATAGGAATGAATGTTTATTACTAGTTGATAGGAGAAAAGCTGGATAGAGGGAGAGGAGAGACAGAATGGTGATGGGGTGCAGGCGCCCCAAAATAAATAAAAAAATTTAAAATTAATTTTTAATTTTAGCACCGCATCTTACTACCCTTTCGGGTTATACGCTTAATTAATAATACACTAATGGATTAGGAATTGGGAAGGTTGAATTTAGAGGAAGTGAACCCGCATTTGCGTGGAGGGAAAGTGGAAAACCATTTAGGAAAAACCACCCCCAGTTCAACCGACCGAGATTCGAACCTCGATCTCCCCGTCCTCAGTGGTCTGGCTCAACACGACTGGCGCGTTAGCCAACTACACCACCGAGGCGGGTCAATAAATAAATCAATACCAGCGTACCTTGAGGTAGTTCTTGTCCATCGGAGTGACGAGCTTGAGACTGAGAGAGTCCCCGGCCAGTTTGATCAACTTGACGACGTCCTCGTGCGGGAACCACTTGACATCCTTATCCCCGATGGCAACGATAAAGTCCCCCTCCTTCATCCCTCCAAAGTCCGCTAGACTTCCCTGGTCCACCCCGGCCACTATAACGGGTGCATCCCCTCTCACGCTGAAACCAAACCCTTCCCCTCCCAACCTCTGTAGTTGTATGGAGCGGGGAGCCGTCCAGTGATGTTTGGCCGAGAAGATGGCGACAGGGCCCAGAGCCCTGAACAGGTCCTCAACGCGGTATTGGGAGAAGTCGGGGGGAGTCAGAGACAGTTGGAACTTTGTTGATGCTGGAGAAAACACAAAGAATTGCTCAGATTGAATAGTTTGATCATTATTCCTTATATTAGTGAAGGAAAACAAAGAAATTAAATAATTATATTTTTCATTTTATCAGTTAACAACACTTTGTTTTATTTACTCACTTTATGGTATTAGGAACTCAAACATTCACTGCCACACTTAACAAAAGTATGCCACCTATCCCTATCTTGAGCTAGTTCTATCCAGTCACTCAAATTACACCATATCTCTATCTTGAGCTAGTTCTATCCAGTCCACCTCGTTACACCCTATCCCTATCTTGAGCTAGTTCTATCCAGTCCACCTCGTTACAACCTATCCCTATCTTGAGCTAGTTCTATCCAGTCCATCTCACTACACCCTATCCCTATCTTGAGCTAGTTCTATCCAATCCACCTCACTACACCCTATCCCTATCTTGAGCTAGTTCTATCCAGTCCATCTCACTACACCCTATCCCTATCTTGAGCTAGTTCTATCCAATCCACCTCACTACACCCTATCCCTATCTTGAGCTAGTTCTATCCAGTCCGTCTCACTACACCCTATTTTTATTTTGAATTAGTTATGTCCTGTCCACCGTAATATATGACATTTGATTATCCTAACAGTGTGTGATGATGAACAGAGGTCACAAAGAAAATAGTTTTATTTTTATTTTGGAGCTCCTTTGAGTGAAAATTTAAAATAGACAAATAAATATGAGAGTTAAATAATAGTTTTTATCCTAAGGAATAATTAATACTGGCTCTGCTCTAGTTACAATACACAAGCACTTTTGCTAAGGTACTTTAATCAAAATCCTAGATTATTAGGATCCAGGTCTTTCTGATTTTATCAAATGCCAAACTAAACTAGTTATACTCTGACTACTCCCAATTGTTGACTTGATTTTTTTTGTGCGGTGTCAGTGATGTCCGGCATGGTTTAACAAGTAACTAGCTGGTTCGTTGATGCATCATGTGTCAATTTTGTGATTACAGCTCCTCATTTTAGTGTTTAAGTTTTAGAAATATAAACTAAAGATTTCTATAATCTAGATCATACATCATAATATATGCTTCCATTTAAAAATAAAATTTAAATCAGTTCAGTAGAACTGTGGAAATCATTTTCTTAAATAGTGGCTAAGCAATTGAACATTTATATTATAGTCCTTGAAGTAAATTATTTTACTTTAGAAAAAGAAAATTAATTTAATAAAACTCGATAAATTGCTGTCGAAAGATTTGGTCATTTTATGAAAATTGCAGTATTCTCTTTGCGTATCATTGAAATTTGAGTGTACATCATCCCTATTTAAGCTTTCATTTTTTTAAATAGATAAAATTGGTTGGGTAGCTCTCCAGGAATGACCAGATGCCTTTTCCGCAAGGAGTACAAGAACTCCTAAAGTGTAGACACATTCAAGAAAAATGTAGGATATTATAAAATAAAAATTTAAAAAGTATTTGTACAAACTCACTTCATGTGTTTTATTATTTATAACAATATTACTCATATTATTGTACGTCCAAGCATATTTTTCAGATGAACTTATAAATTAGGACGCTCTCTGTGATTGGTTGCTGATGGCATACACACAGCCAGTATAAATCAAAGTTTTATCACGTGAACACTGCGTGGCAAGTTTGCCGACGAAAACGTATGAAGACTGCTGGTGAAAACTAAACTACCATCTTACGGCAAAGTTTATAAATGTGATATCACTTTGAGAGCCAATAGCACAAAATATAACAAAATTTATTTATTTTGTCAAAATGAAGGATATTTCAGAAATTCACGTACATAGGACAGATGGTTTAAATGTAGGATTTGTCCAGAAAAAGGACGTCTGGGTCACCCTGACTTCACATCTTAAATATAAAGATTGTTGGTGATTCCCCAACATTATGAAAGGAACACGTTGCCGCCACTCACGAAGTATCCGCGGGGGATCCAAAACCTCCCGGAAGTCGTCCTCCTCCTCTGCCGCCGTGTAAGCGTCAAGAGCTCTGGTGTGGCACTTCTTAAGCACCCCGGACAAGGCAGCCTTCCCTCTCAGCTCCCGACACATGCGGTGCAGACGTTGGCTCTCCTCGTGAAGTAGCAGGGACTCTCTCAGATGGGCTCGACCTGTCATGGAGGATAACATTTATATTTAATTAGTGGAATAAAACACAGGATCCTTTCCCCTACGTGAACAAGACTTCAGTTGTTATTAATTAGTTGTACAAATTGGGAAAAATATCATATGATGAAAAAATATCTTTCTGGCTTAGACTTTAATTCTATTAATTTAATTAAAAATGGGGTGAATTGTGAGAAATACTAAATAACGATTTCATTTGATTGTATATAGCATTCTTGTAGTTCTTGAACAAATTTCAAAACTGATGATAAAACAAAATTATGAACATTTATTTATTTATTTTTTTATTTTCACATCTTTGTACCCATTTGAGTTGCACACATGTTAGCTAATTACACTATTGTGTTAAGGATAATGAAAAGTGAAATTAGAGAAAGTGTAACAGAATTTGTGTGGAGAAAGAGAGCGTGGAAAACTATTTGGTAAAAACCCACCCAGTCAGGATTCAAACCCCGATCTCCCCCGCCATTTGCAGTCTAGTCTATTGCGAGAGTGATGCCTTAGACCATTCAACCACCAAAGAATTTTTATTTTTTTACAAAACTAAATAAACTGTGCTGTCATTAATATGTAGGACTACTCCAATGTTTCCCACACTGTGGTACATGTCCCTGAGGTACACAAGGTACCACTGCATTTTATTAATCACCAACTATTTTTTGATAATGGTTAAGTCTGATAAACAAACTAAGGCAGATTTTGACGTGATTTCTTCGTCGCGGCTTTGTTTATCTTAACACTAAAGCCTTATTAATCAGTGGAATGCTGTGGAGTGTTGCAAGGGAAGCAGACCTTGTTAAAACTGTACCTGTGATATGTTCTCGACCACTTGACCAATCACACACATGCTCTGCACTGCATGCCTCACACGGGAATGTATTCCCCTCGATACCTGATCAATGAATGTTCTACTGAGGGGTGTGAACAATTCACAGGAGCAGTTTAGACTAATGGATATAAAGTTTTTGAGGAGCATGCTAGCTGTTACCATAAGAGATAGGATTAGGAATGAAGATGTAAGGTCAAGAGTTGAGGTATATGATATGATTGAGGAAGTTAGGATGAGATGGTATGGATGATGAGATGGTATGGACACGTAAGTGAGGATGGAAGGGGAGAGGATTCCAAGAAGATTATTGGATATAGCGTACGTAGGGAAGGGACTGCAAAGGAGACCAAGGAAGAGATGGGAGGAACAGATAGCAGCAAGTGTGCAAATAAGAGGAGCAGAGTGGAAGAGAGTGCAGGAGGAAGAATGGTGGAAGGATGGAGGGAGATAGAGGCATTTTACTGAACAGACCCGGCCACAGGATGATGAGTTTAGACTAACGCTGTTTACCCTGGCAACACTTCACGACACAACTGATAATGTCAACTACTCACCGAGGAGTTTCCTCTCGTCGTCGTCCTGTGGCACACGTATCTCCAGTCTCGTCTTGTTCTCGTCCTCTGCGTGAAGGAACTGTAGCGTGTCCCTGGTCTGAGCACTCATATCGCCCATCCGTGCACCCATCACACCCAGGGCCGTGTGGTAGTGCGATAGGGCGGTGTAGTGTTCCCTCTTCACCTGGGCCAGACACACCCACGAGTAGGGCACGTAGTCCTTGACAGGTTGGCACGAGATGAGGGTATGGACCTTCCCATACACTTCAGAAACCTTCAAATAACAGGACACATTTAATACATTGATTTTGGATCAAATCAAATATTACTGAATTATAACACTTAATAAACTTTACAAAGTACTACTTTTGGGTTTCAGGTACCAGAATTTAAACTATTGTGATTTTTTGAACTGTCATGGGAATTTTATCACATGTAGTGCTTGTTAAATACAGTCTCATTTTCATAGGAAGACTGTTATGTGAAAACTTGACAGAAATAAAAAAATTACAATTGTATTTACATTCTTAGTACATTAAATAGTAATATAAAGATAAATTATACTGTAATCCATAAAAAAGTATTATTAGAAGATTTTGATAACTTTTTAGTTAATGAATCAAATAAGACATATTTATAGAATGCCAAATTTTAGTGGCTTTAAATCAATGTTGGTGGTCGAAAGGATTTAGTTCAAATTTGGGAGCAGTTGAAAATGTTTGAGTAGTGATACATTTTTTAAGAATCAATATGGAAATTTTTTTCAAAACAGCCACTAAGTAATAAAAATAATCCAATAAACAGAGAGTGAATCACTAATGTAAGCCATTCTCTGGGTAATCATATATGTCCATATTTTCAAACAACACACTCAGGCCGCGTCGACATAGCAACTGTGATTGGTCCAACAATAACAACTGTGATTGTTCCAACAATAGCAACTGTGAATGATCCAATGATAGTAACTGTGATTGGTACAACGATAGCAAGATAGAAACTGTGATTGGTACAACAATAGCAAGATAGCAACTGTGATTGGTCCAATGATAGCAACTGTGATTGGTCCGACGATAGCAACTGTGATTGGTACGACAATAGCAACTGTGATTGGTACAATTATAGCAACTGTGATTGGTACAACAATAGCAACTGTGATTGGGCAGACAATAGTAACTGTGATTGTTCCAACGATAGCAACTGTGATTGGTCCAACGATAGCAACTGTGATTGGTACAACGATAGCAAGATAGCAACTGTGATTGGTACAATTATAGCAACTGTGATTGGTCCAAAGATAGCAACTGTGATTGGTCCAACGATAGCAACTGTGATTGTTCCAACGATAGCAACTGTGAATGATCCAACGATAGGAACTGTGTTTGGTACAACGATAGCAACTGTGATTGGTACAACAATAGCAAATGTGATTGGTCCAACGGTAGCAACTGTGATTGGTCCAACGATAGCAACTGTGATTGGTCCAACGATAGCAACTGTGAATGATCCAATGATAGCAACTGTGATTGTTCCAACGATAGCAAGATAGCAACTGTGATTGTTCCAACGATAGCAAGATAGCAACTGTGATTGTTCCAACGATAGCAAGATAGCAACTGTGATTGTTCCAACGATAGCAACTGTGATTGTTCCAACGATAGCAACTGTGATTGTTCCAATGATAGCAAGATAGCAACTGTGATTGTTCCAATGATAGCAAGATAGCAACTGTGATTGTTCCAACGATAGCAACTGTGATTGGGCCGACAATAGCAACTGTGATTGGTCCAAAAATAGCTACTGTGATTGGTCCAATGATAGCAATTGTGATTGGCCCAACGATAGAAACTGTGATTGGCCCAACGATAGCAACTGTGATTCGGCAAACAATAGCAACTATACTTGGGTCAACATTAACACTTGTACCTGTAACAACAATAAGAAGTGTACCTGGGCCGCCTCCTGAGCAAGGTCCAAGCAGACATCCACGTCCTGTTTCCTGTCCCTCGACTGCAGCTCCAGCTTCTCGAACAGACACTCCCGGGCCTGGGCCAACATGAGTTGGACCAACATGTCGAGCATCTCGGGGCCCAGGTCCATACTGGGGGCGTTGGTGAAGTTCTCCAGGATGTACCGGAACGTACCGGAGGCTCTGAGGAAGCTGTCCACAGCCGAATCGAGCCCCTTGGAGGCGAGCCGGTCCTGCTTGGTGCCGATCTGGGTGTACACGGCCCCCATGTTGAATAGCACACAGGCCTTCTCGAAGGCTACCGTCCGCTGGCAGCTTGGGACGCCCGTCAAGGAATCGTACCTGCAGACATCGGGAGAGTAAGAAACGGAACAAATACTGTATAAAGTGCTAGTAGCGGACTAACGTAAATTATGTGGAGTGAGTGTGAAACAGAAGACAGGATACAACATTTAAAAAAAGATAATGGAAACCAAATTAACGCATGGGAAAATAATGACTGGATAATATTGAGATTTCTTAAATAATAAGGCTCATTTTGTTTGGTTTCCCGATGACAGGGAGGTCGCCAAGTGAGTTTTATCAATCATAAAATATGATTTTGTTATTAGTGTCATGACAGATAAACTAACGAAAATTCAGACGCAATGCCATGACTTTATTCCCCTTGGCCCGGCTTGGTTTAGCTTACTACTACAGCTTTATTCCCCTTGGCCCCGGCTTTGTTTAGCTTACTACTACAGCTTTATTCCCCTTGGCCACAGCTTTGTTTAACTTACCCCTACAGCTTTATTCCCCTTGGCCATGGATTTGTTTAGGTTATCACTATATCTTTATAAAGATTTGAAACGACCGTTTATATTTTTACAGGATGGCAGGTTTTGTTTTTTGTTTTTTCCGAAGAGCTGAAAGTGGTACACACGCACGCGACTACCGAAAGTTCTAGGTTTTGAGGTATTTAACTCACCACTCGAAGTATATTCCTAAGGATCTGTCCGGAGGGAAGAACCTCCTTTCCACGAAGTACAGTTGGTTGTAATACTGGAACAGCAGACCCACACCGGAGCTGTCTCTGAGAGGTGTGCGCATTGCCTGTGAACACACCCGGATTTAGCTCCCACTGCCATCATTTAAAAAAATATGAACACCTTTTACTAAACTAATGATACTCTTTATTTAGACTAGTAGTTCTATGAACAGTAGACCTCGCTCCCTCCATGTTACTATCGTAGCTAGAGTATTAATATTTCTCCTTGGATTTCAAGTTGAAATATCTCCTTGGACTTCAAGTTGAAATAACTCCTGTGATTTCTCCTTGGATTTCAAGTTGAAATAACTCCTGTGATTTCTCCTTGGACTTCAAGTTGAAATAACTCCTATGATTTCTCCTTGGATTTCAAGTTGAAATATCTCCTTGGATTTCAAGTTGAAATAACTCCTGTGATTTCTCCTTGGACTTCAAGTTGAAATAACTCCTATGATTTCTCCTTGGATTTCAAGTTGAAATATCTCCTATGATTTCTCCTTGGATTTGAAGTTAACATTTTTCCTTGGTGAGCAAGTTAGAGAGAAAATAAATTATTATTACTATATTCAATAGTACATTATATCGATAGAGAATAACCATTTTACACGTGGCTTAAGACGTCAATCTCACAATAGATGTCAATTTTTTTTTTTTAAGTTCAAGGTAGTCGATTGATTAGAAAGCATTTGAGATGGCCTATTAAACGAAAACACTTTTTTTGAGTCACCACCATATTAAAACTGATTGACAGATTGAAAAATGATGCATATGCATAGTTTATCCTGGGTTCTAAGAATATTCCTGCCAAGTTTCGTTAAAATTGGTCCACGTATATATCAACTATCACGGAATAAACATACATATATTTGAGTGGCCGCCATCTTGAACGGATAATCAGATCGTAAAACCGCGTACATTCGTTGTCCGGCCTATGTTCAAATAATATCCCTGTAATATTTGGTCAAAATTGGTCAATACATTAGAACGTTGTCACATGACAAAGATCTGGACAGAGAGACAGATGAAATGCCAAATGTTCTATCTAGTTGCAAGAATCTCGCATCACTCGGTCAATAAAACCATAGGACGACATCATACGAGTACTTAACGTCTAAAAATAGCATAATTTGTGTGGGCACCGTGCCCATTTCAAAATTAACACTAAACTATGACAACCAGTTACTCTTTATATTGCCAATGAAACGCTTTTAAATTTGTTTTCATTAAAATTAAACATCAGTTCTAATATCTTATTGAATTGGTAACTAAGGCCCAGACCAAGACTTGAAAACTTGAGGTTTGGTTTAAAGCGTCGAAACCAAATATTTGAGATCCAAGTCTTTATCGGGGTTAATTCCAGTGGCGTGCTGTGGTCTGTTGCCAATGTAAGCAAATATTGTTAAAACTGTATCTGTGATGTCACAGTGTTACCCATCATTCGTAGGCTCCGCTCTACACACCTCACTTGGGAAATGTATTTTCGTTTATACCTGACCAATAAATGTTCTAATAAGTGATGATAACAATTGTCAAGTAAACGTACTTTTTCCTACACCGGCAACACTCCACGCCAATGGTTAATTCTGACCTTATAAGAATATTGTGGTCAAATGAGGGCTATAATATGAATACATAAAATATCATTATATTACAATTTGCTTTCATTAAGATTAAATATCATTTAGGTTCTGTTCTCCAGAATATGATCAACCAGCTGCCAAATGTATGCAACATTAGTTCAAAAACAGGTGAGATCTAAATGTAATATTAATTTAATGCAAAATTAGCTACAGTTCCATTTTCATAGTAAAGGCCTTCTCTGACAGATATAAAAGTTATCTATTTTCGTGTATTAATACGTCAGGTCATGTGATATTCAACCGTCACTTTTGGTAACCATTATATAAATATTTATATAACAATAGGTCTAATAATAGCGTAGGGAAGCAAAAAAGCTTCGAAATTCAAGTCTATTCTCTGCCACACTTTTGAGTTCGTCCCAGAGTTTTTTTTTTCTTTGGCTTCTTCACCGACGGCTACCAGCCAAATAATTTTTTTGGCCTGCCCCAACTTACGCATCCTTGCGGTTTCCAATCCAAAATTTAAAACGTTGGTAAAATAGTAGTGTTTTATCAGTGTATCAGTTTTATCAGAAGAAAAAAAGCAATGTTAGTATTCTATAGAAGAATCTTCCAATGAACATTGTACTGTAGTTTGTAGCACCACCAGGAGATCGAACCAACTACCAACCTGTCTGGTGTCCATGAACTCTGCTATGGGGTCCTCGTATTGGCTGCCGTCCTCGCTGTAATGCTCTAAGATGAAGTCCTGGAACAGCGTCACATATTTTAGTTTGATAGTTGGGAATTTTGTAAATTGAAGTTGTTTTTTAAAATTTTGTTTTACTAATATGTATATTGTATAACATTCACATGATTTATTGCTAACCTTCGAAGAAAAGATATAAGGTTTAATCGTAAAATATTATATAGTTTTGCTAATTATATAGACTCACGAATAAGTTACGAAATCCCCCCTACTCCTTCCACGTCTTACCACCCGTTCTGGTTATACATACATACATGCATACATACATACATACACACATACACACATACATACATGCATACATGCATACATGCATGCACGCATACACGCATACACGCATACACGCATACACGCATACACGCATACACGCATACATGCATACACGCATACACGCATACACGCATACATACATGCATACATGCATACATGCATACATGCATACATACATACATACATACATACATACATACATACATACATACATACATACATACATACATACATACATACATACATACATACATATATACATGCATACATATATACATGCATACATATATACGCATACTACATACGCATACATACATACATACATACATACATACATACATACATACATACATACATACATACATACATACACACACACACATACATACATACATACACACACACATACATACATACATACATACACACACACACACACACACACATACATACATATATACATACATATATACATACATACATACATACATACATACATACATACATACATACATACATACATACATACATACATACATACATACATACATATATCAAGCCGTTTCCGGCAGAGGTCTTCAAACCGCGGGTCACTTTCAGCCCGTGGTAAAAATGTTTGCGGCCCACTGGCTCATGAAAAATATAAAATTATTTCAAGAGAAATACTTACCAATACAGATATATATATTTTACACAATCAACTAATAAAATAAATACGTTTCTATACAAATGTAATTTGAACCGGCAAATGGCAACTCTAGTAGACAAGATATATTCTACATCTCGCTAAGAAACAACAGAGATCATACTTCACGAGGAATCCTAATCCCTAGTGTGAGTATAAGAATGAGCTGATACGAATATTTTAATATGTATTCAATCCTAATATTGTCGGTACAGTACTGCGGCCCGCGAGCCTACAAGGGACAGAAACTTTGGCCCAGGGTCATTAAAAGGTTAAACACCCCTGGTCTAAGGCGTTACTCTCATGATGGCCTGGCATGCTGAAGGCGGGGCGGGGCGATCGGGGTTCGAATCCCGGTCAAGCATATTAAAGATTTTTTCCCCTCAATGGTTTTCCACTCTCCTTCCACGCAAACGATGGTTGTTTACCTCTAAAATGCTTCCTTCCTCATACCTACCCCATTAGAGTAATTATCATATACGCGTATAACCTGAACATGAACAGACGCTGTGATAAAAAAAATAATACACTACTGGGGTGGAGACAAGAAAGGTATAATTGTATAATTGAGAAAAAACGTACCCGAATTTTCGCGAAGAAAGAGTGGGAAACCTTTTATGAAAATACATCTCAGCCGAGAGTTGTCAAATCAGATTTTATGAGAAGGACGGCTGTTGTCTGTACGAGCCCAGGTGAGGGTTAAATTATTATTAGTAGTAGTGTACCGGTATTACCACATAACATTCATAAGTATAAAACTTAGCTCACGTCATTTATGACCCGTAGACACTCTGCTAACGTAGACAAACAAGAAAACAGACAACTAAAGTCTGATTTTGATAGGAAACCCGTTATTTGAAAACTGGAAACTCATGTTGCTACAATGACGAGGAGGGGAAAAAAATGCAATTTTATTTACATACGAAAAAAATAGCGCAGAACAGAAACGTGGTCACGTGACGATCTCTAAGCCAATCACAAGATTTCCACCTTATCCGCGCGAGCTGTTGCGCGAGATATTCGGCAGGGGAGAACCAATCAAATCTAAAAAACCAGCCGTATAAAATCAGTGCGCATGCGCATTTGACAACGTATGCGCTCTACAGCCAGAAGCAAGCAGACAGCTTCGTTGGCCGTTGTGAGGAGATTTGAAATAACCCGGTAATGTTGATAATCAGCTGTTTTAAGTTAGCGTTGCAATGCATCATGGGTCAACAAACAGCGGGTGAATTGCTGCGCCACTGATATATTCAAAAGATATATTCATACAGTTTAGAAATGTTTCTAATGTTTTCAACGGGATGAAAAGAATAAAGAAATAAGAGCCTAGCTAGATTTTTATGCTAGCCTCGCTCCTCCTCCCCAAAAATAAGGTTCTGGATGCGCCATGACTAAAAAAAAAAATTACTAAAATCTAATCAATGTTGACCACCAAAAAAATTGTGCATTTTCTTAAACTGTTTTCTTTTTTAGCACCGCGTCTTACTACCCGTTCGGATTATACGTCTACATACTAATTACTCTAATATGATAAGGATTAGGAAGGTCAAATTTAGAGTAAATGTACCTGAATTTGCGTGGAAAAAGAGTGGAAAATCATTTGAGGAAAACCTCCTTCAGTACACCCGACCGGGATTGAAATACAATCTCCCCGTCATCGGCCGTTCAGTATATTGCGAGAGTGTGACGCCTTGGACCATAAGGCCACCGAAGCTGGTGGTTTTCTTCCTAAATGAGTCCTACTATAGCTGCGAGACTGTTGGTTACAACTCTCGGCAAGTGTTTGGGAGAGACAAGATTCCCCACAACAAGTGCCCCGCGCGGTGGTCGCCCAATTACCGGGACCAGTTCATGAGATGAAAAGCAAGTAAAGTAGCTTCAGCAAGTGAAATAATACGTCCGTCTGACCGCAGAATGTAATATCATCTCGGAGGCAATATAGCGAGCGGTCATCATCAGACTGAAAGCTGTGGTCGCAGGTCAAAGGTTCGCGTCCGGGGTCAGTCAACAGGTGGACGGGAATCATGTTGGCTGACGCTGCATTTAGAAATTACTCACAAGAGGAGATTTTGCTATAGCCCGATTTTCTTTCAAATAGCCTTGTGGAAGGTATTTTTTTTTACAACCAGAATTCTACTATGTGAGCAAGGGTCGGAAATAGTTTGATCTCACAAAAATTTTCAATAGATCGCGTAAAAAATCTATATAGTCACGAAAAGGCAAGCTTACCTTGCGTTATTCCACTATGATACAGCTTATAAGATAGCCCATAGTGTAATCCGTCAAGGTAAGACTGCTGTTACCTTTCAGGGTAAACGGATTATACATTTGATTTATTTTATAAATTTCCTATAACGGCAGGGACATAAGTATTGGAGGAAATATTGAATTTAAGGAATAAATACAAGATATATAAAAAAATGAATTAAAAGTAGGGTGTATAAACGGAGGGTGATCGCGGGACCTTTGATAAATATAAAAATCGATCGGTGCCCGGAATTCCTAACCCATTAGCGATATTAGTACTTAAGCGTATAACCTGAACGGGTAGTAAGACGCGGTGCTAAGTATTTTTTGTAAAAAAAAGCGGCTATACCTCAGCTTGTGTACTCGGGTAATTAATTTGTTTGAGTTGATTATTGCGGGCTTTGAATAACTCGTGTGATAAATTTCCTATTGAAAGACTAATAAGGAATTCGAACACGAGCCCCCTCAAGATCAACGCCTTAGCGTTCTCAGCTATTGCAAGGCTTGGTTTTGGGCTCACAGATAGTGTTGTGTGAAATAACGAGGAAACTCAGGAAACTTATAATCATGACCATGTGAACAATAATGGGAAATTCACACAAAGTGATTTACCATATTTAGTATTTAACTTTATATTCAGATTCACTTTAGTTAAATAATGGTTTCAAAATAACTCAGATTAAAATAAACTATACCTCTACGATTTTTTAATCAGAGACAGGAGTTTTTTTTATTCAAGATTGTCTAGTAAGGGGACACATTTTAAATTCTACAATCAAGGACACGCAATTTACTTCAAAGATTGTGGAATCAAGGACATGCATTTCTAGCAAGTCAAGACTGCTTGTTCAGTATATATTATTTTAGGTTGTTAGTTAAAAAGTAATTTAATGGCTAACCATGTGCTAGAAATTAATATTGAATGTAAAAAACAACTAACATTAATATTAAACAATTAGAAAAGTCTGCGTGCGAGCTTTGTTCTGGGACGCTTCAGCGCCGTGAGATAGGTAATGACGCAACCCTTCTTACAGCTATGTACTGCAGGCCAATATTCTACCGGCGACTTGTACAGACTAGCCTTACAACTAATTTATACAGTCATATTTTCGTATGAAGGGCGTTTTAGAAAATACAAACATTTTATTGCTGCCAAAATTGTTAAGATTCTACTAAATTATTAGTTGTAGTGTTATTTTACAGGTATTTATATTATATATCGAAAGTGACTGATGTAGATAACACGACTTGAAATGTGAATACTTATAAGTAGATCTAGAAAATGTCTTACTAAGGTTTAAAAAAAAAGAAAGTGTAACCCTCTGCTCCTTCATTAATAAGAGTTCTTCCAACGGTTCAACCGTCAAAATTTCGAGTATCCCGGCATACAAATAACAATCAGTTCGGTTCGAATTGGGTATTGCCTGACCTCCGAATCTTGACTACATATACAGCCGGCCCTTAAGGTCACGTCCCAATCCACGACAACCAAAACCTCACGACGACAATTAATCACGCAACCACGTCAGTGGAAGAGACGGGGTCGTATTTTAAATGAAGACCTCGCAATTCATTGTAGAGTATCCAATTTCACTTGTGTCATTTTTTTTTTCCATCTTCTTTTGAGGCACCTTAAACTTCTTATCCCTTTCAGTTAATTTTTTTTATATTAATCTCATCACATACCCGGACCAAGGCGACTACTTTTAGATTACTTTTTTTTATAAAAAAAATATGTACGGTTTAAGATCAACGGCCGCTTTCAATGGACGATGTTGTGATGGCAAATTGACTAGTAGTCACAGTGTGACTATAAGCTAAACAAACGGTTTACATGATTTTTAATGACTTTTTCATTAGCTTACCACAGCCGTTAATGATTCGATTGAAAATACTACTGAAAATTAGATTATACATTCCCTCCACACGGAGTTCAATATTAAGAAATTTCTTTCTTTCATTTATTAATAATGTAACCATCGGAAAATAAATCAATGCATATGACTATATAAAAAATGTATTTAGAAAATATTATCCTTTAGTCAAAGAATTATAAATTGAGTCGAAGCGATCATTTGGAATGTGGCTTTTATCGAAAACAATATTTTGACATGAGTTATTTTTATGGTAAACCTCCTCCATTAATACTAAATAAGCCGGTAAATAATAATTTAGTATAAAAAAATCTGAAGCAAACTACATTTTTCATCACTCATTTTATGGGTTCATCTTAATAGCTTTTTACACTGTCACTACCACTCAAAGCAAAATCTTAATTACTTGGTAGTTTCCTAGAAGGATTTTAATGAATGGCCGAAGTTAATTTACTTTGCGAAAAATTGTTTATTACTTTTTACCATTAACGGTGGTCCTTTAGGCAGTTTTGTAACGATCGGCGATATATCGTCACGATGTAAATTAATATCGATTTGAATCGCTATCATAAGAAATTGATTCATGACTATATATATTTACATTAGAAAAACACACATGTTGACTGATAGTTTAAACGCGTACAGTCGTGAGCAAAAACATAATCCTGATCCAGTTTTTCAACACCTTTTATAAGCATTGATATAAGGAAGAACTTTAATGTTACATTCGATATACCTTGATGTTTTTTTTTGTGGACACCTTTACATCAAATAAGTCAAAAGAATGTAAATATAGAACTTAATGTTTTATATTCAAATTCTTTTGGCTTTTTACTAAAAACAAAACTAATTATGCATTTTCATTAAATTATTCAACCTATTTGACGTAAGTGTCCACAACAAATATCAAGTTATATCAAATGTAACATTTAAGTTATTCCTTATACCAATATTTACAATTATCTCCTTACTACATTTTTACAACGAATATGTATTAAAATGTCTATTTACGGTAGCTAAACACTGCACATTTTGAAATTTTGTACCGATTCTCTAACCCCCCTGCCCCGCCTCCCAAACACACACACACACACATATATATATAGTAGATTTGTTTGTTTGTATACTAATAACGGTAACCTGGCGGTCTAGGGGTAGGATGTCAGACTTCTGTGTTGGTGGTCTGGGGTTCAATCCTCGGTCCCGGCACAGATTTATCTGATTGCCAAACCCTTCCTTCACCTCTGACAAGACGTGTATTAATCACAACTTGTGAATGTGAGGAATGCCAGGCCTACCATCGTGGTTCGGATTCCACGTTAAACTGTAGGTCCTCCATTTCATCTCACAATCACCCTACCATTACACATTAGTGTAAGTGCGTATAACCCGAACGGATAGTAAGACGCGGTAATAATAATATATTCTAATAACTATAATCTTAATTTAGTATATATATGTTACAATGAAAACCAGTTTTTAGTTAGAGCGCGTTCTTACTAGTTAAAACTAGATTATACTGAATACCTTTGTTACAACTAGAATTTACTGCTGGTAAAAAAATGAATGTCAGTTAAAACTGGTGTTAACTAAACAAAACGCGTTTTGACAAAATGACTCAGTTAAAACTGTTTCGAGCCAGGTCAAGGTTTATTTAGCTTACACGTGACGTATTAGAACGATCCTGATTGGTCAACACGCCGGCAACCTGAGTAACTCGAAATGCCACGATAGTTTGCCTTGCAATAACAAGTAATGTAAACTTACTTGTTCCCTTTTTTAATTTTTATTTTATGTTTATCTTTTATTAAGACTCAAGCTACTTTCGTTAAACGTATCAGACTAATTAATATATTTTTAATTTATGATTATTTTCATTTCACTTTTTTAATTAATACTGTAGACATGGCTCTGTGATGTTCCTTAAAAATGTTCTTTTAGTGTATTATTATTTTTGTATTACTTTAATTAATATTAATGACATAGATGTGTGACCAATATTCTCAATAAATACTGTATTAAACAATACAAATGTTTTTTTTAATCCCAATCAACACTTAATTGCTTTTGATTGAATTATTTCCCCCAAACAAGTTTCTCTAGCTAAAACTAGTTTTATCTAAAATTCAAACATGTATAGCAGTAAATTCTAGTTATAGCTAGGAAATTTCAGTTGTAACAAAGGCATTCAGTATAAATTAGTTTTAACTAGAGAAAACGCGTTCTAATTAAAACCCGGTTTTGACTGCAAAATATATATATAATATATATAAAACAAATAAAATATATTAAAACATATAAGACAGTCGTTTGGACGCAATAAGAGAAATAAAGGTATATATTGAACTGTGGCGTGCCCAAAAATAATCTTTTGAAATCGGGTGCATGTGCCCGTACATGCATCAAGATTAGGTGTTTCACGGCAACATGATATATATATATATATATATATATATATATATATATATATATATATATAATGGAAAACTGTATAACTTAGATTATTTTATTTCGCAACATTTCAACAGTTAATAAAGCTTTGAAAGAGTCATTAGTCGCCATCTTACGCTGATGAGCAATATTCAAGCCTTCGGTGTGTGTTTCTTGATCATGTCGTGAAATCTGGTGCAAGTTGCACTATCGACTCCGCCACGGCCCATGTACCCTGAGCAGTAAACAGCCCTCGGACTCTTGCCTTGCGCTGATATATTATTCGACTATAGACAATATCTTTAGATCAAGATGACAACTATTAAGTTAATTTAATTTAATTTAATTTTAGCACCGCGTCTTACTACCCGTTCGGGTTATACGCTTAAGTACTAATTACACTAATGGATTAGGAATTGGGAAGGTTGAATATAGGGGAAGTGAACCCGCATTTGCGTGGAGGGGGAGTGGAAAACCATTTAGGAAAAACCAGCGCCAGTTCACCCGACCGAGATTCGAACCTCGATCTCCCCGTCCTCGGTGGTCTGACTCAAACGGACTTGGCGCGTTAGCCAACTACGCCACCAAGGCGGTAACTATTAAGTGTTTTAGTGAAAAAAAAAACCTCCACGTTTTACTCTCATTACTTAATATTATACATTTCACGAATCCGAATTTTAAATTTTCTTTTGAGTCTCGATTCCAAATTCGAATCCTTTTATTCTTAAAAAAAAAGTTTCGTTTTAGTTCAAATAAAATATTTTAAATTGAATTTAAAAAAAAAGTATTTAGGATTGATACCACTGACAAAAGAAATTTTGTTTGTCCTGTCTATTATGTCATGAAAAACAAAGAAATCATTTTTCGAGTAAATTAACAATATTAATACCACTTTCCCTCTTTTGTGCATTCCATCACAACCCCCAAATACACAAGTCCACACAATTTTTTTAGCACCACGTCTTACTACCCGTTCGGTTTATACGTTTATGTACTAATTACGATAATGGTTTAAGGGCTGAGAGAGGTTATATTTATAGGAAGTGTACCCGTATTTGCGCGTAAAGAGAGTGTGGGAAACATTTAGTAAAAAACACCTTCAGTACACCCGACGGAGATTCGAACCTTGGCAGTCTAGTCTACTGCAAGAGACCATGCGGCCACCGAAGCGGGTGATTTGTCTAATTATAATGTTCGTATAAAAAGTTACGAAAAGCAATAAAGTTCCATCAGACGCTATGACCGCGCGAAGAGTATTGCAGACTGACCTTGAAGGGTTCCCGGAAGTCTATCTCCTTGGTTTCCTTCAGGCCCAGAGGAATCATGGGCATGACGGGCTCCGTGCTGCAACAAACAAACATCACAATTATTTCCTTATCGTCTCCATCATTGTTATTATTAGAGAGGAGAAGGAGGGCAGCGTGTAATTTGTTACACGTGTACACGGTCTCGACCTTAGTCAAGATCGTCCAGGCGTTGCGAGCTTCAAACAAACAAACAAACTTCTGAGACATTCTGGTTCGAATCTTGGTGATACCAAGATCTTCGTGCGGTACAAACAATTTTTTTTTTGGCCGGGATATCCGCATATTTTACATTGATGGGTTAAGGAAGAAGATGTATTTATTATTTGTTTGAGGTATTTAACGTGCACTTTCTGAACCAACTAATTATATCAGCACACGAGAATTTCTATGAGCGAGAGAGAAAGAACCTACCAATTTTTCCTGGAAAGGTATTTTCACATAACTTCCAAGGTTCTTTTACATGACACAATCGACATGGGGACCAACAGCTTTAATTCCCCTCCGAACGAAGTTGTGCTACGGACTCTTATCGCTCAAGAAAAATCCGTCCAACCCCGGCTGGTTTGAACCCACAAACATCGGGTCCTGAGGAGAGCACTTTACCTCAATATCACTGGAAGTCAGCGAGAAGATGTAATTCTAGAGGAAAGTTTCCTATATATTCGTGGAGGGAGACTGGAAAATTATTCAAGGGAAAAGCGCCTCGTAGCACCCGACCGGGATTCGAGCTCCGAACTCTCCGTCACCAACAAACCAGAGCTTATGAGTCATATTCGTTAGTCTGTGTGCTCGTCGATAGAGAATGATGTGAAGTTTACAATAAGTGCAGTCCCAGGTATTGATTAACTTGTGTTAAGAACACAATTTTGTTGTTTAGTACAGAGTCTTATTATCCGTTCGGGTTGGTTATACGCTTAAGTACTAATTACGCTAGTGTTTTTAGGGATTAGTATGATTATATTCATAGGAAGTGTACCTGCATTTGTGTGGAGGGATAGTGTAAAACCATTTTTGAAAAACCACCCTCAGTACACCCGATTGAGATTCGAACCTTGATCTCACCGTATTCGGCGGTGTCGTCTACTGCGAGAGTAGCGCGTTAGACCATTGGCCACCGAATCGGCTAGTATATTTATATAATATGTTATATATGTAGAGAGAGAGAGAAAGAGAGTAAATCAATTCTAAAAGACCATTTCATCAAAAACGTGACACATGAATGCCTTAGGAAAGCAAGGACATGGTTTGCACAAAAAAAAAGATGTATTCAATACTCTATCATCACCAATTTGGCAAAAAGAATGTCTGCACGTATAATAAGAACGAGGAAAAAGGAGACGGCTGAATAAGATGGCAATATACAGGGTGAGACAGAAGAATATTATGAGAATAGAGTGTGCGGTAGATACACTCATTATTTCGTCGAGCGCATACAAGCTTGAGCCAGCATTAAAAAAAAAGCTATCTAAACGGTCGTTTGCATATATTAAAAGTCCTCACTAAAGATTCGAACTGGGTCTCCCAAGTGTTCACCAAACTTCAATTACCGTTTTCAAATGTCGGAGTTGACAGCACGAGTGGCGTACCTGACTGAAGTTGGGGGAGTAAAATCCGAATAACATGAATTCGGGGTTGAATTTCTCTCCAGGCGAATGCTAACGCGTTTAATATTGTTCACCCTTTTCACATCTTCTCCGTGAAAATGTTTATAATCGAGTGTTGAAATAAATCACTCAAAAGTTTTTTAAGTTAAATTACAGCTCTTCATGCATTTTTATCGTCACTCCTCTCTTAACTAAAACAACCTTTTGCCCTTCAGTATGGTAAAAAAAAAAGTTGTTTATAGCAATGTTTGGTTATAGCTAAATTATGTTAATAGATGGCCCCGTTTGACCATTCTTGATATATGTTTCTAATAAACCTTGTTAAACCGGCAAATACATGTTTCTAAGTTGCCTGTTCAGCTGGCCAATAAACACATTTCTAAGTGGCCCTGTTTGAACAGTCAATACACATGTTTCTAAATGGCCCTGTTTAACTGGCCAATACACATGTTTCTAAATGGCCCTGTTTAACTGGCCAATACACATGTTTCTAAATGGCCCTGTTTAACTGGCCAATACACATGTTTCTAAATGGCCCTATTTAACTGGCCAATACACATGTTTCTAAATGGCCCTGTTTAACTGGCCAATAGACATGTTTCTAAATGGCCCTGTTTAACTGGCCAATACACATGTTTCTAAATGGCCCTATTTAACTGGCCAATACACATGTTTCTAAATGGCCCTATTTAACTGGCCAATACACATGTTTCTAAATGGCCCTGTTTAACTGGCCAATACACATGTTTCTAAATGGCCCTGTTTAACTGGCCAATACACATGTTCCTAAATGGCCCTGTTTAACTAGCCAATACACATGTTTCTAAATGGCCCTATTTAACTGGCCAATACACATGTTTCTAAATGGCCCTGTTTAACTGGCCAATACACATGTTTCTAAATGGCCCTGTTTAACTGGCCAATACACATGTTTCTAAATGGCCCTATTTAACTGGCCAATACACATGTTTCTAAATGGCCCTATTTAACTGGCCAATACACATGTTTCTAAATGACCCTATTTAACTGGCCAATACACATGTTTCTAAATGGCCCTGTTTAACTGGCCAATACACATGTTTCTAAATGGCCCTGTTTAATTGGCCAATACACATGTTTCTAAATGGCCCTGTTTAATTGGCCAATACACATGTTTCTAATTGACCTTGTTTAACCAGCAAATACACATGTTACTAATTGACCCCGTTTAACCAGCAACACACATGTTAATAATTGACCCCGTTTAACCAGCCAATACACATGTTACTAAGTGACCCTGTTTAACCAGCAAATACACATGTTTTTTATTGGCCCCGTTTAACTGGCCAATACACATGTTTCTAGTTGACCTCGTTTAACCAGCCAATCTACTTGACCCCGTTTAACCAGCCAATACACATGTTACTAATTGACCCCGTTTAACCAGCCAATACACATGTTACTAATTGACCCCGTTTAACCAGCAATACACATGTTTCTAAATGGCCCTGTTTAACTGGTCAATACACATGTTACTAATTGACCCCATTTAACCAGCCAATACACATGTTACTAAGTGACCCTGTTTAACCAGCAAATACACATGTTTTTTATTGGCCCCGTTTAACTGGCCAATACACATGTTTCTAGTTGACCTCGTTTAACCAGCCAATCTACTTGACCCCGTTTAACCAGCCAATACACATGTTACTAATTGACCCCGTTTAACCAGCCAATACACATGTTACTAATTGACCCCGTTTAACCAGCAATACACATGTTTCTAAATGGCCCTGTTTAACTGGTCAATACACATGTTACTAATTGACCCCATTTAACCAGCCAATACACATGTTACTAAGTGACCCTGTTAGAACGGTCGTGACACATGATCCCAAGTGACCCTGTTTTACCACTCTACACAAACGTCCCTAAGCGACCCCTTGTCTTGCGTCCCCCCCTGTAGATCCACAAACCTCGCTGAGGAGTGTGTAAATGATAACTAGTACGTGGTACGTGCCCTCTTGTCTCCAACAAAACAACTGAAATAATAGGAGAGAATAATAACAGGAGAGCTTCGGGAGAGCATTGGCCGTGAGACGACACGGACCCGCCATTCCGGCCGGAAAAAAATAAACACATTTGGTTGTAAATGCCACGAGGACGATCACCCGTAACGCGCGCGTGAACGAGATGTTCACTGGTTGGCGGGATTTTGTGGACATCTTTCAATCGAATAATAATAATAATAATATATATTATTTAGCACCGCGTCTTACTAACCGTTCGGGTTATACGCTTAAGTACTAGTTACGCTAATGGATTAGGAATTGGGAAGGTTGAATTTAGAGGAAGTGAACCCACATTTGCGTGGAGGGAGAGTGGAAAAACCATTTAGGAAACCTCCCCCAGTTCACCCGACCGAGATTTTAACCTCGATCTCCCCGTCCTCGGCAGTCGAGCTCAACACGACTAGCGCGTTAGCCAACTACGCCACCGAGGCGGTGAATAGTAATAATAATAATATTGTGTGCGTCTGGGCTACATCACTCGTAGCCCAGTGAACCTCCGAACGTACTAATCGTACTTCCTTTCCATGTACCGATGAGATGAGGTGATGGTGATAGTGAGTATGAGGTTGTGTAACCATGGAAACACTTAAACCTAACTTAAACCTACTAACCAAACTCAGCTGACCTTTGGGGTAATTAGTACTGGCTTATATTTCCATAAACTGGACTACGAGTGATATAGCTCGGACAATCAATATTATATTATATTATATTATATTAAACTCATGCCAGAGATTCCAATGTTAAATAAAACCCATCGTCACCACCTGGGATCAAACCAAATCCTCCCAGAACTAAAGTTCCAACCCACCTGTCATTCTGGTAGAGCTCAACGGAGCTGTTGAGTTCCGCGAGCTGTTCCTTCAACAGCTGAAGGTTGGAGTTGACGAAACTCAGCTCCAGAGCCACCGTCTCCTTCAGTTTGCGGTTTGTCGTCGCTCTGCAAACAAACAACAAACACCGTTAATATTGAGGTTTTTTTTGTAGCGCATTTTAATACGGGGTTGCCACTTTTTTTTTACATGAAAATTAAATTTTTTTTAAGGTTTACTAAAGAAATTTCCTTTTCTTTTTTTTTCAGACACTTTAGAAAGTATTATAGAGGAATTAAATTAAATTTGTCGTAAAATGCTTATTGTTAAGTCCTGCCTACGGTGTTAAGGACAGATTACTTGACGCTAACGGGGAAACGTATGCAGTTGTTATAAGGGCCGCCCTTAGCAGACGTGTGGCCCTGGGAAAAAATCGTTTGCGGAGCTCCCAATTATCTTCCTCACAGGACCACCCCCTCTTCCCCGTGCCCCAAAAATATTATTTTAAAAAAATATATATTTTAAAAAAAAAATATTTCAGTAGTTGGCCCCTATATACCAATTTTCAACCGTATATGACATCAGAGAATGCTCTAAAAGGTAAATACATGTAATAATTAATTCTAGAAGTCGTGTTTTGTGTAACTTTAAAGGCTTGATTTATCCCCAACCCTTTGTTCGATGTTATTCCCCAACCAACCTGGATCTGTATGAAGGTACAAAGAAAAACTGTGCCAAGTTTGAATTAAATAAGTTAATCCGTTCAGAAGTTATCGTTAGACATCTCCACTACATACAGACAAATGCGAATCGGTGGAGTTAAAACAAAAGACTCACTTCACTCCTTAAATAAATCAAACTACATTATCATATTTTTTTAAATGTTTTTACACTCCCACAATGTTTGCTAGATAGGATAAACAGGAAGCCTACCACACGAAGCATGCCAGCAAAATTTTCCACCCCAACTTGTTTTTCCCCCTATCAGCTAAGTAAACGTGTTACCCCCCAAATCATGGGGCCCCGTGCGGCCACACCGTTTGCACACCCCTAATATTTGCCAATGTTATAGAAATAAAAAGGAGGGATGGGTTGGGAAGTCATGTATTCGAATCAACGTGTTTAGTTCTTAAATTAACTTTTTTTACTATTCAAAGGTCCACTATTTAAAGCTTCCAGTTTAATATACCAAATTCACAAATATTTCAGTTTTTGTTTTTGTGAAATTCCCTTCTTTTTCCTAGACACAAAAATATATTTCTATTTTCCCGATTCTCCCGGTATTTCGGGTGAGTGTCAACCCTTTTACTAGCCGTCTGGTCTATTCGCGTTTAACCACACTAATAGGGTAGGAATAAGGAACGTATTACAGCTGTCGCCAACATTTATGTTACCAAGGGGGCATTCGAATTTCTCGACTTTTTCGCGGGCGCACTATATATAAAATTAGTTTGATCAAAAGGACCTTGAAAGGATATTTAAAATTAAAAAAATACTGGGAGGACCACATGTAAAAAAATAGTAATCTATCAGCATCTTAAGTAAAAAAAATTAATATCAATCTTAAAATCCTTATTAATAAAAAAGATAAAATTAAGATATACACAGTTACATCTCATATGCAGGTCCGCCCAGTGGGGGGGCGAAAGGGCAAATGAGACCATTTTTCCCAAGCTCACGTTTCTATGGGAGCCCCGAATCGCCCAAACATATCTCTAAGCGGCGAGTATTTTCGCATTCCTAACACGTCATGTTCGTAAAGATTTTTTTTCCGCTCCGAATTCTGTTCTTTTAGAGTCAAGTGAGCATTGTAAAGAATTATAAGCGAACATAATCCAACGATAGTCCAAATCCTTTGCGAAATATTTATCATAAGTGGAATCGATGTTTCCCCTGTCGCAGCGATAAATTAACGGCCAAGGGACTACTGTTCAAGAGTTAAGCCGGTTTTTAAGTCGTTTACTTATGTAATCAGTTGGTTCAAGAAGTAAGCATTAAATATAAAGCATCTCCCAGTCAACAATTTAAACTAGGATGGTAATTAAAGTTACGTAAACTTCTTGACTTACACCGTAGCGTGAAATACATGTTATGTATCGCTATATAAATAGAAGTGAAAGCCCAAATAAGGGGGAGACAGTGTCGAATTGATTGGTTCCATATCCGAGTTGTTAGGTAAGAGCAAGCGAGGGTTTACTGGCCAAGTTTCTCTCGAGGGGGCAAGTATGTCGCTAATAACCGCTCCGGTATTACGCGGTCATGTCGAGAAAACCCGTAAGAGCCGATGTTTGGGATGTTGTCTTCAAGTGCTGCGCTATCACCGTTATATCACGTCCGGTAAAGGTTAGAGGAGCGGGTCCGACAGACACGGCTTTTGATCCGTGAGGGGTTTCCTACATTATAATATGTTGTATCTTATTACCTGGCACTAGCTTCGGTGGCCGCGTGGTCTAACGCGCTACTCTCGCCGTAGACTAAACTGCCGATGACGGGGAGATAGAAGTTAGAATCTCAGTCGGGTGTACTGAGGTCGGGTTTTTCCAAAATGGGTTTCCACTCCCTCTCCACGCAAATGCGAGTATACTTCCTCTAAATATTACCTTCCTAATCTTAAAACCAGTAGCGTAATTAGTACATAAAAGGGTATTACTCAAAAGGGTGGTAAGACGTGGTGCTAATATATATATAAACACACGAGTATATATTATCGGGCGTGTTTAGTTATGGTTCTTTAAAATGATCACACTTCATTTTGTTGCTATAGGTTTGGTAGTTTAAGCTTCCGATCAGAGGCGGCTCTACCATAAAGCAAACCAGGCGACCACCTAGGGCCCCGCGTCATCAGGGGCCCCACTCCATGATTGAGCGATTGAGTAAAGAAGTTTATAGTGCTCGATGGAAGAAAAAAAATTGCTTTAAAGATAATTGTTACGATTATTTGAAGGAAAAACTAGGAATCAAAAACTAATTTTATGTAACTCTAAAATATTATTTATTTGAAAAAAAAAAAGTTCTCAAAAAAATTATTGTAAAAATCCTCAAATCTTATATTAATTTTCCCACATCACTTATTAATGTTATGTTGCTCTGAGGTTACATGGCTACGTTATTATTTTACTCTTAGTTCTTATAGCCAAATATATATTCCGAATTTTAACTAGTTAGCGCCATTTTAGGTTAAATTAATTTATTGGGGGGAGGGGCGGCGCAAATGACCCCCACCTACAGCCTCGCATGCCCTAGAGCCACCTCTGTCTCAGATAGTTATCCCATGTATTAAAGTAGGCTTGTTTGATTAAAAGAACCACACATTGAAAATTAAAATTACTGGGAGGACCACATGTGAAAAAATGTAATATGGTCAGCATCTTGAGGAAAAAAAATATCAGTTTTAAAACCTTCATAAAGAAAATAAAGATTATACACAATCACATCTTCTATGCAGGTCCAACTGGGAAGGGGAGGGGGCGGTAGGTCAAATGGGACCAATTTCTCAAGCCCACGTTTATAATGGGGGTGGGGGCAAATTACCCAAACATATCTATTTAAAGTAGCAAGTCTTTTTCGCGTTCATAAAACATGTGCATACATTTTTTTTTTTTTTAATTTCCAAATTCGGCTCTTTTAGAGTCTGTGAGCATTGTAATGATAATAATTGAAGGAAACTTTAATCGTATTTACTTGTACATAGTTTAAATATTATGTTAGTAAAAATTAAGTTTATTATTTTGTTTGGGAAAGAGGAGTCCCAAAATGTCATGGCCCTAGGTCCCTAAGATTTCTGGGCGGCTCTGCCACTATTGGGACACACTTTCTAAACACAAGGTAAGCACACTTCCACTTGAGATTTAACATAATTCAAACAGCAATAACTATCTAAGTATGCTGTGCTTATTTTTAAAGAAAGAGTGAATCAAATTTGAAAGAGCATTTTAACGTAACATTGCTGCAGTACTTTTAAGCGCTAATGCATATTTGTTATGTTTGGTATTTATTTATAAGGGTTGAGGAGATAACTTAAGGAACCAGCTATAAAATATATATTTTTTGACTCTGTAATTTTTAATCTGTAATCAATATTAAATTATATAACTAATTTTTTTTTTGTTAATTTAACTCTACTCAAAATTCAGGGTAAAATTTAATATATTAATTTAGATTGACGATTAAGAGTAATATTTATAAAAATATATATAATTTGCAATAATTGCGGAGGAGGATAAATACTCTAGTAAAATAAGACATAACTCTGTTTAATTATTTTGGTCCATAGAATTATTATATTTCCAATGTGGACAAACTAACTCCCTGTGACTCTAACGAGAATATTGTATATCTCGCAGTATTGTATTCCTATATATTCGCTGTTTATTACATTTAAATTTGATATCTGCGTGATTGGACGAATATGAGCATAGACGAATAGTTTTCACCAAACTTTATATTTATTTTTATTTTAGGTATCTATCGTACACTTTCTGAACCGATCAGCACACAGAATTTCTATGAGCAAAAATGAAAGAACCTACCAATTTTTCCGTGAAAGGTTTTTTTTTACTCTGTGTTTTATTGCCAGTCCATATTATTAGCATTTCATTGAAATAATAGGGCAGGGAGAAATAAGGTAGAATTTATAGGAATGTAGCCGCATTAGGTTAGGGAAGAGTGAAAAACTACTCCATAAAAAACAACCTGGGTACACTCGTGCGGGATGAGAACTCCGACCTGTGCAAATCAGACTAAATGAGTTCTCCCACCGATACAAGTAGACACTCCTCGCCTGTAGTTTTTATCAAAGAGTGAAATAGTTTATTGAACACGCTGTAATGGTTCAGGAAGTGACTTGTACATCAACGTTATGTTTGTACTTTACTTCCAGTCGACTGTTGGGTCACTACGACAGGTCTGGCTATATTGCCCTGCGGGTTAAAGTCTTCTGCCCTTCATTTCCTTATACAAGCCAACTAACCCATTTCCCTGTCCAGCCCATTCAATAACATATAATAGTGACTCACTCACTTCCTGATTAGCGCCGTCGACATTCCGGTAAAGAGAGTTTCTCCAGATTACAAGTTATTTAACAACACACCTATGCGAATAAGCCGGATGGATACGGTTGAAAAAAAAGAATTTTTTTTAAGCACCCATCTTACTACCCGTTCGGGTTATACGCCTATGTACTGACTATAATAATGGTTTAGATGTTAAGAAGGTTAATTGAGAGAAAGTGCACCCATTTGCGTGGAAGGAGAGTGGGAAACAATTTAGGATAAAAACCTCGTGCACCCGACCGGGATCGAATTCCGATCTCCCCGTCTCAGCAATCTAGTCTACTGCGAGAGTAGCGCGTTAGAACACGCGGCCCCGAAGCGGGTATTCAAATAATAATAATAAACATCCAGTGACAGACCATTTGAGTGACACAGCAATAGTTTTGTTTATTTAATGGCGCACTTTTAAGCACATTATTTCCTAGCACGACCTACAAACCAACTTATAAT
Source organism: Timema podura (assembly GCA_033556935.1). Classification (NCBI taxonomy): domain Eukaryota; kingdom Metazoa; phylum Arthropoda; class Insecta; order Phasmatodea; family Timematidae; genus Timema; species Timema podura. The sequence continues at coordinate 14,004,922 of JAVRXN010000007.1, read as the reverse complement.
TCAAACGTATACTTCTTAAGAGCCCGTCTAACCCCACGGACAGCAATGGTTAGGTAGAGGTGAAACAGATCGAACTAGAGGTATATCCTTATTTCGTTTGGAAGAACAGTTTAGAAAATGCAAACATATTTCTCTGCGGCCAACATTGATAACATTTTACTACATTTTTGTCGTATTTTCAAAAGTGACAGTTGCAAATACAGTGACAAGACTTGATGCGTGAATATATTAAAGTTGTTTTAAAGACTTTAGTATCCACAAGTTCTTTCTACCAAAATCAGGGTACACATGGAGGGGTCCAGATAAAATCAATTATGTCTGTTTAGAAAAGCGCACATTAAAATAGACTTTATCAGCAGTAACGTGGTGTTATATGTCAATCCAGTTAGGTCTGATCTGTCGGTGACGACGAGGTCGGGGTTCGAGTTTTGGACAGGTGTACAAAGGGTGTTTTTTTTACAAAATGGTTTTCCACTATGTATATATATATTTACGCAAATACGGGCACATTTACTAAAAGATAATCTTTACCAATTTTTTTACTAGCGTAAACATGCAAATAGCCTGAATGGTCAGTAAGGATAGTTGGGTAGTCTAGAGACCCCCACGCCCTTCTCCCAACCTATAGGCATCTCAAGAGGGTTACATGTTAGAATATACTACCCGGGAGATTCCAGAAACCCGCTTCGGTGGCCGCATAGTCTAACGCGCTACTCTCGCAGTAAACTAGACTGCCGATGACGGGGAGCTCGAGGTTCGAACCTCGGTCGGGTGTAGTGAGGGTGGTTTATCCAAAATTGTTTTTCATCTCCCTCACGCGATTGCGGGTGCACTTTCTTTAAAAAATAACCCTCCTGATCCCTAAAAACCATTAGCGTAATTAGTACACAAACGTATAATCCGAACGGGTAGTAAGACGTGGGTTTTCACAAGAGATTTATCAATAAAGACGTATGTGGTTCAAGGTATGTCCCAGACAAATAATAGCTCAGCCGGTGCAGGTGATATGAAAAAAGACGACTTTAAATAAAATCCTTTCTATTTCACATCACCGGCTCTGCGTAGTTGAGCAATGAACGACACCTTACGGACGCATGTAAAACTAAAAACCGAGGACAAAAGAAAAACATTTTCAACATAACAAACGACAGTCGACGCTTTCACAACCGAGAGACAGACAGACACACGTCGATTAATCTCAGCGCCTCTAAATACATGTATACTTTCTGTTTACATACTTGTTCAGAGGAGTAAAAGTTTGGGTGTGAGCTAAGTTTTATTTATTTGACAAATAGTAAACAGTTGTAGCCCCAAGGGATGGGATGTACCGGTATTTCTCTCAAACAATGGAGCATGACGTCAAGACGGCTTCCTACGGATATCTTGTGAATGAAAGAAGAAAGTTACCGTACGCAAATGTCGGGAGCGGGTTCAAATTTTGGTACATACTTTTTTAACTTGCATAGTTTCTAACTACCCATCCAAGCAATATGTATTTAATTACACGAATGGGGTAGGGATGAGGAAGCACGGGCGTAAAAAGGGGGAGAGGTCAGAGGGTTTCGGACCACCTACGGAATTTTATGACCCCCCCCCCCTCGGGGTTCCAAATAAAAACTTTTATTGGTTAAAGCTATAGTAAAATATCTAACGATTCCACCCCTATAAAAATTAGATTTCTACGACCTTGTGAGAAAAATAGAAATTTAGAGGAAATCTAACTTAATTTGTCAGGAAAAATAGAGGGAAACTATTGAGGAAACATCACTCTCAGATCCTAGCCATGAAAAGTCCATTTCGAGAGTCGAGTTTAGGCCATGCGACCACAAATGCGGTTTTTACTTTTATCGAGAGTATCTCTATGAATAATAATAATAATAAAAATAGACCCGGATTTCGAATAAAACCACAAATGAGGCCGTGGTTGACAAGTTTAAAGTCGACCTCAGTGGTCTTGGGGTAAAGTGCTCGCCTCAGGACCCGATGTTCGTGGCTTCAAACCCAGCCGGGGTCAACGATATTTCTTGAACGATATACGAATAAATTCGTAGCACAACTTCCTTCATAGGGGAAACCAAGCCGTCGTCGGTCTCAGGTCGATTGTGGACATGTAAAAGAATCCTGGAAGGTATGTGAAAATAACTTTCCCGGGCAAAATTGGTTAGCCATTTCGCTCTCGTTCATAGAAATTCTCGTGTGCTGATATAATCAGTCAGTTTAGAAAGGGCACGTATAATATCTTAAATAAATAAAATAAGGATAAAGTTATTTGATGTGGGAAACACACTTTCTCTAAAGAAAATAAGTAATTTATGTGTACAAAAAATGGTGTGCCGCGAGATATTTTACAATTATGATAGTGAGGCTTCGTGGAGAAAAGGTATATAAAACTAGCATTACCATCGTTGGATGAAAAAAAAAAAAGTAAAACGGCAAAATGTTGATAACAAGAGAAAGGTGAATATAATCGTCCAGGAAGAAAGTTAGTCCTTCCTTACTTTAATCAAGTCCTAGAGGAAACTATCTAATCACTACACCACGATGTATGTATAGTGTACTTTATCTTGTTCCCATTCATCTTCGCATATGTTTAGGTGTAAAGTTTCTCTGGCGAAATCATGTTAGAAAAAAGTATTCAAGAATCTCACAGGTTCGGTTTAACCTCAATTAACATGTGAGAAAATGTTCTACGTCTTGTGTGTGGGGTCATC